>JAEIGD010000021.1:1200000-1800000 GCA_018903425.1 Zaprionus nigranus
TTCTTTTCCATTTAATGTTAATGGCTCATAATCATTATTATATGGCGTTGACTTGTTCATCTTCGTCTTCTCTCGCTCTCGTCCCTCCTCTGCCTTTGACCGGCCTTGCAGCCACATGCTGCCGCTGCCTCTGCCGCTGCCTCTGCCTCTGCCTCGGCCTCTGCCACTGCTGCGTGCATCTGATAACATCGGAAATTAAAATTCTTTTGGTTTTATGTTGTTTCGTTCTCTTTTCGTTTTTTCCTCTGCCTCTGCCTCCTCGGCTTCTTCTGCTTCTTTTTTCTACAGCCAGTTTCGACACACACACACACACACACACATACACATACACTGCAGGCTGTTCGTTCCTTGTGCTTGTTGTTGCTGTTTGTTTTGGGTTATTTTGTTGCTCTGTGTTGGGTTATTATAGCGCTTCCCCCCGCACAGTGCCCCGTACTGTGCCCCGTACTGTGGCTCTGTGGCATGCCTACTCAAAACCTTTGAAAAATAAATCTGAAGAATGCCATGGCGAGGGCTACGACTCGAACGAAGAGTTGCACTGCGACTTGCGCTTGGACTCGGATTCGGGTTCGGGTTCGAGTTCGGACTGTGGCTGCAGCTGTATTTCGTGCGTGTTAGAGTTGAGTCTGTTGTGGAGTCGTGACACGAAAAGAAACTAGTAGACAGAGCTGAAATATAAAAGAAGTGCTGTCATATGGTGAGGATTGGTACAAATTAATGATAGTAGTTAAACTACTTATTGAAACTTCATGTGTAAGGAATGTTGTAAAATGAAGATAATGGTGATATATTGTATGATTGTCCTTATGTATTTATGTTCTTATGGAATTCTGCTTCAGTTGTTTAACACTCCTAACAACATTAACAAAAATCAAGTGAAACGATAGCAACAGTCGAGCGGCACACGACAGTGGGATACCCTTCGACCTATGCTCCGGTGTAGTTTAATTTTTTAAATTCATATGTATGTAGATGCGCATGCTTCCAAATCACTTGGATTTATGCTCATACTTTCTTCAATAACTTCTGTGTTTATTGTCCGATTAAATTACGATTACAATTGATTTCAAATTAACATTGGAAATAAACATGATCAGGAATCTTCCTGCCAAATTTGGTATCTCTAGTTTTTATAATAGCTGAGATCTGTGCATTTACACCAACAGACAGACAGACAGACAGACACACAAAAAGACAGACAGGCAGACAGACAAGGCTCAATCGACTCGGCATGTGATGCTGAGCAAGAATATATATAATTTATGGGGTCTGCCACGCCTTCTTTTGCCTGTTACATACATTGGCACAAAGGGTATCGTAGGGGTATAGTTTGGTAGCAATGTCTTAACAAATAACATGGATTAGTTCTATATTCTGTTCTATTAAGTATTAATAGAAGAAAGAAATTCCTTTTGTTAGTTCATTTTCATGTTATAAATCCTTTTTCCCTCGCCAAGCGTATTGCAGTCACGTGTTCATCTCCATCTGCACGAGCTGGCAAAGAAAGAAGGCGCTGCTGCTGCCCCCTGCCCCTCTGTCCCTCTGCCAGCTGCTGTTGTAGTTGTTATTGTTGTTCTTATTCCTGTTGCTGCTGTTGTTGTTGTTGTTGTTAAATTCCCTCTGAGCCTTGTGAGCCTCGCTTGCTGCTGCCTCTGCCCTGCCCTGCCTTTGCTGTTGCCAGTTGCTGCTGCTGTTGTTGCCTCTTGCCTGCGCTGCTGCTGCTGCTGCTGCTGGAATCCTAACGCATTCGAGTCTGTAATTTGTGTTGCATGTGTTTCAAATTGAAGATTTATTTACCCCGCTCAGCCCCGTGCCTGCCTGCCTGCCTGCCTGCCTGCCTGCATGCACCTGCCTTGCCTTGCCTTGCCTACGCTGAGTGGCTGCAGTGTGTGCGTGCGTGTTAATTGTAAGCGCTGTGGAATGCGTTGGAAAATATGTTAATTATTAGGTTTTTGCCGCTGGCCCAAAATGCACGTTGCACGTTGCACGCTTGCACGTTGCGTGCTGCACAGGATGTCCAATAGGAGCTGCTGCTGCCGTGGCTGTTGTGGCTGCCTCACACCTGCTGCTGCTGCTGCTGCTGCTGCTGCACGCTTAGATGCATCCATCAGTGTGTGGCAGCTAAGGAACTTGCAACTGTTTAGTGAAATTTAAATGCGTTTTGGGTTCGGAAAAGAAATCGTCGAAGTCTTCGAACTCTTCGAACAGGCAACTGTCTTTTCCCTTCTTCCCCCCTCTACCTCTGCTCCACTCTCTGCTGCTCTTCTACCTGTTTTTTTTTGGAGTTGCACTCCGTTTGGGGCCTGCTCCATCGCGCGTCGTCGTCGTCGTCGTCATTGATAGGCACTTATTCGGACGCTGATGATTATTATGATATTGTTGCTGCCTGCTGCCGTTTCTGCTGCTGCCATTCCCCAACGTCTTCTCTCTGCTCTGCTCTGCCTCTTCTCCTCTCCTCTCTCTTCTCTTTTTTCGTTCATAATTACTATTTTTCATCTTCTGCTGCTATGCTGCTGCTGCTGCTGGTGCTGTTGCTGTCTCTGCCTCCGTTGCTGCCTCATTTCATATGCAGGAATTCCAATTTTTCGTTCGATGATGAAGTGTGTGTTGATTTTGTTTTTCAAGCACAACAACAACAACAACTCGAGCACGCGGCCTGCCCTTGGGGCAGCAGCAGCAACTCAAGAGTTGACTGCGACTGCGACTGGCACTGGGACTGGGGACTGGGACTGGGGAGTTGCGATCTTCAACAGGCTAAACTGGGCACAGGCTGACAAGCTGACATGCCTGTGTCGTCATCAGCCTGACACAGAAGAAACACACAACACAAACTGACAGCGGGTTCAGCATTTTTGGGAGTGAACTTTGTGCAGGATTAGTGGAAAGTTCATTTGAAATTATGAACAGTGTGTGACCTTGAAGAAGGCCAGCGTAGAAAGGAAGATATGTAGATTAAAGTATTGTTCTCTTATTGTGAAGTTGGACAAGTTCTTTAAAGAAATCCTCGGTTAGGCTTAAGATAAAGTTGTTCAGTTTAAGGTTTAGTTTGGTAAACACACGATATATATATGAGATTTTTATACCCACTACCCATAAGGGATGAAGGGTATTATAGAAAAGTATTTGTGCCAGTCGAAAATGTATGTAAAGGGCAGCAGGAGGCGTGGCAGAGCCCACATATATGTTGAATAAGCATCAACAGCCGAGTCGATATTGCCAAGTCTCTCTGTCTATCTAATTTACCATAATTTGACGAGATTTATAAGAAATTGAGTTGTAAGAAAGTCAACATCGAGAATATACATATAATACATATAAAAAAAGGGTAAACTAACTTTGTACAAATGTATGTAACAGGCAGAAGGAGGCGTGGCAGACTCCATAAATGATATATATTCTTGCTCAGCATCACTTGCCGAGTCGATTGTGTCTTGTCTGTCTGTGTGTCTGTCTTTTTGTCTGTCTGTCTGTCTGTCTGTCTGTGTGAATGCACAGATCTCAGCTATTATAAAAACTAGAGATACCAAATTTGGCAGGAAGATTCCTCTATACTACACGCTGATCAAGTTTATTTAAAATGTTAATTTAAAATTAATTGTAATTTAATCGGACAATAAACACAGAAGTAATTCAAGAAAGTTTGAGCATAACTCCAAGTGATTTAGCAGCATGCACATCTACATATACTCGTATACTCGACATAGGTCGAAGGGTATTTCACTGTGGTATGCATACATAAATATACATAACATACGTACAGTCGGTGCACATTTTAACACTTTGTTGTAATGTTTATCATGATTGAAATACGATCAGAGAAGAATGCCGATCCATTCCTTAAGTTCCGGCACTGTTGCAATTGCACTATCAGCAGTTTGGGCAGGCCCGACCGATGCCTCATTGATGTGCGTACATATATAGCAATACATACATATATATAAGATATACATAGACATATATGTGCCTTGGTGGCTAAGCTTGACTTTAAGCTTGATCAACATTGCATAAATAACGATCAACTGGGACAGTCGTCCTATCACAACACCCAAATTGTCTTAATCCATTCATTACACCACTGTCGCTGTAATTTTACCATGTAACATATGCAGGAACTATTCAAATTAATATATATATACTATACTAATTTCTCTCCTCTGCTTGTCTACCTTGCAGATGGCGAGTACATGTTTGCAGATCCCGAGAGCAAGCTCTCCAAATACGGCCCCAAAAGTTGGCGTTCATCGCACACACATGTAAGTGGAAATCAGCTTGCCTCCTCTACAGCAATTGCTCATCTAATCATTCACTCTCTCTCTCTCTCCCTTTTTCTCTGTCTCTCTCTGTGTATCAGGGCCTGGACGCAAATGGACGACCTCTGCTGGAGCTACACTTCCGTGTGCAGTTCTACATCGAGAGCTCGTCCATGCTGAAAGATGAGACGTCCAGGCACAATTATTATCTGCAGCTGCGCCACAATGTGCTGCAGCGAGAGTTGGCGCGAGATCAGTCGGATCAGGCGCTGGTGCTGCTTGCAGGGCTGGCATTGCAGGCGGATCTGGGCGATGCACCAAGCACAGCAGGCATGATAACAACAACAACAACAACAGCAACATTACCAGGAGCAACAGCAACAACAGCAGCAGCAGGAGGAGGGAGTATGTGGCAGCAACAACAATCAACCAAAGGAGGAGGAACGTGGCAGAATGGGCGGCTCAGCCATGACGACAACGCTGCCCAAGATAAGGAAGCGCCTGAGTAGCTACAATGAGCGCATGTTGCGCTTGTCCAGCTACGTCAGTTCCAGTTCCAGCAGCGGCAGTGCAAAGCGTGAGGCAGCAGCACCACCACCACCACCAGCACCACCAACTTCCTCCTCCTCCACCTCCTCCTCGTCGGCCAGCTCTAGCTGCTGTGCGGATTACTTTCGGCAAGAGGATTACCTACCCCCCTCGCTGCAGACGGCGCGTGCCAAGCGTGCGCTGCGTGCCTGTCATCGTGAGCATCAGGGATTGACGCCGGCAGAGGCAGAAGCGCTTTACATACAGCATGCTTGCAGTCTGCACGAGACCATCAATGCACACACATTCCGCATGCGTCTGGCCAAGAGTGAAACAGGTGCGGGCAGTGCTTGGTTCGTTATCTATGCCAAGGGCATAAAGATACTTGGAGGTAGCTCCCACAGCAGCACCTCCACCTCCACCAGCAGCACCACTGAGCCGGAGACGACCTTTCTGTGGCCCAACATAACAAAACTTTCGTTTGAGCGCAAGAAATTCGAGATACGTTCGGGAGAGAGTCGCATTACACTCTATGCGGCATCGGATGAGAAGAACAAGCTGCTGTTGACGCTCTGCAAGGATACGCATCAGTGGAGCATGAAGCTAGCAGCGCGTCTGAAGGAGGTCAGCAAGCGACAGGAGGCAGCGGAGGCAGAGGAAGCCGAGTCACATTGCCTGCATGCAAGTTACGCCTGTTCACGCAGCCTCCTCCTGCCCTACAAGTCGAAGAATGAGCAAAGGATATCTGTCATTTCCAGCACAAGTTCCAATACAACATCGGGGATTGTCAGCGATCGTGTGCACTCGGAGGATGAGCTGGAGATAATGATCAATACACCACCAGCGCCATTGGCTGCACCCTCCACAGAGAGCCTGGCGTTGGCACATCTGCTGGACAGGCCCAGTGTGAGCAGGCAGACCTCGTCGGTGGGCCAAATGTCGCTCAAGGATTTGGAGGAGCAGCTGGCAGCGCTGAGTGTCAGTGTGAGGCCCAGTGTGAGCAGTGAGGTGGCACAACCACAGCTGCCACAAACTGCCACCATGCCATGCTTGCCAGCAAGCAACAACAGCAACAACAATGATTCATCCACAGCCACAGATTCACCCAATTCCCAGCACAACATAGGCTCGCAGTGCTCCTCCACATGCAGCACTGTCGTGGTCACCACACCACCAGCAGCGGCCACAGCTGTGGTGCATTCCACCTCATCCAGCTTGGAGCTGGGCTTCAGTCACACTGCGCAGAATTCTACATTGAGTGAATCCCATACAGAGGATGATGATGACGATGACTTTCTGCCCTCCGCAGGGAATGGGGTGTACACGCTGGCACCGCCTACAGAGACCTCGGGGGTGTATACCATGCACAGCAGTGAGTTGACAGGACAATCCTCAGAGCTGGCAGAGTCTGAGAAGAGTTCACACTATGGCATTTTTCAACCCGCGCAGGGGGATGTGCCCAGTGATGCTGTGGATGGTGGTGTTGGTGGAGCAGGCACAGTGGGAGGAGGGGCGTCTGCAGTTGATAAGAGCAATGAGTTTCGTCTACGCTCGGACTCGAACATCAGCACCAGCAGCTCCTTTCGTGGCGATGGCAGTGATCCAACAAACAATCAACACAAACTCCTCTCTGCAGATGAGTTGACCAATTTGATTGTGGGACGTGGCAGTTATCCAAGCAGGCCCGCTGTGTCATCCACGCTGCACTCGGACTGTGATTATGTTACATTGTCACCGCATCTAGATGAGATTGAGGTTGGTGCTGCCAGAGAGGAGGTGCCACCAGCGCCACCGCCACCACCACCATACAGTGCCAGGCATGAGAAGACGGGTCTATGCGGTCCGCC
Organism: Zaprionus nigranus; assembly: GCA_018903425.1. Classification (NCBI taxonomy): domain Eukaryota; kingdom Metazoa; phylum Arthropoda; class Insecta; order Diptera; family Drosophilidae; genus Zaprionus; species Zaprionus nigranus. Next base: position 1,206,626 of record JAEIGD010000021.1, read on the forward strand.
CTTGGCCAAGCCACAACAACTCCAGCAGCAGCAGCAGGAGCAGCTTATGGCAGCTCCTTCTCCTTCTCCGCCGCCACCTGCCATACCACCAGTGCCCAAGCCAGTGCCCATTGCAGCTGCCCCAGTGACAGCACCTCCACCACGTCGTCGTGATCCTCCGCCATATCCCACAGCCCACAAGCCGCGTCCCACTTCACTTATCTGCGGCGGCAGTTCGCAGTCGGAGGAGATTACAGCCAGATTTATAACGACTCGACCGCAGATTAGCATCCTTAAGGCGCACACCAGCCTGCTGCCTGATGGCGCCAAGCCCAGCTATGCTGCGCCCACACACTACTCCTCCTGCAATTCAAACTATGCCAGTGGCTCACAGTTGTCGCTGCATCATCCACAGCAGCTGCAGCATCATCCACCACATCCGCCACACCACTATCATCGACACAGTGGCTCCACGGCCATAGGAATACCTTTGGTTCCTTATGGCCTGCATCACAAGAGCAGCGCCTCGTTGGCGCCACCAGCAGCTGCAGCAGCAGCACCACAGCAGGCCTGCGTGCTGTTGCCAGTGATAAAGCCACGTCAATATCTGCCACCACCGCCGCCAAGTCTGCCACGCCAGCCACCGCCACCACCTCCGCCTGGTATCTATGGCAGTCAACAGGCGCGCAATCAATTTGAACTGTATCAACAGCAGCTTTATAGCGATGTGGATTATGTCATTTATCCCATACAGGATCCGGCTGTGAGTCAACAGGAGTATTTGGATGCCAAGCAGAGTGCATTGCTGGCCCATTTGGCTTACACCGCTGGCTGGGATACATGCAAGGGACATGCCATCTATAGAAGCACACCATTTCTACCGCTGGCCTTGTCCACACACTCGCGCTATGCCTCCACGCAGAATCTATCGGATACATATGTGCAGCTACCTGGCGCCACCACATACTCGCCATTGTACTCGCCATCGTTGGCCAGTCTATGCAGTCAATCGTTTGAGCCACCACCACCACCACCATTGCATCCGGCACGATCGCGATCAGATGATAATCTTTTGAATTCGTTCGACTCGCTGCCAATGCCAAAGGTGTCCAAGCGCCTGCCGCCACCACCGCCGCCTCCATATGTGAATAGGCGCAAGAAGCCGCCAATGCCAGCGCCCAGCGAGCAGCCGCCACCAAGTGAGTAGACCGGAAATGAGGATACCTTAGAAAGATCTCTCTTTAATCTGCCTGCTCTCTTTCTAGTTCCCTTGAAGCCGCAGCACAGTGTGGTTTCCTCCTCGGGACTCTGCCTATTGCCGCCCAAGAAACCTTTGACTCTCAATCCTCATGGCGCTAACAGTCCCTTGCTGAAGACCTCCAGTGGTGCACAGTGGGCTGGCGAGCGACCCAAACCGGATATGGTACTGGGCATGAGTCACAATGGGAATAACAGCAACAGCATCTTGGCACAACTGCAGGCATCTGTTGCTGCTGCCTCAGCTGCTGCACAGAAGGCACAACAGCCTCCAAATCCACTGGACATTGCCCTGCTGCGTGAGAAGAGCAAACATTTGGATTTGCCACTAATCTCTGCGCTCTGCAATGATCGTTCGCTGCTCAAGCAGACAAAGGTGACGGCAGCGGGAGCAGGACAGCAAGGCAAGCAGCAGCTGCACAAGTAGGAGTAGCAGCAGTTCAAGCAGGAGTAGGAGTAGGAGGAGGAGAGGCACAGGCACTGCCTCCAATCACAGCACAATGAACTCTACTGCCACTGGCACGCTCAGCAAGGCACGCAAATCCAACACGGGTACGGGCAGTCATCGTCATCCGCAGGATAAGCTGCCGCCGCTGCCAGTGCAACTGGCTGAGGCCAATAACTATGTCATGGATCCGGCGTTAATCCTTAAACACCACAAAAGCTACAACTCACAGTCGCAAAACTAAGGCACAGCATAACAGGGCACAAAGAGAAGCAGAGAGAGAGAGAGAGAGAGAGAGAGAGCAGATGTGCCTCTGAGATCTCTAGTTTGAATATTGTGAATGGATGTGGAGATGTGCATTGACAAAGAGTTGTAGATGCGTTTGGTGTTGTTGTTGTTGTGCAGGTGGATGTGGCTGCTGTTTGGTGAAGAATGTGGAGTAGTGTGAAGAAGAAGAAGAAGGAAGAGAGTCAAGAATATTTGCATAGTGTCGCATCGATCACAGTGTGTTTTTGCGGCAGGCGCCCAGGCAAGCTTCCAGTACAACAACTATACACAACACAGACAAGACAACTATCGGCAATACTATCGCCTAAAGTAGATAGAGAAACGATTGATCGGCAAAAGTACATAGAGAATAGATTGATTGGAGAGAGTTGAATTCTGCTGTAGCAGCATGGTCTAGAGTTTTGTTTCGATAGTTGCAGCAAGACCTAAGCAACTACTACAACTATGGGAATACTATAGTAACGACAATCTTCAAAATACGAACTAGAATTCTCTTTAGTTTACCAAAAGTCACATTTAAGTTGAACTACTGTACTGTCTACTAACTACTGTGACTATCGATTGATTTGTGAGTTAAATGTATGCATACAGTAGACTCTGAGAGAGAGTCCTAGCCATAGCTTGAGGCAGAACAAAGCAACTTGAACCACGACAGCGATACTATCGCATATAAAAATCAGTAAAAACAAGTGAATTTCTCAGTAGTTCCCTTTATGTCTCTATACGATAGCTACAGTGCATTGCAATCCATGCGATAGTCAATGCGATAGTTACAGGCACGACAAAACAAAGCAATTGAAAGACAAAACGAACCTTAATTTAAACACACACACGCAGCAAACCCAGTCTAGTCAATTTAGGAATGGGAAAATCAGCAAAAAGAAACAAGAAACTAAACAACAGGTACACACAGGAAACCGCATAAAAGACACAGGACAAGCAGAAACGATTAAAGAAAGAATAAGAAAGCAACAATACTCAAGTATAAAATACAAACTACTTAATTTACTACTAAAACTAAAACTAACACTGAAAACTGAACACTGAAGACGAAGACGAATACGAAGAAGAACTTAGACTAGTTTTTTATACATGTTTTATATGTGTAGCTAAATCTCTTGGTATCTGAGAGAGAGTGAGGAGAGCTTAGGCCAGATAGAAGAAAGAAGAACTAACTACTTCCGCCCAACAACAAAACAACTGTGATTGATTTTATATATTTTATTTAAAGAAAAACTAAAAAAAACTATAAAAAAAACGCAACAAATGAAAATGCAACTAACTGATAGTCAAACAACAAAGCAGAACTATGCAAATTTCTAGTATAAGATGGAGAGAGACAGATAGAGAGAAGAGAGAGAGAGAGTGAGCGCCACCACACACACACACACACACACACACACACACCCAAACCCATACTCAACACTTAGGTTCCACACACACTCTCGTTTAAACACAACTGGAACTAAAGAATCTTATAGAGTGCGCGCGCCCTCGTCATGCCATTTATATATATATATACAATATATATAGTGTAGTATATAGTATATATATACAAACTATATAGAGCATATAGCATATACAATATATACAACAATTGCCTAGGCCTTGCCCCACCGTGTACCGTTAGCGAGTGAGCTCCGTTTTTCGACATCGATTTCGTTTTGGATTTCAATGATTATTGAGTTCTACATATATATATCTTCGATTTATCATATATACACACACATATATATATATATATATATGTATTCATTATATTAACCCCCACACACACCCCTTATTGTGCGTTGTGCATGTGCGTTCTTCGAGTTATGTGTGTGTGTTTTATGTGTGATCACGTTAATTTGCGTAGGTTTTTCTTGGTCTAAAAGCCTATGGCTAAATGTAAAAGTGACACACACACACACACATGCATATCGTAGAGGGACTCACGCACACACACACACCTATTGCAGCTATATGCTATTATCTAAATCGGCCATATAGTAGTATAGTAAACCCCTTTGGTTCTGCCTGGGGGGTCCAGCGAAATATCCTTGGCAACTGACTGTACCAACTCAGTTCCAATATAGAATATATGTATGTAACTACTATACGTGTATGTACTATATAAAATGAGTAATAAAACATCATGATTAATAAATGAATTCTTTGTTTTTTTACTCTTTATTTTTTATACATGGAATGATTGTAGAGTAAGTACGTTCTGATATATAATTCCTTGTACAGTCGAGACGGGACTCTTTTACGAGAGATGGATAAACTACATACAATACTGAAAAGGAAAACAAAAGGATGCAAACAATATCTTTAAACAGTTTCTTATCGTTATATACAGGGAAGGTACATTATACATTGTACTAAGAAATACTCTATAAGAACATGTTATATTAAAAAGGGCAACAAAATAGATTAAAAACAGAGTCTATAAACAGTTTCTTTTATACAGTGAAAGTACAATGTGCTATATAACCTGCTGTTCAGTCAAGTTGTGGTTCTATCTATAACAAAGGTAGAACTATAACAAGTACAATACTGTAAAGGGAAATAAACCAAAAAAGGGAAACAGTTTCTTATAGATAATGGTTTTATTTAATGGTTTATAAAGGTACAAAGGGTAATAACAGTATGCCCGTTCTAGGAGTATACGCATCGACTGTATATTGCACTTAGTAAATGTATAACAATGAATGTGTGTGTGTGTGTGTATCACAAATGCAGAATAAACGTTATCCTTTTAAACAATAAACAAATGAACTAGCGCGAGTTAAATTGTTCTGGCACTTTGGCTAAAGTTGAATTGTGGTTAATTCAGTTAATGTGATGTCCACAATTGGTTCATTGGTTAACATATCCTCATCATCCGAGGGGCGACGCACCCAACGCTTGGTGATGGTGAGCGCGCCGCCAGTGACCAGGAAGATGCTGCCAAAGACAATGCAGGCAATGCCAAAATAGACACCATAATCAGACAGATTGAGTGCCAACTAAAAGAGGAAGAGAGGGGGGTATATTAAACTGGGAATATACAGATAATATAACTAATAAGACTCACCTTGGCTCTGCTAGCCAGCTCGGGACTGAGCTCGGCAACCTGATCGAACCAGAACATAGGCATCAGGACCTTCTGCACGCCGCGATAGATGCTGTAAAAAGTATAAAGAAGATAAGTATAAAGAAGATAAAGCAACAAGTGCAACCTACTCATAACTATCATCTGGTTGCATCATCATGTTGATCTGTATGCGTCCGTGCACTTCCAGAGGCACGCCCAAGTTTGGTTGCACACCCATAAAGAACTCATGCTTGGACTGAATGGGTTCCAGACCGCTAACCGCATCCAAATACGATTTGTCAGCCAAATAGAAATGCGGGAAGGATGAGTAGATTGGTGCCTTGTCACGGCACGCCTTGCACTCCACAACGCCCGTTTTGGGACATTCCTCAAAGCGTGGATCACAGAAGCACGCCTGATTCGGATAGTTCTCACCCGAATCGAAGGTCTCGTCAGTGCCAACCCAACGCACGCCGGTCAAACCATGTCGCTCCACTGTGCCCTGCGGTCGCAGGTTCATGAAGCGACACGCATCGGTGGCAAAGATGGTGATCTCATCATTGACATTCAATTTGGGCGGAAACAGATCTCCCGTTGTGCCATTGACAATGCCACAGGGCAGCTTATAGAAACCAGTTTCATTCTTCTTATTCCAATGGGTGAGACGACCCAAGTTGGAGAGATCATCGGTGCCCGTGTGTATGGTGAAGAGACCATCGTATTCCAGTGTTCCATTACGATCTGCCAGCCAACCGAAGCGTGTATAGGGTATATCAACTTTCGACGTATTGAAGAGGTTCAAGAAATCGGTCAGATTGTCCTGATAACCATCAAAAATCCACTCGTGCAATGGCTTTGTGGTGTACAACTCTCCACCCTGTGTATTTAACATGAAGTTAATGATCTTCTTAAAGAAACGCGGCATTTTACGCATCTCATCTGCCACAGTGGCTGTGATGACATGCGCTGCTGTGATCGGGTCCATTAAGGTGCCATTGGACTTCTCCGCATCGAAGAACCAAGTGCGTCTCTCATAATACGACACTGTGGCATTATCATAGAACGTATAGTTCTCTTTCTTGTGCTTCTCGAGGAAGACATAGGGGCCGAGCTCATTGAAGTGTGGCTTAATATCCAGATTGCGTATATCCTCCGGATTGGTCCAGTTGAACATGTAGAACTTAAGATAAATCGGTATGGGTGCCTCTATCCAGCTGTCGTAGGTATCGGTGCCGGGTTCCAGCTTGAGACCCTGTGAAATGCAAGGAAAATATTAGAAGAGATTGCAGAGATATAGCTAAGGTATACTCACATTCTCCACGAGCTTCTCTGACCAAGTGGGCCACAGGCAGACCAGCACAATGCCCAGCACGGCAAAGACACTGCCAATGCTAAAGACCCAGACCTTACGTTGCGTCTCTCCACAGCACTTGCAACACATGATGAATTAGGAGAAAGGACTTGCGCTGGACTAGTCAGTGTAGGGCATCTTTAGAGGGAAGAAATTGTGGGAAAATACGTATTGATTATATAATAAATAAACCGAAAGTTATAAAGCTAATCGTTGACAGATTATCGCGGAATTTTAACACACTTATTTGCGACCACCAAAGCGGTTTGCAGACCCCCCAGGCAGGTGCTGCCTTATCGAGTGGGTACTTAAGTATACGATAGGCATCTACCCACACACACACACACATATAGCTGCAATTTGAATGGAAGTTATCATATCTGGGAATGACGGACATGTCCGTCACGCTGTCGGCACAAATTTCACTCACTAATTTTGGAATTTCGAGTGCTCTCGAACCTGTTAGAGGCACCCACTCCAGCCACCTTCACCCCAATGCGGCACTTGTTGGGCTTCCATTTCGCGTGCAAATTCGTATTTTGGGTATTTTCGCACTTACGTGGGCAGAGAGAGAGATTCCGCGTCAATCCGCAATACCAGCTAGGCAGCTACTGTGCCTGCTTGCGGCTTGTTCTTGTTTATTTTAATGAACCACATCCACATCGTCTTATCACAGAGCCTGGCCGGGTGCTAATCTTAAGTGCAATATACCAATATGCATGCAGTTGATATGAATACAGAAGGCAAACTACTTAGAGATATTTGAAAAACAATCTAATCCAATAATCTCAATAAATCCCTCTATTACAGCAATGCAGAAGAGTATACGTGTACTTTGTCAGGGTATTGCATGCGTCGTATAACTATTTACTTCTCTATTTTACACATTTAGTGCAGTAGGAAGTGTATTTTTCTGTCTTTTCTGGGTTTGAAGCTTGTTCGTTAACTCTTGTTGAATATATTTAGAGAGCTATCTATTTCCTCTTTTCTGTAAGAAGTTTATGTTGAAGAAGTAGCCTTATCTCTTTAACAGGGTATACAATGTGTCGAGTAAGCAACCCTGTAACTCTTTCGATCTTCAATTGAATCTTCAATTATGCAGGTCAGCCGGATATGCATTTCCCGCATTGTAAAAACTACGATGGGGGGTACAAGAGTTCGAGGTCATTTTAGATATTTATAATTTGTTTCTATTTTTGTGTTTATTTATGTCACAGATTAGATACGTATGGGGTAATTACCGATTAGCAACTGTTCAAACACAAGTGCACTAACATATATAGTGTGAGGGAGCTTGAGATAACCGTTTGTTGCTAATCCAAACTGGAACTAGTGCAATATGTAAAGTAAAGTCCGAGTTGGTGTTGGATATGGGTTAAAGTGAGCCCCATATGGAAAGTGATTCGCCAGGAATGCAAGTAATACTATCGAGCAGTAGATAAGTTTATGTATGTATGTGTATGTATGTATACGTGTTTGTGCAGTAGGCCAGTAGAACTCCTTTGTTCTAAGTTGTCTTGCTGATAAAGCACTATATAGAGTTTACTTATAACATATTGGCGATAATTTTTGAACCCTGAGCTGAGCTTCAACCGGTGAATCAGCTTTTGTTACTAAGCTTTTGTTATACGACTGTACAGAGTGATAAACTTGTTAAACAGCCAAGCAGTTATTAATATTACTCACCTCTTTATATATGCAGCTTCTATATCTCAGTCCCTTTCGCACTGCTTTTAGTTGTTGCTATAATGCCTAATTACAATTGATTGTTATTTATCTTCAGACTGCTGCACGACACTCTCTCTCTTTTATCACAACCGATAAGATGTGTAATTAATATATCTATATATTATAAGGCACTTTGTTGATTCTTTGGAATGTTAAAGAATCGCTCAGCAGTTGCATCGGCAGCAGCGACGCGCAGTTGAAGAATGCGAACACTTTGTTTTGAAGGTCTCAATTAACACAAACAGTTTGAAGCTAGAGAAGGGCGAGTGTTGCCGCAACGACACTTGCCTATCGTCAATATGAAACTGGATAAATAAATCGATAACAAGACAGTGTGACATATAAGATTAAAAATTCATTTGATTGCATTTAAATCTTTTGCTTGATCATGTAATTAAATTAAACATTTCATTTAATATATTTAAATCAATTGAGGCATTTTGAAACTGCTATCGATTTGTTTATTTGGAGTAACAGTGTGACCGCGTGCGAAAAAGAATACTAGAAATATAAACAGCTGGACTATTGGGAAGGGTGGCATCGCTGGCACGCCGGCTTTGACCAATCAACAGCAACCACGACGCACACACACAAGCATAGATAGTTTCTTGACGATTTTTGCCAGCCGTATTATTTTGACGTGCTCAATTCAGTGATAAAGATAAGCGAATAATGTCTTATTGAATAAAGTAGACAACGAAAAGACTCAAGACAGAAACTACGTAGGCCAAAACAAACAAATAATGCAGCTAATCAAGTGCCTGCTGCTTGTGCAGCTGGCTCTCTTCCTCTGGATGGACGAGGTGCTGGCGGGGAGAGACTTCTACCAAATTCTGAATGTGAAACGTAGCGCAAACACCAACGAGATTAAGAAGGCTTACCGGCGATTGGCAAAGGAACTGCATCCCGATAAAAATAAGGACGATCCAGATGCGTCGACAAAGTTCCAGGATCTTGGTGCCGCTTACGAGGTGCTCTCCAATGCGGACAAGCGCAAGACGTACGATCGCTGCGGGGAGGAGTGCCTGAAGAAGGAGGGCATGATGGACCATGGTGGTGATCCGTTCTCCAGTTTCTTTGGTGATTTTGGGTTCCACTTTGGCAATGGGGATCCTCACCAGCATGACACGCCGCGTGGCGCTGATATTGTGATGAACATATACGTCTCCCTCGAGGAGCTCTACTCGGGCAACTTTGTGGAGATAGTGCGCAACAAGCCGGTGACGAAACCCGCCTCGGGCACACGCAAATGCAATTGCAGACAGGAGATGGTCACACGCAATCTTGGCCCCGGTCGCTTCCAGATGATACAGCAAACGGTGTGCGATGAGTGTCCCAACGTGAAGCTGGTGAACGAGGAGCGCACACTAGAAATTGAGGTGGAGCAAGGCATGGTCGATGGCCAGGAGACGCGGTTCGTGGCCGAGGGTGAGCCTCATATTGATGGCGAGCCAGGAGATCTCATTGTGCGCGTCCAGCAGATGCCACATCCGCGATTCCTGCGCAAGGACGACGACCTGTACACGAATGTGACGATCAGTCTGCAGGATGCTCTCATTGGTTTTACAATGGAGATTAAGCATCTGGACGGACACAGTGTGTCGGTGACGCGCGAAAAGATCACCTGGCCGGGTGCACGCATCCGCAAGAAGGGCGAGGGTATGCCCAACTTTGAGAACAACAACCTGACGGGCAATCTGTACATTACATTCGACGTGGATTTCCCCAAAAAAGGATCTGACGGATGAGGACAAAGAAGGTGGGACCCCATATCTTATCATATTGTTAACAGTTGTTAATCTTTTCTTCATTCCTCTTTCAGCCCTCAAGAAAATACTCGATCAGTCGTCCATCAATCGCGTCTACAATGGACTGTGAGGAGTGTCGATCTCGAATTACTCCATCAGGGCCGTACTTTAAGTAGTATTTATTGATAGGTGCGAAGACTTTGTTGCATTAAGTTGTGCGTAAAATTTAACTATAGTCTAGAAACTGTAAAATATATATCAATTCGGAGTCGTTCCACGCCACGCCACACCATGAACAGAATAAAACAACAACAAAAACAGGAAAACAAAATAAAATAAAATAAATTAATACAAACCAAATAGAATCGAGGAATTTATTAACGGGGTATGTTGTAGTCAATGCCAAACTGCATTTTCACATCCAGGTGGCAACGCTACCACAACAGCTGTCAAACGCGGCGCAGGACAATGAGAAAGGAAGGCAGAGAGAGAGAGAGCTTGGCAGGAAAGCCTGGTTAAAGAGCGCACAAATTTTCAGCAGTGCGGACGTAAGGAACTAACGGAGCTGCAACGTTTATTTAAAATAAAAATAAAAAAAAAGGAAACATAAAAAATAATTATAAAGTCGAATTCTGCATTACATTGCAATAGTTTTACGCATTTGCCACCTACCGAAAACCGTTACAAGTCAGCGCAAACCTAACCTCAAAGTTCGCATTAAAAATTCAACAGCGACAAAACAAATTGCAATCAGACAATGAATGTCGTCTGATTATTCATCGACTCGAGGTGAGTGTGAGACTAAGACACAATAACTGCAGTTGCAGTCTATGCACAATCCAATCTAAGTGCCATCTTCAAGCAGCGTAAGTAACGGTTAAACCACACCCCTTCCCCTACCCTTCGCCAACTATGTTTGTGTGTGCCGCACACTGTTATCGATTTTCTGGCAGTGCTGCCCCTTTTTATGCCAAGTGACCCAAAAAAAACACACACACACGTGCATACACATACATATGTGGGCAAGCACGCACGCACACACAAGCAGGCGGGTTGGAATTGGAAGGGATGGAGAAGGGAGTGTAAAACGGTTTAATTAATTGGCCAGTCGGTCAGTAGGTCCCGCCTTGTGGAGGCTCCTCTATTGATGCTCCTCCTTCACCTTGTAGATTGCACTTCTGCTTGATGACATCCAAGCAATTTCTACTCTTCTTGTTGCTGCTGATACCATGGCCACCGACCAGCGTCATCAAGCTGCTCTGCTCCAGAGATAACAGTCGCCTGGTCCGCAAGATAGTGCGCTCCAAGTGGACGCCCATATTGGACAAGCATCAGGTAAGCAATTCAAAAGAGAGAGAGAGAGAGAGAGAGGGGGAGACTGTAGTTTCCCTTTCATCAGGTTAAGCTGCCCTTGGAGTGCCCACTGCATCCCGTAAGAGATGTCTTTGCACCACGTCAGGATGAAAAACAGCGGGATCGACCCACACAGTGGACCTGCCGGCGTTGCGGCAAGAGTTTCTACCAGGAGAAGTTTCTCGATCTACATTTTGACACTCGGCACAAAGGGATTATCAACGAGGTAAGCTCCGGAGTAGCCTAAACCTGTAGAGATCTTAGTAACAGTTGCTTCTCACTCTGCAGGCTGAAACCGCCGTCTGTCTGGCCGACTTCTGTGACATAATGCGCTGCGAGGTGTTCCAAACGGAGGATGCATCCAGTCTGAAGTTTGGGGATCAGCACATTGTCACCGATATTGAAGTTTGGGGTGACTCTCTGGGTCAGAATTCCGCACTGGCCAAAGCGAATGCCGCATATTTGAGTTTAATACCAAGGTAAGCATCGACTCCGTCTCCTCCATGCCTCACTCACTGTTCATCCTCAGCAGAACTTCCACATTGAGTGCCACGCGTGCCGCCAAAGTACAAAATCGTCAATTACTCCAAGAGAAGCCAAGCCAAAGCAAGGAGCAGCAGCCTCAGCAGAGCACAGACGGAGCAGGAGGAGAGGGAGGCAGTGCAGGTGAGGATGGGCCCAAATCCGCTGGCGAGAAACTGTTGATGAAGCTGAAAGAGCTGGGACAGGCGCATCTCAAGCGTGTGGATGCGGACCCCGATGCCGAGTCGAAGCAGAACGAGACAGAGGAGGGCGAGCACAGTGGAGATGCGGAGGGTAGTGGTGGTGGCCAGCGAGGGGAGGATGCGACGAAGACAGGCCCTGAGCAGGGTCAGGCCAAGGTGCGTGCCAACTGCAAGCCGGAGGAGCTGAGTAAACTGAAGATACGCTGCGAGCAGCTGTTGAGAAGCTGCATCGGGGGATTGCTGCTGTCGATGACGGATCAGGCCTTCAAGGAGATGGAGGAGGACATGAACAATGCGGTCTGCTGGTACCTTACCTGTGATCGCTACTGGGAGGATGGCCCACTGGAACCACGTGCCTTTCCCTGGGGTCTCATTGTCATCCTGATCTTTGTGCTGTCCACTGGGATCTGTTTCTGCTACTACATCATCTGGATACTGTTCGAGTAAGTAGTAGAGAGGAGAAGCGCGTGGCGCGGGGGTTGGCCCCATTGAGATTGAGCAAACCCAAGTCATTTGTTTCAGCTCCGAAGAAACGACAATCAATGCCAATCATTATGTCGGCGCCGGAGGGGGCAGCGGCAGCATTTACATGCCTGCCCCACACCACTACCATGTCGACTATGCCACGCACCACGAGCTGCACCAGCAGCAGCAGCTGGACGGCGTCGCGATACCTGGTCGGACTGTCGACCAACTGCAGCAGCAGCAGCAACAGCAGGTCTACTACCAGCAGCAGCAGCAACAGTTGCAGGCGGCAGCGGCGGCGGCGGCATCCGGTCGGGATTTATACCCCGAACCAGTTCAATATCATCGGCACAGTCCGCGTCACTACATCGCCGATCAGCGTCCAGCGGGGGAGCAGCACTGGGTACGCCCACCCATCCCACGTCGGGAGTCGTCGTCCGGCAAGTGGGAGCATCCTCCTCCAACGCCAACACACCGCTGCACCGCCACTCGACGAGCCTGGGCTACCCACAGGACATTTTAGACCGACGCGACTATACAAGTAGCTCCTCCCGGCCCATTGCCACGAGCGTGGTCAGCAATGTGAGCAGCGTAGCAGGCGGTGAACCGCCGCGCCACTACAACACACATCCCCGGCCGCTGGAGACACGGCATCGTCATGTGGGCTCCTCCCAGCAATCGTTGCGCACCTCCTCCTCCACGCACGAGATTGTGCAGAGCGAGGTGGCCGGAGGTCAGAACGAGCACTATATATACGTTACGTATCCGCCGGATCTGAAGAAGCGTTACTTCGACAAGTACGAGTAGAACGTACTGAGAGAGAGAGAGGAAGATGACCAAACCAGAGAGGCCTCTTCGCAGACAGAGAAGAGAGAGAGAGAGCGCAACGAAACGATACCAAAAACTAAACTAAACCTAACCCCAAGTTGGTTTTTTACTTTAGCCTGCAAATTCTAGATTTGTGAACTGTGCTGTTTTTTGAATTCTACAACAAATTGAATAAAATGCAATACATATTTCTGTATATAAGCCGAAAATAGCAAACAGCTGCAAATGTATATTTAAATTTCATTTCAGTTTTTAACTGCAGCTTCGCACTCTGTGTGTGTTTGCCAACACTTGAGGGCCAGTGTCAGTGCTGCCACCTTGTCGATAGAGTTTGCATGCATGTGTGACGTCACAATTGCCATGACGAGTGTTGTTTTGTGAAGGATGTAGCCCCATAAAGAGGATTAAAATAGAAGAGAGAGGAAATTTAAGCCAGAGCGGGGAGAGTCGGCCACCTTGTTGATAGAGTTTGCAGGCATGTGTGACGTCACAAATGCCATGACGAGTGTTGTTTTGTGAAGGATGTGTCGCATACAATGAGAGCAGTAAGCGCGCTAAGAGTATTGAAAGAGGAGAGAGAGAGGATTAGTGCAGCATTGAGAGGCTTCAATCACTAATGGCGGACGTGCAAATATTGTAGTGTGAAAATATAATTAAAGTGCATGTAAAATAATTTAAAATATGGAAAATATAAAAATGACGACTTGAGTAAGTAGCGATTACTTTTCTTTTTATTTATTACTGCGTAGCCGCTTTGTATGCACTGTTTAAAAAAATGCAAAACGTAACGGTACATTTTGCATAGCTGCGTAATTTGTACCGTGACACAGCTGCAATTGAGAGAGAAAGAGACAAGAATTCATTTTTTTAGTTTGCAATAACATTTACATAAAACATTTATTTCAATCAATATTTTAGAATATGGTGTTGATTTGCCATCTATATATGAATATTTAAATATTTATTCAAAGACACTCATATTTATTATGTATGCATACATATATATTCACAATCTGGACAGATCGTACGGTACTTAGGGTCTAAATCGTACAAACAAATGTACACCGCATATAAATAGAAATAGGATAAAATGTGTACTTGTGTGTGTGTGTGTGTGTGAACATTTAGACTTCATAGGGTATTTACATGTAGATATAGTTCATGGTATGGTATTGTAGTCATAATAAATATTATTACATTTAGTCGGCTAGCATTTTTGCATTTGAATTTGCTTTTGTACTAAAATTAAGCGTATTACACATTATTCTACTTTCCAAAAATTGCACAAAATTAGTTTTGAAAAATATTTAGGTAAATATATATAAGTAAGTATTACTGTTAATCCGAAAGTTTTCTAGGGTAAATATACTAGTAGTTTACATTTATAAATAACATTTTGATAGTGTGTCTTTCATTTGGTCCTTTGGAATGTGTTGCAAGAGAAATGACGTCTTAATTTTAGGTTAGGTATACATACATACATATATGCACTTTAGCTATATAGGTGGTCTCACATGATTAGTCTAAATGGTCTAAAAACCCTAACCAACTAGCCTGTATGGTCTGTATGGTCCGATCGTGTCTGGTCTGATTTGGGTCACACTTATATAAGCCATGGCATTTGCAATCTATCCATGGCTAAGTCAATTAGTTCCTCCTCATACCTCTGCCACCTCCCTCCACCTCTCTGGGTTAATGTTCAAAGGCCAGTTCGAAAATTCTTATAAACTAGCTAAGGCCCATTAACGCACTTGTAAAACTTACAGATCTCTCCTCTCTCTATATATATCATTGAATAATTTGCTACGATAACAATTTCCGCTCAAGCTAAATTGTACTAGATAAAAACAAAAACAAGTCTTCAACTAACTGAACAAAACTAAAGGGTTTAACAGTTAAATCTAACAGTTTTCTACCTACTTTATGCTTTTCCTTCACTTTTGTTTTTTTGTTTTTTGGTCTAGGCTGCATTTGGTGGCTTCTTTATGAAGGCAGTTGCAAAACTTAAAAACCTACAAAAAAAATACTATAAACGATGACTAAAACTAAAACTCCCTCGTCCCCTACTCAGCCCCCCCAGGGGTGTTTTTTTTTGAAAACCACATGGCCCTCAACTTGATAGACGCGACACGCGAATTTTACATGCCAGATATGCGACCATATACCATATACCATATCTGTAACATATATAGATGTGTCTGTGCCCTAACTGTATCTGTAATTGTATCTCTATCTCACTACTATTTGTATCTGTATCTGCTTCGGCATCTCTGCAACTCCAACTGTGTGTGTGTGTGACCTCTGCTGATGTGTGCTTTAAAATTGCTCTACCAAAAATGCTGATAAATTTAGCCGATAAGCGAAGGTAGGAATGTTCTAAGGCCGGGTATGCGCAACTAGTACATACCCAGTATAGAGAAGAGCTTAAAGAAACATATGTGCAGATTTTACTAAGTTATGGAAGTCAAATTGACTTGTAATAAATACTAATTAAAGTAAATATAGAAATATAGCAAAGATAATAATATAGTTAAAGTTTTAGGAATGTCTTTGCTCTAGGTCTTTTCTTTAGTCTTATAGCTACTCTGTAGACAGTAATTGCATGAGAACAACATGGGATAAGGGCTTATGGAGCTATACAAACTTAAGAGCCTAAGTAAGCTGCATTTATAGATACTCTATAGTTCGATTTGGTATTAAACATGGAAATGAAAGAGAGTTATGGAATGTTAGCAAAGTTGAGCTATTTTGATTTCTATTCGAATTGTACAGGGTATGCTGTCTTCTAAATCTGATACCCCTCTCTATACATACTGGTGTATGTTAGTGTAGATAGACAGGTATTAAGTTTGACTGGACTGACATATACGCTCGACTTAAAAGCTAATTGCACGCGAGCCGAAGCGGACAAACGGGGGGCGGACGGACAGAGCTACGGCATAATGGCATGGTAATGGGGCAGATCGTGTATATATATATGTATATATCGTCATGTCGACGCCCTTCCAAACTGCACTTAAATATCTAAATGCCGAGATTCGAAATGGAATAACAAAAAAAAAAACACAAACAACACGAAATTCGCATGTGCTTAACTATATAAAAATAAAGCTAGATATTATATAGACTACACAAATATATAGTATATATATATATATATATATATATATATGTTGATGCTTTGCCTAATTACAATTTGATTGGGACTTAAATATATCTAAAAAATGCCAAAAAATGTGATTTACAATACAAACAAGTCTTTTGAGATTCTCGAAATGATTGTGTGTGTGGTGTGTAAGGGGGTGTGTGTGTGTGTGTAAGGGGTGTGTATGTGTATGGAAAGTTTGAATTCAAATTTAAAATCCATTAGGCACGCTTCACTTAGCAAAGTGTTGAGCTTGAGCAGGAGGAGGAGGAGTAGGAGAGATGGACTGGACTGTGACTGTGAGTGAACTCTGTTGGGGATCGTGTGGCGTCTAGGTCTGCTCCTCTTGTACTTCTTGAGCACACGCTGTGCGTGGTAGAAGCGACTGATGTTGCACTGCACATACTTGCCATGCAGATACTTGAGAAACTGTCGTCTCGCTCGATCGGGCTGTAGCTCCTTACTCTCCTCCGGCACCACCACCTCTTCGTGGTGTATGTAGGCAGTCTCTGGTTCAGGCTCCTGCTCCACCTCGTGCAGGGGTAGAGCTTGATCTATGATGGGATCAGCGAGCAGCTCAATCAGTTGCAACTCTGAGTGTGCCTCATGTGATGGCTCACGATCGTCGCCAGCGACCACACCCAGTATGTTCTCATTCATGTCGCACTGCACCACATAGAGATCGCTGCTGTTGTTGTCAAAGATCTCAGCTAGATTAATCAACAGTACATCCTGGCCGGCCACAGCTGCTGTCTCCAGATCCTTGCGATCCTCACAATCCTCTCCAATCTGCTGATACATCTCTGCCAGCGCCTCCTCCACACTGAGCTCGCGTGGTTGCGGCGCTGCTTCTACTACTTGGGGGTTTCTTATGCTACTACACTTTATTAAGGAACTATTTAAGGCATTCTTACTAAGGTCACTTAGCTTGGGTACGGGCTGATCCTGCTTCTCCTGCTTCTTCTCCTTCTCCTCCTGTTCATCGCCATCACTCTCGAGTATCTGCTTGAGCTTGGCTATATCGCAGTCCAGAGATTCTACTGTGTTTGCTGTCAACTCTGCGGGGAACTCGGCCAGCTTTGATGCCGATAGCTCCTTCTGCAGTGCTGCAGCTCATTGGAGTCGCTCTCTGACTGCTCCGAGGAGCTGCTGTTCATGGGGGGCTGCTCTAGTTGCACCCTCGACTCGTGCTGCTGCTTCTCCTGCTCGTGATGTTGCTGCTGCTTCAGTTGGTTGCTGCTGTTGCTGCTCTTGGTTACTGCTGCTGTCGCTTGAGTCGTCGCTATCATCACTGGAGCTGCTCGAGGAGGAACTGGTTGAGGAACCAGTTGAGCATGAGGCTGAAAGGCAGATGATGGCACTGCCATGCGCAGGCAGCAACATGTTGCAATCCTCCACATTGGCTGCCCCCATGTTGGACTCCTCTAGATTGTTGTGCAGCCAGCGTTGTATTTCCAATTGTTTGCATTTCTTTGCCTCAGCCTCAAGCGAACTTGCTGGAGGCGGAAGGGGCTCCTCTTCGGCTTCCACTCTCAGCTTTGCTTTGGGCGACAGATTTGTATTCTCCACATCATCGAAGCCTTTGAAGCTGCCCAGCAACTCCACGGATTGCAGTGTATGATTGGAGTCGCCACTTTGCAGCTCCAAGACGGACTCACTGCGCTCCTGCTGTTCCCCACGCAGCGCGTAGACGCTTTTGATGACTGTCTCGCGGCTTGAGCTTGCGGGGAGATGCTGCTGTGGGGGATGCACGAGCTTGAGGTTATCCTGCTGCTGTGGTCGCCTGCTGCTGCTTCCTGTTGCTGTTTCTTCTGTTGCTGTTTCTCCTGTTGCTGCTGGTTCTGTTGCTGCTCCTGCTTCATCTGCTCGTCTTCGTGACTCTTCTTCTTTAGCTGCTTCTGCAGTTCTTCTCCTGCTGCTCCCTAGCTTAGTTGCTTCTCCTGTTGCTTCATCTTCAGTTCCTCCTCTAGTTCCTCCTTTAGTTCCTTCTCTAGCTGCTGCTTCTCTCCCTGCTCTGTATTGTCCTGACTGCCCTTGTGCTCATACAGCTTGGCCGACTGTCGCTTGATCAGAGGCAGACGTCGCTCCTTGCGCAGCGCCAATTGTCGACGCAGTCGCTCCACCCTCTGCTGCCTGAGCTGTGTCTGTGCACACCTGCGTCGCAGCAGCTGCAGCGTGCGGAAATAGAAGCGATGCTTGCTCTTGGGGCTCTCATAGCCAAGTATCTTAAGCATCCGAATGCGATTTCTTAAGCGACTGGCGCGTGTAGAGAGTGCAGGCTTGGGAGAGAGAGCGGGAGTGGGAGGGAGCATTGCAGAAGGAGGAGAGGCAGAAGGAGAAGCTGAGGGAGAATCCAAAGTGGCAGTTACTGCATCCGAAGTGGGAGAGATCTGCTTGCTCTGCTGCTGCTCCGTGGTTCTTCGCTTGCGCTTATAGAACTTGAAGCGCTTTGCATGCTCTCGCAGTGCTCCTGGATTATCATCCTCCTCCTCCTCCTCCTCCTCCTCATCCTCCTCACTGCCGCCGATCTTGTGTATGAAGGTCTCGTATTCCTTCTCGAACGTGGATTCGTTGGAATTCTCTGCGCTCTGATCAAACTCAATGTGGGACTCTGGCTCAGGCTTTGACTCCGGCTCGGCTAGACTGGGTGGCAGAGGCAGGGGTGCGGGTAAGGGTAGTGCAGGCAGGCAAGTCTCCTGCATGGGCAGCACCTCCTGCACCTTTGGCGTAGGCTCACGTAGTATCTCCAGCGCCAGCGCTTCAGTCTCCACCACAGGCTGCGCTTCCACATGCGCCTTCTTCAGTCGCAGTTCATCAAGTTCCTTCTCTACATCAAAGCTGCCAAAGGAATCCTCCACGACCTTCTCGTGGTGATCGATAATGATGTCTGGCAGATTCAGTTCACCCACCTGTGCATCCAAGACGGCTGTGGCCACTGGACCTTGGACTGGCGGCAGCACTGTCTCGTACATGAAGCTGGAACTGGGTAGAGGTTGCAGCTGAGCTGCTGGTGGTGGTTGCACCTGCGTGGGAGCGACCACAGCCAGTGGCTGTTCCTCCTCATCATCATTCCAGCTGGAGAGAAAGTCACGTATGTTGGAGCTGTGCGCACTCGCTGCAGCCGGCGCAGGCTTGTGTGTGGAGGCAGCATAATGTGGCATAGCTGGAGCATGCAGATCGTAGCCCACATAGTTGTCCACATGCGCTTCCAGCCCGGCTAAGCCATTGCCCTGTGCCAGGTAGCAATTGTTGCTGGCAGGGCAGCAGCAGCAACTGCCGAGGGATGTAAACGTTTGCGATAGCCAGGATAGTCCAGGGAGTTGCCCATGGAGTTGGCAGCAGCTGCAGCTCCAGCTCCAGCTTGATAGGCTGGCGCACGTTGCAGCTGCTGTGGAGGCAGCACGCCATAGGCATCCAGACTGCCGAGATCGTTGTAGTAGGCGGTGCTGACATTCGCCTCCATGGCGCCATAACCTGCAGACCCTGCACCTCCGCCCGCCATGCCCAGTTGAGGCATGTAACTGCGCTGACTCTGACTCGGCTCGTAGGAGGCATAGAGATCTGTGGGATGTGGCTTGAGCTTGCCAGCAGGATTGCCAGCAGGCACAGCATATTGTGCCGGAGGAGGCTGTGGGCGCCACTGTGCGCTGTGGATAGTAACAACTCTGCTGTGGATATGGCTGCGAGCAGCAGCTCTGACGTGCTGCAGGCTGATTCTCCACAAGATTTGGCGCCGTTGTCCACATGCCACGTGCGCCGTAGGCTGCTTGCTGTGCCTGGTAAGGATTCCCTGCATATTTGTAGTACATCTCCCCTCCTCCACTTGCTGCCTGATGATGGTAGCCTGTGCTGCTGGCATTCGCTGTGCCTGCTGTCCAATGGCAGTTGCCTGCAGCGTTGCCGGGCTTGCCACGATAGCCAGAGTCCGACAGCTCGGGTGGACTGTAGAGCGGAGCGGGTGCACCAAAACTAAGGCCACCATTGGGCGGATAGAGGGACATGGCGTACTTGTCATAGTAACCAGCCTGCTCCAGCTACTCCTCCTGCTCCTGCTACTCCTACTCCTCCTACTCCTACTCCCACTCCTCCTGCTGCTGCTCCATAGACGCCTCCACTTGGTGGCATATTCTGATAGCGACTGCTTGGCTTGATGGCTGCATAGCTTGGCTCCAGTGGCGGCAACTGTTGCTGCTGTGGCAGATGTTGCTGATGTGTTGTCTGCATTGATTGCTGTTGCTGTTGCTGTTGATGATGGAGTTGCTGCTGCTGCTGCGCTTGATGCTGTTGCTGTTGCTGCTGCTGTTGCTGCTGTTGCTGCAGTGGCTTCTGCATGTTCATGTTCATGCCCATGGCCACGCCCCCCATGCCCATGCCCACGCCCAGACTGTGATATTGCTGCTGTGCTGCTGCTGTTGCTGACGGAGGCGGAGCAGGCTTGTAGGCCTTGTACGCCTCATAGGGATTGCTGTTGCTCATGTACATAGCCGGCATGGACATGGACACGCTTTGTGGCTGGGCGTAAAGGGCGTGGCAGCTGCCTGCGGTTTGTTGCTGTTGCTGCTGATGTTGCTGCTGTTGCTGCCGTAGATGCTGTTGCTGCCCGTGTTGCTGCTGTTGCTGCTGTTAACGTTGCTGGCATAGCTCGAGCTGTTGTTGTTGCTGTTGTTGCTGCTGTTGTTGTTGTTGTTGTTGTACTTGATGCTGGGCAACTTGTCGTAGCGTGTCGCATTATAGTTGTACCCACTGTAGTTATACGCATCCAGTGACATGGCACCGCCTCCTGCCACGCCCACTCCAGCAGCAGCTGCATAGTTGTAGTTTTGGTGATAGAAGTGCGACTGTTGCTGCTGCTGCTGTGCGTGTTGCTGCTGCTGTGCATGTTGCTGCTGCTGTGCCTGTTGCTGCTGCTGCTGTCCTGTCGCTGCTGTGCATCCAAGCTGGTCAAGGCTTCACTGTAGAAGGGCGCTACAGTGGCAATTGTTGCCGATGTCTCGTAGTGTGCGCCCAGTGGCGTTGTGGGCGTGGTTGTGGCACTGCCATAACCGCTGCTGCTGGCACTGCTGCTGCTGGCACTGCTGCCGGGGCCGGAGCTGCCACCACCAACTGCAATGGCCATCGCAGCCGTGTCCATGTTGCGGGCTGCAAGAAGAAAGCAGGAGAGAAGGAAGAAGATGAGTAAAGTGAGTGAGATACATTAAATTAAAGTGAGTACAGAGACACAGATAAAGAGAGGGAGAGTGGAAGAAACATTGAGCAAAAGAAGAAAGAAAGAGAGAAAGAGAGAGAGAGAGAGTGACAGCAGGTCTTTAAAGTATGAATCAGTCCATTCCAAGTGCAGTAGACCAACTAAGTGATAGATCTAAAAAGGAAAACCTTATCAAGAAGCGGAACCACAACT
Source organism: Zaprionus nigranus (assembly GCA_018903425.1). Taxonomy (NCBI): domain Eukaryota; kingdom Metazoa; phylum Arthropoda; class Insecta; order Diptera; family Drosophilidae; genus Zaprionus; species Zaprionus nigranus. The sequence continues at coordinate 1,228,394 of JAEIGD010000021.1, forward strand.
TGTTTTTTTTTTCGGTACTCTGCTTATCAGTTACGGCAAACGCTTAACGTCATTTCTCAATTAACGAAAGTGATTAGGAAATTGTAGAAAAACGTTACCCAAACTTATTGCCAAGAGGTTTTACTTCCTTCACTTAGAACATGGTATCTACGCAGCGAAAGCATCCATAGAGACCTCCACATAAATCTTGTCAACGAGGAGATGAAGCAGAGTAAACATCAAGCAAAGCTCGACGCACACGATAATCCTCTTGCTTCCATATCTATAGTGTTCTTTTATAGAAGACCTCTTGACAAAGTCAACCCCGGAGTCATGCCGAAACAATTACCACTAATTATGGTGAAATTCTCTGATAGGTCCCCTGTTAATTCCCTCCATACCTGGCACAAAAATAGTTTGCTATTTCGATTTCTGTTCAAATTGAAGACATTGCTATAGCTGACTACCGGGACCTTTGCATATTAAATGCCCTGCTTTAAGCACTGTGTGTATTTGTTGACACGTTTTTATACCCGCTAGCCAGTGGGTAGAAAGGGTATTATTACTTTGTGCACACGTGTCTTCCGATGCTAACTTAGATCTCTCTTTAATTAAATAGTGCTACTTAATTTGTTGTTAATATGTTTTATTTTCGCACGCAGATCAAGTTTGTTTTAGAATTTCACCCTTTCCTTCCCTTTTATAATAAATTCGCCGTATCCCTACCCTTTCCGTCCCAATAAAATAAATAAAAACCTATTTTCAAGCGTAATTTCAATGCAGCACAGTTCATTTTTGGCTAATATATAACTCTTAACTCTTCTAAATGACATCTGCAAATTTGCTGCCGATTGCATAATTAATATAAAAGATATATATGAATTAATTTTAATAAGTTACTGATTTCCGAGCTCTGCAAAGTATGCAACACAAAATTAAAAGTTTTATATTTAATACAAAGCGGGTATATCACAGTCAAGCACACGCGACTGTAGCTTTTGTGCTTGTTCCAAATGTCCAAACATGTTTTCCACCTCATCTCTTCCTCCTTTCGATTTGTTGTGGTTAATGAAGGGTTCGCTGGCTCTTTAAAAAGCACAAAACTTGATGATATGTGGAATTTTTTCATTGTTTACAAAACGCTGCCCCCCACCATCAAGCTACACTCCCCCACACACACACAGACTGTGTGACACACACATGCGCAGTTAGTGCGCTGCAAGTACAGGAAAAAGCAATTATTCCATGGCATTTAAATGAAAAATGGAAAACCCGCAACCCTTGAAGCAGCAGCATGTTGGTTGTTGTACTATAGTTGCTGTTGTTGTAGGTGGATTGCTGTTGTTGCTGCCGGCAATGCTGCTGCTGTTGCTGCTGCTGGTGGCGACTTTAATGGTCATAAATGTCGCAGCACGCGCGCAGGTGCTCAGTTTCCTCAGGCCTCGACTGCGTTCCAAGTGTGTCAGAGGGGCCTGTGATGTCTAAATACTGTTAAAGGGGAAAGTCCCAGTGTCTCTCTACCCCTTCCCCCTGCCTCCACGTGCTTCTCTCTGCCTCTCTCTAACCCTTCTTCCTACTTCCCCTGAACCCTTTTGAAATGAATAAGCGTCGCGCGTCAAGTTTGTGAAATGCGATTGTACATTAAATATTAACGATTGCTGCCCTCTATGCCACGCCCCCGCCTGCTCCACTCTACCTCCCTCAGGCGAGGACACTGTACAGTGGACGACAAAGCGTCTGCTTCGCTTTGGACTATGGGCGTGACGACCAGCGACGCCGCACCACGCCCAATGTCAACGCCCAACGGGGCACAGGCAACACATGCAGCAGCGGCAGAGGTGGCAGAGGCAGCAAATGGCAGAGAAGGGAAAATAGACAACAGAAGCCACAAAAGCAACAAAGTGAGCACACACACACACATGAACACACGGGCACTAACATAGACACACTGTAAAATAATTGTGTTGATAATTGCGCCTGGCTACTTGTGTTCAATGTGTCCCCCGTGCTTGCCCCGCCCCTGCGGCGCTTCCTGCGCCTTCCAGTTATTCTCTGCACTGTGAGAAACAATTTGTGCTTGAAATTGAGTACAAAACAACTTAACATAGAAACATAGAAAGCAACTGGAGCCTCCTTCCTGATTGATAAAACATAAAAGGTACTTTAACGCTCTTCATGCTAAATTATGAGCAAAAACTAATTGAGATTGAGTTCAGATAGAGTGGAAAGGGTATATGTATTAAGAGAACTTGATGAAACTTCTACATAAATAAATGACAATGACAAATAAGAAGCATATAAAAGTGTAGGCTGGACTGTTTATACCCTTTACTAACAACTTTAATGAAATAATTTCAATGTGAATTAAACGTTTATAACAACATCTTCCAATGTCATTAGACTATGTATTGTATGTTAAAATTTTATTGTACACATCAAAAATGAATATTTTTTCGAATTCTAAGACAAAGTTTATCTGCGTGCAGTTAGAATAAATATTGTCAGCAAATTTGGCAACCCTAGCTCTAATGGTCTCGGAGATCTAGGTGTTCATACAGATAGGCAGGCCTATATCGACTGGTGTAATGATTCTTCCTGCAATGATCTTACAAGTGTTTATCATAGTTTTACAGGGTATATAGTGACGTATGTAAACTATCATAACCTTTTTAAATTTACTTCAAATTAAATAAATTTACTGTGACTTGACTTGAAATGTGATGCAGTGTTGAGGTACCCCCATAATATGATATATAAAAGGTTGCTGTCTACCGGAAGTACTCATATTTTTCTTGCAGTGTGTGCATGTTTAATTCACCACTTCCAACACACACCCTCCCTCCCCTGCCCTCCTTCCCTTACTCAACACACACACACTGTTATTGCATATGGAATGAGCTGCGATGAGTTTTTCCACAGACTGAATTGACCACAAACCATTTACAAGAACACAAACAAGTGAGAGAACAACAACAACTGTTGTAAAAGAGCAATAACAACAACAACACTAACAACAACAAACAATGACGACCACCTGTGACAAGCAGACGCAGCCAACAGCGTTCAGCGAAAGCGCAAGTTGCAGCCGAATGCGCTGCAACATTCTGCATACGCCCCGTTGGCCCCAGCTCTCTTATCTTGCGCCCTTTGTGCTCCACGTGGTGTGCAGCATGTCGTTGCTGCTTTAGACATTTTGTCGAGTAGCCATAGCACGGCACAGCAAGGGGCGACGGTGTCGGTGCAGTATCGAAGAATCGAAGCGAACTGCTGCCACGAACTGAGTTCATTATGCTAATTCACTTTCATTCACTCTCTGCGCGCACAGCGAGTTGCGCATTGCTTCATGATAACTTCTTGACTGTTTGAATGGTGCGAGTGGACACGGCTGCACTGCCTTTAGTTCATGCCACACAGCTCATCTGATGATGGGCAGTAGATTGCAACTGCCACTAATCACCCAATAATCGACGCCAATCGACAAAACAATCGGGCAGCAATCGCCAAAACAATCGCAACTAATGAGCAGCTTCGCAGGCTTTTAGGCTAATTGAGCGTGTCCACTTGAATTTCGGCTAATATCCAGAAGTTGCAAGCAACGTTGATCATGCGCAACCACAGTCCGAATCAAGATCGAAATTGGAATGAGAACGAAAGCGAATACAAATTGTCTATTCGAAGGTATTCACTGTGTTTCAAATGGGGTCATGAGGCTTATCATTATGGAAAACAAGCTAGATTTGGCTGATATATATACTACTCATATAAACAAAAGAATGAAGATTACGGAAAAACAATAATAAAATAAATGTATAATCTACACGCATAAAGAAAGATATTGGAAGAAATGAGAACAGAAAGAAGATAAACAAATACTAATTACAATATGCAAGATAAGTTTAATCACATGAAGATTTCTATTAGAATTCGAAGTAAAGAAAGATATATTAATACGATAAGGACATATGTAAATTCTATAACAATTTTATTACTTGAAAGTTACGTTGTGGACTCAAAAAGAAATATCATAGACCAATGGATTACCAGTAGTATTTAAAACTGAATATGCAGGAATTCCTAAGAATTAAAAGGTCGCAAAATTGTTGTATACGTTAAAAGAGAACTTCGCACTTTAAATAGTATAAGGTCTGTTTTGAAATGGTATAAGAACTGCTTTATATACTATAGAAATGTCGCCATGAAATATACAACTAAAATGAAATAAAAAAGTGGAATTCTAAATAATATAAGCATTGTTTAATAATATACATTTTAATGTACACTATATGTTATTTAAACTAAATAGTATAGATGTTTAACTCAGTATATGTGAAAAAGAAAAGAATTGTAAATAGTATGATGTGAATTTTCCAATGGGAAATATTTTATACTATACTAACATATAGTTATAAAGTATATATAGTAGAGTGTAAGCATATATGTACTTTATACTGTACCCACGAAGTTATAAAGTTTACGGAGAGCATATTGGAACGTTCTTCCACCCAAATAAGTTTAAACAACAATTTCAAAAACCCACACACTCAATATTCAAGAAATGAAACAATCTTCTTAAATGGAAAACTCGCCGAAAAACTTCCCAACATCAAACACACACAAAAACTGAGTTAAATTTATGCACTATGAATGATAGCATCTTAGAAAAGGGGTACACATCATTCAAAATCATTGTTTAAACGTGTCACAGTTTACGCTACACTAGAATATGTTAATGCCACACACGACCAGGCTAGGCCAGGGCAGGCCAGCAGAGCAGAGCAGGGCATGTCTTAGTCCATACATATGCGAGTGTATGGAAATTTGCAAAAGAAGAAAACGAAAATGAAATCGAAGAAGCCTCGCTTTGGGTGTCATATATGCACACACGTATATACATATACATGTATATATGCATATGTATATGTATATGTTAAGCGGGCCACATGTTATTGCTCAATACCGATATTGCGTATACGCTGCGTTGAATAAAACAAATTTCAGCGCGTTTGCAACTTGAGAATCGTTGCGAATTATGTTGCCATATGTTGCGAACGAAAAAAGGCGCGCACACAAACAGAGAGAAGGAGAGTAAGAGAGAGAGAGAGATGTAACACATACTGTTGCTGTACCTTGCTCGATAGTGTAGTCTAGTTACAGGCGATGCGAACGCGACGCTTGTCCGACATTTTCCGACATTTTTTAATTAAAAATTCAAAAAAAACTCGTATAACTTTTTTTGTGCCTCGTGCGATGCGTGCGACTTGCAGCTAAAACTTTTTCATCTGTTGCCGACGACGACGACGCAACGGAATGCGAATGTGAATGAATGACGCGCAGCTGGCGTCGGCGTCAGCGTCGGCGCTAACAGCGACGGCGACAGCGACGCACACAAACAGAGCGGAAAGTCCTCTTTAAAAGGCTGCCAAAAGGATGGCAACGCTGTCAGAGAGAGAGTGGGCAAGAGCAGGAGTGGGAGAGCCAAAGTCAAAATTAATGAGAGAGAGTGAGTGTTGGTCCGAGTTAGTGTGTGTGTGTGAGACTGACTTAGCATTTTTGTGTATGTGTGCCTGTGTGTGAGATTGAGTTAGTTTGCCTTGCTTTGCTGTCTGTGTGTGTGTGACTGACTTAGTTTGCCTTGCTGTATGTGTGACTGACTTTGCCTGTCTGTCTGTGTGTGTGTGTTTCTGTGTGAGTGTTGTTGTTGGGCTTAGGAAAACAAGTGGTTGCCGTGGTGAGAACACAAGGCGCACACACAAGTCAAGCTGCTGCCGGCTCGACTGAAAGTGGACGTCGACAGAGAAGGAGCAGCGCCAGGCAGAGATGTGGGAAGCGGGTGCAGTAAAGAGGTTAAGGCAGTGGAGGAGGCTGAGTGGGGGAGGGGTGCACATTTGACAGCTGCTGCGCTGCAGGCAGGAAATGAGGGTATACATGTATGTATTGCCGCCCGTTGATGCTCATAAGCGAACATGACGGACAGGTACCTACCCCTCCCCCCCTCCCTTTCTCTCTCTCTCAGTCGACGCCCGTGCACGCTCCCATTAACGGCCGGTGACGTTTGCTAACGGTTCGATGGCGAAGCGTGACAAACAAGCGACAGGCAACAAAAAACTGCAACAAATGCAGCAAAAACAAGCAGACAAGCACTGCAGTCAGGCATGCTCGACAGTTAAATACCCTGGCACACAGTTAATTACACACTGACAATTGTAAAGACAAGGTAACAGACAGACAGACAGGCAGACAGGCAGACATCGCTAGTTCGACTTTCCTGGTGATGCTGATTTAGAATACAAATACTTTATAGGTTAGGAGATCTTTTCTAAGGTACGGTGCAAGCTGCTGGCCAAAATATATATACTCTCTGCAAGAGTATAATAAACAATCAGAGACGGAAGAGTGCGGAGAGGGAAGAAGCAGAGGGAGACAGTTATAAATTGAGAAATTTGCAATGTTACAGGTGACAGGTGGAGGCAGAGGCTGGCGGCAGCGTCAGCGTCAGAGGGGGGAGACATTTGTAGTGTAGGAGCTTAAAAACCAATCGAAGCGAGAGCGAGCGACAAAACTAAAAGCGAATTAAGCGAAATTGAATTGGACGCGGCAACGAACGGAGGTAATAACAACAACAAAAACAATTTGCGGTCGCATTGCGAAAAGGGAATTGACAAAAACAAAAATAACAAAAAACTAAAATAGGCGACAGAAAAAAAACAACAACAACAAAAAACAAACCATAAAAGCAGCGCGCAATCAAATGATAATAAAAAAAAGCCGCGATTACACACTGAGAGCGCAGGCAGCGCAGGGCAGCGGCAGAGGCATAGCAAGCAAACACACAGACACACATACAGAGACACACACCGACATTTGCATTTGAGTTGTTGATTATGCATGCGTGAGTGAGTCGCGTCGCGTCGCAAAGGTGAACTGAGAATGGCAGAACAAAGCAAAGAGAGGGAGGCAGCGGCAGAGGCCGAGCCAAGAGTTGACGCCGACGACGTTGACGTTGCTGGCGGCGCCGAAGCCGCATAAGAAGCAATAGCAATTCAAATGCAAAACAACAATAACAAAGTCGAAAAAACGAACACGAAGATAGAAAGAAAACAAGAAAAAAGTAGAAGAGCCCAAGCAAAAGATACTATTGCCCCGACGCCTCTTCTCCCTCTCCTTCCTCCTTTCCTTTTTCCTGTTCTGCTTCTCCTCCTGCTCCTCCTCTTCCTCCTTCGTCCGCCCAGCGTGTGCCACGCTTTGCCCCCGATAAATATTGATTGAAAATCGATAGGTTTTTCCAACCTCCCTCCCTTCATCTCTCTCTCTCTCTGTCTCTCTTTGTCGTCTGTCTTGATGTCATTTACAGCTTGTGTGGAAGCCCTACGCGCTGTCCCCCTTCCCCTTCCTCTGTCCCCCACTCTCCCACAAAAAACATATGTAAATATCTGTTGTGCATGTGTACAGCTGTACACACACACACACACGCACAGTGGGACAGACATGCATGTGCATGCGTGCGTGTTGCTTGCGTTGACAAGCTCGGCTTGATAACTTAAACACGTACACACACACGCAACCAGGTACACACACAGTCGTATACCTCATATATATAGAGCAAAACAGACGGGGAAACACGACAGAAAAAAAATGTCAACACACTTTTGTTGTTGCTGCTGTAGCTATTATTATTGTTGTTTTCATTGTTTTTTTTTGGTGTGTATTTGCGCGTGTGTGTGTCTTTTTTTTTGGGCTGTCGGCTGTAATCAACGTTCTTGTTGTTGTTGTTGTCGTTGTCGCTATTGGGGCGCAAAAAATGCCAAAAGAACAGAATAAGTAGAGCACCCCAAGACTGACGGCGATGGCTGCGACGCCAGCAGTGACAGCGACGCAGGCAGCATAAGCCACACTCGCACAAGAGAGAGAGAGAGCGTGATGAAGAGAGGGAGGTGAAGCGAGCGCTAGTGTAAGTTGGTGAATATGTAGGAGGAATGGTTGTTGGCAGGGGGAAAGGGGGTATCGTATGCACTGAAGCAGCAAATAAACCACGTATTCATACACACACACACGCATGCATACACACAGGCATTGTACATGCAGGCAGAGAAAAGCTCTCGGCATTCATAAGGCAACGCTGGCATTCAGTGTTGCCAAATTTAGCTATTTTCCGCTCAGGTCTGGCTATTCTTTCAATAGAACAGCCTAAATATGGCTACTTCTAGCATTTTTAATACCAGATTTAGCTTGTATTTTATATAATTTAGCTATTTTTGGCTGTAATTCAAATTCTGGCAGCACTGGCTGGCATTACATGCAAGCACACACACACACACACATACGAACCTCAACAGTTTTTCGACATTTTGTTGCTATTTTCGCTGTCGCTGGTAGCTCTGCCCGCTGTCGCTGTCGCTGTTGCTGCCTCTGCTCACTTAAATGTTCTGCCTGCGCGCTTTGCTGTTGTTGTTATTGTTGTTGTGGTGTGTTTGTTTTGTATCTGCTGTTTCGCTTGATTATTTTGTTGTTGTCGCTGTCACTGTTGCTCTTGTTGTTGTTGCTGTTGTTGCTGAGTGCTTTATGCACTGTTACTAGTGATATAATTTGATAAAATTCTTATTGCTGTTGTTGCCTTTGCTGTTGTTTACGGTTGTTGTTGTTGTTGTGGCTCTTTGGGCCATTTATTTATTGCATTCAATTATCATTTAGTACACGCACACACACCCGCACACGCACTGAAACGGGCAAACAAGCTAACGGCGGCGTCGCAGTCGCAGTTGGTGTCGCTGCTGCTATTGCTGTTGCTGCTGCCGCTACTGTTGTTACTGTTGTTGCTCCAAGGTAATGTCGCTGCTGCTGATAATGTGTAAGTGCTCTGCAGCTCGTTGTTATTGTTGTTGTTTTTGTTATTTTACTTTTATTCACTTAATTTTTTGGTAAAAAGAGACGCGTTGATGAAACAATTTTGTGTGGCCTCAGAAGCTTTGCACGAACTGCTACTGAGACAGCTAAAGATACAGATACGCATACATATATATAGAAATATGTACATATACAGATATAGCTACACGTACACAAAACGCGACTTTGAATGCAGCCGGCATTGACAGCGGTGCCAATTATTATTGTTTTTCTGTTGTTGAGGCACAGTGGAAGAGGGGTGTAGAGAGTGGGGTAGGCCAGGGAGTATGGGGGGTGGCAAGCAGAGAAGACACACTAACCGAGTAACGCTGTACAGGTGGCAGCAGCGTGGCGAATCAAAATAGCCGCGCGTAAATCGTAGAGAACAAATTATACATATACATGTATGTATGTTTGTATGTACGTAGAAACGTAGTTGTAGTTGTTGTAGAGACGTAGTAAATATAAAAGTTAATAACAACGCAAAGAAATAAACACACACACACACGGAGAAAGACAAACACACGGAGCGCCGCGAACGAACCGAGGGACGTGCGCTCTATCGGAAAGTCGAGATACGAATGAGCAGCAACGGTAAACGGTAAAAAAACGGTGAGCACGCGCCAAAACGAAAGCTAGTAAAAGTTCGGACACGGAGAGCGTATGTAAATCTCTCTCTCTCTCTTTTGCGCTCTCTCTGTCTTTGTGTGTCTCTTTCTCTGTGAACGCATTTTCATACAGGTGGTTTCAGTTTGGAGCAGGAGGGTCTAGTGGCAACGACCAGGAACGACAATAGCACCTTGGGGTGCTAATTGAACGTGACATTCGGTTGCGTTCTATATTTACAGTTAACACAACAACAACGTCGCCGGTAGGTAATTAGCATTGATTGTTTGTTTATGTCATGCCTGAAATTGCGCGCCACACTTTCCCGTGGTCTACAACACTGCTTTTAGGCTTGCCAGATACCGGACAGAGTGGGATTTGCAAGTGTTGCCAGTTATATGGACATGTAGCAAGCGGTATTCAATTTAAAAATGCAAGCGTTGCCAGATAGTTGCGCATACAGAATACAGTCGGTATTTGATTAGTCGTTGATAACTAATTTAATTAACAGTCTAATACATATTTTGATAAACAATAATTGAATGTATATAAATAAACAATATAAAGTCATTAAATAATAGTTTTGGAGATTTTTTTCTTATACTTTGGCTGTTATTATTGAAAGTTCCAGAGGCTGAGTGCCAAAAAGGCATGGATTGATGGATTGGATGAGTATGCTGTTATCACTAAGCATTGCTCAGTGCTATTATTTAGTTTTCGGTATTTTGTAAATATCGATAGCGTCAATAAGAGCAATGATCTTCCTGCACCCCTAACGCTAAGTGATCTAGCTAATATATGAATGAGATTATTATCCGATCATGACTGAGGAGTGGCAAAGTCAGATTTTCCGTCAGAATGTGGTATCACTGATGTAAGTAATGGAAAATGCGTTATTCGCGGATTTGCTTCAATTGTTTTTACTCTTTGGTTGCGGCAGCCACGAAATGTTGCCTGAACACGGCCTCGAGTCGAGCAAAAATGCCCCCGTCTTGGAGAGTCATATTTTCCGCAAGGCCCGCACTAAGGACGAGTATCTGAAGCTGGTGGCCAAGCTGTCTATGTACTACCAAAATATGGCGCATCGAAAGTCAGAGCAGCAACAATAGAAACCAAAAACTTGATAAGGAGAATACGCAACGTTAAAAAATAACGAGTCTAAATGTTTGATATCTTCGCTAGCAGTTAATCGATAAACTGTTGATTTTTATTACAACTAAATGCTGAAATAAATAAATAAAAAATTAAACATTTAGACATTTTAATTTTGCAAAATATATTATTAATTAATATGCGTCATGCAATGAAACTTTTTAATCCAACTTGTTGCTTGCCTCATTTCAAACAGGCTGTGGGGTTGCCAGATGTTGATGTACCTAACATATGGTTTGTGAAATGGAAAAAAGTTATCGGCCATGCCGCCACATATACCGATAAACAAATACGAAGTTTTCATTATCGATATACACTTTCAGTTGTTTACACTGTACAAGCGAAAGTCAAACGACGCACAGTAAATTTACTTAAAACATTTAAATATATTTTAAAAAACAACTGATAAAAGTATTACAAACATGAGTGAAGAGTGGCAAAGTCAGAATTTCCGTCAGAATGTGATTTCCAAGATGTAAGTAAAAGAATTAGCGCCATTTACGGGATTGCTCTAATGGTTCTCTTCCCCCCTGCTTGCGGCAACCACGACATGCTGCCTCAACACGGCCTCGAACCGAGCAAAAATGCCACCGTCATGGAGAGTCATATATTCCGCAAGTCCCGCACCAAGGATGAATATTTGGGGCTGGTGGCCAAGCTGTTTATGCACTACAAAGATATGTCTCAGCGCAAGTCCCAGCAGCAGCAGCAGCAACAACATCAGCAGCAGCAGCAACAACAACTGCAGCAGCAACAACAAGCGCCGCCACCGAATGCAGAAATGGGGCAGCAAAACATTATGCAGGACCCATTGAATGCCTTACAGAATCTGGCAAGTCAAGGCAATCGCAATCCTCAGCTAATGCCCATGGGCGGTGCGCCAGGAGGAGTGCCAAGCCAGATGGGTGCAGGCCCGGGCGGACCTGGCACGGCGTCGAATCTGTTGCAGACGCTGAATCAACAGCGACCTGGGCAACAACAGCAAATGCAACCCATGCCCAATATACGCGGCCAGTTGCCTATGCAGGTGCAGGTGCAACAGATGGGCGGCGGTGGAGGGAGGTGGCAATGGACCAGGCGGCGCTGGTGGCATGCAAATGAATGCCATGGGACCGGGTGGTGCGCAGGTGCCTAACCAAATGGTTGGACCCGGACCGAACAGCGGACCAGGCGTACAAGGCGGCGCAGCTGGCGGCATGCCCAACCAGATGACGCCCATGGTGGTGAGTACAGCAGAGCAGACAGAGAGAGAGAGAGAGAGACTTGGTAATCTGTTTATTGCTTGCAGCTTGGCATGAATCCCATGCTTAGACTGAACCAGGGTATGCAGGGCATGCCGTCCAACATGCAACAGCAGCAGCAGCATGTGGTGGGCGGCGCTGCGGGGCAACCAGGCGGCTTGCCGGTGCCCAATGCAGTGCAACAAGGTGGGGCAATGAATGCCATGGCTGGCATGAATGTGAACATGCCACCGAATATGCAACAGAAGCCCAACATGGCACAAATGGCACAAGGCGGACAAATGTTTGCCGGCAATCGAGCGGGAGTTGGCGTCGGTGTTGGTGTTGGTGTTGGTGGCCCACAGCAGCAGCAACAGCCCTTCATGCGCTCCAGCCCATCGCCAGCGGATGCACAACAGTTGCAGCAGCAGCAGTTGCAGCAGCAAATGCAACAACAGCAGCAGCAACAACAGCAGCAACAACAACAGCAGCAGCAACAACAACAGCAACAGCAGCAGCAACAATTGGTGGGCAATCAGACGCCCACGCAGCAGCCGCCCACACCGCAGATGCCCACGCCACAAATGATACCCAGTCCTGCACTGGTGCCCCAATCCAGTCCACAGATGATGATGCAGAACTCACAGCGCAGCATACGCCAGCAATCGCCAAGTGCATCGATCAATACACCTGGTCAGGTGACTGGCAACAGTCCGTTTAATCCCCAAGAGGAGGCGCTGTACAGGGAGAAGTACAAGCAGCTGACCAAGTACATTGAGCCGCTCAAGCGCATGCTGGGCAAGATAAGCAATGATGGCGCAAGTGAGTAGCGAAGGCATTTCCCTCTATTTCCTCGGGATTAATCAATCTTTCCTTCTCTCTCCTTTTGCAGATGTTGAGAAGATGACCAAGATGAGCAAATTGCTGGAGATACTCTGCAATCCCACGCAGCGTGTGCAGCTGGACACATTGCTCAAGTGCGAGAAGGCGCTAGAGAAGATGGATCTGTTCTCCTACTCAGGGCAGCAGTTTGGCGTTAGTCTATTTCCTCTCTTGTTACCCTCTCTCTAATCTTCTACTTCTGCTCTACAGAAATCTTCGAATCCTTTGCTGGAAGTTATCAATACCACACTGCAAAGTCCGCTGGCCAATCACACGCTGTATCGCACCTTTCGCCCCAGTCTGGAGTTGCTCTTTGGCACCGATATCTGTGCTCCTGTGCCGGCAAAGCGTCCGCGCTTGGAGGAGAAGAAGCATTCGCCTTTCGACCAGGATGTGCCGTATGTGCTGCAGGGAGAGATTGCTCGCCTGGACAGCAAGTTCAAGGTGAAGTTGGATACGACGGCACAGAACAATAATAAGACCATCAAATTGATTTGTTGCCTGGATGACAAACGTTTGCCCAGTGTGCCGCCAGTGAGTGTCAGTGTGCCAGAGGAATATCCCTGGCAACCTCCAGACTGTGCGCTCACCGAGCAGGAGTACTCCACCACGCCATTCCTGCAGACAGTGCAGCAGGCTTTGATTGCTCGCATGGCTAAGCTGCCCAAGAATTATTCGTTGTCTCATTTGCTCGACACCTGGGAGATGGCAGTGAGGCAAGCCTGCTCCCCCCACTCTAAGCCCAGACCCATCTGCGAGCTGAGCACAGTTTTGGGCATATAAGAAGAGATTTCCTATTGACAGCTTGGTGGGCAAGAGATCCCCTGCTAGTTGTCTGGAGATAGTAAGAATATATGATCCCTTTTTTATATCTCAGTTCCAGATACTGTCTGTACTGGACTGTACTGACTGTATCCCACTCTCATATGCTTATTTCCATGATACTTACCCTCTACATACATATAAGATACTATATAGTCTATAAGACCAACTAAATTTAGCATAACTATACTTGATCTATATAATTATAATAACAGTTTTGGTTTATCAATTATACAGCAAATATATAGTATATAGTGGCATTTCTTTATCTTAATTCTGCTTGAGAAGAGGGTCTATAGTTCTAAGGGGATACAACAGAATATCCTGCTTGGGGTACAGGACCTTCTTATCTAGATTGAGGTTTCTGACATGAATGTAAGGTACATAACATTACCTGGTATTCCTATGATTATTCCCATGATTCTCAGATCTCTCAGTGTGCCATAATTATAAATGAAAGTCTTGTTTTTTCAATGATACGGAAAATATACAATATATTTTCTGTTTTTCTGATTTCTTTATCTTATTTCTTCTTGAGATTGTTGCCATGTCTTGCAGGCATTGTTTGTTTTCCACGAATTAGCAATAAATACAATTTGTCAGGAAAGATTTACACATTAGAACGATAGAAAATAGTTAAGAAAACTTAAATATCACAGATTTTGTATATATATACAGTATACATATAGTTATAGTTATAGGTATACAGGCTATATAGAGACTATGCTTGGGGAAACAAAGTAGCTACAAGGATTATAAGATTATATTGAATATGATCTTGATATATGCACACGTAAAATTAAAAGAAGTTTTTAAGTTTAAGCAAAAATGACAAGAACTAGCTCAGTGGGGGGGGGGAGGGAGGGAACTTAACTAGAGGAAGGGGGGTTTAAGTTAAGGAGGGGATTAACTTAAGATTAGCGCCGCAGCCCAGTGAGGCAACGCTCCTTTGTGACTTGTTTTTGTTGTTGTTGTTGGGCTGGCGATACTGTCAAGTTGAGATTGGGAGATGGGAGGCGTCGGGGGCTTCCTCTGCTGCCTATCGCTGGCTGTGCTGCCCAAAGGTGCCCACAAAGTTCGTCTGCAATCTCAGCAGATCCTGCGCACTGTAGAACTGCAGACTGTCACTCGACGAGGAGGAGGAGGATGAATTGGATGCTGAGGAGGAGTTCGAGTTGGAGGAGCATGTTGGAATTTGTACTGTGCTGGCTGCAGCTGGAGCAATGGCACGCAGTTGCAACGTGGGTTCACAGAGGGAGGCAGCAACGGCAGCAGCAGTGGCAACATTGGCTACATTCCTATTCACTCCATTGGCCTTGTCCTTGTTGTGCCTCTTGACGTGCTTGGACAGATGATCGCTGCGCATGAACTTCTTCTGGCAAACGAGACACTGGAACTTCTTCTCGCCCGTATGGGTGCGCTTGTGCCGCGACAGCTCGTCGGAGCGGGAGAAGCGCTTGTCACAGTTCTCCCACTTGCAGATGAAGGGACGTTCGCCGGTGTGCACGCGCTGATGCGCCTTCAGGTGGCTGCTCTTGAAGTAGTTCTTGCCACAGTCCGGGAAACTGCACTCGTAGATGCGACTGCGTGTCGCGGCTGCTTGAGCGGCTGTAATGCGTTTGTTGTTGTTATTGTTGCCACTGGGGGAGGCAGGTGACTGCAGCTGGAATGGAGTGGCAGAGGGCGCTGGCTGTGGCTCCGCTTGGGCAGCAACTGTGCTGAGCAGCAGCAGCTGTGGTGCAATGTAGATGTTGCTGGTGGTTGGAATAACGGGCAGGGGCAGTGGCAGAGGAGCAGGCGCAGACGCTGCTTGCTTTTCCGCAGGTGCCTCTGGCTCTGCTGCAGCTGGTGCGGGTGGCAGGGCCACCTCGGCGGCACGCTTGCGATTCATTTTGTACTTGAGATTGCGCCACACATTCTCTTCGGGATAATCATCGGAAATGGGTGTGGCAAGCTGTGCAATTGTTGAGGCGGAATTGGAGCTGCTGCTGAGGGGGAGACTGACTGCAGCTGGAGCTGCCTTGATTGGAGCTGGAGGAGCAGACAGTGCCGACGCTGTTCACACGCATAATGACGCTGACGCGACGCGCCAATGCATCTGTGTCCTGTTCCTGCTCCTGTTCCTGCTCCGACTCCTGCTCTGACTCTGCCGGCTGTTGCTTGTGCTCGGGCGGCGGTGTCAATGTGTTTGTAGGCTGCTCCAGGCGTGCCTTCTTGCTGGGTGGCGCCACATCGCTGGCATCGTCCTCTGTATCCGAGGGGTTGGGCGTGATGATGCCACCGTTCTTTTGATTCTTTTGCGTGGCAACCAACTTCAGTTTAGCTTTGAGCAGATTCTCATTGACCTGTTGCTTGTCCTTGGCGGCCTGTGAAGAAGAAGAGTTGGAGAAAGAGAAAGGCGAGACATAAGTAAAGGTTCAATAAACGGGTATGTGGCTGCCGCTGTAGTTCGTCAGCCTTCAGAGACTTGACCCACAATAACTTGTTCGCCCAAAATGAATTCGCTAATTTTGTGCGCGGGCGTCGCGCGTCTTCCGAGGCCGTTCACACTTAACCTTAACCTGTAGTAGGCCCCCCTCAACAGTGACAGTGACAGTGGGGTTCATTGCACGCAGCGACGCATTTATTTTGGCATTTTTTTGCATTTTTCATTTTCAGTTTTTTGAACTTTTCGAAAAGCGCTTTGATTCCATTTTCAAGTGTCGCCTAAAAGTAGACAATGGAATTTTACACGACGCCAGCAGCGTCAAATCATTTTATGGGCTCGGCACGTGTGCGAGTGTGTGTGCGAGAGAGAGATAGTGTGTGGATTGTGAGTGGATTGTTTGTGCGTCAGATAAGCGCAAAAATGTGACATATTTTTATGAGGCTTGGGGCTTGGCACTGTTTGTTTTTGCCGCCAGTTGCCGCAGTCAACGCCGCCGTTTGCCGTTTCTAATTGGCAACTCACCTTCACTCACACACACACGCACGCTGGCGGCTCTCAAACAAACTGACTACGTCAACAAAGAGAGCCAACGATGTTCTCTCTTTGGGAATTTGGTCTCTCTCTCTCCCTCTCTTGCTGTGCTAGGCAACAACAACAAACACATTGCTGTATGGTGGAGTCCAATGTTCGCCTCGTTGTGTGCGTGTGTGTGTGTTTGTATCACTCGCTGTGCATGCGGTGTTCACGTGAAAGCATGCTTGCTGCGTGATCACATAGCCATAGGCAAGTGCGAGCGAGACGCATGACTTTTGTTTTTAGAAATGCGGCAAGTGCAAGCGAGAGAGCGACGTCCCTACACTTAATGGCTTGCCTTGTGGTTTTTTCTGCCTTCTTTTTTTTGTTGCTTTTTATTTCTTTTTCTTGTTGCGTGATTTGTCAAAAGCGAAGGCGTCTCCGCTAAAAATGCGGGAACTCACGGCGGAGGCCTGAGGCTGAGCAGGGCTGCATTTTTCGCATTTAATTTTAATTAGTTAGCAAACACACACACAGACACAGACACTTGCATACACTGCACTCATTTAGTCAGTCACTTTGTAGGTCAATCTCTTCTCTCAGTGTGTGAGTCATTTCTGGACTTACGTTTTCCACTTTGTTATCCCGCAGCGGAGGCGTTGCAGGCGGCGATGGCAGCAACAACGACGTATCCATATCCATTGTGAATGTGTTTTGTATTTGTATATGTTGTGTTTTTATTTTACTTGCACTTTGCACTTGTTTCTCCACTGCACTTGGAGTTATTGCAGTAGCGCAGTTAAGTTTGTTTCTATTTCTCTTTGCGGGGTCTCTTCTTATCACTTTTCCTGAGTTTTCTTAACTCTTTTTGATTCACACAAGTATTTGGTTTTATTTTTTAGAGTGTTTCTTGTTTGATTTTATTCACTTGATGCGGCAGCTGTGAGAAGGAGCCCGAGTAAGCGAACCGAAGCGTTCAGAATTCAACAGACGAATGAACAACATTCAGTCAGCGAGCTTCCAACAGACCATCGCAGTCGCCGTCGCAGTCGCAGTCGCAGCGGCACACACACACACACACACACTCGCACAGACTTTGGTGTGTGAGTGCGAGAGTGGAGCGCATGCTGCCGACGTAATCACTTGTAAGTGGGCAGACTATGGAAGCGCAGGCAGTGGCAGAGGCAGCGGGTGTGGGGAAAATCGTCATCGTCATCGACGAAGCGGCGACTGCGACGTCGGCGTCTACTTCGGCTGAAGCAACCAGTGCAATGAGACCGAATTGTGGGGGGAAATAGAAGCAGAGCGGCGGAGGACACGATTCTGCGGCATCAGGCACTGGCAACGTGGGTAGCAGCAGCAGAGGCAGAGGCAGAGGAAGCAGCAGAGGCAGCAACGCCCCCCGCAGTGCCAGCCTGGCTGACATTCTGCATAAGCGTGGGGACTTTGGCGGCAAAAGGTCAGGTCTGTGCCCACGCAGGGGCCCTATATCAAGTGCCTGCACAGAGTGACTGACAGAGACACACACACATACACACACAGTCTCACCCGCCCTCACTCCCTCACACACAGACAGAGAGCACGTAACCAACGCATGGACGTCATCAGCTGTTTACCTCGCTCTGGTGGTGGTGGTGGATGTCTGCGGGGTGTGGTGGGTAAAAACAAAATTCCATTGGGGCTATCTATTCATAGCCGCTGTTCATGCACATGGAGCGTGCACAGCAAAGGCAACAACAGACATACACACACACACACATGTATATGTGTGAGGTGGAGTGTGAGAGAGAGAGGCACACACAGACACACCCCGAAGCCATGGCTGAGGCCCGACTGGAGCTGAGGCTGACGCATTTGTTGCTACGGAAGTTCGTGATTAAGCGCTTTTTTAAAGTCAAATAAAAAACGGGCTCGTTCTCTCGGAATGGTCACTGGCTCTGGCCAGACACATGGAACGGCTTAAAGATCGGCCTTACTGCATATATTTGCATAAACATTAGCTAGATCGTCTGCCTAAGCAGCCAAACAATCGTCCAGACTAGAGATGGCCGCGGGCCGTGCCGGGCCTCGACAATTTTAGGCCCGGGGCCTAAAACCAGCTACCAGGCCTTTAACCGTCGGGTCCTGGGCCTAGGGGTAAAAGCCCGGAAGGCCCGGCGTGCTTGAAAGCAAAATATATAATAATGTTTTAATCGATATCGAACCAGACTCGAATTTTTGAGGCCGATATCATCATTATATCATATACATCATTATATTTGTTGCTTTCAAGCACGCCGGTCCCTCCGGGCTTTTACCCTTAGGCCCGGGGCCCGAGAGTAAAAGGCCCCGAGTGGTTTTAGGCCCCGGGCTTAAAATTGTCGAGGCCCGGCCCGGCCCGCGGCCATCTCTAGTCCAGACGCAGACGGATTTCATTAATGGGCGGCCAGTGTGTGTGTGTGTGTGAGGTGGGTACTGCTGTGTTCAACAGTTGAGAGTAGTGTGCAGTGTTGCCAGCAGCAAAAGACATTGAGTGGAGGTAGGAGTCATGTAGGTAGCACTGTCATCCACTTGACTTGATGAATTAGTGCCCTTGCTTAGTATTTTGCACTCGCAATTAATTGAGTATTAGTGAAATGCGATGTGGCCGCATTCGCGTCTGGCAACGCTGTGCCCCAAAGTAAAAAGGGGCTCGTGCCACTCACAGTCACCAAACGACGAGAGTGAGAGCAGAGATGGTGAGAGAGAGCAGTCCCGTCGTCTTCGAACAGCTGTGACTATTACAAAGTGGCGCTCTTGCGCAACAACAACAATAAGAGAGGGAGAGCGCAGCCGAAACTAGCACGCCATACAAAACACGCGCGACTTGTGTGAGAGAGTCGCCTATATGTGCGTGTGTGAGTGTGTCTGTGAATTATCATACAGTGCTGTATCACGCGTTGACCTCATGATGTTCACGTGAACATTTGTTGATACTCACCCAGGCGGGCAAACAGCGGGCAAAGTGAGGGAAAGAGAAGGCAGTAGCAGGCGGCGTGCCTGTTTCTCTACTATGCACGTCGATGTGTGTGTGAGTGAGTGACTGTGTACGACTGTGAGTGACTGTTTGTGGGTGTGTGTATGTGTTGCTGCGTCTTTTGTTTGTTATTGGAAACGGAATTGAAATTCGTGTACGAAATTTGTGCGGAACTCAAGTGCAGCACGTTGTTGTGTGTATTTGTGTGAATGTGTGTGTCTCTATCTGAGGTGGGCGTGGAAGTGGGCCGATAGTAGCTGCAGTGGATCGTGTGTTGATATTGGCATGCAAAGTGCGCAACGCAATTGAAGCCTACCCCAGCGCAAGAGGTGCGTCACACACACACACACAGACACAGCTTAGGTATGTATGTACATGCAAATAAATAAAAACAAATGAATATTTACTGTCTCTGTCGCTGTCGCTGTGTAGGTCTGTTTATTGCCTTGGACCGTGTATTTACGCTGTTTCAATTTAATCAGCATTGCCAGGGGGGCATCTAAAATTAGCGTGTATTCCGGTTCCAGGCGGCAGCCAGTTCAAGTTCACTGCGGGACTTGTACGCCATTTGCCTTGACACGCATTTAGAGGCCACCTACGCAGCAGAATCCACTCTCGAACTCTCGGCTCAAATTCACAGCCCTCACCACCCACAATTCACGACCCGCAGTCCACGTGCCCACGCGCCTTCTCAATTGCACGTAGGCCGCCATTGGGCACATGTGCAGGGTTGCCAGACGGGTGGTGAAGTGCCAGAGAGCGCACTTTCAATGAGAGAGAGAGAGAGAGTGTGTGTGTGGGAGAGAGTGCTTGCATTGACGTAACCTGGCGTTATGGTTACGTCGCAGGCTCAGTTACCCTGCCGGCGTGACGTCACACATTTGCCGCCTCTCCTGTTGCGCCAAAGGTCAGCAGAGGCAGCGACTGAGGCAGCAGCTGTGGCAGCAGTGCCAGCAGTGGCAATGACGTCGCAGGGCCAACGCGTCTGGGTTCAGGGCCTTTTGCCAAATGCTTTATTAATGAGCTCGCTTGAGTCGCTGCTGAAATTTGGCCCCAAGCTGCGTTGAATTTGCCATTTGTGGATTGCGTTTGTCTCTGTCTCCCTCTTACTCTTCTGCTTCTTCTATGGACGTCAATCACAGGTGCCCTGTGACGTCAGCGCGATCTTCGTGGCAGATTTTGCCGCTTGTTTTGTTTGTCTATAATTTGCCCCCGGCAACACATACAACTTTTTCGACACTTTTCCTCCATTTTCCATTTTCAATTTTCATGTTTTTCAAGTCATTCACATTTCGCTTTTGTTTTGCGAATTTACTGCTTTTCTTGGCATGAATGCAGAGGAAAAAGAGCAGCAGAAGGGGCAGGTGGAGAGCGCAACTGGGTAAAACCCCCGAACTAGTCTTTGCCGCTAGGCGAGTCGAGTCAAGTCGAGTTGAGTCGCGTCTCTCTTCGCACGCGCCACAATAGCATCTCGATGACGTCATGCTGCCATCATGGGCCCATTCAGCACTCGTGACAATGCAGCTATTTCAGGTAGCCCCAAACCCCCTCCCTCCAACCCCCTTCAATAAACGAAATTTCGTTTAGCGAAATTATAAATTAAATAAGCGCTACAAATCAATTTGCCTTGCGCGAGCTAACGAAAGATAGCTCCGTACCAAAGTAAACAAGTGCCTGGCCCTGGCCCCGCCCCGTCTCCGTCAATGCCCCCAGTTGGTGCTTAAATAGTTGGACCTTGGCGGATATAGAGTTTCCTCAGCATTTACTGAGTGTGTGTGTGCATTAGATTCGATTATTCGATTATTTGCGGGGTTTATCTAGAAGTTAGTTGTATTTTTATTAAGGTATCTTCCTATCTACTCTCTCTCTCTCTCCCGTTATCTCTGCCTATCTAACTAGGTACAGTTGTGGCTTCAAGCGTTATCTCCTTCTCTTTCTCTTTCTCTCTGTCTGCAGTTTCTAGAAATTCTCACGAGATTCCAAAGCATATCTGCATTGGATTTGCTCAAATGTTTGCACGAGTGACTTGACGGAAAGCCGTATCTTTAAGTTAGATAAATTATAAAGAGACTATAGCACATGTATTCACGACCTTAACCATAAATATGTTAAACATTTGCCATATCTAAGCGTATTTATAGCGCAGTTCTTATGTTTTAATGCTTCTCCATAGCATATCTATCTAATTACCCAACTCTACACATGAATATATATATATCTCCCTCTCTATCTTTGCCTCTTTCTCTCTTTCTGTTGTTTTCACTCACCACACCTTGAATTCAAATACGAATATAAATTCGAATCGATTCTTTATCGTTTGCCAAAAAAAAACACTAAAAGTTTCCATTGCGTTCATATTGTAATGTTGCTTGTCGTTTACACCATTGCGTACCCTCCTCCCCAATTACCATTCCCTTCGCCTTGACTCTCTAATGCCCTAGCTAATCCCACTTTTGTCTGTCAATGCGTTTGGAAGCTCTTCGGCCTACGTGCCGCTTGACGCGTTGCGTTGTCCGAGCTACTGCTACCCGATTATCTGCTGCTCAACCGGAGAGCTGAGAACGTTGAGAGTGGAGAACGGAGAGTGGAGAATGCTGCTTCATTTTCGGATCGCATCGGATGAAATATACAAATTCAGTGCGACCTTCAGCGCAGTTTCCAGTGCATATGTACAGCCACGGCAAGTCAAGGCCTTCCCCCCACAGAATACGTATATTATGGTGGGCTTTACTAAATTCTGTATCGCCTTGGAACACCTTGGTGTTCCCCTGCTTACCTGCTCTGCTCTGCCCTGCTCTGCTCTGCTCTTATTCTGGTAGTCGCCCGACCTTGGCCCAGTTGCTGCCCTTGCCAAAAGTTTCGCATGAACTTGAAAGTTGTTGTCCATGGGGAAGCAGGACGTCTGTCCCTGAACCGGTTCGCAGGGCAAGTCAGCGACTTTATTGGGGCAATGACAGTAGCCTAGGCCGCTGGCGGCGTAGTATAAAGAAAAGGCAATAAAAAGTGATGTGCTTAGGAGACAAGTCGAATTGCAGATACTCTAGGATAATGAAATCGATAAGGCAGGGAGGGTCTAACTACTTTTTTGAACGGGAGAAATGGGGGATATATAGTTTGTTATGCTACTATAGGTAGGGTAGAGTCGGGACCAGAAAGTTACCCGCGGTTTAACCAATCAAGAGAGTCGTTATATATAATGGAATACTTGTTAATATATGCTAGCTCAATACAAAAATGATTAGGGTGAGTCGAATCGAACTGCAGATACCCTGGAAATGTGTTAAAATCATAATCGAAGAAGGGTCCAACTCAATTTTCAAGAGGTCCAAGGTCTATTCAGGCTCTAAAGAAATACATAGTTAATATATATGCCACCTCAATAAAAAAACGATTAGGAGAAAGTCAAATCGAAGAGAAGATTCCCTGGAAATTGTAAAAATCGATGGGAGATAGAGACTCTAGCTCAATTTAAAGAAATCTACGCACCAAAAATATACAAAGTTGTTCTACATACAATGCTTGGATCGCATCAAAGTCATAATACCCCATGCGATACCCTCACAAGCCTATAAAAAGTTCATCTTCGTCATTCTCGTCGTTTGGAATCGTGAGTAGCGGCAATTGTGCTTGATGCTTGAGCAAACAAGCGTCTACAACAAGCACGAAAACAACAAATAGAACAACATCATCATCAATAGGACAAAACAGAAATAAATCTCTAATGAGAATGAGAATGGGAATGGGAATGAGAAGGTGCGGGCGCCAGCAGAGGATGGTCCGGGGTTGGGTCTATGGGTCTATGCGCGACGAGGTCGTTTCGGAAGCGGCTGATTGGCACGTGAACTCAACGTGAACAGACGCTGAGAGCGCTGAGCGCCTGGGAGAGGCCCGAAGAAGGCACGCAAATAGATTAGCAGAGAGCAACGGAGAGAGAGAAGGAGAGTGAGAGCGGACTACCTAATTGCGTTATTCACAATTTTTAGCATGACGTTAGCATTCGGTTCGGGTGGTCTGTCCGTCGGCAGAGTCGTCAGAGGCCAAGCAATTGCGGACAACCCTACGGCGATAAGCGGACGTCCAGCTGTTGAGCGCATGGTCAGCGTCGGGCCAGGCCAGAGGCGTGGTCGTGTGCTCCCCCGTTGTTGTGGCCCCGTTATCGCTGGCAGAACGTGAACGTCTTCGTCTCTCTCTCCGTCTCCCTCTACGTCGCCGTCTTCGTGTTTGTCTTGCTCTCTACTCAGTCTTATCGCCCACACATCACGGGGTGGCGCACGAACAGATTAGACAAGTCGATACGACCCGTGCACGGCTCAATGGGTAAATCAATGGGTAAATATGGAACTGAAGGGAGGGGAAGACATTACGGGATTATTGTGTACAGTTTTCACTTGTGGGCGTGAACTCTGCGTGACATTCATACCACAACGCGCGCGAATCGTGAGTGTTTTGTGATTGGACTCTATCTTGCGCTTCGGGGCGTTGAAATCAAACGTGCTGTGGCATGATTAGACATCTTACTGGGGTTACGACAGCCGGACATGTCTGGTTTCTGCTGTAATTGAAGAACATACAAATGAAATAAGCAGGGAGGTAGGGCAGGAGAAAGAATGAGGAAATTAAAGAGTATTTGGGCATTTGAAGGATATTATGTACTGTCTACATTTATTACTAGAGTTTATACTCTATTCAAGGAGTAGAAATTAAGAAGAATATGATAGAATACGTTCATGGCGTGCTTAGGAACGTTTAAGAAAGCATGTTTAGAGTCTCAAGAGTTCGTAGCGGCAACAATGCGCCACCACTAGTTCGATAGAAATATCGATTGACAACAAGTGCGATCTTCAACAAAACATTACAATAAGATTTGGTGCGTCAAGCTGTCATATTCATTGTATTTAACAATATTAAGTTGTATAATCCTTCAATGTTTTAATTATTTATTACGCTTTTTCAATTTTAACAATGTGTTCCCTTAGCTCTCTTAAACAATAGTGATGCTCTCCCTCTACTTTTGCCTTATTTAACACTATCCTATCGATAGGGCTTACGATAACTAAATAAACTTACAATAGTGTAACTAAGGTCACACTTAACAACATAAGACTGAATATAATAGAGTATAAGTTAACAAAGTATTCAAATAAAGTTATAGTATTGCAACTAACAGCTATAAGTCCATACAGAGGATTCCAAATAAACGATCACTGAGCTCCTTATCGATTATACAAATTCAAAAAGAATAATATTATGGGTGGTTAAGGAAAGTCTTAAGAAAAGAGCTCTACGATATCTACACAAAATGAATAGAAAAAAACTCTAGTTCTTGATTCCGATGTCAGAGACCTTTAGCGATAGAAAGATCTCTGGATTATTGCAACGTACATATAGTATACATACAATATATAGAATATTATACAAATTCTAGCTAAAGTTAGCTACAGTATACAATATATTTCCAGTTAATCTAAGATCTTCTAATAGAATTATTCCCATCAAGAATTCTTTATCAAGTGACGCATTCAGCACTTGAATCGCAGTTCAAGCACTTAGGCCTCATAGCATTATAAACAATTTAATAAATATAATATAATAATGTCATTAGTTATAATCATTGGAATTATTCAACAAATCTAGCGAGAAGTGTATAAGCCTGATGAGTTCAACAATTTATGAATATTCAGTGGCGAAATCGAGTGAATGATTCATGCTGCGCATGTTGAAAACTGAAGAATCGTCAAGCAGAATGCGGATGTGCGGAAAGAAACAAAGAATAATATTAATAGATAGAAGTATCTTTGATTTTTTTGGATAGAGCAAAGTCTGCAGATCATTTTGCTTGCTTAGCTAATCGATCAGACACTGAGAATGAATTGTATGCTGCAGTATTGTGTGTACCATGTGACGTATGCGCAATTTGTGTGAATGACAGTTTCGATTTTCGGGGCTTGGATCGATAACTGCCCCCAAGGGGAGGCTCGCTTCTGTATTCTCTGTGTGCGCAAACAATGGAAACAACCCAAGTGCGCAGTGTGTGCGATGTTTACACTAAGTTGCCTACACTTCCACCTCTCCCTTCTCTTCCCTTCTCTTCCTTCTGCTCCCTCCAGGCCTTACACACCCCAAGCAGTTATTGAGTATTGTTCCTTCTGCTTATTCCACACGTTCTTGTTGTTTTGTTGACATTGTTTTCGCCCAAGTGGCCGACTTTAGTCAGTCTGTTGTTTGTTTTGTTGTTGTTCTTGTCTTTGTTGCTGTTGTTGTTGTGTCTGTGACGAATTTCGCCGATGAATTCATGACGATCGTACTGCGTGTGTGTGTGGTGTGTGTGTGTGTGGGAGTCTCAGCGAGTGTGTGCGTTATCGCGACAGCGACAGCTTGAAGTGATTATTCGTATCCACGCATCGATTGAGTGGGCAGTAACCGCGATGATTGAGCCTCGCATTGCTCGCTAGAGATGACAACGTGAGCAAGTAGGAGCATAGAACTTTGTGAAACTTTCTATTTAACGATATATTAGAGCCATAGGTCTTTCATAGAACTTAGGTTTAGTATAAACTGAGCATCTGATAGCAGACTGGAATGTCGAAGCGAGAGAGACTTCTAAACTTGATACATATTATTGTGATCAAATTTAAATTGATGTACTTAAGGTACATAACGCGATACTATGTTTGGTATTTAGATAGTATGCTTGGTATTTAGAAGAGGAAACAACAGTATAAGTATAATCTTTGGTAGAGCAGGTTCTTGAGATATTAATATAATATTGTAAAGATATTTTTAAGTTAAACTCTATTATGTTAACTCTTATATTGTTAAGTGTGACCTTAGTCAATACACTATCGTAAGTTTATTTAGATATCGTAAACTCTATCGATAGAATAGTGTGTAATAAGGCAAAAGAAACGGGAGAACTTCACTATCGTTTAAGAAAGCTAAGAAAACACATTGTTAAAATTGAAAATAATAATTAAAACATTAAAGAATTATCTTCACAATATAAATAATGTACATCTTGTTATAGTGTTGTAACGAATATAATAATAAATGATGCTCTTGCTTATAAAATATATACAATTCTGAGCCTACACTCGTCATAAACCTATAGATCCGGCATTTCAGAACAACAGCAACTGGAAATACCCATTGCCATCTCTAACGTCTAGACGGTGACTTATTGAGTCGGTCGTCGAGCCATTCGTAAATTTGAGGATCCCCAAGGGCGCTCCGTGTTTGTCAGAATGACCATCATGAAAGTCACGGGGAATCGGCCCCGAAATATTTTGCAATTTATTTATAGCATCGACTGAAATAAAAGTCACAGAAAACGAAACGAAAAAGACGAATAAAAGATTGAAGAAGTGAGTACAAAGTCGTTGTTGGAGATTAAATTCTCAATTGAAAGCGAGACGATCGGCTAATCAGACCTACATATCATCAACACCCTCACACAGTCCGCCTGCTGCATGGGTGTGCATGGATGTCTGGCGTGTTCACAGGAGATCCGATTGGGACGGCAGTTTAGCACATTTTCCCATTGTTTTTTTGGGTGAAAGTCATGACAGTAGAGGGCATGTTGTTTCGGCAATAGTTATATGATTAGAAATTGCCAGACAGCTCGTGTATTCTTGGGCAGTAATAAGGAATGAGTGCAATTAGGGCAACAATCTATGTGAACTCAGTAACTATAAGAGATTGAGCTATGAAATTTGGTGTGCATTGACGAGAGTAATCTACAGAGCTAAAAACTTATAGCATATTGAAATATCAACCATTAATCTTGTGAAAACCTATGATAACTCAGAGACTATGAAAGATAATGCTATGAAATTTTGGGATACATATTCTAGACTACTTTTATAACTAAGAAACTAGTAAAGTTGTAATTATCTTTCTGTAGTGTTGGTAAAACCTATGATAACTAAGGTACTGTAAGAGATATTGCTATAATATTTGGTATTCAGGCTCTAGAATACTTAAGCTAGCTAAACCTTTAATAAAACTTACTTCAGTGTTGGAAAACTCCCTTAAGTAATGGAAAATCTTCTTATAGTGTTCCAAAAAACTATGATAACTAAAGAACTATGAGAGATATTGCTATAAAATTTGTTATTCAGGCTCTGGATACTGAAGCTAGTTAAGCCTTTTATAACACTTACTTTAGTGTTGGAAAACTTCTTAAAATAACAGAAAATCACTATAATCAAACTTCTTAAAGGGTATCTGCAGGTGCTACTCCTTCCGGCTGCATTCTACCTTTTACCTTTGCTGATCGCAGCACGAGCTGCTAAATTCGCTCGCCTATTTGTTTATTTTTAGCAACTCGCGACGCGTTTCCATAAACAAATAAAAATAAATGAAGACGAAGATGAAGATATGAGATTTTGCCGAAGATTTCATTATAATTTCTCGATCTGCTTACGTATATTTTACGAGCATTTGAAAAGTGCGAGAGAGTGCGAGATTTATTTGCTTTATAAGCGAACTAAGTGGAAAAAACTTCCAAGCGCGAGAAAAACACACGAAAATAAAAAGAAAAAAAACCTCAAGAAATTAACATATTTTTGCAAATTATGCAGCGTGTGATATGCGGGGAGGCCATAATAAATCGATCGATCGATCGATTGAAGCAATCGGATGATCCAGCGTAGGTCGAGAAGAAGAAGAAGCAGGTGCGAGTGAGCGAGCAATTGAAGGGCAACATTGCGTATACGCCCAGTTGTCGTTAGCCTCTCATCTCTGTCTCTGTCTGTCTGTTTCTCGTACTTCTCATACTTCTCGCTGTTTATCATTCCACACGAGGCGTTGGCACTGTGCAAGGACAACAACGTGCGCCGAGACAGAAGGAAGGAAACAACAATCGAAAAGCAACAACGAAAATTTGCAAGCTAAAAGGTCAACGCGCAAATTCATGAAACGTTGAACCGTCAACAGACCCTGAAGCGGCCTCTCTCTCTCTCTCTCTCTCTATCACTCTGTCTCTACCTTGCCTGCTGTGCCTCTACTCACTTCCCTCCTCAACTTGCAATAATGTAATGTAGACTGCAAAGTAAACTTTGTAATGATGTCATGTATGGGCAATAGATCGGAAATAGAGATCGCTTAGAGCGTTATATAGATCGCACAGATTCCAAGGCAGATTAGTTGTAGACTCATTCAGACAGAGCTGAATCAGTTGAGGAGGAGGAGGAGGGAGGGGGAGAAACATGTGTGCTACGTGTGATACAAAGTAATAAGTTATGTTATAGCAAGTTGGGGCAGCAGGTGAAGGTGAACTGCGACGCTGGGAAAGTCAAGTGGGAAACGCCGGAAGTGCGCAAGATAAGCAGTCAAGAACATGTGCTGAGAGAGACAGGGAGGGAGAGAAGAGGAGAATATCTCTGTGCTAGAAAGGGGAATTCAGTCCAAGTATTTCATAATAATTTGCAACTTCTAGTAGAGCTTAACCTCACAATACTTTGCTTTTATATAACAAACCGAAAGGCGCAACAGCACGAGACAGTTTTCATGATATGAGACATATATATATATATATATATATAGATAAGCATAACTGGCGGAAAATTGATGATAAGCCAAAGCCATTTAATGTGTATCTACTGCCACGTGTTCCTAATTTGCTGCTAGAAAATGATTAGCTGTTGAGAAGCATGCGACAGTTTATCTATAAGGAATATATTAGATATATATCTGTAGATGCATGAAGATTAAACAGTATAGAGATGCTGTTCTTCCCATTCAAACATTTGCAGGGTATTTACAGCTCACGCTAGTTTGCATTAACTTGTTGTGGCTCATCAACTGATTACACAAACAACTTAGAGCAACTTTTTAATTAGTACTGCCGCAAGGTCAAAGGGTGCTCTGTAATTCAGACTGAATTCAAAGAGAAACAATCATTTATTACTTAGCGAACATTTCTAGCAGAGTTTAAGATGTGTAAATACAATGAAATTAGTTTGAATGAGTGCAGAATCTGCTTATAAAATTTACAGGCAGGAAACTAAGATAAAAAAATATATATTTGCTTGTGCCTTGACTTGTTTGATTGGCACAAAGTTAAAATACTATTCTACCCTTTTGGAGTATAAATATTCAGCCTCCTTTGCCGCAGCTCAAAATACGAGTTTATCAAAATTGTGAACAGAAATTGATTTATGCATCTATAAAATGTCTGTGAATGTTTATTGATTTAGAAATCTTTAAGAAATCTCTAATTAATATAAAGACACACTCCAGTCTGCGCTTAAGCTCGGCAACTCTTTTAACCAAGCACAAAACGGGTGGCTTCTTTGCCAAACGTTTCAAGTTGACCTTGATTAAACATACAAAAAGTGCCAGCAAACAAGAGAATAAACAGCAACAACAACAGCAGCAACTGCTATCGAAGCTGTCAACAAACAGCAGCAACAACAACAACAACAAGAACAACAACAATAACAAGAAAGAAAACCAGTTAAGGCAATCAAAATTCGCAGCAAATGTTGAAACAATTTTGATTTCATCATGTTGCGTTCGATTGTGCTATAAATATAGGCAGCGCGGGTGGAAAAGGCAAGGCAGACAGACAGAGAGGGGAAAGGGGGGAGTTGAGACGCTGATAAGACTATAAGCACAGCGGGTCAAACGGGGCGTTTGCGTGTGCGTTGATCATACGCAGCGTGCGCAGCCAACGAAAACGAACCTACCGCAAAGTCAATTAGCAGACAGAGAGAGAGAGAGAGAGAGAGAGAGGGAGAGAGAGGGAGGGAGAGGGACTGTGTGCAGTGTTCTATTGCAATGCCAACTATATATAGATATATATGAATATATACAGATATCTCTGTATTATGCAGCTAAATTTAGTGCAGGGCGCCCGCGCCAATTGGACTTTGCTCGCAACTGTTTTGTGGGCGTCGCAGCCGTATAACGGCATATCAAAAGTGATAACTAAGGAACACACACACACAGTGCGCAGAAAGAAAGGCGTGTAAAAATAAATGCATAATATGAGTTGGAGCTAAAACACAAAGTTGGCTTGATTGTTCAAGCCTTATGCGACGTGTCTGGCGAATTTCATCAGCATTTTTAATTTATGCAAGGCGAGGATAATGACGAAAGCTGATCATGATCATCATCATGATGAGCAGCCAGTGAGAGAGCCAGAGAGGAGAGAGAGAGAGAGAGTGCAGCCAAGAGCGTGAACAGAGAGAAAGAGAGGGAGAGCGAGAGCGAAACAAGGTTAACGGCAACAACGCAGCCGAGGGCAGTCACAAAACGGATCAATGCACGGCCGAAAAACAGCTAAAGATGCCGCTGCCTCTTTACCTCTGCACCCCACTACCTGTCTCGCTCTGGCACAAGGTAAGTGCACCCTTGGGTCAACGACAAAAACAACGACGAAGATCGAATTTTCGAATGGCCTCGTCAAGTTTGAGGCAAGTTGCTTGAACTGAGGCAGGCCTGACAGTGTGAGGGAAAGGGTGGCAGAGTAAGGGGTAGAGAGGGTGGGTAGAAAGCGTGTAGAGTGTAATGCACTATGTGTGATTACCGATATTACCAATATTAACTGAGCTTGCCAGTTGTATTTATAGGTCTCGGCGCAAATGTCGCCGTAAATGAGACTCTGATTGCAGCGAGTTTAATGAACGCAACGAATGCCAAACCAAAATGACCAAAGGAAGAGGGCAGGCATGGGAAAGAGTGACAGGAGAGGGAGGAAGAGAGAGCAAGGGAGCGCAGTTGAGTTATGCTAACCATTGTGGGGGGGCTAATCAGCTGCGCCATATGTTAGCTGAGCTTATTCCTCTCCCGCCCACACTCTCTTCCTGTCTCTTTCCATATTTATTGCCAATGCATATTAAGACAATCCCCCCCCCTCGTTCCACCTCCCCCCGCAGGCGACCCGTCTGTGCTGCCCTGCATAGCTAGCGGAAGCTTTTCATTTCCGTCGCTGTCGGCATTTTTCAAATCAAATGAGAAAGCAATGCAAAACGCGCGGCCAAAAATTTCCATTAAAATGCAATAGGTGCAAATTAGAAGAAGGTAGACAAAAAAACACAGAAAAAGACAAAGAGAATATAAAAAGAAGCAGAGGAAACTGTGCATATAAAATACAGAGCAAAGCGAGAAAATGCCCCACTTCAACATACCCTAGAAATACCTTTCTTAAATCATACTAACCTTTTATTTATATTATTATTTATATTTACCACTTATTTCTGCCATTTTCTATTTATATTTTCAACCTAAACCGGTTTGTTATTGTTTTGTTTTGCTCTTTGTCAAGCACGCGTTGGCAATTAGCTGATTTGATTTGTGAAATAATTAGCTAATTAATAATTAGTATAGGAAACTTACCAAATTAGCGAAAAAGAGAATAAAATACGATTTAAATTCGAAATTTGCGGCAAATAGAAAAATTCTTTAAAGCAGCGCGCAAAAGTATGCGACACTCAACTGTGGGATCGTTTGATGCTTGCTTAACAGTGCTCTGTTAGCATTAGGTTATTGTTATTTATTCTGCTAAAATTAATGTCATAATATGCTAACGATAGCTGGCCGGCGGCCTAAATGCCTAAATTATTAGCTGATAAGGACACAAAGGGGTAAATGCATTTCCCCGTATCCTAATAAATATCTCAATAATAAAAAGCTAAAAAAGTGCCTGTTACCATTTTAAATGTTGAAATGTGCTAAATTAAAAAGTGCGCGCAAGATTATGCTACACTCTTCATACTCACACAGCTTGCGTTGCCAACTAACACAGTTAGCGTTGCCAACCTGCGCAGCACTAGCTATCGATATATTGCTTATGCGCAGTGAGGTTGCGGTGCGGCGAAACAGCTGTCAAGCGAATTCAACTGTAATGTTATTTTTCCGCAGCTCGCCGCCGGTTTGGACTCAATGCAAATTATTAGCAAAAACGTGTTAAATAAGTGAAAAATGAGTGAAAAATATGTAAGAAATAAGTGCAAAAAAGTGTTGAATAAAAAGCAACAATTAAATGTAATGAATACAACAAATACAGTGCCTGCAAATGTGCGTACTTTGTGTGTGTTTTGCGCAACGTGCGCTGTGTTTCGCCGTTTTGTTTTGATTCTTATCATACGGCGAATGAGACGCGCAAAGCAAGCGCCGCAATGAAAAATAAGAGAAAAACAAAATAGAAAAAAGCTGTCAGAGAGAGTGAGTGAGAGAGAGAGAGAGAGAAAGAACGCGTAAAGCGCACCGGTTTATGTTGCTGCTGCTGCTGTTGCGTCGCTGCCGACGCCGCTGCCGCTGTTGAAGCTTTTGGCAGCAGGCAGCGCAGCAGCGACAACAGCAGCGATTCAGTTGTGAGCAAGACTTTGCATTGTTCGGACGTTGCTCGCCCACGCTACGCTACGTTGACGCTGACGACGACGTTGCCGACGCTTTCTTGGCGACAACACGCGACAACAACAACAACTACAGTAAAAACAATAAGAGCAACAATTGCAATTGTTGAGTGAACTGATCGCATTGAAATAATTATAAATAAATATACATATAAAAATGTATATGTACATACATATAAATAATAATATTGATCTTCGGTCTTGATCTTGATCGCGATCCTCGTGTGGCTCGTTAAATATTAATTAAATTCGAATTCGAATAATTCGTTGAAAATCAAAAATAATCACAAATTTAAATTGAAATTGCAAATTGCAAATTGACATTTTTGATAACTGAAAAATTCCAATTGAATTCCAATTGGACTCAGTCTCTATCCCTGTCTCTCTCCCTCTCGTTGAGTCAGTGCGCGGGGTGTGTGTGAAGTGTGTTCGTATATGTGTGCGTGTGTGGATCGTGAAGAATTTTATGCGCCGGCAAATGTCAGCTAAGCTAATGCAAACCGATTTGGATTTGGATTTGGATCTGGATTTGATGTAGACAAAGTTTCTTTAGCAGCTTAGCTCTACACTGGAGCAACTCTTCGCACTGGCAGCAAACGATGTCACGACGCAAACAGTCGAACCCAAAGCCGTTGAATAAAGGTGAGTACCCTGCACCCCCCCCCCTCTATTCTCTCTCCCCTCCCTTCCCTTGTAATTGCCTTGTACTCCCCCAAGAAGTTACACTTGCTTTATAAGAAAGAAACAGCATTGTCAGCTCGGAATGTTCGCTCGTTTTCCATATGTGAACGAACTGTGGTCCGTGTTCTTGTACTTGTATAGAAGGTGAGGGGGAGGGGGTATTACCTGCATAGCCAAAATAAAGTAATACGATTGTCATGGTGTACTAAGTGGAAGTTGGGGGGTAGGCAAAGAAAGATAAGCGATATATGGAAATACTTATGAAGTTCTCAAATAACTAACTATTTACCTAGTTTTCCTATACATGCTATTGAACTCATGTCTTATTGAAATGAGGAAGTCAGAGTGGAAAAGATAAAACATATATACTTGTACATATGTGTATGTATATATGTATATGTACATATGTATATGTAATATTTATTGATATATTTGGTAATAGTAGTACATATTAGATAGTGCAAATAATAAGTTTCTTCCCTGTTCTCGCAACATGAATAACAACAGTACGACTTGACCGATCGATGTTTTTATATTTAAAAGCAAACTGACTTGTCTGTCTTTTACAACTTTTCTTCCACTGCGACTCAACGACATCTTTATCCACGACTCTCCCGTTCAACTTCTGGACTTCAACTCTTTTTAAATTTACTGCTCGATTATTCTTCATTCCTGCAACTCTGGTTCTATCGATAGGCGTCGTGCCACCAGTACCATCACCTCCATTGCTTACATGTATATGTATATGTACATATATGAATAATAAATACTTTTAAAGAGGGGAATGTAGAAATTCAGATAAATATAGTAACTGTTTTATGTGTCTCTTATTTCTGTTGTAGTTTCTTACAATCTATGAAGATTATAAATTGCTGGTGTTTAGTTTAGATATTGGATATAGCGCGATAAGTCTGAACTAAGAACGATCTTACCTTATAAAACACATAAAGCAAGTCTTAAACTTAAAAAAAGAAAGATAAACCATATAGATAAACCATATATGCTATGCATATCGTGATAAGTTTATCTTGTACTATTCTTTCTGAACTTAAATCGATCTTAACTTATAAAAAACAAAAAGTAAGTCTTTAACTTCAAGAAAGAAAGATAAACTATATAAGAAAATACATACTATATACAAAATAATATATATAAAGATATATATATATATACATACTATATGTTTTATGATTAATATGTGCTTTAGAAAGGGGATATAACATACAAATGAGGTGATACTGTTTAGCCAACTCACATTTACTTTGCCATATCTTTTCAAACACGATCTTATCTGCAGTAGAGTAGGTGATATATTCCCTCTGGGTTGTGTTGACCCTGACTTAAATGAAATTTGTTTGTTTATAGGGTATAGGGAAAGGGGGGTGCAGGCCAAGGGGTTGAAGGTGCTTGGGAAGTTGGGGGATTTATCGAAGCTGGACACACCTTATTATGGGTATTAACTAATTACATTTCGTTGTTCCATGTGCCATGTTCCATCGTTCGCGTTCGTTCGCTTTGCCATTTGCCGTTTGATATACGACGACGACGACGATGAATGCATTTTGGAATCGATAATACGTGACCGGGAGACCTGAGACCTGAGCTCACATCAGTTCACAGCTCGCAGCTGGGCGGGCTTAAGCTCTTGGAACTTCTCCTCCTTATCGAGCACGTTTCAGTTTGGCTTGATTTCGATTTGGTTTAGTTTGCTTTTGGCTTGATTATTGCTGTTGTTCTTGTTGTTGTGGTTGTTGTTGTTGTAATGATATCGACGTCATGCGAATGAAATTCAGTGTGTACACACTGCCCAACAGTAACTGTGTATGTGTGTGTGTGTGTGCACAACCAGCTCGGCTTCAGTTTCGATAAATTAGCGCCCTTATCTATGCAGCTGTTGCTGTTGCTGCTGCTTTTACTTCTGTTCTTATTGTTGTTGTTGCACCTGCGCCGTTGCTTTCTTCTGAGCTAGCGCACTATCAGTGACTATTCCTTGCTCCCTCTCGGTCTGCCCCCCCTCTCTCTCTCTCTCTCTCTCACAGTCTGCCTCGTTCTGAGCCGCTTTGCATATTTATCTTTTGCACACTTGCTGGCAGCTCCTATTGTTGTTGTTGTTGCTTTTAAATTTCTATAGCTTTAAGCGCGCAGTCGATAAACTTTTATCACAACTGCAGCAGCTACACAACAATAACAACAACAACAACAGCAGCAGAAGTAACAACGAAAATGAAACGAAAACTGTGCAAAAGTATTGCGCCATCACAGCGCACAGTGGAACAAATTGACGTTGTTTCTTGTCACTCTCGACACTTTTATATTTGATTTGAGCTTAATGAATCATTGAATTAAGTACAAGAACTATGAATAGAGTTGATTCTAAGTGAGAGATATAATTATTCGAACAGTTTATTCATTTTTATAGGTATCTATGACAATATTTTATTGTTAACTATATCAATATTAATGAACATCAAGCATTTAAGTTAATTAAGATGACAAACAACTCCATATTAAGCTACCAAACTCTCATCAAATTGATTATATAAAGTGTTTACAAAAGGAAATACACTTTAAATCAATAAAAATATATGCAAAGTTAGTCAAATATCTTTTTGTTTTTAAGAATCTTCTTCTCTTAACTAATGGCAACCAACTTATAATATGTTTAATCTGTAGATAGTTCGCTCTGTCTTCTATTATATACACTCTCATATTCTACACTCTCATCAGTTAGTTACTTTACTATATCGGAACCTTATTATAGGTACCTTTATTAATATCAATGCACAGCTATCATTTAAGTGCTAGATAACTAATAAAAGATTAGTACCAACTCGATATTAAATTGAATTCAATAAAAATAAGTACTAAAGTGTTTTAACTTCTCTGATTTTCTGTCTTACCTTTGGGCAATTTGCACTCTTAAATAGTCTCATCAGTTAGTTATTACAATTTGCCTATATATGTAGGTGCCGTATTATAAGTACCTATATCAATATTAATGCACAGCTATCATTAATGTCCATGATAACTATCTATATCTTGAACTTATTCAATATTAAGCTACCAAACTGTAATAAAATTGAATATATCAAGTGTTTAGAAAACGAAGTACACTTGAAATCACTAAAAATATCTACAAAAGTATTCAAACTTCTCTATTTTAAAGAATTTTCTCACAGTTAACTATTGACAACTAACTGATTATATGTTTAATCTGTAGATAGTTCGCACTCTCAAATATTCACCTCTCTCATTAGTTACTTAATACAATTTGCTTGCAACACTTCGCTGTCTTTGCCCACTGTGCGTGAGCTTTACATAAGCTTGTCCAAAAAAAAGATATGGCAACACTGGCAACGGCGGCGTCTCTGGCTTGTGTCAGAGTGTTGAGTCGTGACATTGGTTCCCTTAGCGTGTCCCTCGGTTCGAGACAACGACAACGCGAATAGATAAACACTTTGCGTACATTTTTGGTTGTTGTCGTTTTTTATTTTTATAAATTTTAATTACGCCTTATCACTAATTTTATGTTAATTGCCAGCTGGCTCTGTTCGGTACGCTACGGTTGTTGTCCCACTATCTCTGAGCCAACAAAAGACACGACCAGCACAACTTGGTCGAGGCAATTGCTACCTTCCTCCTCCACTCCTCCTTGTCTATACTTCTGTCTGTCCTACTGTCTGTCTGCCTGTCTATCTGCTCCTCATGCGGGTGACAATTGCCAAGAGAGAGAGAGCTCCGGGCTGAGTTTTGAGTTCAGTTTAGCTCGGTTTCGCTTCATGACGGTGAAGATAAATTCCATTGCAGTCTTGGATTGGATTGGAGTCATCGTAATCAACGGGTACGTGTCATGCAGCCCGTTCTGTGCTGCCTATAACTAGTTGTACTACTCTGTGTGTATCGCATGTGTATCACATGTGTATCGTGTCAGTATCGCATGTGTATTGCATGTGTATTCCATTTGCCATTCGCCATTTGCTGCGAATGCAGTTGATAAGCTCAGGTTGCCAGCAAGGCCACCTTGTGACGACGATGATGACGACTTACACCCGATTAACCGTTAGAGTTGTACACTATCCACTGTCCACAGGGGATGAGGTAAAGAGGGGGCGTGAGGGGAGAGGCTCTGACAGTCGATAAGCCCAGCTCGATACGAGCTTTTGCCATTTTGACATTGTGTTTGTGTTTTTAATAAGCGCGATAAGCGTTTGTTGTTTGTTCTGCCTGTTCTCTTGTTTGTTGTTGTTGTTGTTATTTTTATTTCGCATTGAAATCGTACCAGGAAATATCAGCAGATAAACAACAGCAACAGCAACAACAATAGCAACAGCAACAACAGCAACTTGCATTACAAATTACAAATTGTTGTTTTCGTTTCGTTTTGTTTTTGGACAGCGCATTTGCATATCAACTGTGATAAGCATGAAGGTGCAAGACGGGGGTGGCTAAGGGGTAGTATAGTAGTAGGAAGCGGGTAGAGGGGCAGAGGGGGGTACGTGCTTGAATCTTGAGTCACAACAATGGAGTAAACACAATTGCGATATCGAGTTGGATTCGCTTATCGAAATGGAACTAACACAAAAAGCAGTTCACACACACACACACACAGTCAGCGTCGCATTTATATTGTGATATTTAGAATAATGGAACAGAAAAATATATACATACATATATGTATATACAATAAATAAAAGTACACTACCTCGTGGAGTGATTGATGATTGATTAGTTCGAGATAAGTCGATTCCAGATTGTGAGAGAGATTATAAAACGTACGACGAACTCACTTCAGATTGTCAGACGGTGCCCGATAAAGTCGTTTGGGGGTTTTGGGAATTACAAATTGTATAAAGAATTGTTTTCTAAACTGCTTCTTCCTCTCTCTTCCTCTCTTCTCTTCTCTATGTCTCTCTTTCTATGCCAGATAAGCTGATATCGCTGTAATGCCTTCATTGAACTGGGCATAGTTTTAATATGCATAAGATTGTCGTCAGATAAAGAAACATCCGCAGGGAAATCCATAGGGAATCTCTCTCTCTTATATAAAGAGTTGGAAATTCCACATACGATTCTTTATAACTGTAGAATTATATTGGAGATTGTTGCTTGAGATATAAGTCTATATGTAATTGCTTTATTGTGTATTCAAGCTTTGATTACAATGTCTTCAAGTTGGATAAGATATTTGCTGTGATCTTTTAAGAATATATTGAAGCAAGTCGAGCACTATCGCTTCATTTCTATACACAATTGTGACTCTTGCAATTGGA
Organism: Zaprionus nigranus; assembly: GCA_018903425.1. Classification (NCBI taxonomy): domain Eukaryota; kingdom Metazoa; phylum Arthropoda; class Insecta; order Diptera; family Drosophilidae; genus Zaprionus; species Zaprionus nigranus. The sequence continues at coordinate 1,267,180 of JAEIGD010000021.1, forward strand.
ATTCGAAGAAGAGAGAGAGAGACTGCGAGAGAGAGAGACACACATCAATGCGGGCTGTGATCAGTTTTCAAGCTCACTTTGGACTCGCTGACTAATCATCAATGGGGAATAGCTTTAATGTGAAGGCGGCAGTGTGCAGGGGGGCATGCCAAGGGGTCTGAGGAGAGGTGCCTGGTGTCAGGGCTGGCTGTCTCTGTGGTGTCTCTGGTGTCTGGTGTCTATTGTCCGCAACGTTGTTGTTCTAATCGCTGAATGCAATCGAAATAAACTTGAAATTCGATGCCCGAGCTGCGATAATGTTTTGTAGTCATTTTGAGAGACAACCAAAAAGCTAAAAACCAGCAATTACAACAATAACAGACAACAGCAACAGCAACAACAGCTGTGTGTGATTGTTGTTGTTGTATGATTTGTACAGCTCGCGCTTATCAGCTGATCTGATGGCAAGATTGTCGCGCTTTGCTTCAAAATGAGAATGAACTGAAAACAACGACAGAAATTGTAGCAACAACAACAGCAGCAACAACAGCAACAGCAACAACGACAGCAACTAAAACTGAAAAATACATAAAACAATGTTCGTTGTTGTTGCTCTTGTTGTTATTGTTGTTGTTGCTGCAGCTCGTCGTCTGGCTGTTTTATAACAATTTCAAGAGATTTTCAACAAAAGATAAAAATGTCAATGTGATTTGGCTTGTCGGATTGTAGCTGCACGTCTCTGTGTATGTGTGTGTGTGTGTGTGAAGGTAGGCGTGCGTATAGCGTATGTATGTATGCAACTACTAACAATTGTATTAAGCTCTACTGTACCCTATGCACACACTCACATGCACTGACAGAAACAACTGCGATCCAATTTGGAGTGATATCTCACTGCTAATAAACAACGTTTGTCATTATTATCAAAATTGAATACGATCAGTCATAGATAAAAGGCACATAACTGCAGTTACTTGAACTGTGCTTACGAGTTAAAGTTTTCTAAGGGGTTTACTTTGCTAAACTGCACTTTCAACAGTCTAAACTAATTATATCAGCTTTTGATTTTACACTTCGACCATTGAAAATGGTCCAAATAGGTCAAACTAACCAACCTATATAAAAACTATTTCCGACTGAAGTTCCTTTTAAGTTTGTTTTAAGCTCAATGGTCTGATTACTTGTCAATTTTTATTTCCATTAATATTTTCTATGCTATCTTCTTTTAAAATTTCTCCTACACTTTTAACTTTGTCTATTATGTAAATTTGGCATCTACTCCTTCCTTCATTCATATGACACCTCATTTCAATGAACTGAGAGCTCTACAGTGACTTCCAACACTCACAAATATAATCGTATTTTGCTTGGTCTGAACCCTAGATTGATTCCACAGCATTGATTGATTCTATTGCTATACAAATTGTTCTCATTTTGTCAATATTTTCCATGCTACACCCTATTGATAATTTAAAACTATATCTATAATGTAAAACATTCATTTTTTGACATAAATCGATTAAAACAATTCGATTTAAACTTATTTTCCAAGCCAAATTGCTTAAGTTATCGAAATTATGCCATCCTAAGTTGCCAAGTTGAACTACTTCTAATACCTTACAGCCGATCTACGCTTTGTCTAGCAATCAATCAAATATTTTTCAAAGTGTACATACATACAGCCTGTACATACTAACTGTTTATGTGTGTGCATGTGCAACTGCGATGAGTATTTATGCGATTATATTGCTTGTTGTGACTGGCTATCGCACAGCGATCAGACTCGCTCACCTCGAGGGACTGATGATGATTTTGGCAACTGTCGGACGGAGGGGGAGATAGAGAGAGAGACGAAGAGAGAGAGAGAGAGAGAGCGTAAGGGTTCTCCACAAAGCGATATCGCTGCGCACGCCTAATTAATTTTCGTTGCCTCGCTGCGATGGCATCAGATATCAGTTGCCATTGCCGCCCCAAAGCTCCAATCTAAATCGGCAATCATTGCCAGCAGCTGAAGCAGAGACAGAGGCAGCGGCAGAGGCAGAGGCAGCTGCAACAAAGTAACGGGCAGCGGCAAATGGGTCTGGCTTGGTCTTTGATTTGAAATAAGAATCGCCTGTCGCCTAGCAACTGATAAGGTGTCGCTTCCCATAAATCTTTGTCAGGCCGTCGCAGTCTGTCCCGTTCTAATCACTATCGCGATAACTATCGGCTGTGGCCAGTGGCTAGCTGGCTTTGTGGCTACTGCCCGAGAGTGTGTGCACTGTGATTTGGGGGGCCTTTATCAGGAGGTCGCTTGCGTAGTGCCGCCTTCCCTAGCCTTGCCTCTCCCTCTCCCTCGGCCTTGCCTCGGTACGTGTCTGCGGTCATTCTGCATATCACATTGCTTGATCTAGAAGAAGTATTCGTATTCGAATTCGAATCATATTTCGACACTTTATCTGCTCGTGGGCATCGGGTATTTTTCCAACGCGCATTCAAGTGGCCCGACTTGACTTTGTCGTGGATGTTTGCAATCGTTATCGCTATCATTATCGTCCTCGTCTTATGACGCTCTGCATACGCTAAACGTGGCGTAGCGTACCCTGCAGAGATTCTCTTCGATTCGAACTTCGTGCCACGCAAAACACATTCGCCCAGATAATCATCATCTTCGTTTCTTCTTCAACTTTTCTTCGACTTCTTCTTTTTCTTCTCCTTCTCCACCCACTTAATTAAGTTGATTCGCAATGTCGAGGAGGCGCTGCTTTCTGTTTCTGTTTCGATTTCGTTTTGCGCCGCATCTTTATCAATCTTTTTCGCGCTTATCTTGGACTGTAAGTTCAGGCGAGGTCCTATTATCTATTCCCAGCGATCGCAGCCAGCAGCAGTCGCCGTTTAATTGACCAGCGAACCGGACCCGGTCTGTCCACTCCCCCCTGCTCTGCCCTCCCTCATCTTGCTCTTGTCTCATCTGATTAGGCTGCGGCACCCTGGAGCCCCGCTGGACTTGATAATCCGCTGGTGGTCGCAGAGCTTCAACTGTTCAAGTTCTAGAGATTCCTCTCGAATCATCAATCAGTTATTAATTACAAGCCTCCCCCTTAACCCCTCTAGCACTTAGTCAGAGGCGTGGCTTGTAGGCAGCTAAGGGGTTAGTCCCTTTTCAAATATAAGGGGTTAACCCCTTTTCAAATTTGCTTTGAACTTGGGTTTGTTTAAAGCCAATGCCTTTGTTCATTTAGAACTTAGTAAAAGTTTGCCCCTTCGCGAATCTTTCCTGCCTACGTCACTGGCAGGCGATAAATTGATTAAATTTATACTTGCATGTCTGTCTAGCTAGCTCGGCTACCCGGTTTGCTCCGTAGTAGCTTCCGTCGTCGACGACGTCTCTATCTGTGTGTCTCCTCTACCCGACTTCGGGCTTCAATTCCAATCGAAGCAGGGAAATGATTCAGGGGGAAAGGAGCTGGGGAGTTAGGGAGCTAGGTAGGCTGCATGGGCAGCAGTTCAAATGAAAATTTAAGTGCTGCGATTAATTTGGCTTATCAGCCGGAGACTCAGTAGGCAAAGCCCCCACCCCACCCCAAACATGAAATCGAACTCGAACCCCAACCCGACACCGAAACCGAAACAAGTGCAATTAAAAGATTTTTAAGCAAACATTTGTCATTAGAGATAAGGCCTGAGGAAGTGATTCAGCTTAGAGGGTGCAGGGTGGCGGGGCTGGTAGATTGCTCTACCTACGCATTAAACGAAAATTGGGATGTCTCAATTGAGGGTGTGATGGTGGAAGGAGGTGGAAGTAGTGGGAGGCAGCAGGTGCGTTGCAGTTGCTTTAGATAAAGAAGCAAACTAATTACACGATAAACGACGCGCTCGATGGATGTCTTTGGTTACAGTTGCAGCGAAGTACCCCCCTCCTCTCTCAAACACCTTTACGCCATCTCTACCTCCTCTGCAACCCCTCTAAAGCGCTATTCTACTTGGAGGTTTGTTAAACCCTCTTCTTACCTTTCTTTAACTGAATCGGGACCCTCTTTCTACTACTTCCCTATTTTTTTTACCTTGTGCTATCCCCTTTCTATCTCTTCTCTACTTCCTTAGCACCCTCTTTCTACCCTTCTATACCACCTGCTTACTTCTCTACTTGTTTACCTTGTTCTACCCCCTTACTATCTCCGCTCCACTGCGCTTTACCCCCTCGGAACCGTCTTTCTATTCCATTTAGACCGTCTCCCTACTCTTCTCTACAACCTGCTTACTCGTATACCTCCTAACCCCGCCTTACCCTTTCTCTTCTGCCGCGGGTAGACCCTCTTAGGACTCTTGCTTCGCCACCTATCAGCTCCCCTTCTCTACTTCCCTCCATACTCTCCTTTCTAGTTTGTCTTTACCATCTCTTTACCCCCTAACTGCACCTGTCTACCCCCCGCTCTCTAACCTCACTTTATCCCCTCGCTATTTACGCACGACAATCAAACAAAACGAATCGCTGCCAGTTCAAACATCGTGCTTGACGCCGACGTCGACTGCGATGCCGACGTGTCTCGCAAGCGGCGGCAATCGATTAAAAATCCATAAAAATATATTTCTAGATTTTATGTGCTGATCAAACCAGGCACAACGTGCGACCCTACCCTCTGTCCTCTTTCCCTCCCTCTCTCTATCTGTCTCTGTGTGAGTGTGTAATTAAGTCTGGCAGTGTCAGGGCTCTTGCCGGCAGGGGGGGGCACAATATGAAATCTATTTATGCCATTAGCTGTGCGCCGATCACACACTGCGATAGGCGACCAGCCCCAACGGCCATTTTGTTTATCTCTCTGTCGTCTTTGGCCTGAAGCACAAAGCCCACAAGTTCCACAAAGCCCACAAGGCCCACAAGTTGTACACGAGTTGAGCGAAAAGTACACACAAATTAAATCAAAGATTAAAAACGAATCACTCATGTTCCCCCAAATCGAAAATGAACCAGTTCGACAAGCAGGCAGAGGGGGTTGCCTATTTCATTTGATGCTTATCAAAACATTTTGCCAAAAAAAGACACGAGAGAGAGAGAGAGAGAGAGAGAGGAGAGGCAAGAGATAAAGTGGGAATCGCGTCATCAGCACAAAAATCTCATTAGCTCAATTTCGAATTATGTTTTGTCGCTGATACTCCCCGATCTGGCGATGGCGATAAGCCCCAGTCCCAGTCTCAGTCCGTGTCTCTCTCGTTCCCAATTCTGCCCAATTTTGACAAACTCAATCATGTGGTTTTGATTTCATTTCATGCTCCGTTTCGATTTCGATTTCGGTTTCTGTTTTTGGTATCTTGTTCTGTTGCTGTTCTGTTCTGTTCTGTTCAGCTGCAAAAGAGAGTTCTCTGTCTGCAGTCGCGGAGCACTTTAAGCGTAATCATTTGAATGGTCCAACCTGGCAGGCAGCGTTGAGGAGGAGGCAGGCCTCCACTCGGGCCGCCGCCAGTGTCTTATCTAAATGCCTCAGCCTCACAGTCTCGTCTTCCATTATGATACACAGATATGCGGAGAGCAGCACACGTAGACAGCGCAGCTCGCAGCAGAGTCAATATATATAGGGGATATATATCTGACGGCAATCGAATGCGTCGCCAATGCGTCGCCGTGTTGCGGAGCCAGGTCCTAGTGGCACCAGCGGCAAAATAAGATGACAAGCATCACTAAGGTCTTATCACTTGCTCGAAGTGCAGATGCTCTTTCCGGGGGAGGGGGGAGAGCAAATTCCTTAGCCAACACTGGGCGGGCTGTGCAGTGTGATCAATTGTGAGTCACAGTTTGGAATTTTATAGGTGTAGCATGCGGGTTATGAACTTAAGATACCTCTTACTTAAGTTTGCTTATGTCAATTTAGATTTGTTTTCTATTTCCTTTCTTGTCTTCTAAACTAACTTTTGCACAGTTGCAGTGTGATTAATTGTCATTAATATATAAGATAAATCAGGAGTGTAGGTTACTTTTTATATACTAAAGATACCTCTTAATTAAGTCTACTTCAATTCGCTACACATTATTCACTTTGCATAGTTCCTTCTTCAATTTTCATCAACTTGAGTCATGTTAACCTACCTCACTCTCTAGTCAACAACAGGTTGACCAATTTTGAGGGATTAGTAGCAACTTAATTTGTGTTTCTTGTATACTAAAGATACTTCTTAAATTATACTCTAATATATCTTTCTTATATGCTAAAGATACCTCTTAAATTATACTCTAATATGTCTTATATCTACTATCGCCATCTTAGCGTCTTTGTCTCTCTCTCCTTTAACTGTTTGTCTCTAAACTCAATTCCTTGCATAGTCAACATACCCTTTTTGCTTATCAGCTCATGCAGGGTATGCTGTGAAGTGTTGAGGAAGCATAATTTACATGGCAACAGGCACCATTAAGCGCTGCTCGAGCCAGCGATTTGCAGCATGTCAGAAATCGCATGCAAGAAGTTGAGAGAGAATTCAAAACGGGTTTGTTGTAGTGTGCTGCGTGGCAAAGACCTGTTGCAAGCAGCCAGGAGAGCAGGCAACAAGGCAACCAGACAGGACAGGCCGCGACTTCAATTCCAGCTCCGACTTCGACTCCTTCCTTCTCTGTTCTGGCCTGATGGATGCGTGTTTGTTTACAGCCTCGCTGTTTGTTCAGTTTAGCGTAATTGCCGCCGTCCGCTGCTGCGCTGCCTCTGCTGTGGCAACTGTGACGCGCGCGTCGCTGCAGGGCGCAAAATTAATGTTAACAACGTGTTCGGTGCGCCTCGGTGCGGGACGTTGCGGCTGGCCAGGATGCCGCACATGCAATTTGAATACCGACTCGAGTGGAAGGTAAACAGAGAGGGAGAGAGGGGGAGACGGACAGTTGCCTCTGCTCTGTCTGCATGTTGTTGTTGCAGGTTTGTGGCATTAAAACATTTTAATTATGGCCCACAAATGTGCGCAACTGTCTTGTTGAAAGGTGTTTCAAGCTCGCCGCCTGCCGCACGCCGCACGGGGCATGCCACTTGTGCCACTTGCTGCATGAGTGGGCAGCGCTGCTTTTGGCATCGGCTTTGGCATCGACTGCGGCCTTAAATGGCATTTAGATAATGTCGCTTCTCAGTCTTCAGTCTCTGCTCAGGAATTCGAAATGGACATCGATTTATGATGTCGTCGAGATAGCAGGCTCAGCTCACTGGCACTGAGGCAGTTCGACGTGCCTCAAATCTTGTGGCATCATCACATCAACGAGGGGACCAGTTCTCCGCCCCTTTTCCTCTTCCCCTCTCTTTCTTTTCTGCCTCGTTTGTTGGTAAATTGATAAGCAAAGCGAATGGACGCGCGAAATATGAATTTCATTTGAAATCGAATCGAATTGAGCAAATCAAAGTATAAATAAAGACATTTTGTCGCCACTTCAATTACTCTCTGCCGCTCCCTCTCATTCTCCTCCTTCCTTCTTTCCCTCTTCATGCTCCCTATAGGTTGCTGTCTCTCTCTGGGCTCAAGAGCTAATTGCCCTTGTTACCCTGTTACCCTGTAGGTTACTCTCCTAAGGGTATATTGAGATTGATTGTAGATTAAAGAGATGAAAAATCTAAGAGGGAAAGAAGAATATTAAGTCAGTACAGCTGCACAAATGAAATGATTAATAGCATTAAATTAGCATTAAAACAGCAATAATATACATAATTTATGGCTGGTTTATGGCTATAATCTATAAAAGATCACTACTTATACTATGTATGTTACTGTAATCTACTGTTAAATGGAAATATGACATGATGTTGCAGTTAGGTCTATATTAAGGCACAGATGCAGATTAATATATGAAAATACTAATTATATATCATAATAGGCATTTAATTATAGCTAAATTGAGATACATGAGGAAGAGTATGAAGATTAAAATGTAGATTTCACAAAGATATATATATACTTTTTCAGTTTACTTTAAATATATTAAATATATCAAATATATCGTACTTCAATGTATTCAAATATATTAAGTATATCAATTATATCAAGTATATAAAATTCATTAAATATATAAAATATATCGAATATATCAAGTATATCAAATATATCAAATATATCAAATATATCAAAAATATCAAATATATCAATATGGTTAAGGTTATTTAGGTTAAAAAAGGAACAGATTGATGCCTGGTAAGACACATGTAAAAAATGCATATGAACTTTATGCATAAATTGTTATAACAACATAATTTACTACATAAGCTTCTCTTATCACCTTCTATAACCTGTCTTCGGCCAATCGAACCTAACTAGTATCTATCTGTATCTATTAATTATTATTTTTGACAGGGTATCACTCTGTAGAGGATGTTATGCTGTCTATTCTCTCTCTATTCTCCTCCCTCCTTCTCTGTCTTTCTTTGCCATGGAGCTGATATCAGCACAAGACAGCAGCTCCCTCAACTGCTCCCGTGCAGTTTCCCTTTGCCTGCAAGAAGGAGCCTGCACTCTTTCTCCCACTCGTTGCTCATCTTTTGCCCAATTCCCCCGCTATCAGCCCCCCCTTTGCCCTGTGCTTATCGTCGCCTATCGCCGCCATCTAGACAAGCTAATAGTACTTTGACTTGGGCTGCCTCTGCCTCTGCCTTGGCTTCTATTGCTGCCTGGCTGCCTGTGCCTGGTCTGCTGCTGATATGGCTGCCATTAGTCGTTGAACTAGGAGAAGGTGGGGGGTGTACTGTAAGGGAGGTGTGGCAGGGCCATCCATCTATCGTCATTTGGTCGTCTGCCTCAGTCTCAGTCTCCGTCTCAGTTGCTGCCTCAGCTTCTGTTGCTGCTGTCTCTTTGCGCTTAATTATGTTTTTGTTGTTATCTGTTGTTGCTGCTGCTGCTTGTAGAGCATCCGTTCGTCGATCTCTTGTATTGATAACATTTATGATTTACGTGGTACACACTGCATGGCATTTGTTTTGTGTGTTTGTTGCTTGTGCTTTACATTCATTTTCATTGTCTGTCATTATTTCGTTTGCTTTCGATTTTGATTTCAGTTTCGGCATCGGTTTTTCTGGTTTTTGCTGCTGCTGCTGTGTTTAATGTCTCTCTCTCTAGTGTGTGTGTGTGTGTGTGTGCAGATCGAGGTCAGCGATAAGCTTGCGCGACGTCAACGTCAAAGTTAAAGGCAAAGGCATTTTTCGATTACAGTGCGAAATAAAGAATTCCAAATCGGAAACGTCTCTCTGGCTATCAGCAGAAGAAGAAGAAGACCCCCTGAGAGCAGGGCCCCCATAACTAGAAGCGCCCAGAGTGCTCTCTCCCTCTCTCTTTCTTGAGCATCTCTCTCTGTCGGTTGCTGTCCACTTTTCATATCCCCTTAGCCAAGACTGATAAAATGCTCTCGAAATGGCCCGCAACGATAACTTAGCGCCGTGGCGTCGCTGGCCTGGCGACCTGTGGTGACAGGTGAGGCAGCAAAGAAAGAGAGGAGGGAGAGACAAGGAGAAGAGAGAGAGAGACAGTGAAAGGGGGGGCTAATTCTGCTGCTTATAATTATTTTATAAGTGCAGCAAGTCGGTCTTATCCGTTGAACCGGCATGCCGCGTCGCATGATTCACTTGGCGACGCTAATTTTCAATGTCTCAACACACACACACACACAACATATACCCTTGTGTGTGTGTGTGTGGCGATAATTCCATGTAGATTAGCGCTGAGTGCAGCAGTAAGAAGAAGGCGATAAGCCCGCGTGCCGGGCGAGGCTCAAACTGGGCCTCAACTTGCCACGTTAACGCGCTCTCGGACCTGGGCGGCCCAGCAAGCAACAAGAACAGCACGTCTTGCTCGTCGTCATCATCATAATGTAAAGCCAGAGCAAGAGAGCGCGAGAGAGAGACAACAACAGCAAGTGAAAGAGAGAGAAGACAAGCAGAAAAGCAGACAAAAAGGCCAAGAGCTTTGGCATTGGTTGAGTGAGTGAGGATATCTTGAGTTGGTTATCCAAAATGCTGGCCTCGTCTACAGTCTCAGGCGCAGGCACTGTTGCAGGCAAGTCCAGGCTCCAAGTGCAGGCACTGCAATCTACACTGGGCACAAAACTGCGATAGTTTAATAGTAAACTAGAGGCTGAAACTACAGACAGTAGGATACCCTTTCAACTATGAAATGCCGCAAAGAGTACTTAACTGTATGACATTAAGAGATCGCATTCCCTTGTTGACGGACAGACAGACATGGGTCAATTGATTCGACTAGTGATCAAGAATATATATACTTTATGGGGACATTTAGAGACCATAGGGTACAACTACAGATATTTGCACATGAATCTTTAGAAAATCGATTGATATTTAATGAGCTTAAGTTTGGTTACTGTAAAGATTATTAAAAAATCGGTGATTGTGTCTTTATAACAACTTTTATTAACAATATATTTTATATATGTATATATTTTTATTATTTTATATATATCTAAAAGTTGAAAGAAGGTAAATTTTGACTTTGAATCCGGTTGCCGAGTATCAAAAAAAATTTATTTAAAGACATCACATGAGCTGATCATGTTCCCTCATTATTTTGTTCTATTTTAAAAACTGTTTTGAGGATTTTTTGGTGTCATGTCAATGCTTAGACATGCAGGGTGAATTCTAATATCGGAATCAGACTTAGAATGTCAATATACATCACATATATCGCATGTCAGATCAGGATTCTAAATGCAAAATAATCTTCTTAAATTATTACTCACATTTATTGCTACTCTATAAATAAACATCAAAAGTTGAATTTCTCCATAATCAAATCGCTCTCTTTTATATACAAAAAATACCTCGTTAAATTAAGTAGAAGTTCTAATCTGAATGAAAATCTTAATATTGTCGCATTTTTCCATTATTGTATACAGATTTTATTTCTATAAAAGAAAGTTATCGCTGAAATTTCAGCAATCAAATATTTTATTATAAGGAAACTCTTGTCTGCAGAGAGAAGCGATCTAGATATGTTTAATCACTATTTTGGTACAATTTTATAATTTGGCAAGTCTCAATTTTCTTGAAGTGTACGAATGATGAGCGAGTAGAGAGAGAGAGAGGGAGATAGCAAGTGTGAGAGAGGATTGCAGGGGTTTCCCACTCGCGTTGTCAACTGTCGCCTTTGGTTTTTAGCTGATTTTGTGGCGCTGATTTTGTTTGGCACTTCAATTTCTGCTTTGCTTTTCCACGCCGTTATCTGTCATGCATATCCATATGTGTGTTCCCCTCCAACCGCTCCGCCCCCTGATCCAACTGGATGTCCAGCTACAGCTACAGCTTCAGCTTCCCAGCCTCAGCTTGCAAAACAAAATTCACTCTTATCGCTCCTCGTTTCGGGGGCCACGTAGTTCTCAGTATTTGTTCTTCTTCTGTTGGCAATTGGCAACAACTTTGCGCTGCTCCTCTCTCTCTCTCTCTCTCTCACACTCTGTCTCCATCTCTCTCTTTGTTACTCTTCTTGTTGTGCATGCCTTTTGTTGATTTCCGATTTGTTTATTAGGCAATTTATCGCTCAATGCAACGCTGAACTTCAGTTCACCCTCTGTCTGTGCCCACGCAGTACCCTCTCTCTCTTTCCCTTGTGGAAAATGGTAGAAAAACAAACTTGACCAGAAAGAAAGGCTACTTGTGGAATGTCTAACGTTGTATACCCTTGCAGGCTCTCATCTCCTTCTTCTTATCTTATTCATCGTTGCTATACTAGGTATATATAATTGTGCAAACTTGAATAGTATTGTGTATGTACAATATTATGTCTGACATCTTAAATCAAAACTAGTCTTTATACAAATATTCTTTATTGTTTTTGCCCGATTTTGATAAATATTTATTTCCATGTAATATATATATAGTAGAGAAAGTCTGATTAAGTGGATTTGGTTGCAATATCTTGACAACTAACAAAAATGAGCCGATAGTTTGTATGACAATTATATACGATATATCACTCCGATACAACTCGTTCCGAGGAATTTACAGCATGCTGCAATAAGAAGCATGTGTGCTAAGTTCCATCAAGATAGCTCTAAAACTAAGAGACCAGTTTGCGTTGGACGCGGACGGACAGTCAGACAGACAGGACAGACAGACAGACAGACAGACAGACAGACAGACAGACAGATACATAGATGGACAGATAGACAGACACACACAGACAGACATACAGAGACAGACAAACGGACAGATAGCCAGACAGATAGTCAAACAGACAGACATGGCTAGTTCGATTCCCCTGGTGATGCTGATTCAGAATATATGTGTAAACTATAGAGTGTATAAAGATGTCTCCTAAGCTGCCTTGCAAACTCCTGGCCAAATTAGAGATGCCCTTTGCAAGGGTATATAAATTGATAAACTGTGAATTTTCTCACTCTCGATTTTGTTATGCCTGTTGCGCCCCAGACCCGAGACCCGAGAGACCCCAAAAGGGAGACCCCTAGCTGGCAATTGGTATTGGCATTGGCATTGGGATTGGGTCGAGCGAGATGGCCATCATCATTTCGTACGTCGTTTGGCTAGTTGGTTGGCTTGTGCCCCGCCTGCCACTCCTGTTGCCCTCCTGCTGTGTGTGGGCGTTCGTGTGAAACTAATGTCGCCATCGACAAAACAGTTCCATGTCCATTCAAAGGTCGCATTTAAGCAGCAAACAAGGCAAACAGACAATGACAATGCAACAGCAGGAAGAAGAACTTCTGCGACTCACTGTCTGTCTTCCTGTCTGTCTGTCTGTCTGTCTGTTTGTTTGTCTCTTTGTCTATCTCTCTCGCTCTCTGTCTGTCTGTCTGTCTGCCTGATACGCCTGGTAGATCGTGTTGAACGCAGCTTGTTTAGCATGCCAATTAGGCAGGCCGATCGCAGCTTGCCTCGTTCTCAGCTCACTGATCCTCTTGCCTCCTTCTCTGCTTCTTCCGCATCTGAAATGCAAAATCAGTTCGTGCAACAGGACGCAGCTGAAAAAGGTGTTAATTTTGTTACCACATCTGGCCAAATAGTTTCAGCCACGTTGTTATTACCCACGACAGAGAGAGAGAGAGGGAGAGAGAGAGTGAAAACCGATTTTCGAACCGAGTCTCGATCGGGCGTCGAGCGTCGAACGTGCTGGTTCAGCCGGGTCACACTCAGAGGTCCCACAACACAAAATTTGTAGATGGATTCACAAATCGTTGCCAGCACGAATCGAGCACCCACTGGGAGCGCCTCCAACCCTCCTGCCCCTTCATCCTAACGACGATCCTCACACCCAGCTCACACCTACCTCTCTCTATAGGGGGAACTGTACTCGTACTCGTACTCGTACTCGTACTCGTATTTGTCTTGGCATTGGCTATGGCTCTGATTTCCTTTCGCCTGCACTGAGCTAAAATGAGCATGACCCCACAGAAAAAGAGTGCATAAAGGCGAAAATCAAATCTAACGAGTTGAAATGGAAAACATATTGGAAATATGGGAAGAGAAAGTTTATGGATAATAAAATAAGGCAATACTATATTACTTACTGATTGATTTTAAACGATAATTAATTCATTATAATGATGTAACTTTAAAATAAATGTATATATGTTATAATACAATAAAAGTTATTTTTCTGAAAGTACAATATACATTGAAAGGGCAGAAACACTATCAGGCAGTGCCTATGGTCAGAGAAGACAAAGAATCGCATCTTGGACTGGGAACGAACACCAGCTTTGCGCAATTGAAGTCCGTTTTAGGCTGTAGGCTTTAGGCTATACTCTTAAAGGGTTTAGGCAGTTAATAAAACTTAGTAAGAACCCAATGAGAAGCCTTACAGGGTTACAACTAGAATTTTGGATACAGGAAATAGGTTTAACTTGAATAGGTTTACCTTGAATTTGTGATCGTTTCTTACTCCTTAGCCAACCACGAATAGTGTGTAATGAGCTATGCAGATTGTGCGAATTAGATGCCGAGACAACGAAGCACTTACTCACAGTATGTCCGGCATTGGCTGTCAGGCAAGCAGCTTCTGGAAGTAAATGAGATAAGGTCGACAAGTCTAGGCAAAATTATGGATTGTTGTAGAACAAACAGAATGGGTAGCACGCTCTAAACTCAGCAGGGGTACAAGAGATCTGAAGGGTGATTTTTTAAGAGCTATAGGAAAGTTTAAAAAAAAAATACATAAAATTCAGAGAAATGCATGACATGTTTATTTGAATCGATAGTACGGTCCATATAATTGACTGTTTGAAGATTATTTCATGCAAATGTTGACCGTTACTGCACCTCAACTGGTCAATCCGCTTAGTCCAATTTTGGCATACATACTTAAACCAGAGTTTCCAAAAAGTAATATAAAGAGACATATATGATTAAGATTGTTCATTTTGTATTCATTAATAATACAATTTCATTTAGTTGCACTGTGAAATTTGCCTACCGCATCGGTTATCTCCACGTCCGGAGGCCAGAGCAATGTGGGGGGACTGTGGGCAGAGAGAGAGAGAGAGGGGGCACTGCAACAGGGCTGACTGCATATGGGCGGGGACTATTTAGCGATTGTGATTATGATATCAGAAAACTGAGTCCGTTTCGTCATGCCTCGTCTAGCATCGTGTCGGGTCGTGTCGTATCGTTGCAGTGTTCGGCTCAGGGTTCGGTTCGCTCTCTCCCATTATAACACTTTCACGGCTCGTTGAGCCAGCCAGCCTCGCCGCAGCATCGGAGTGCAGCATCTGGCAAGATCATCGCTAGCTTATAAGAGCCGCCAGCCACAAGCAAGCTCCAGTTCCAGTTTAAGAACAGAGAGTCGACTCCCTTTCTGCCCTCTGCCTCCTGCCTCGCGTGTTGCAATGGCAGCCAGGGGCGTTGCAGACGTTGCAAGGTTTGCAAGCCATCGCGATTGGTGTGTGTGAGGGTACCTCGGTGTGTGTATGTGTATGTGCCTTGGTGTGTGTATTGGTGTGCACGATTCGACACCATCTTTCATTTGAGCCTGAATTTCTTAACTGCTTAAGCCTTTCCAAGCTAGTCCCGGCATTTTCAATTAATGGCTACACATTCCACAGTCCCAGCTCTGGTTCCCCACCTCCAGTTCTAGCTCCATCCGTCCCGTCTTCTTTCCAGTTCCAGCTCCCGCTTCTTGCCCAGCTGCAACAAATTCGCCAATGGCAGCCACTTAACAATGATCTAACTGTTCCGTCTACACTGTGCAACATGCGCCATAAATTGTGATTTTTATAGCACATTCTACCATACATATATCCCATCTGTTTGCCTGAGGAACTGCTATAATAAGGATTTAGTCGGGGAAATAATAATAATGATATTCTTAGCACATAAAACATAGTTTATCTTACCTTGCCACATTTACTAATAGTTTGCTTTCTCTTTCTCTCTTTGCAGGTATTGTAATGCTTGGATTGTATTGTACCAGAAATGATTCTCGAAATGTGAGAAGGGCATGAAATGAATAGTTTGATTGGAAAAGATCATACAACGTAGAAGAAACGATTCTTCGTTTCAACTATGAAGTGCTCTCTTTATATATGTATCTTGATATCTGGCATATCTGTCCAGATGAGCATGATTCTAGAAAAGTGAAGACAGCAAGACCAAAGCCCTGTGCTCCTTTCTTGGTGTGGAAGGTGCCTTTGATAACAACGGATTGTTGCCCCTTGAAAGGAGTTAGATATAGGAAATAGGTTTAGCTTGAATAGGTTTAGCTTGAATTTGTGATCGTTTCCAATTCCTTATGAGTATCTTTGCAGTTTAAAATAAGCTTAAACTTTCTAAAGGGTATAAAGGATAAAAACAACAAAATATATATGAGAAATATTTTTTAAGTTTCTTTATAAATTTCCTGATTTTACAGTGAGCTGAAGCTCACTTAACTTGCAGAATAGGTATATAAATATAAAGTTTGATTTTGAGTTTGCTGCCTCGTCTCCTTCTTTTTAAGTAACTCAGCCTAATTTAGTTCACTTTAGTTCAGTTTAGTTTTCAATTCCATCTATTTACAGGGTATTTCCACAGTTTAGGCTGTTCGCAAACTTGCTTAGCAGTGTGTCCCAAAAAGCTTCGCCTACAAATTGTGTTGGCTCTTGGCTCTTTGCCCACCCTCACTTCCTGCCCTGGGCAGCTTCACCTCCAGCATGCTCTATGCTGCATCCGGTGCTCCTGCTGCGCCTGCTGCTGCTGGTTGGTGGGTTTGGTTGCCCTGGTTGGTCTGCCCTGCTCTGGTCTATCTGCTCCCCAGCCATTTCCTGACCTACTGCAATCTCTCTAAGGCAAAGCCAAACTTCTTTCTAGCTGTGCACTTGGGACACGTTTCGTGATTTATGAGGTGCGAATTGCATTGAAATCATTTTCTGTGGCTCAGGCTGAGGCTGCCACGTTTCGCTTAAATTGATGCCAATTTTCGTGGCAGCAACAACAGCAACGAGAGCGGAGAGAGAGGGAGAGAGATTTTTCGCTGCTGCAAGTTTTGATTGGATTTGCAACGTGTTTGCAAGTATTTTGCTTTGCTGTTGCTGTTGCTGCCTCGTGTTGCATGATCAAAGCGAATTCGCTGCATTCAGCTGATCTCTCTGCTTACAGTGCCTGTCAAAATTCAACTGCCAATTAATTGTTAACAGCTCATTTCTCATTTTCACGCTGCGCTCAGTTCATTTTCATCTTTCTCTCCTACCTTTCTCTCTCTCTGTCTGCTGCTTGTGCTGTTAATATTTTAATTAAAATGTCGCGTGCAATGCGCAGCTCTCTCTCTCTTCCTACCCCATTCCCTCCTCGTCGCCCTGCACTTCTCGCTTATCTTATCAGTTTTGCGCGCTGTTGCTAATATCGTTGCTGTCTGATAAGGCAACACGCTCTGGGCCAATCGTCTGCCAGCAGCGTCGCCATTTTGTTTGTGGTTCTTTTGTCATTTTTTCTGATTTTTTGGCTGCGGGTTTGTTGCCCTTTATCACACATATGTGCCCCCCTCTCTCCAGCTGTTCTTCTTGCCTCATGCGATAATCCGCCAAAGCAAGTAATCTACATACGACATGCAAATACATGCACGTACATGTACATGCAGGCAGTACCCATACAGTACTATATACTAGCGCATACCCTATACTTTATATGCTAATGTATGTGTGTATGTGTGTGTGGCCGTTTTATCGCACTTATCGCAGGCCATATAAATTTGTGGGCGGACATAAAAACCGCAACGCAGTCGCGCTGCGCCGCGTCACCGATAACAACTCCAGGCTGACGGGGGCCGATAGACAAACTGGAATTCATTTTACAAAAACTCAGCACACATTCACATGAATATATATCATATAAGTCTGGCCTTGGTGCGAGTACAGCGGGGGAAGGGGGAAGGGGGCAGAGGTTCGCGACTACGTGAATACACTGAATACACTGTTAATCAGCGGTGGGGTCAAGGAGCAACTTATCGACATTGGTATGAATGTAGAGCATAATGGAAGCAAAGTTAGTTTGGTGAATATCGTAAATGAAGATTGTAAATTTATATATCGTAGATTTGTATATCGTAAGTTTGTATATCGTAAAATTTGAATATCGTAAATTTATGTATCTACATTGGTATGAATGTACAGCATAATGTAAGTAGGGTTAGTTTGGTAAATGTCGTAAATGAAGATCGTAAATTTGAATACCGTAGATTTGTAAATCGGCATTGATATTGAACGTAATGCATAATAGAAGTAGGGTTAATTTGGCCAATATCGTAAATGAAGATCGTAAACTTGTATTTCGTAGATTTGTATATCGTAGATTTTGTATATGGGCATTAATATTGAATGTAATGCATAATGGAAGTAAAGTAAGTTTAGTAAATATCGTAAATGAACATCGACTAAATTTGTATATCGTAGGTTGAATATCGTTAGTGTGTCGTAGGCGTTTGGAAGTAGTGCACTATGCCTTAACTTAATCTATAATAGTTTACGGAATATCTCTAGGTCAATATCGTAAAAGAATATCATTAATAATTATCGTCATTGCCTATTAAAGTACCTATCGTAAGTGTATCTTATGCGCTATGTATTAATGCATCATAATCTCATCTCATCCCCATCTTATTCTTATTCCTCAATTTATTACTTCCCCCATCGAACAAGTTTTGCCCACTCATTGTGAACTAATCGACGACACTTTAAGGATCATTATCAAAACAACAACAATCAAAACAAACAAGAACAACAACAAACAAAAATAGCCATCGCCACTAAATCTAAAATGCCTTTTAGCAAAAAAAACAACGATAACAAAACAAATGTTGAATAACAATTGTTGTTTTTATAACGACAGAAATCGCTCATAGGAAATCAGCAAAGTAAAGTGCGAAAAGAAAAGAAGAAGAAGAGAAAGAGACAAAACACAATGCAACAAACACACACACACACAAAAAACGTGTTGGAAAATGGTCAAAAAAATGTGCGAAAAATGGCGTCGGAAGCTGACAAAACGACATTTCGCTCTGACACTGACTGATGATGGGCCGCGATGCAGTGCAATATATAGGGAATATATACGATACATATCGTATATCGTCTATCTTATATCGTAGTAGGAGTAAAAAGAGAGAGAGAACTTTGCACAGTTTATGTTAATTTTTCATGTTTGTTGTTGTTGTTGGGAGTTTTTATGGCGCTGATATTTGCAGAGTTTTTACATGCGTCCTGCTGACAGCTGAAGGATGCCAGATTCCCATCAGCCACGCCGCCACTGCCCTCCTACTCTTCACTCAGTCCATTCGCAAATATTGCGCGGCTGTTTTTATTTGAAGTGGAGATGTGAGAAGTGACTGTGTGTGTGTGTGAGAGTGTGTGTGTGTGTGTGAGTGGATTTACATATGTCCATTCTCTGCCCAGCAAATGGAATCTCCTCCATCGCATCAAATCGAATCGGTTTCGATTTGAATCGTATCTGGCGCATTAACGACACATTTTAGTTTTAAGCTTTTAAGTTTCTTATCTGGCAAATGATGCCAAATTTCCATAAATTTCTAATTTTATTGAAATGCCCATTAAATTATGTGCTCACGTGGGTGGCTCAAAGAGTTGTACAAGAGTGGGATGAGATAATATTTATTTTTAATTATTTATTTTTAACATATATTTATATACATTCTTACACTGTAACCAATTATTTATAACATGGGTGATGGGTATTATACATAAATATGGAAAACAAATTAGAAATAATCGTTTAACAGAAAAAGAAGGGACTCATGATCAACCTTAATTTACAGAAGGATTAAATACTATAACGATATATGTTTTCATATTAATCTGCAATTTGCAGACTATATTAATACTATAATAGGATAAACAGGAGGAGATATATTACTAAACTTTCCGAGCTTCTCTTATGTTCTTTCTGATTCCGTTTATGAAAGGTTTCTTGTTTCTTTTATTTTATTGTCTTCCATATTTCCCTGTGCTTCTCCTACTCTTCTCAATCATTGCAGAGAATATTTTCTGAATATCAATGTCATATTCACTTCACTTGACTTTACTCTCTCCTTTCCTTTTCTTATTTTCTTAATTCTTCTAAAAATTTCTACCTCCTTTCCTTCTCTTCACTCCTTTCTCGTTCTCTTCCCATCATCAATCATCACCCTTAATCAACGCTAACTTTCTGAGTGACCCTCGCCATATATGAATATGTTGTATATCATGTGTTGTTATTTGGGCTTCCCACAAATGATAAAAACAACAATGCGGTCTACCTTGCTGTCCCCCCTTCTCCCCTCTCCACCTGCTTCTGCTTATTTCCCCTTGTGTTTTGCCGGCCTGTTTTGATAAAATTCCGTATACGCAGCATGGCCGCTTTCAAAAGATTCGCCAGCGCGATTAAATTGCTTGCATATCTGTGCGCGTATCTATAATAAATACGAGGGTGGTCTGAAAGGTTTTCATGTGTTTGAGACGAGAGTCGATGTTGGGCGACGAAAGGTGACGACCACGGCTGAAGATGGAGCAAGTGGAGCAGAACCTGGCAGCGCTTGCTGTACCAAATTAAAGGCGGCGCGTAAGAAGCAGAGAAATTTTTAACAAATGAGAAGATTAATCCTTCTTAAATTGCCATTGTAAGGAGTACTGTGCCAATACTTTATTGACTTAGAAAAGACTGTGTTGACAAATAAAACATTGAAGAATGTGTAAAATGAAATAAAACTTTACAGATCACCCTCGTATATATACGATACGATACATATACATCTTCTGTCCCGTAATTTATGGCATATCTAAGACACACAGAGCCATAAAGAGCATATGCAGATTGCTTTAAGTGATTTTATTTCGATCGAGGTGTGATTTAAAATTCGATTTTTGGATACGAATTCGATTTGAAATGTGGCGCATGAAGTCATCGACAACTCAGCATCGACAGATTATTGTTCAATTTTTGTTGGCTTATCTCCAGCTCGCATCGCAGTACGTTCCAGTTCCGCTCCTAAGTGAACCAGTTTGATGATGCGATCGTTGATTGTACTTTGGGTATTGATCGATAAGGCGTCGCTGATAATTGGCTGGAAAAGTGAAACGTTGTGGGGAAACTGGTTTTTATTTACATGAGCCAAGGACTTGGGTCTCTTCTTGGTGTCTCTACTGCCTACCAGTGTCTCTCTCTTGCTCTCTCAGTCTCTGCCTCTCTCTGACTCACTCTCTCTCTGTGGAAAAACCTTGTCTGCTCACGCACTCTCTGCACGCGCCTTATCTGCCCGCGCATCTGTCGTTGCTTTTGGTCAACCATATTGAAACTGGCTCAAAAAGAGAAAGAGCCAGCTGGAAAGAGAAGGAGCTAAAAAAAAGAGGGAGAGAGGAAAAGAAAAAGAGAGGAAGAGAGGCAGCCTGCTCTGATTGGTGGCCTGCGCAGACTGCGCTCTGGCTCCGCCCAAATCTGGTTTGCTCGCCACGTTTTCGATTCTTTCTTCGCAAGCTGCTTGACAACTTCTCGCCCCCTCTGCTGCTTCTGCTTCGACTGTAACTGACCTTTAGAGTGGCATGAAAAAACAGTGTGGCCAATCAGGCTGTGGCTGCCACAATGTGTCATCGATTGCAGTCTCTCGATGCTCGATTCTCGATTCGATTTTTGATTTGCTTTTGCTGTTTCGATTTTTCATGACTTTTTGTTGCTGTTGTTTCCTTTTATTGTGGCCGCAACTGTTGGCAAACTGTTGCGCTTTTTGCATTGTTTGTTGCTCGCGCTGTGGGCGTGGCATGTGCGCCTACTTTGGCTGTTGCTGTCGCTGTCGCTGACGCTTTTTGTGCGGCGCAAATTGAAAACGTTGACAATTTTATCGACGTTTTTAAGTTTACACATCAGTGGGCTTAATTGCAGGCTGGCAGGCTGACACAGAGTGAAGCCAGGCACAGTACAGGACAGACAGCCTGTGCACAGGAATATGTGTGTACCACCCCCTCCCTGCCCCCTCTCTGCACTCTTTGTGCATTTCTAAATTGCAATTTGATCAACAATTCGCAATTGTTTTGTTGTTTAAATTCAATTTATATAAAATGTTTGTTTACATGCGCGAGATTTGTAATCTGTAATTGCGACGAGCTGCGTTTAGGCATTGTCCTGCTGTCCCCCCCCTCACTCCTCACTCCCCTCTGCTCTCTGCACTCCCCTGGGATGTACACCTGCCTACGCTGCCCCCTTCTCTGCAGCTTTTCAATATGTGTAATTAGCCACGTAACGAGCCACGTTTCGATCTCATTTGCGATTTCGATTTTTGATGTTTAGGCCACTTTGCGCCAGGTCTCTCTCTCAGAATGTGTGTGTGTGTGTGTTAGTGTGTGTGTGCTGGACACGAAATGGACGGCCGTGCTATCTATCTCATCGTGCGATTAGAACTTTTCGAATTACCGAGCAAATGCGATGCGAGTGTAATAAAAAAAAAAATACATTTCTATATGTATTTAAATATTGTGTGTGTATGTGTGTGTCGTAGATATATGTATATAGATACTGCGTACAATGCATGCCATCATTTCTAGCTTGGCTTCGTTTTGCTTATCTAACGAGCCAGCAAAATACAAAATGTTGTCCCCCTCACTTCTTCCACTGAATCCACGTAATGCACTGTGAAAAGGGGAAGGCAGAATTGAAGGTATCAGGCATAATGTAGGCTTTAATCTTCGTGTAATTGTTATAAGTGTGTTAGTTTATATATCAAATAGATATAGACCTATAATAGATAGACCTATATTTCCCAAGAATTTCTATCAATTTTTGTATAAAATGCAATGTAGGCTATAATTTACGTGTAACTATTATAAGTGTTAGTTTATATATCAAATAGATTTAAGCTATATATCCCTAGATTTTCTATCTTGGTATGACTATTCATAGATTTATGTCACTTTTTCATTTCTTTATCTGATATAGCAGGTATTTATGTTTGATATAGATTAATCTATATTTATTCCAGATGCAGAAGAATTATTACTGCATTAAGTGAGCCGTGCAGTTATTTCCATCTCTGTTTATTCTTATTACTTCACTAGATTTCACACATTGCTCATCCAAGTTGCCCATCAAGTTCTCCAACAAATAATTACAACTTTTCATTTAGTCTTGTCCCTTCTTAGCTCTATTAACCTCTACTCATTCTCTTAGCTGCTTCAACAATTGTTATCTCTGTAAGTCTGCCATGCATTTCTCACAGTGCACTTGCCTCAACTGTTAAGCAGCAGCGCAGGCAGATGCGGCAGCAGAGTGCGAATTATCAGTTACTTGCAAGCATTTTGCATCCTATTTGCAACACCCCCCCTCCCCGTCCCTTCCCCTATACTGCCACGCCTCTTAAAATCTTGTCGACTGGCTGTAAGCAGGATATCACGCTGCACACACAGACACAGCCACACATAAACACTTGCACTTGCTTGTCAAGCAAATGCGGCGTATGAGCAATATTATATTACGTATACGCAGCGCTGGCTTGGCAAGTTTTTTGGGGGGAGGGGGCAGCACGCGCGTTTGTGCAGACACTAAAAACTTTTGCGCCACACACACACACGCACGCACACATGCATGACGTTGACTGCGACGTCAGCAGCAGCGTTAACGTCTTTGTTTGCGTGTGTGTGTGTGTGCCTTACGTGCCTGTTAGTGCAATATTCAAGTGATTGCAAACGCTCTTCCTACTCCCACTTCTTCCCTCCATTCCCCTTCCACTTCTTCTTTATTTTACTTGCTTCTTCATCTCCGTCTCCGTCTCATTCTTCTGCTTCTGCTTCTTCTGCCTTACAACTTCTTCAGCTGTCACACGAATGAGCAGCGCGCTTATCTCCTGTGCACTCTTCGCATGTGCATGTGCATGTGTGTGTCTGCAGGAGTTTCGTTTCCCCTCTACCTCCCCCTCCCTCCCTCCCCCCCTCTCTCTTTGCTGCAATCTGTGCTGCTTGTGCTATCAAGATTCGCATTAAAATGTATCATTTTTGCTGCCTTTCTCGTTGCGACACTAACTACAACAAGTACAACAACTGCAACAAGAACAAGAACAACATTTATCCCACAGCCTCCCACAGGCCACGCCCCCACGTGGCTTGCTTGCCATGAGTTGCCTGCAGCAACGTCTTTTAACCTTCGTAATTAACTCGTAATGACGTTGCACAGTTTGCCTTGCCTCACCTCAACTCGCTTCCACTTGCAACTGCTGCCTGCGTGTGCTTGCTGCTGCTACTGTTTGCCAGATACCCTGTAAATGAGAGCGAGCAGCTGGGGATGAGTGTGCTAGAAGGGAATTAGAGTAGAGAATGCACTGAAGTGTTGATGAAGTTATGAAGTCAGAGTACTTTGTATTGAAGTGCAAATAAGTAGGAATTATAAATAGGATAGGACTATATACATAAATGCAAAAGTGCTAATGAATTGAAAGTATTTCGATAGATATGTAAGATGGTATACTCTGATGCAGGTTGGCAGCCCCAGCAATAGAGGAAAGTTGGCATTCCTGCAAACAGAACAGTGTGGTCAGAAGAGAGTCAGCAAAAGAGAGTCGTAGTTGGTCGTCTCGAGTATAAAGTTGACATTGGAACGTGCTGAAATTAAACCTATATTAAGTTGTAAAAGTTACCAAATATTAAGTTGTGAAGAACACTGAAGTTTTACTTCATTATTTTGTAACTAATTAACCTTACTGAATTGATTTGCACCATAAAAATAAACTCTTTTTAATATCATTCTTACATGAATAAATAATATAGTACCTTAAAGGTTTCATATTGTAGAAATAATATATTGTAGTACGAAATATGTTTGTGCACACCTAAACCTTTTAACAAAGTGAAACCAAAAAATGTCTGATAAAATAAGAGTTTTTACAGAATGTGCTAAAGAATATGTTTAAGGAAATTCAAATGAACGAATGTATTTGGTACTTGCGAATAAAATTGGGTATATTCGATATTCAAAAAGTAAACAACCAACATTCTATAGCATTTCAGACATACTTAAGGGACAAGTCTTCTTCAGGTAGCCTTTGGTCTGGTAGCCTTTGCTCAATAGGGTATATCAAAGTCGAAATCATCTTAATGTAAACCTTTCTTTACTTGTTGTATTATGTGCTGCAGTTGTTGTTGTTGCTGCACTGGTAGCTTCTTGTTGCTGCTGCTGTTGCCTGTCTCTCTGCTGTCTCTGACAGGATGCAGCATGTGCAGCAGCAGCAGCAGCAGCAACAGCATCAGCATCTTTAGAGCTTGTTCTTATCGCACGTTTTACGTTTCATAAAATTTTGCAAGCTTTAAATGCTTCTTTATGTATTTTTTAGCCTTTTTGCAGGCTGATGAGTGAGTGAGGGAAGTGTGTGTGTTGTGAGTCAGGAGTATGGGATAGATTAAGATGAAATAATAGGAAAAAAGGATAGACAAGGGAAAAAATAGATAAGACACAGGACAATACTTTTTTTTATTAAAAAAACGCTAAAATATTATAAATTGTAAGTTATAATTCTTGCTCTATCGATAATGTTCTAATGGTTCTTTATACGTTTAAAATGGTCTTTATCAAAATTCGATAATAATAACCAATAATTCGGAAACATTTACTGCTTGGACATTTATTGTATCTTTTTATGATGGATTTCAAGTAAATAGGAACAGATTTCGGGCAGTAAAATTTAGAGACTTTTTCAGGCTTGACGAAGAAATTAAAGTACAGATCTGCTCGATAAAAAGGCTGACCTGGCAACACTGTGAGTGTCACGCTGTGTGTGTGTGTGAGTAGATTATGAGTCAGAACTGGCCTAATCGCTTATTAACTTGGTAAATAGCTTTTCCCATATTAAAATGCCCCTCACTCTCTTCCCCTACGCTCTCTCTTCCTCTCACTTTCTAAGTTTGATTTATCAACTAAACTTTGGCAACAACAACTATAACAACAACAACAACAACAACCGACAACAACACGAATTATGCTTATCAAAGTGCGAGTACGAAGCCAAAGCCGAAGACAAATGCCGGCGACAGCTTCGTATCGAAGAGCTTTCGTTCGTCTGAGCACACACACGTTCGTATTGTTGCGCTCTCCCACGACGCCTCTCTCTCTGCTCTGCCTCTCAGGATAAGCACATGCACACACACACACAGACTGGCACACGCAGTCACCTTTTGTAGTTGTTGGAGTCTTTTATTTGACTGCGGCGAAGGCGAAAGGCATTTGTTGTTGCTGCGCTTTGTTTTGTTTTGTTTGCCGGCTTGCCGCTGTTTACCTTTTGCCAATGTGCGTGCGTGAGAGAGAGCGACGGTGTGTGAGAGTGAGTACGTGTGTGTGTTAGGGAGAGTGTCAGTGTGCGAGTGTGTGTTGTTCTTGTTGTTTCTAGTTTTTGTTGGTTGTTCTTGTTGCTACCGACTTTGCTACTCTCACGAGAGTGCGCCTCTTTCTCTTTGCCAGTGTGTGTGTGTGCTTATTTGTTATTGTGTTGTTGTTTATCTTTGAGGCAGTTTTTATTTTGCCTGTGCTACTCGCTCTCTCTCCCACTCACACACACACACACACTTCTCGTATTGAGACGCGCCTTCGTCTTTTTATTTGCCTTTTTGGCGCGTTTGTTTTGCTGTTCTGCCGTTGTTTCGTTTGCACTCTCTCTCTCTCTCTCTCTCTCTGTCTGTCTCTCTTGCTCCTTTCTTTCTCTTTTGTCATTTGCTGTGCGCCTGTTCTGTGCCGGCTGTGAATTTCAACAAAAACACAAACAAAACACACTGGCAACAAATTCAACTCAACTTGACTTCCAATACACTCTACCTCTCCTCTCTCTCTTTCCCTTCCTCTCTCTATCTCTTCCCCTTTCCCTCACTCTATTGTTGTGTTCTTTCTTTGCCTTATCAGCTGGTGGCACCAAAACTTGCCGTCGCCATTGCCATTGCCGCTTGACTGCCTTATCCGTGCTGGCCTTGACTTGGCTTGCCCCATGTCCTGCCTCCTCTTGTTGTGCCTCCTCCTGGTTGTTGTTGCCGTTTCTCTCGCGCACAGCTAAATGTGATTTTTCACTCGCGATAAGCTAGAATTATTATATTTTAATATTTCTCGCTTAGCACAGCACAAAAACTGTTGTTCTTCTTATCCTTCGTGATCCTTTTGGGGAGGCGGGGCAAGGGGGCACTCGTATTTGACGGGCTTTGTGGCGGTTTTTGGGCATTTGCCTGATTTGTGGCCTGCGCTGACTGTGCGCTTTTTCCCTCAACTGCTGCTGCTGCTACTATGCATACACAGAGAGAAATAGTTAGGTGAGTTAACATGGTAAGTTTACTGTGTAGACAGAGCTAAACTCTGCAATGCTAAGAGTCTTTTAAAGGGAATTTGAAGGGAGTTTGATTGCATTTTTATTCATTTATCCTTAGATATTTTATTTATACATAATATTATATATATATGTATTTCAGCACAATTTTTTTTTGGTAAACACAATTACTATTAACTACCAAATGTGTTCTGAAAATTTAGTTGAGATCGAATAATTAGCATAGAAGTTATTTAAGAAATAATTTCAAGAGTCGCTGATTTCCAAGCCCTACAAAGTATGCAACACAAAGTACGCTTAACATATAAGTTTTATCTATAGGAAATCCCATGAGTCTGGTGTTTAGTGGGTATATCACAGTAAGCACACTCGATTGGGGCTCACGTGCTTGTTAAAGATATATTCGAGTCCAGCTTAAGAATAACTTACTTAAAATAAATACTTTGAATTCAAATAGAATAAATAGTAAGGAAGGAGAATTCTTGATAATAATCAACTGTTCATTTTTTAGATGCCTTGCTCTTTTTATAAGACACTTACAGTGTAGAAAAAGATATTTTATTGGAATAAAAAATTAATTAAAAATACTCATTGATATCTCCTAAAGGTTTACTGATATTTGTTATACTTTCTACATGCTCTCAGCATTCCCTTTCTTTTACTTCGCCATCAACTATTTCTCCAAGTGTAGCATGTTCTTTTTTGGCTGCTGCTGGCGCCTTGAGAGATTGCGATAACCCGAGCGAGGCAACTCAACCAACGAACTTGTACACTCGCTACACTGTCCTCATTAGCCAAGGCAAGCAATGCTAGTTGCGGTGGCGGGGGATTGGGGCTGGGGGCTGGGGGAGTGAGCCGTTAGTTCTGGAGGCAATCGTAACGGCTAAAAGCTAAATTTGTCAGCTTTATCGATGGCATCCATCAATCCTCCCCAGCTCCAGGCTCAGTGCCAGCGTAGTTCCAACTTTCCATAGTTCATAAACTAAATTGTAATTAATTATGTGCCGACGAATGCCCCTTTCCCCTTTCCCTGCACGTAAATAGCACGATTTGTCACTGTGTATGGGGCAGGGCAGCAGAGGAGTAGGGTGACCAGGGGGAAGGGGATAGGGGGGTTGCCAGGTGCTTTCGGCGTGGTCTTTGCTTGGTCAGCGCGCTTTGCATTATCATAAATCATTTTAATGAAAATTATTTCTTTTGGTTTCGTTTCGTTGCGCTACTGATAAGGAATGGTAAAATGAAGAGGGGAGAGAGAGAAAGAGAGAGGGAAAGGGATAAGGCATAGAGCGATAAGAGAGAGTGGGAAGAGGGGAAGAGAGGAACGCAGACATCGACATTAAGACATCTCATCTAAGTGGCGCTTGAGTGGCGCTGTCTGGCCTGGCGGCTCTCTTTGATACCCTTTACCGTGCCACAAGTCTTTGCCTCTCCCTGCCCCCCCTCTCCCCATGTTGCTGATGCAGTTGATGGCGGTGGCGTCTTCATTATCTGTCGCAGACGAAGCCAGCGGAGGTTACGGCGACGCCGTTTGATAAACGCCTCTGGGAGGGCATGCCCTGAAAGTGGATTCGGCATCGGAATCGGAATTGGAATTGGAACTGCAAGTGGCGCGACAGGTGTGGCAAGCTGTAGGCAGTGAGCACTCTTGATATTGCAACTGCTTGAGATAATCCGAGTGTTGGCCTGGAATTTATACGTATATTTATATGAGATTAGTTCACTCTTTCCACTAATAAACTTACATTGAAACTGTGTTGCAGTTTGAATATATGTTGTGGCTTTGTATACAATTGTTTTGCTTATAACTATCATATAAAGGCTCACGTTGTTATCTGTATAGAATTGATTAATTTGAGAATATGAGCATCTTAAATTCCTCAAGTGCCCAAATCAATTGCCTAATCCATAGATCTTTTCTCTTTAGTAGTGAAATACCTTACAAACTATCGCATCAAGCAGCCGTCAAAAGTTTTGTAGTTCCACACACACCTACACAGTCACATTCCAGCGAATCAATATCGTAAAGTTGTATTCAGTTAGCAGTCGGTTTAACCGTTGTTCACTGAGTTGTTGTTGTTGTTGTTGCTGTGTGGCAGCAATCAGATTGTGGCACAGTGCGATAAGGTGGCAAACAATAATTCGAAACATTTGCAGCATGTTTCGTGCATGTTTCATTTCACATTTCTCGCCATATTTCTCAGCCACATTACCAGCAAACTCTCTCTTTCTCTCTCTTTCCCCCTTGCTCTGGCTTGCTCACTCTTTGTCCTGCTCTCCCTCTCTTCCTCTCCTCTCTCTCTCTCGCAGACATTCTTCAGCTGCCGCTGGCCACAAGCAACTTTAGCTTCAACTTTTGCCATCGATTTGCGGTTGTTGCTGACGATGACGAAACTTTTGTTTAGGCACCTGCCACGCCCAGTTGGCTCGCCCTCCTTCCCGCTCCCGCTCCCTCTACCTATCTACCTGCCTCTCCCTCATTTTCTCTCTCTCCCCTCCCCCCTCTCGTTTGCTAGCTTTATGCGATCTGCGCGCTGTGATTAATTAAGATTGATTGATAAAGCCCCCGTAAATTCTCTGCATATGTCTGCGACTGTGTGTGTGCGTGTGTGGAGTGTGCGTGTGTGTGTGTGTGTCTATAAAAGTTTTTGCCATTATTGGCAAATATCCTGCTGGCAGCTACCCAGCTACACCCATTTAAGGCAGCCAGGGAGAGGGGGAGAGGCAGAGAACTCCCGCCAAAGCAACACACACTAAACCGAAACGAAGCGAACCAAGAGCGAGAGATGCCCAGCGAGGATAACTCGTTCTGGCTTTCCCAGAGAGAGAGAGAGAGAGAGAAAGAGAGATCCTTTTCAATGATAACGCCTTGATACCTGAGTGTGCGAGCTAATCTGCTAGTGTGTGTGTGTGCCAGTGTGTGTGTGTTTAAGTGTGTGTAGCCATAAACCAGAAGTTTATGACTCTGTTTGCCCCATGCCACATTTAGGTAGAACAAGGGGGGGCGCCAACATCGCAACCAAAGCCAGAGTCTCGATAGCACAAACTCTCATCAATATTAAGCGATATTCAATGCCTGCGGGGGCCTTGTAATCGAATACCCCGCACGACGACAACAACGACAACAGACGACAACAACATCGCCCGAAATTAAGTCACAAATATATGTGCATAAGTTATGGAGTCGTAAACCAAATGAAATCGCATCAATTCCCGCTTTAGACATAAAACCTGCGATAGTTATGCGATAGTTTTTATGTATTTCGTATACTAAATTGACAATTCAATGAGGTAAACTGATTGACTCGACTTGATTTGTGTCAAGGATGTGTGCGATTGGTGATCGAATTGCAGTTAAAGTAAATCAAGAATTCCCAGACATTGCTTTCGCTCTAAAGAGCTTAATTCCTTTAGTTTCTCTTTATATGTATATGAGAGTGTAAGTTATGTGGGAAGAGGGTATTGCTAGAGGGTACAGGGTGTAGCCACACTCGGCTTATCATCAAAGCATCCATCAGTTGTATCGCTTATTGGCATCGCTCTTTGCGATGCCTAGACAAAAATAAACCAAAATATTTTGGTCTGTCAAGATGGGAAAAGTGCATGGACTAAAGCATGTAGTAGACGCTAAGATACCCTAGAAAAGTAATGAGATTCTTTGTGATGATAAGAAAGAAGTTGGAGAAAGAAAGCTAAAGAGTATTAGAGACACCTTTTTCCACAGCTATTGGGTATAATTTTAAGTAAACTGCATGTCTCTGGCTAGAGCAGGAAGACAGTATGAGACATATGGTAGACTCTGAATCGCAACGAATAATTATAGGATTATGTAGGAGAGTCCGAGAAAGTAGCCTAAATAGAGTTATAATACAGCAACCCTTTCATGCAGCATAATATGATAGAAGAAGAAAATAAACAAGAGATATGTGCAAAAGAATAGAAGTGAAGAAGATGAACAAAGAGACCTATGTGAAGAATAGAATAGTAGAAGAAGATGAACAAAGAGACCTATGTGAAGAAGAAGTAGAGTTAGCCTGAGTAAAGTCACAGCTATCCCCCTTTCCCCCTTCTACAGGGTATAAATATATCTTTCCTAGAACAGACATTTAAGTGCCTTAGCCACACTCAATCACAGTGCCATCAATCATCATTAAAAACTTTGCAATGCAAAGTAAACAGAGAAATAATCGATAATAGATAAACGATTAGTGGCTGCATGCTACGAGCAATTCCACCTCGTCATCAGCTTTTTTTTTGGCAACATCTTCAACAACCTCATGTGGTCTAATTAGTGTGGGGCTGCAGCTGAATTGCCGGCGATAAGAGCGGCGATTATAGCACAACACGACAACGACGACGACGACGACGGCAGCTGCTGCTGACGAGTTGATCCAAAGATTGGCGCTAATCTGGCTGAATTTTCAAGCCAAACTGCACGTGCCGCCAACAGATGCGAATAGCTGAGCAGCTGAGTAGCTCAGTATCAATGTATGCAGTGTGCGATGTATTGAAAAACAAGGGAAACAAAGCTAAAATTAACAGGAAAATTGGCTTGAAAATGTCTATAAAATATACATAATTTGAAAACTAAGAGATATTTTGATATATTTTCCAGCTAAGTAAAGTTTGCGCTTCAATCTCACTCCTCCCTCTCTCTCTCTCCATCTGCCTCTCATATCAGTTGAATATTGCACGCTTTGTTCTTGTGCTGCTGTTGTTTGCAGTGTATCTGACGGATGCACACGTGCGGCAGCTCGCGATTGCGTAATCTGGGTCAGCGGAATACCTTCTCCACTTGCCACTTGCCACTTGCCACATGCCACACACGTATAGTATGCAACAAGCGATATGCGAGACAAAAGCCTCTGCCTGCTGCCTTCGTTCCTGTGTTCAATGCGTTCATCTGTATCCGTGAGTTACAAATGTATCTATAGTCGTGTGTGTGTGTAGCTGTAGCTGTAACTGTGTAACTGGCTGGCGAACACAACAAGTCGTCGTCGTCGTCGTCGTCGAGTCCTGTCGGAATGCCTTCGTGCGCTGCTGAGCGCCTGCTACACAACACACAGCGGCACACACACAAACACCCAAACAACACACACAGCACACGGATATGAAGTTGTGCCGCCGTGTTGTGCGTGCCGTGAAGGTAAAGACACACAGAGTCACTAAATGCAGATTGGGGGAGGTATAGAAAGGGGGCTGGGGCAGGAGGAGAGGCAGGCAGGAAATAAGGAAGAGGTAAGGCAGAAGGGAAGGGCGTGCATTTGGAGAAGGTAGGGGGCAACAAAATGGCCGCGAGCAAGGGTCCGCCCCCGAAAATGTTCGACAATGTGTTCTCTACTTTTGCACTCTTCCCCCCTATCCTCTCTCTTCTTCCTCCCTCTTACCTGCCTTCTTTTGTTTGAGTCATAGGCAGACACCCCCCTTTCCCTTTGCTGTTTCTCCTGCCTGCACTGCCTCTGCTGCCCTTACTCTATCTATGCCTCTGCTCTGTCGCTTTGTCGCTGCTTTGCGACTAAAACTAAACGCGCTATTTGTGTGAAGGAGTGTAGCTAGTGTGGCTGTGTGTGTGCCTAGTGGGTGTGTGTGTGTGTGCCTATTAGGTGTGTGTGTGTGTCCCTGTGTGTGTTTGGCTCGCTTATCGCCTGCCCTAAGCTTTGCAATAGCTTGCCACATACCAAAGCGATAAGCAAAGCTGCGCCTGCCGCCTGCCACCTGGCAAGCCCCTGCACAGCTAGAGCTGCGCCTGACCAACCCCTACCTGCTCCCCACTCACCCCCCCCCTCTCTACTACCTATCCACACTGCAGCAACTAGCAACAACAAGCACAACAAAGGGGCAACTGCGCCTTGCCCCAAAATGTTGTTTTGGGCGCCATTTTCACTTCAGTTAATTAAGTAAAGGTGCTACACGGCGTGGCAAACAGTCGAGCAGGGGCTGTGGAGGGCACCTGGCGCTAGCTGGCACACTGTTTTAATCAATCGGCAGACGAGTGGCAAAAGGGAGGCGTGGCAGGGGTGGGAGCAGGGGCAGGGGCGCTGCATAAAAGCTTATTCGCATTCACATTCATATTCAGCCGACAGCGAATCATTTTCATTTAACAATTTCATTGAATGTAACGCGCATTTTCCAACACTGAAAGGCTTCATTATGCCAAGTTAAGCTACCCCCCCTACCCCTGCCTGAACCCCCTCTACGCCTCTGTGCGCACCTTAACCGAGGCGCACCGCTGTCAACGGGCTGTCATTGTTTCAGCTGCACACACGCTTTCACTGCGTGTGTGTGTGTGTGTGTGTGTGTTGCCGATAAGCAACTGCGCCACGTCCTGCCCAGGACACAGCAGTTGGGCAGGAGAGGGGGGCGGGCTCGGGTGTGGCCGTATCCAGCTGCGCCCGCTGATAAGGCAGCCGCGTCGCGTCATCAGAAAATGGAACGAAACTTTTGCCCAAAGGCAGCAGAAGCAGCAGCAGAGAGGGAAGTGCGGGCAGCAGGAGGAAGCAGTAGGTCCTTTGGCAATGCCACCTGGACAGCGCCAACTATGGTACTACACTGAGAGAAATCAAAGGCAGTAACTAATTGAATTAACCAAAGAATGCCAAAGTATTTACAATATTAACTTGGCTTAATGAACAAAAGCTACAATCGAGTGTATTTGACTTTGTTATACTGCACTAAACTGATTAAAATATGAAAACTTATAATTATGTATTGCATACTTTTCAGGGCTTGAAAATCAGTGAGTCTTTAAAATGATTTCTTAAATTAACTTCCTGTAACGATTGGGGGCACACCAATATTTCACAAGTCATTTGGGAGTTAATAGTTATTGTGTTTCCAAAAATAAACTGTCGTTGATTAAAATTACACTTGGAAATCGGTTTTATCTATCGACAGTCTCAGATGACAGCAAGGGAGTAGCGTGGTAATAAACACTCTACATTCAATATATTCATATATTTAATATACTCTACTCTCCAATATACTCTACATTCGATATATTCTAAGTTCTTTATATTCCATATATTCTGCATTGAATTACAACTAATCATTTTCCATTTCTTTTTTATATTTTCAGGTGAGTCTTATCGATTGCAGCTCTTTCTACTCTTGTTTATAGGAAGAACTTTTAAGGGAATAAACTGTTCTGGTCAGCCAAGAATTGAGGAAAGAAGTGAGTATAATGTCAATAATGTAAACACTTTAAGTGTTTTATTGTTTAAAAATATTATATATAATATAAATATATTATATTATACTATTATTATATTATTTTTTTTAAATATTATTTATACCATTATAACATTATTCAAGTATTTTATATACCATTAACTATAGTAAACATTGAAGAACATTAGCAAGTGTCCAATGCACATTACGTTCGCATTAGCTTATCGCGCAAGTTGCACAATTGTTTCTCTCAGTATATGCAGTACACACAGGAGCTGCCTGCTACACACACACACACATACACATATATACATTGCTCTGGCTTCTGCATTCCGCTGCACCTCGCTTATCTCGTCGCACAGTCGTCGTGGAGCAATGTGAGACCAGGCGAGGCGAGGCGACGCTCCTCTAAAACCCAAACCGGTTGCCAGGCAGGGCTAGGCGAGCAGCAGCGCCCAGGAGCTCACCAGGAGCACAAAACAGGAGCAGGCACCCCACCCCCAACCACCAGCAGCACCCTGCACCCCCCTGGGTGGTACTGTGCCCTGTGTGTGCTCTGCCTGCGACTCCATTTAAAATCTTTTTGCTTATCGCCGCTCGCTGCTCGCCTGATTGATGGCCATAGATAAGGCCAAGCCTAGCCCAAAGGGGGAGGGGCAGAGGGGTGGGAGGGTGTTGGCTCAATCTTTAGCTGTGTGTTTGGCTGGTGTTGTGTCCTCGTTTCGTTGTGCTGTCTCCCCCTGCACTCCTGCTGCCCCGCTAGTTGCACTGCTCCATTTGGCATTGTTTGGTCCCATTAGCGCGGGTGTTATCAGCTCCGGCTCCAGCTACAGCTGTGAGCAGCAGCAGCACGGGCAAGCTTCAGTTGATTCCTTTTTGTCCAATCTCTCTCTGTGTGTGTGTGTGTGTGCCTCCCTGCCTCTCCCCCTCCCCTCTCTCGGCGGACTGTGCTGAATGGCTGAGTGAGAGTTTGCGATAAGAATGTAAAATATAAAATATGGCGCTTTGCTCTGGCGCTGAGGAATGTCCTTTTTGTGGCTTGGCCCCATTTCCCCCCCTCTCCTCCCTTTTTCTCTCTTGCTGTCTCTCTTCCACTATCTCTATCTGCACCCGTTGTTGTTGTTTGTGTGTTGGTATTTTGTCAATTTAATGGCCCCGCGCGTACTGAGTGAGAGAGAGAGAGAGAGGAGACGCATTGCTTGCGCTGGCTTTGGTCCTTACTAACTGCCACGCCCCCTCTGCCCCCTGCCCCTGCTCTACCTCCTTCTGCTCTTGCTGCCTCCACATGCTCTGCCTCTGCTGGCTGTGCCCAGTTTTGCTTATCGGCAGCTGCGTCCTGCGTGCTCCTTGCAGTTTGTCATGCAGTCGCCGTCGAGAGAATTTATCATTGCCCACTCGCAGCAGCAGAGGCAGCAGTAGTAGCAGCAACAGAGGCAGAAGCAGAAAGCAGCACCAGCGGAGGCAGCATCAGCGGAGGCAGCAGCAGCAACAGGATAAAGGATAAGCGATTTATATGTGTGCGTGTCCAAGTTTGGTTTAATGAACACACACTGAGCAAGAGAGCAGGCGGGGAAGGAGAGTGGGTGTGAGAGAGAGGTGGAGGGAAGACAGACTACTATTCATTTCCATAATTATTATAATTAATATTACTATGTTTTATATTTTTCCTATCATTCCAATTATTATTATATTCATTATAATTATCATTATTATTGTCATTATAATTATCATTACTATTTTCATTATTATTTTCATTATAATGATCATTATTATTTTCATTATTATTTATTTCATGTCATTACAGTTGTCATTGCTACAAATTATAATCCTTACACATTCATTTGCTATTATTTACATTATTGTTTTCATTATAATTCCTATTATTTCAGAAGTTGTGAGAGATAGGAAGGCATGGGGGGAATATATTTCTAATTATTTTAATCAATACTATTATTGTTTTGATATGTTTCCTATAATTCTATTTATTATAATTATTTCTTTCATTACTATTTTCATTGCTATTAGCATTATTATTTATTTCATATCATTACACTTTCCATTATTACATTCATTTTTATTCCTTGCACCTTTTATTATTGTTTTCATTATTGTTCTCATTATAATTCCCATTAATTCATTATCATTATTATTCCTTATATCAACCACTTTCATCTACTCTTCTCAGAGTTTATTCATTCATTCCTTTCTTGTTTGCTACGTAATTTGTAATTTAGCAAAATTGTTATTATCCCACTGGTTTTTTATTTGCCCCAAAACTTATTGATAGGCATCTCTGGCCACGCCCCCCGCCCTAAGCGTCTGCCCTATACTGGGTCAGCCTGTGGGGCAAGTTGTAGTCATACAATAAATGGTTATGATTTTTATGAGCTTTGAGCCTGACACTCTTTGGCGACATGTTTCACAAGCTGCCACTTTAGGCTGGCCACCCTGATGCCCTTTCCCCCTCCCCCCTCTACTCTTCCTCTACAGTGAACCCTTCACTAACCCACACACTCACACGCACAACAAAACGACAGTCAAGCAATGCACAGCGATAAGCAGAGCAAGCAAATTGAGTGCAGGCAAGAAAGAGACAGCGCAACGTTTCCGCTGCGCCTTCTTCTTCCTGCTGACATCTTTTCTGCTGCCTCCTTTCCCTCTTCTTCCCCCTCTTACCCTTTCCCTTTAGCTTCCTCAGTTTGTATTGTCTGCAGTGTATCACATGTGGCACACACAAGACGTTGACTGAGACATTGTTATACTCTTTTTGAGAGAGAGAGAGAGAGTGAGTAAGGGGGAATCAAGAGGGTATATGCGTTACTTGTTTGTGTTTGAGCTGAAAAGAAGAAAGAGAGGGAGCTGCAAAGTGTATTTTGATAGAGTTGTGAGTGTTTTGTATAGAGTATCCTGTTATAAGTGTTAAATATTTACTATTTCTATTAGTTTTAATATTATTATAGTATTGTATTATAGTTCCTATGCTCATTATAATTTAATTTATTATAATGCTTCATTGTTATTTTCTATTATTATCACTTGCATTATTTGTTATATAAAAAACACTTATAACTACAAGTATTTATTTATTGAATTAGTAATCTTTTATTCATTTATTTTGGAATCTTATAGTTATTATTCTTTTCATTATGATTTTAATTAATATTTCTTTTATCATCATTATTATTTACATTATTGTCTTCATTGCTACTATCATTATTTTGCCCCACACTCTCCACCTTCGTCTACATTTCACACACCAAATGCTTCTCTCAGTGTAGTCGTTATTCGGCTCAGAGAGACACTTCTCGTTCGCCAATTGACATCGTCGGCTGATCAAGCAGTGAACCAGGCAGTCAGACAGACAGACAGAGGGACAAAAAGACAAGCAGACAGACAGAGAGAGAATCAGACAGTCAGCCAGTTAGTCAGTTAAGCAAGCGCCGCCCTTACAAGAAGGAGGCTGCGGCTGCGGCACGTAAAATATTTTTATTGCACCTTCCTTTTATGATGGCACTTCCGGCTGCGATAGCGGGCGACGTCGACCCGTTATCCACTCGAGATCTTGACGCACTGAAGCCGTTGACAGGCCCGAGAGCATGAAAAAGAGACACCAACAGAGGCAGAAAGAGGCAGAGAGAGGCAACAACACAGACTGAGACTGAGACAGCGGCAGCGTCGCTTAGGCAGTCAGGTCCTTCTGCTCAAACGTCAATTAGCTCTGCCGGCGCGACATGTGCTGTATCTGCATCTCTGCCACAAGTGAGTGTCGACTGAATGCTGAGTGAATATACTGAATGATTCATCTCACGCTCATTCGCCTGGCCTGGCGTCATTTGCTCATTTGCAGCTGACGCCGTCGGCTGAGGCTGAGCAAACGATTTGTTTATTGTGCATGCGGGTCACTTTGCCACGACTGAATCATTTTAAATTTATGAATTACTTTGACTACACTCTATGCCCCTCTCTCACTCACACTCACACTCTCTTGCCTGCTCTACCTTCTCCTCTCTCTCTCTCCTACCTGCCTTGCTTTGCTCATTTGAAGCTGGCGACGAAGTTTCAAATTATTTTATTGACCACTTTTGGTTTCAGACTCAGTCGGGGTCTGTCTTTGTCTCTTCCTATCTCTCCTCTCTCTCTCTCTCTTTTGAAAAACGTTTACTGTTTTACAAGCCTTCTTTGAGCTCAATTTGCGTACGAGACGGAGACGGAGACAACGACGGCGACGGCGACGTCATCTCAATATCGCTTATAGGATCATTGACACTTTGTTCGCGTCGCTGGTATTCGATATTGACTCTCGTCTTGGTGTCTCTTCGATTTGGGTTTTATGGCTGTGTTTTTGACTTTCGTTTTGAGTTCCCTGTCTCTCTCTCTCTCTCACTCTTTCTCTTGCTGGCACTTGCTTGCTTCTTCTTCGCAGGTCTGGCCTCGTCTTTAACGACGTCAAGTTGACGCCGAACTAATTGATGCGATAACTCGTGTTTATCACTCACTTACGGGCCCAGGGGGAGCAGTACAGAAGATATAGAGTAGGAGAAGTAGAGCAAGACAGAGGGAGAGAGAGGGAGTCGGGCAGACTGCGAGTATTCAAAACAGGCGGCAATGTCGATAACGCAAAAATATATTTCGAAAGCGGCGACCGGTGGAAAAGGAACGTTTCCATTTCCATTTCGTTTATCTTACTCATGCATTTCTGCTGCCTCTGCCTCTGCCTCTGCCGCTGCCTCTGCCTCTGCCACTGCCTTTGCACCTTATCCAATATTTTAATCTCGCACTTACCGAACCGAACTGACTCTCTGGACTTGGCTGCAAGGCCGCGTAGTGCGAGGCATCCGCTTGGCCCCGTCAGATAACATTTCCAACGTTTCTACGTTTTACGACGCTTTACGTTCGCAGTCGCTTGTACGTTAAAGGGGGTGCAACCCGTACTCGCTATATCGGTACCCGTAGCACCCGCATAGCGACGGCTTCCTGATGCATTAAGCATATTTTATGACCACTTAGAGCCCAATGACTGGCTACCAAAAACAACAGCAACAACAAGAAGAGCTGAAACTAGCATAAACAAAACACAAAAACGAATGAGAAGAAGGAGAAAGGTATGGAAGGGTGACTGGAGGGGTACCCGAGTGAGCACAATAAAACTGAAAATGACCCAAGGCATCAATCATCGACAATGAGATGTTATAAGGATAATAAGCACGGCACTTTGGCAACTGATATAATGAATCATGCTTGAGCACTTCTGTTGCTATCAGTGAAAGATAACGAAGAAATTTGAAGAGATCATAAAGATTGATAAGACTAGATTAGAAATTGGTTGAGTTCTGTTTAACATTCCATAAGATCTGGAAAATTTTAATACCTTGAAGCAATCTTACAATATCTTGAATATTACACATTGTACATAAATTCATCTTCATGAATAGCTTTATATGAGTAAGAAGTATTAATTTAGGTAGTTGGGAGGTTTACAAATGAATTACAAGTCTTGAAATATCTTGAAGATATATAGAAATCGAAGTATTAAAGTTATCTTGCCATTTTTCATATAGAATACGAAACTCTTAAATTTATTTTCTATAAATCAATAAAACCTTTAAGAACTCTTAACAGAATTTAACATGTATATGTATATATGTTGATAATAATTAGTCATTCTTTGCTTCCCTATGTATTTTTTTATCCCTTTTATTATTCTACTTTAAAGAACTTGCAGATTTCTTAAGTTTTTCAATTTTACAACTCGATTTTCTCACTTCATTTTATAAACTTCTCTTTCCGTTTTATGCTCCAACTTCAGTTTTATATGCCTCACCAGAGTTAGTACTCTCTCCCTGTAGCTCTCCTTGCCCTTCCCCCGCTCCCGCTTCTTCTACTTCTCTGGCTTCCAAACGGGGCAAGTGGCTGCTCAGGAACGCGGCATGAAATTTAAATCATTTTGATTGATTGCCCGATTAGAGAGCGAGAGAAGGCGCTGCTCGTGAAAATCGTGGCAACTTGGGTGGGTAGCAGCAGCAGGGCAGCCAAGGCAAAAGGGGGAGCAGTAGCAAGAGAAGGGGGAGGGGAGGGGAAGGGAGGAGGCTGACGGCAGGTTAATTGATTTAATTTCGCTACAATGAAGTCATTCAGCTTGTCGTCGCTTCATAAATATGCAGAAATGTAAAGGACGAAAGTGAGTTGGGGCAATGGAGTGAGGGGGAGTAGGAAGTGTAGGAACTTTGGCAGGTGGGAAAGGTGCTGCTGTGCTATCAACCTGTCGACACTTGGCACCTGCCAGCCTGCCTGCCCCAGCCTGACTGCCACTACATCTGCAAGTCGCGCCGGGCGATTTTAATCAAGGTTGCTCAGGCTGTGAGCAAACACTGTGATTATATAAGACTGAGAGATACCCTTGCAGCGATTAAGCTCAGTCGTCTCAGTTTACACTCAACCACAAAGCCAACAACAGCTACAATCGCAACTGCAACAACAACAATAACAATAACAACATTATGCCAACTTGTGGTACAGAAACAAAAAAAAAGACAAGCAAAAAAGTGACAATTGAGTGAGCGTGACTGTGATATACCCAGCACCCAGCTAACATAAGCTATTTCTTAAAAATAGAATATTTTGGCATATTTTGTGTTGCATACTTTGCAGCATTTGAAAATCAGTGACTCTTTAAAATAGTTTCTTAAATAACTTTAATGTTTATTATGCGATTATAAACAAATTTTCAGTAACCATTTTTGAGTTAATAGTTATTGTGTTTACCAAAATTGAACTGCCGTTCATTAAAATTACGTTTGGAATTCAGTTTTATGCGATTTACGGAAGCGGGAAGGGGCGTGGTCAAATTGCAAAATGAAGTTTATCTGCGTGGAATAATAAAATAATTGACACCAATTTATAGTCTCTTATAGTTTCTGAGATATAGGTGTTCATACATACGGACAGACCGACAGACAGAGAGACAGACAGACAAACAGACAATCAGACGGACAACAGACAAGGGCAGAGACAGGAGACAGACAGACAGATAAAAAGACAGACAGACAGACGGATAGTCACACAGACAGACGAGAGACAGATGGACAGACAGACAGACAGATAGACAGACAGACAAACGGATAGACAGACATGGCTATATCGACTCGTCTAGTTACAGTTGACAAAAAGCTATGATACCCTTCTAAGCTGTGGGTAGCGGGTATGAGCAGTACAGAGAAAAACTGAAGTAGATTTATACGATGATAAATGCTTTGGCTCTTGTTGTTTTGTTTCCCTTTTTTATGTGCTCTGCCACAGCAGCAACAACAACAACAACAACAATTCTTGCTGCTTTTGTAATCTTAACGACGATCTGCGAGGCAAACGAAATGAAATAACGCGACTCGCCAGCAACAGCAGCAGCAGCGTGTGGCAAAACAACAAATGGCCCAACAACCAACAACAACAACAACAACAACATCAGCAGATGAAATAACCCCCAAACTGCGGTCTTATCAGCGCCAGGATCTTATCAGCTGGTTGCATCTGCGCCGACTGCGCTGCGAGTGAACTCGACACGCCGCGCCGCAACTTGCGTTGCCTTGCCTTCCCTCTCCTTGCAACAGCTACACTTCCCCTCCCCTTCCCCTTGCCTTGCTTTGCCTCGTCTCTCAGCTCGTATCGGTCTAGCATGGTATATATCGAGGTCGCTGCGGGTCGCTGTCGAAGTGGAGATGTGTGTGAGCGGGGTGTGTGTGTGTGTGAGCGGGTGTGTGTGTGTGAGTGGTGTGCGGGTGTGCCTCGTGTGTGTGTTGTTGTTGTTGTTGTTGTTGTGTGTCTTCTGCGTCATTTGCAATTGCAGCAACTAAAAATTTCAAGCGAAATGATTTGCTTCATTATTTGCAGCATATTTGAATACCCTGTAAATGTGAAGGGAAGTAGGGTATGCTAGTTGCATGTGCAACAATGCTGAAAATGCTCTAACATAATTATTTAGAGTATCCTATTATTAATTCTCGCCGAATACCCTCTACATGCTTTTATTGCCCTCTACCATTGCTTGAATTTTCACTTTCCCTCATAAAATATACCCTATAATTGAATTATGCCAGCAAGGGGTAACTATTTCCCTGCCAAAGCAACTGCTACTCTCTGCTAGCTCTCCCACAGGGTATCTCTGTCATTTCTCATACCAAATACCCTTTATCATGCTTGTTTGGTAAACTGTTTTCGTGGTTGCTGCCTATGTTAATCAGTTAACGTTGATCTGGCTTCATTTACCTCCGTTATTAATGCCAATAAATGAGCACGTAATAACAATGACACACTTAGAGTGGGAGTGAAAGAGAGAGAGAGAGAGAGAGAGAGATAGAGAGGGAAACTGTACTTAACATGAACATAATTACAAAACAATTGCCCCGAGTGAGCCCGAGTTGGTCGCCAGCTGAGCTCGTTAACTACAGCCAAGAGAGAGAGAGAGAGAGAGAGAGAGAGAGAGAGAGAGGGAGAGAGTGATAGCCAGTGTTGTCGCTGTGTGTTGTTGATAGTTCATCACCCTAGAAACAGCAGCAGCAGCAACAACGAGACAAACAAAAATAGCAATAACAATGTTAAGCACATTTATCAAAAACCTTTTTGCAGATATTCACGCATGAAGTGTTTATCACGCTGCATAAACTCGACGAAAAAAAACACCCACCAAATGTGAAAATGTATTCGAAATCATAGGCAGTGTGAGAGAGAGCAAGATAGAGTGTACAGTTTATGACAAGCCGATGCGGAGATACTCTGGAATGGGTTACAATTAGGATTCTAAGTGGATTTAAAAGGGTTTCATGGCGTTTAACTTTGAATTTGTAGTGGAAACTAATTTTGAAATGGAATAAATATAAATATTATATAATATAAAAATAATATAAATATTATAAATAAAAACATACATTTTTCACACAATCTTGAATGAATTATATATGTTCTATGTTAAACTATTACTATAGGGATTTTCTGCAACTTCAAGTCCACTACGAAGTAAAAGTCGGATTTATGTTATAATGCGAAAATACTTTTAAAAAATTTTCAAAATTATAAAAAGATATTTTTGCTAAATATTTTATGGATTTTTCCAATAACCTGGAACATAAGAGATATAATAAATAAAATATTTACATACATATTTTAAAGTTTCTTTAGAGATTCTCTACAGCATCAATTTGAATTCAAAGCAAAACTCGAACTTACAGTGAGAAAATACTTTTCCAAATTATGAAAAGATATTTTGTACAATATTCTATATAATTATATATATATGTATATGCTTTATTATATATATATTTATATGCTTTATTACTTCTATAATATTGTTTTTATAATTCTTTCCACTGTTCTCCCATTGTAACTGCAAAATATACTTCTCAGCTTCAACCCCGTACATTCGCATAGGGTATCCAAAGGTTTCGCTTTCCTAGGGCAATAAGGCAAAGGGACTTAGAGAAGGCTGACGAGAGAGAGAGGGAGGTTAGGCGAATGCGTGGCGGCGGCGGCGGCGGCAAGCGGCACGTTTAATGAATCTAATTAAAAGTCAACAATGGCAAACGAGATAATCGGCGCAACCAACAGCCGCAGCCAGAGCAGCAGCAGCAGCAAAGCCAGACTGAAGCAGGAGGGAGGGGAGGGAAGGGCAGGGCAGAGAAGGGTTGGGCAGGGTGGTGGTGATTGTGGTGTGCCTGGCCTGGCTTGGCCTGGTGTGGTCTAGCGGTGCTGCTGGTGTTGACGTTTTTGGTGGTTTGCAACTCTTTTTTGGCCACGACGCATGCGCAACACGACGAACGCAGTCGCAGCGCAGTCGACGCTGGCTGAA
Organism: Zaprionus nigranus; assembly: GCA_018903425.1. Lineage (NCBI taxonomy): Eukaryota > Metazoa > Arthropoda > Insecta > Diptera > Drosophilidae > Zaprionus > Zaprionus nigranus. The sequence goes on from JAEIGD010000021.1 coordinate 1,310,849, forward strand.
CAGGTGAAGCAGAGAGAGAGAGAGAGAGAGAGAGAGAGCGGGTGAGTGTGTGTGTGTGTGAGATGTGGGCAAGCTGATAAGATCTGGCAAACGTTTTGCATCTGCAAAAGCTGCCAGGCAAATGAAATAAACCAAACGCCGATAAAAGTGCAAGATAAGCTCAAGGCAGAGCGGGAGAGTGACAGAGAGAGAGAGGGAGAGGGAGTGGGGCAGCTGTAGCCAGAGCAACATTAAAATAGATCGACGCTTGCTGATAAATACAATGAAAACTGAAAAGCGCCAAAGCCCCGTGAGCCAAGAGTGCATGAGGATGTGGATTGGTGGCGGGGCATGTAGCATAGGAAAGGGGGAAGTGAGGGGGAGTGCAGCAGATATTCTGGCACTTGGGGGGAGGTGTTGGCCGCAGCAGGAAATGAACTCTGGGGGAGGCCACAGCGCAGCAGCAGCAGCAGCAATGGGAACAACAACAACAAAAGCAACAACAAAAGGGGGTGATAAGCGCAACAGCTCGCAGTGCAAAGGCAACTTGCGGATGCAGGCACAGTGGGGCTAGAGCTGTAGTTCAAGTAAACAGAGAGAAAGCAAAAAAGATATTTGGTATTGTAGAAGAAGCTTATTTTGAATATGGAAATATTTCTTGAAAACTTTTAAATTAAATAAATCGTATATATATAATTTTAACTTTTTTAACTGTAAATCTTTTTTTTTCCTTTATCATCAATTAATTTAATCATCATCATTCAATTAAAAAAAAATAACTATTATTATTAAAAATTAAAAATTTAGGACAATAATAAAAAAAGAAATTTAAAAATAAATTTAAAAAATACATAATAATATATAATAAATTAATATATCTGATTGGCAAAATGTCTAACAAGTTCTTTATAATTATTTGTTAAGTTAAAATAGGTGTTTTTTATATTCATAATTCGTTTTTTAATCACATCAATATGTTATTATTTTACTTAGTGCAGATAGGGATATAAAATACGTTCAAAATTTGCCTTTAATAATTTATTTTAATTACAAATAATATAATAAAATAATATAAAATAAAATAGTTTTAAAATTGTATTTAATAATTTAATTAAATATCTTTTTTTTAATCTTTCCCCCATTTAAAAACGATTGCTCATTAAAATAGAAGTCTGCAAGATTTCAATACGCAAAGAGTTGAAATGTTTTCTCCTTATCAACAACAATATCAAATAACACACAAGCCACCTTCAATCACTGCCCCCCAAAAAACGCATTTCTCTCAGTGTATATAGAGCCAGAAACAGATACAGATACACAGATACAATTAAACACAAAACGCTTATCACTAAGCAATAATCAGAATTCCATTAGCCGTACGACGCGATATCGCACAAAAGCATCTCTCGCACACACACAGGCACACACCAGCAACACACACACCACAACACCAGCAACATACACCGGCAGCAGCAACAGCAACAGCAGCAGCAGCAGCAGCGCCTGCTTTTGTTGAATGTATCTTTGTATCTGTATCTGTAAGTGCACAGCGCACAATTGCAACTGTGTGAGTGAGTGCGAGTGTGCCTGTGCCTGTGTGTGCCAGTGTGTGTGTGTGTATCCGTTTTTGCTGCTGGTTGGCTGCCTCAGGCCTTGCCTTGCCTTGCTGCCTTGCCTGCCTGGTTGGTTGGCTTCGCTTCGATGTTATCTAACTGCGCGCCGCGCTGCGTTCTTATCACTGCTTTATCAGTTTTTGTTTCGAATAATTTCGAACGACGACGCTGTCGCTGCCGCAGTCGACGTCGCTGCAAAGGAAGCGAGAGAGGGAGAGAGAGAGAGAGAGAGATATCTTATTTCATTTGGCAGGCGACTGCGAGTGTGTGTGTGTCTGTTTGTTGGTGTGTGTGTCGGTTAGAGATACGAATCCAGACTGCGACTTGGAATAGTACAGGGGCAGTGGCAGTGGCGAGGCGGGAGGAGGGGAAGGAGCTGCCGACTCTGCGGACTGGCAGATAGGGCTGCCTGATAGACTCGACCAGGGGCGGACAGACAGCGACGAGAGAAGGGACGGGAGCAGGGAAGAGGGGTAGACGGACTGGCAAATGAAAGATAAACAACTTTACCAACACAGCAGACAGCGCAGCCATCAACAAACATCAGCTGTGTGCGCTGCCAGCGTTGACTGCGCTGCGCTGCTGCGTTGCTGTCGTCGACGTCGCTGTCGTCGTCGTCGGCGTCATTCGGCTGGTTGGCCTCGGTATCTTTGTATCTCACAGATACACAGAAACAGACAGCGACACAGACAGACACGAAGAGAGAAAATTTCATTACTTCAGTTTGCCGTAGAACGCGAAGCGAGCAGCAACGCAACGCGACGCCGACAACGTACACATCAGTCACGTCAGGCACGACAGTCACGACAGTCAATAACGACAGTCAATCACACCAGTCAATCACGCAGTCAATCACGCAGTCAATCATACAGTGAATGAGACACGCGTGTTTGTGCCGCGTACTTTGCAAGGGAAGTGTATACTGAGGTGAATTGTGAAGTGAATACAAGTGAATAGGAAGTGAATACAGCTGGCAATACTAAATTGAATACTGAAGTGAATAGTCATGTGCATACTGAAGTAAATACAGTGTGAATACAGCTGTTAATAAGTGTATTTAGCAGTGCATACTCAAGTGCATGACAGCAGCGTATAATACTGTTAATACTGAGTGAGTACTGTTTGAATGCATCTGCTTATGAGTGTATATACAAGTGAATATACGAGTGAATATATAAGTGAATACTCAACTGAATACAGCAGTAAATACTGCGTGAATACAGCTGTTAATAAGGCAATAACCAACTAAACACGCAGGAGAATATTCAAGATAAAAGGCAAGTGAATAAGCAAGTGAATACTCCAGTGAATAGTCTTATGAATACTCATGTAAATATACAAATGAATATGCAAGTGAATCAAACGTGTGTTGAGTGCAATTCAAACTGATTGCAGGCGAGGAAAACGCGCCAACAACAGCAGCAGCAACAGCAACAGCAGCTACATCAACAGCAGCAACAGCGCCATGATCAGCAGTACAGCAACAACAACAAAAGGTGGTACCACGCTCGCACTGGCTCTCTCTTTCTTACACTCTCCTCCTCTGTCTCTCTCTTTTTCTCTCTCTCTCTCTCCCTCTCTGTCTCTCACTTGCTGTCCGGCTTGCGACTCACACGTCGAAGGGTTGAGCTCTGCTTGGGCCTCAATTCGACGGAGTTTGGCTGAGTTATCCGCAGCTTTTGCTTTGGCTTATCAGTCGACTATCTACGCTGTGTGGCAACACATTCATGCCTTGCCCCCACACACACACACTCGCACAGTTGCACACACTCACACATGTGTGTGTGTGTGATATCTACAATCTGCTGGCGAACGAAACGAGAAGGAGAAATAAAAAGAAAAGAAACGAGGAATTCTGCGGATTGTTGTTATTATTGTTATTATAATTCCTTGAAGTGAATATCAGCGAAATATAATCAAAACCGAGAGAGAACAACAACAACAACAACAACAACAACAGCTTGGACTTGAGCATTGGCCAGAGCTAGCCATATTCAAGCTATAGCTATAGTTTTCAGCTATAGTTACTGCTGAGTGTGAGTGCGAGTGTCTTGTGCGTAGTACTCAACTCAGATGCGATGGCGATATGAATAACAACAAACAAGAGACAGGAGAGGGAGAGGGAGAGAGAGAGAGAGAGAGAGGGGCAGACAGAGAGGCAGAGCTGCAGACAGGCAGGGGAACAGGGGAGACAATCAGACCTGCAGACAGAGAGAGAGTCAAACATTGTTTTCACTCTGCACTCCGCACTCTCAATGCAATGCAATTATTGTGAATATTTATTTTGCAATGAAAGTGAATAACACAACGGGTATTCAATACCAATCGATTATTATCGATGCGCGTATTTCATGCATTTTTACGCAGAGCGAGAAAATGAGGGGAAAATGCGAAGATCACAATCACAGAGGGTGAATTAAGAAATTAACTGCACAAATTTGTTGTTGAAAGAGGCGGGAAAGATGTCGAAAGAGAGTGTGAAACAGTTTAATATAGTATTGTAGATATAACTCATATATATATATATTTGATATAATTAGATAAATCGTATAATATAACAGATAGTTGATATAATAAACGGACAAGAGGCTCATTAGAATAAAGCTACAGTAGAGAAAGACTTCGAATAAGACAATCAAACTTATGTATAGAGAAGATCTACCAAGCAAAGGCTTAAACCAGAACTAGTACTATATATAATATAACATAATATTAAGACTTAATGTTCACGACTTGTCAATTTACTCTTTATAATACACTCAGACTGTCACAATCTGTTAGCCTATTATAGACTAATGGCATCGATTGCAAATTTATCAATTAGGATCATCTTCTTAGTGTGATTAAGTTTGGGAGGGTTGCAAAAAACATGAAAGTGTAAAAAACCAACAGATGGGAAGAAAGACAGATAAGAAAACTGCAAATGGGATAGCTTACAAACTGTTGGGGGGTTTATTTGGCAAATGGAAAGTCAAATCAAAGAGAAATACTTGACTTATCTAGCTTTTTTGTAAACGAATGAATAAAGTTTTGAGGTTTATTGGAAAGTTACCCCATATATCATATTTCCTGAATAGAATTAAAATGCAAAGAATGAATAAAACGTATTGATTATTTTTGACGAACGTTGTAAATAAGTCGGAACATGCCGGATCAGAGCGATGCAATCAAACTTATCACAACAGATCTCAGCTATTATAAAAGCTAGAGACACCAAATTTGGCATAAAGGTGTCTGTGTACCAGGCACAGATCTAGTTTATTTTAAATATTGGGTGCCACGCAGATTTAAAGTTTAGCTCTTCAAATATATGAAATTACTATATATAAACGAAAATCCAATAGAAGTATCATTGTTTCCTATACGCACATTACAAAAAGATAGAAAAGTAACCAACATTACGGCATATATGATATTTCTTCACATAAATTAATATAAGGAGTAAAGAAGGAGTTTTATACTCCCTTGATAGTATTGTGCTGCAAATTATAAGCTAGAAAGGTGCCCTAAAGATCATCATTAATCAATTTAAATTGAATAGAACTAAACTTACCTAAAAGAACGTATTAAAAATCTGTTACTTATGCTTATATAGATGTTTTAGTCCATGACAAATATTTTATTCATATTTAAACCCCCTTCTAACTATTCTTCTTCCGTTGTTGCCTTTGCAGGTGATTGTTCCGATACCACAGAAGAGATGACCGTCGACAGCAGAGGTGAGTGATGATGAATCGAATGAGTCGAATGAGACTGTCTGTCAATCTGTGCCTGCCTTCTCCTCCTCTTCTCTATCTCTCGCTATGGCTTCCCTCAGGCCTTAACCCCACCCCCTTTGACTGCCCCTGGCAAGTGACTAAAACTGTTATCAGTCCGTCGTCAGCAGCGAAATCCAGAGCGATGGCAGCATAACCCGTTAATGCCAATAATAAATTGCTCAATGTGCGCCCTCTCCCTCTCTCCCTCTCTCTCACTCTCTATCTCCTTCCGCCTCGTCTGTGTCGCATGCTGCACACTGCTGATATTTTGCCAATAAAAATTTAATCTGCTCTACAGCATCCACTGTCGTATCCAGTGTCAGTTCCCCTTCCCCTTCCCTTCTCCTGCTCCCTCTCTGAATAAAAAATAAGTTCATAAAGCCAATTTGAGCTGCCCCGCCCACTTTAGGGCTTATCAGTGCAGTGCCAAGCGAAATGCGTTGATTGGTCGGCTCACAGCTAAATTCCCCCCCCTCCCTCCCCTCCCTCCTAACCCCCTCTCTTACCCCATGCCTTGGCTTTTAAGCTGTGTCTGAGTGCGGTTTGGCGATTTTGACACCTCAAGAAGAACCCTTTGACAACCCTCTGGCATATATTTTTGGCCACACACACACACACACACACAGACAGGAAATGAGTGAGTAGAGGCAAGAGCAACCCCTCGACCTGCTGCCATGCCTCATCCTCCTTCTCCTCCTCCTCTTCTGCTGTGTGCCTGTCCAGCTGCCTGTCAAGTTGAGCGTGTTGTGCGGAGAGCAAGAGCATCATTGGCATCAATTTCATATCACTTCATAATCATCAGCAATGTCAACGTGCCACTGCCACTGCCCCTGCCTCCCCCTCTTCTCTCCCTCTCTCTCTGAGTGGGCAACTGCTGATGAGGGCACTCAGCAAAAGAGGGAGAGAGCGGGAGGGAAGTTGAGCAGCAGGTGGAGGCGACTTCAGTTTGCTACGTTTTGTGGCCTGGTCAAATGGCAAACTTAGCCAGGGTAAGAGAGGGGGGGGGCGACTGCTCGACATTCCACGGCATTTCGCTGCCTTCTCAAGCATTCATCATTAATAATCCGCACAGCCAGAGCAGCAGGAGAGGGGACTCTCTCTCTCTTTTGCTCTGCTGCCCTCGCCGTGTGGCCTTTTTGTGCTGTGTCAGTGAAAGATTTGCAGCAGCCACACACACTCTGGCACACACACACAGTGACACACACACACACTCTGGCACACACACAGACAGATTCAACGAGTGTCCGTAAGTGGGCGTAACAGTGTCCGCCAAAAGTGGGCGTTTGTCTGCGCTAATCTTTATCTAGCTGTTGACACTCCATGGCAACGTTGCAGACCAGCCAGCAACACCAACAGCTACAACAACAACAACCAGCAACAACAACACAACAACAGCAAACAAAAAACCAGCAAGAAATTCTACCTTTAGCATGCCGAAGGTTCTATACCCTTGCAGCTGCTTATATATCCCCCGATTGTTCCTACACAAGTTATAAATAAAGGTGCAGCATTGAAAGGTATTCTGTATATTCAATACTATGTCTCACTTTGATTGGCACTGATAAGTTAAGCTATTTCTAATATCGTAACTGCTCTTCATATAAAATCGCATTTCTTCAGATTGTTCCTATGGCTGAGCTATATGTTATAGTGTTCCGATTTTGATTATATTTTATATGCATTAGAGTAATTGCCTGCTGGCCGATAGTTTGTATGCCAGCTATACGATATATCGTTTCTATCCGACTCGTTTTGACTTATATACAGCGCGCAGCAATAAGAAACATGTGTGCCGAGATTTAAAAAGGAAGATCTGAAAATGACAGACTAGTTGGCGTTGCAAAAGAAAGACAGACGAATGACAGCAAGAAAGACAGACAGACAGATAAACAGGCAGACAGACAGACGGACATACAGTCAGACAGACGGATAGTCAGACAAACAGACATGGCTAGATCGACTCCCCTGTTGATTCAGAATATATAAGTATACTTTATAGATTAGCAGCTGTCTCCCAAGGTGCAAACTCTTGCCCAAAATGAATACACCCTCTGCAAGAGTATTCAAACTGTGGCAAACCACAGAGTCACATTCCTTCTGCCCCAGCCCGCTGCCTCTCCCCTCTTGTGCGCCCAGTGGTTACCCCTTATAGCTCCAATAGTTTTTACTTTTGTGCGCACTTTGAATTCTAAGCTCGAGCACCTGTTCGTGTGGTCTCTGTTGCCTCTCTGTGGTTATGTTGGTTTGGTTAGTAGAACTTCTGAGCAAGTTCTTGATGGAATATGGCATATAATGCTGATAAAATGTTGGCAAATACTTGTATATATATGATAAAAAATCAGCAGTATGTTGAAGACTCTTCAATTTGAGTTTGAAGAAATTGAATCTATAAAGAAAACAATTCAACAATCACCTGCAACTCTGTTTTCCTATTTGAAATCAGACCTGGGCTCCTATCCTCTTTGAAGTTTCTTTTTCTCTCTCTCTCTCCCTTTTTCTATGACTCTCAGGTTATTTACCTGTCACTCAAGATAAGTCTAATATTGTTTATTATGATTATGTTATCAACAGTTTTCTATTTCTGGACTTCTCTGTAGCGCTAAAGAAACATCAATGTTTTCTGAGGTTCTTCATATGAAACACCGATGTTTAGCGATGTCACTTCAATGTTTCTGCAGCTCTACTTCGCTGTCTTGCCTCATATTCTTGCCTATTATAAATTGACAAATTGTTCCCTAGTCATAATTATTTTTAGTTTATGTTAAATATATATTATATAGTATACTTTCTTTGCTTTACTTTCTAATCTTCTCTACTTTCTAATATTCTTGTTCTATTGCACTCCATTCTATCAATACCCTCATATCATATTTTACTATCTACTATTTTTACTTGTTTTCTGCACCTCATGCACTTCTCTACCCGCAGGGTATCTGCTAGTTGTGCCTCGCCTTCTCTTGATTTTGCTATCCCTGCTGTTGCCTTTTTCTATTCGCCTGCCCAGAGACTGGTGGGAGTTGATCCGCCCAGCAAGGCAACCTTGCATTGGTTCTCTGCCATGTTGCTCTTGTTGTTGTTGTTGTTGTTGTTGCTCACTTTTACTGCTGCTGCTGCTGTTGGTGTTGCTGCTGTGCAATGTACTGTAAGCGCATCTACTAGCTGTATATCTCACTTGGCTCTCTGTGTGTTCTCGTGTGTGTGTGTGTGCTTGTCTCTGTCTTTGTCACTGTGTGTGTGCCTGTGTGTGTTATTCCTGTATATATGTATGTCCCTGTATGTGTGTTTGTAGACTGTATGTGTGTGTGTGTTTGTGGCTTTTATCTGTGAAATTCATGAATGCTTCGGCTTATCTGCTGGAATTGCATACTTGCAGCAGCATCCAGCCAGAGCCTGCTTCAGCTGCCCCTGCTGCATGCCCCCCTTACCCCTCGCTTCCGTCCTGCCTCTGTTGCTGCTGCTACTGCTGCTGGCCATCCTTCCTTGTTGTTGTTGTTGCTGGCAGTTGTTTTTAGTTGGTTAGTTGCCAGCTGGCTGCTGCTGCTGTGCTGCTGCCGTTGCTCGTCTTCTAATGGCGCTAAGTGAGCTACCTTCCTGTCCTGCCCGCCCACTTGGCCTGCACTCTCTGCCCCTCATTTCCCCCTTGCCTCTTCCCTCTTTCTCTGCCTCTCTCTCTATCTCTGTTGGCCACATGAGCGCCACTCTCTAATGGCATTTTATCTATGGCATAATTTTTTATTATTCTTGTTGCTCTTGTTGTTGTTGCTGTTGTTGTTGCTGTTGCTGCTGTGGCCCCGGCTTAATGACAAACCAAAAAAATAGACAGAGAGGTAGCTAGCGTGTGGGAGCGAGAGGCAGATAGGGAGAGAGAGAGAGGCAGACAGCGGGAAGCAAGACAACGAAAGTCAAATTGTTAGATAGCTTTTCGGCATGTAATTAATCATTTGACGGCCAAGTTGCGCCCCTGTTCCTTCTACTTTTCCCCTCTCCCCTCCTCCCTCCTCCTCCTCTCCCTCTCCTCTCCCTCTACCTCCTCCTCTTCTTGCCCTCTTTTTGCGCTGCCTTTTTGCGCTGCTTACTCAAGTTGAGGCCAAGTGAGCATGCGGGACGTGCTGCAGCTTGTGCTGCGGGCAACACAGCAACAACAGCAACAGCAACTGCTGCTGCTGCACTGAAAAAAATCAACCTAGCAACAACAACATTAAGTCGACAAAGGGGGGCCAAACGAAAATCCATTACGCGCTGCGCTTATCAGCAAACGTCCATCGTCTCCAGCGGCAGCAACATTCCACGTCACATTACGCATACGCAGCGTGTGCCGTAGCCGAAGTCAAGCGTCGTATTTTGTATTTATGATTAAGTGCATAGTGTGTGAGTGAGGAGAAGGGGATATAGGGAGAGAGCCTGTAAGGGGGTGTGCGTGTGCGCAAAAACATAATTTTATTTGCACTTTATTTTTTGTGGGGCGGGGCGACGCCTTTTAGGCCTTGCTACACTTTGCCAAGGGGTGGCAAATAAAATTTATACATTTTAACAATAAATTACACACGCAAACACATACACACACACATGCACACTTGCCCAAATATTGACAGAGCGAGGGCGGGGGAGGTGCACTTGGCGGGGGGCACTGGTAATCCTTTTTTGTGAAATTTATACAGCCAAAAAAACGAGGCTTATCGCTGCCCACAGATCGCCACACACACACACACACGGAGGGGGAGTGAGAGGGAGTGGGGAAGAGAGGGGGAGGGGGAGGAAGAGAGGTAGACAGAGAGAGCCCAGCGGGCCTAAGTCCTGCCTGGCCTGCCCTGCCCTGGCCCATGACGATGATGATGATGATGACTTCGACTTGGGCTGCTCATAAAATCTGCTAGAGCGAACGAGAGCCCGAGGGGCCCAAGGAGGCAGCTTGGCCTTGTCCTTGCGGTTGCGCAGACAAAGGAGCAAAGCAGGGGAGAGAGGAAGAAGGAGGTGTGGCAGGTCTGTGTCCGCCCCCAGTAGAGAGTGACTTGGCCATAACACCACGCAATCCTTTGGATAAATTTTCTTATCTTTGTCGACCAGACGACGATATTATTTTTAATACAGCAGCCCTCACACTCTGTGTGTGCCGTGTGTGTGTGTGTGTGTATAAGGGGTGTATGGCTCAAAAATGTGTGCCTTGTGTGTGTGTGTGATTTATGTTGTAATTTTTTTATGTGATATGACGAGCATTTTGCGAATTTTCGTCAATTCTTTTTTTTTGGGGGGCTGCTGCTGTCGAATAAAGTGAATGAATGGGTTGAATAGTGAATAGCTGCAAATGAATAGTGAATAGTGAATAGTAGCAGCTAACAGTGAGTGCTGTCAATTAGCCATTACTTGTAGTTCTTGTAGTTCTTGCTGTTGCTGTCGGAGAAGTGTCAAACTGCAGCAGGAAATGGATTTTTCCATTTCCATTTGCGAATCATTTCTGTTTGCTGATCGAATGACCCTCTTTAGTTTTTATTTATTTATTGTAATGATTTGTAGTTGTTGTTGTTGTTGCTTGTTGTTATTGTTAGTATTGTTGTTGTTGTTGGTCATGTTGCTGTTGGCAGGTTTACCTTTGTCCGCCTTGTGCAAGGGAAAATTGCAAGTAAATAACTTAAATTGAATTCAAGATGCGCTGAGTCAGTTTTGTATGAGCAACTGCATTAAAATGGGGGTGAAGCTTTGATTATTGGCTAAACAAATGGAAAAGACTTTAAATTGTCTACATAAGTAAATTGCAAAGTGCTTAAAGCTATTAAAATATTGGATTGTTTTCAGAGAAAGCTCTTTAAAGTCTGTTGAAATAAGGAAGGGGGGGTGATAATTTGTTTAAATCCTGGAATACAAATTAAAAGCTGTTTGTGAATAGAAATTAATTCACTTTCATTTGTCAGACTGCTCACAATCTACTGCAACTTGTAGACCTGTGTCATTTAGCATAGCAGCTCCTCAGCCTGCCCCCCTGTGGTGCCTCATCAAGCTGCGCATAGCAGAAGAAGGCGACAGTTTGGGGAACTCATAATAAGCTGTTAGCGGGCACTTTGCACTTCATCAACACGGCACAAGGCACACGGCACACACGGCAGCAGGTAGGCAATTCCCCAAAGCTGTTGCTGCTGCCTGCATTTATGGCTTATTTGCCTCTGAAGTAGAAGCAGGAGAAGCAGGGAGAAGGTGAAGGAGAAGGAGGAGGAGGAGAAGCAGAAGATGCCTTTGCTGACTCTCCTCTGTTGGCGGGCTGCAGCGTTGTAAACGTTTATTGTGCCACCAAAAGAGGCAGGCACACACGCACACACAAGCACACACACAAAGAGAGAGAGAAGGCACAGAGCCAGAGCTGTAGTCGAGGCCTAATTGGTAGGTAATGATGTGTCTGGCATGCCGCTTTGTTAGTCACTCGAGGCTGAAGAAGCTGCAACGTGAAGTCTCCGCGTTGCGTGGCAAGAACTCTTTGCAAAGTTGCCAACTGCGTGTCGGCAATTCCCTTTGTACTTGTTAACTGCTGCTGCCTGTTGTTGCTGCTGTTGTTGTTGCTGCTGCTGTTACTGTTGTTTTCCGTTGCGTCGTTGCCTGCGCTCGCCTTGTTAGCAACTCAACGCGACGCCTGCGTGAGGTCCGTCCCCTTTTTGGCAATGTCTTTGCCTTCTTTCCTCTGTCTGCTGCCCGCTTCTTTTGCCTGCCTTCTATGCCTGTCCCCCTTTGCCTGTCCCCCCTCTGTCTTTACTCTTTGCCTTCTTCTTTCTCTCTGTCCCTTGTCTTGTTTCATTTGGCTCGCAGCAATGTTCGCGCCTGCTTAATTTACTTGCGACATAACTGGACGCGATTCCCCAAACAACTCTGCACATCTCCCTCTCCCCCTTTCTCTATCTCCCTCTCTCTCTCTCCTTCTCTCTCTCTTCTCTAACTGGCTTTGAACTTGATAAACTCATCAAAGTCATCAAAATTGAAGTTAACACAATGAGAGACACGATTTCTTCTCTCTCCTCTTTTTCTTTGCTCTTCTTATTCCTTGCCTTGCTTGCCCTGTGTGCGGTCGCGTGTGTGGGCGTGGCAGCCGCCCTCACGAATTCGTTGTAACTGTAAACGAGGGCAAACGTTGCTCTCTTCTTGCACAGGCCAACATGTTGCTGTCGTGTCTAGCAGATGTGCTGCTGCTGCTGAGAGCAACTCGAATTGAATTGTCAGTTGTCGTTGTCGTTGTCGAGTTGTTGAAATGTTTTCTTTGATTGATCGCCCTAAAGCGTGATTTGTTTGCAATTGCAATTGTTGCTGCTGTTGTTGTTGTTGCTGCTGCTGTCGAGCTGCTGCTAATGTGCAGCAGCAACATTGCCAGAGATGTTAATCACATTAGCAACAAGCGCAGGCTTTTATGCAAATGAAGACTCTGTGTTTAATAAACGCAAATTATGAGGCTGCCTCGGCAACATGTCTGCTGCTGCTGCTGCTGTCGACAACCGGCAACAGCAAGCACAGGCCGTGGCAGAGATTTGAGATAAGCAACATTCAAACTTGCACTTGGGTCAATTTAAATTTGTGCAACAGTTGCTAGCACGGCAGCAACAGTTGCCAGCAGCACACGAGATTGTGGGAGCAAGAGCAGCTGCAACTAAAGATCGCAATTGATCAACAAAAAAACAGCTGCACAGTGTGTGTGTGTGTGTGTGTGCGAGGACAACTGTTGCTGATGTTGCTGCTGCTGCTGTTGCCGATCAGCAACAATCGCCGCTGAGCGTGCTCACACGAAATTTTCAAGTACTGCGACAATTTCTTGCCCAAACCCTGCATGCCCCGCTACCCCCTCTACTTCTCCTGCCCCCCTCTCTCTCTACCTCTCTGTTCTTATCAGCATGCCGTGCCGCAGTGGCAACAACAACAACAGCAACACAACAGCAACACAGCAGCAACACATCTCAACAGTTGCATCAATTGCTCAACATTGAACTCTGTGCACAGCCTCAGCCCCAGCCCCAGTCCAAGCAGCAAGCTCTGCTAGTGTTCCCCCCACTTCCCTCTCTTCTCTGCCCCCTCTCTATACCCTTCTACTTCCTTCCTCACACTCCCTTGCCTGCTCCCGTTCGCATCATTTGCACGTTTTTTAATTAAGACATCAAAAAAGAGTTTGAGACTCGCTTGATTTCGAGGAATTGACTACGGTCCTTGGTGCTTCCCTCCCCCTCCCCCTCTCCCTCCCCCTCTTGCATTTGCCTGTTGCTGTGTTCGACTTCTATAGATGGCAGATAGAGTACATGGTTACCCCGTAGTAGTTGTCTCTGTCGATACTTTGTATTCACTTCCCTGTGACATCTACGACTCGCAGTCGCAAGTCGCAGTTTGCAGTTTGCAGTCACAGTCCTGGAGACGTGGGCTAAATTAGTCGCCAGCCTGAACCCTAGAGAGAGGTGACTATGAGGAACAGGAAGTGTGAGGAAGGAAGGGAGTGAATGTACAAGAAGAAGCACAAGTACAGCAGTAGATTTGCTCTTCATCTACTACTACTTGTGCTTCTTCCACGTGACTGCCTTTGAACTCCCTGCCTTCCCCCACTTCTGCACTAAGTGCTAAATGAAGTGTAGAATATATTTATGTAGTTAGTATACTATATAAGACACTTATACTTATATTAGGTACCTATTCATATTGGTACCTATGCCATTCTTATACTCTTTAACCAATTAGTATTGCTAGTATAAGAGGTAGACAAAGTTAATACTAAATGAAGTGCAGAATGTAATTACTGTATAAGAGATTAAGACTTGTTAGGGCATTAGAGCTTAATTAGGTACCTGTTCATAAAGGTACCTATGCAATACTTACAATCTTTAATCATTTAGTATATATACATCGGTAGAAAATGTTATTACCTAATAAAATAAAGAACTTATGTTATGACATTTAGGCTTCTTTGGGGCATTTTAGTATATATTATTATATTAGGTGCCTAATCACATTGGTAACTATGCGTTAATTTAATTATTTAACCTATTAATAAAGCATGATTTTTTAAGAGCTATAGCAAAGTTTTTCAAAAAAAAGAACACCTAAGATTCAGAGTAATGCATGAAATGTTTATTTGAATTGATAGTACGATGCATATAATTGAATGTTTCAAGATTAATTCATTCAAATATTGACCGTAACTGCGCCGCAAATGGTCCATTCGCTTAGTCTAATTTTGGCATATTCTTTCCAACATTTCGGCCTGTATTAACGCTTCAATGTTGTCCTCCAATGGGTCAATTGAAGCGGGCTTGTCTGTATATACGATTCATGTTTAAATTATAGACCAAACTAAAGATGTTTGACAGTGTTAGAAAACACGAAACGTCCGTCAGCTGTTTAAGCTAGTATTGCCAAAAACATAATAGCTAAAAAATCACCCATTATATATGGAGAGGTAGAAAACATAATGTGAAAGGCTCAGTTTAAAGAATGATCAATAAATATGTTATTATGTCCTTCTCTAGTAAAAATGTAGTATGTACCATACTTATAAGACACTCTATAATAAAAATTCAATAAACAGATATCTAATGGGGAGACTTACATGAGAATAAAGATGGAGATAGAAGTTTTGTAGCAACAGAATTGTTATACAGAATGAATAGACGAGTAGACAGAGAAAAGTTACAAATGTAGCAAGATAAAGCAGTCATTAAGTTGTGGAATATAAAAGAAATGCTATATAGAGTAGATCTTTAGGAAGGTGGAGTAAACTAACAAGATCTTCGATTTGGAAATGTATCGTGTAGTTCCAGCTAAGTTCCACCTAAGTTAAAGCCTCACAAGCTTAGTGAAAAGAGACTCCACAGAGAGAGAGAGAGTGAGAGAGTGTGCTAATGAGGCATGTGAGGCATCTGCTTGGAGAATAGTATTTCATATATTACAGCTGGGGCGCCATGAGAATTCTTAAGGTTTTTGAAATACACACACAATACTGAGGGCTGAGCTTGCTGCTTTTCACACTTTGCAAAGGGAAAAGAAGAAGGAGAAGAGGAAAAGAGAGAGAGGGTAGAGGGAGGCGTAAAGCAAAAGCTAAGAAACGAAATTGCTTATCCGGAATGATCAAAGAATTCGGAGCTGGGGCTGGAGCTGTAGCTGTGGCTGTGGCTGGAGCTGGACTGAGCCGCGTTTCCCATAGGACGCGCTAAGGAGGTGCTGAAAAAAAGCGCAGCACTGCGAGTAAATCACGAATAGCTTGGCGAACCCCGAAGAGAGATACGAGAATGTTGATTATTTGCACGGGTTAACTCTACAGCTGGAGTCGGAGTCGAAGTCGGAGTCGAACTTGGAGTCGGTTTGGAGTCGAAGTGTGAAATGAAATGTTGCCAAGCAACGCGACTTGCGAATCTCTTTTAGCGAATTGGCGAATTTTGCGCTCTCTGCATTTGTTTTGCTGCCTTTTTGATTAATAACAATTGATAAGCTGCCCCGCAGACCTGCAGAGCAGACCCCGAACCCCTCGATGCCCTCCGAACCCCAACTGCAGTTGACTGCAAGTGGAGTCGCACTGGCTGCTGATTGCGTTGATTGCGGAGCGACGGAGTTCGCCACAAGGTGGCAACATTTTCGCGCGAAAATGAAGATTTTCGTTATCAGCAGCAGCAGCGGCAGCGTCGGCAACTCTGCCCCAACCCAAGCCAGGGTTGTCTGCAGTTGCGACTCACGTTTTTCAATTTGTTTGGCTGGGAAATTTGTTTAATTATAAACACCTAAAAGTCTGTGGAACCTGCAGCACAGCCTATACAGCCAACTGATGCAGCCTGGCCTTCTCCTTCTCCTTCTCTACCTCTTACTGCCCCTCTCCTTCCTCTACTTCTCCTAGGGGCATGCAAAACGAGGCCTCTTAGCACGCCTCCGCCTCCATTACGCATACGCCCCGTTGCAACCGTTGTCTAGTAGACCCGACCCGACGCGACCCCCACGCGACCCCAACCCGATCCCCGTTTCTGTTGCAATCCCAAGCAACCCAGACCAGCTCCGAGCACCAGCAGACCAACTGGCGTCGTCAGGGCCAACTAGACAGCGAAGATCGCGCTGCCTCTGCCTACGTCTGCGTCTGCCAAGCCTGTAGAGGCCACAAACGCAGCCAAAGACGCAGCCAGGGTCAGATCAAGATCGACTCAGCCAAAAATGAGCTTGCAGCTTGCGCACACTCCGAGCTACACTGTGCGAAATCAAATCAAACGATCTTCATTTTTATATTTGAGAGCCGTTACTGAGCTCGCTCCCCAAAGTATGCAACACAAAATACGCAAACATGTAAGAATATAAAGAGTGATTTTTTAGCTATTATCTTTTTTGCCAACACTGGTTTAAGCAGCTGACGCACGTTTTGTGTTTTGTATCACTGTCAAATATCTTCAGTTTGGTCTATAATTTACCCTTACCAAACAACGCCTGCAAATTATTGAATTTGACTATCAATATGCGTGCTCTGTTAAGAAAGTTCATTGCGCGCTTTTTTCATTTTATGGTCAGTTTAATCGGGTGTATCATAGTCGATCACACTCGTATCTTTGCGGGTTTCATCTTTTTGGGTATTTTCATTTAACAGGACTTTACCTACACCTACTCCGGTATATATTCACTTGGAATTACCTTTTTACTCCCACTTTTCTCTCAGTGCACTGTGGCAATGGTTTTTCGGGTTAACAGACCTTCTTCGCGCAACGATTAGCAGCGACGGCGGTCCAGCAGTTGAGGCCCAGCGACAAATAAACAAAGGGTCGCCCGCGCTGCCCTACGCCTCTGCCCCTACAACACGCTGCCTCTCTCTCTCTCTCTCTCTCTCTCTCTTTGTCGATTGCTCGATTGTTTATGGCTGCATACAACGCCCACCGAGGGCAGCAGCAGCAGCAGAGGCAGCAGAGGCAACAATGCTTGAGCCAAGTGAGAAACCAGCAACAATAATCTGCCGGTTGATAAAGTGGGCCTTCCCCCTTGCCTGCTGCCCGTCTCCCGCTCCCAGCTTCACCTACTTACCGTGGCTGTTGCTGTTGCTGCTGCCGCTTATCGGCGACGATCGATCGCAACTGCAACGGCAATGGCAACGGCGGCGGCTCAGCTGATTTAACAAATTGATAAACAATTGTTGGCGTTGGCGAGGCGAGTGTGTGTGCGAGTGTGCGGTGTGTGTGTGTGTGCGAGTGTGTGTGAGGCGGCGTAACGTTACGAAATGGCTAAACAAACGATCGTCGATGCGGCAACAACGCAGCTAATCCTCTGCAACAGCAACACAGCCTCACAGCACAGCAGCAGCAGCTGCCCGGCAGCAACTTCAGCTGTGCTTGCTGCTTTGCCATTGTTAGCAGCAGCCCCTCTGCCCTACCTTCTCTCTCTCTTCCACTCTCTCTACAGTGGGCAAATTGCGTGAACTTGCGGCAACTTTATATTGATCTACGCAGCAAGAATTCCTCGAGTTTGCCTTGCTATCTTTAGCTTCTTTAGTCAGTTTTGCTGCTACATGTTTTTGCTTACTAATCTGCCTTTTTAGCCCACTGTCGAGCTGGGCAAACACTTTACGTGTGCTGCTTATCGCGCGCCAATCGAAGGCAATAAATATCTTACAAATAAGCAGAATGCGCAGGAATTCGCACAGGGAACCCGCGTCGGGGTTGGGGTTGGGGTCTGGCTGGGGTCGCCAACGGGAGAGAGAGAAGGGAGAGGAGAGGGCGGGGGGAGAGAGTAAGGGGAAGAGAGTGGCAGATTTGCTGTCGATTGTTCACGTGCAGTTTTTGTGTGAATTCGTGAAAATCGACACGGCAATTAGGGCGGCTTGACTGCGGTGGGCGCGGCAATCAAAAGACTCAGGCGACGAACTTGGCTGCCTTTACAGTTGCAACTGCGCAAGCAGCAACAGTTGCAGCTACAGCTAGCAGCAGCAGTAACAGCAACAAGTTGCGCTGACATTTCAATAGCCTCGCTTTGACAGGTCAACGCGCATTGCAAATGCGCAAGAAGAAGAAAAAACAGACCGACTTCGATCCTCTCCCTTCCTCTCTCCCTCTGCCACTTGTGCCTTATCGAGTTGCTCACATCTTGCTCGACTCTTCGACTGTGTGTCCCACTGTCTCTGGCTTATCCCGCTCGCATCGCTGGTCGTTATAATATTTTGTGCCCAAAAACAAATCAGATGTCAGCCCGACCCCAGCCCGGCCCGGACCAGGTCTAATCATCAAGCCAGAGAGGCCTCTTGCGCTTTTCCTCCACTCTGTGCGCGCTTTTCCACGTAATCCACGACAGACGACGCGAGATGCGTTTGCGGGATAAACAAAGCGAGCTTTGGTCAAATGGTCCCCAGTCTGCCCTGGCCTGGCCTCGAACCTTGTCCGCATCTTCCAGTTGCGAGTTGCAAGTTGCGACTTTGCGACTTGGGAGACTCAGCGAGACAACGTCGCATTGTTTTCACAGCTGCCTGCTGTCGCTTCACTCGCACCGCTGACAATTTGTTCGATAATAATTGCTGCGATCTGGCCACATTTGCAACAGAAGCAGGCAGACGCACACACACACATATACACAATGCAGGCTATAGCAGAAGATATAGAAAAGAGCATCTGCTTGAATGCGCACACCTCTGGAAGTATGAACTCTGCAAATGTGAAATTTACTGTATAGATGCCTTATGTTTTTTTTGAGAACTATAGAAAAGTTTTTCAAAATAAAAAACATATAATTCAGATAAATGCATTAAATCTTTATTTGAATTGATAGTACGGTTCATATAATTGAATTGTTTGAATATTATTTCATGCAAATGTTGACCGCGACTGCACGTCAAATGATCCATTTAAGAACCGCGCGATGAACTTTCTTAACAGGCACGCATTTTGAAAATAGAATTCAATAATTTGCAAGCGTTATTCGTTTGTAAGACGATTCATAATTAAATTATAGACCAAACTGAAGATGTTTGACAGTGATACAAATCACCAAACGTGCGTCAGCTGCTTAAACCAGTGTTGCCAAAAAAGATAATAGCTAAAAAATCACTCTTTATATACATACACAGCTTAAATTTCTATGCAATAATAATTATTACATACTCTACTTGCCACAGAAAGGCGCACAGAGACTTACACACACGTAGACATACTTAAGGCAGGCTATAAAAGCATGCACGGAAAGACTTCTCTAGTTATTGAAATAGATCTCTGTGAGAAAAGAATCCTCTTTAATCAGGCAGATCTCTGTAGCTATAAGAGCTAGAGCTATGAAGTTTGGCATACATACTGCTCTACTCTTTATAGATGTTATGCTATTTTGAAATACAAGATTTATAAACAGCTAAACTTGCAACACAAGAAACATGACACAGTTCGATAAAGCTAAGGGCTAGAGTTCTTAAATTTGTCAGACAGACCCCCCTAAATGACACATACACACCATGATGAAGTAACATTCACTATCACTGCCACTAATCCCCTTTTGCATTCCCTTACAGATTCCAAAGATTTAAGCGCACGCGAGCTGAGCGAGGAGAAGGAGCAGCAGCAACAGCTGGAGGAGCAGCCTGAGCAGGAGCAGGAGCAAACAATAAACGCCTCCGAACAGCACATGGAGACAGACACAGAGCAGGACATGGCGCATGAGCTAGGGGATGACCAGGAGCAGGAGCTGGAGCAGGCAGACAACTCGTCGACCACCCCGCCGCGTAGTCCCTCACCCGAGCTAATCCCAAAGCTGGAGAGAGTCGAGCAACCGGCAACGCCGCCTTCAGCCACAGCCACGCCCAGTCCCCCGCCCACACCAACACCAACACCAGCTCCAGCGCTACCCAAGCTGCGACTGAATGCGCTGCTTGCCTCCGACCCAGCACTAAAGCCCGATGCCAAGGAGCTGAATCTGACAGAGGCACGCATGCTGGGACCACCGCCACAGCTGATCAAGCCCGATCCGGAGCCCAGCAGCCTGGTGGAGCCACTGTTGAAGCCAACGCGCTTCATGTGCCTGCCCTGCGGCATTGCCTTCAGTTCCCCCTCGACACTGGAGGCGCATCAGGCCTACTACTGTTCGCATCGTAACAAGGAGACGGACGAGGAGGCGGGCACAGCAGGCGACAAGCCTGGCAGTGGCTCCTCTGGTAGTGGCAGCAGCTCATCTGCCGGCACAGCCAGCAACTCTGCAGGAGGCGCAGGCTCCAGCTCAGAGCCACCAGCCAAAGTGGCACGCACTGGCAAGCAATATGCGTGCACACAGTGCTCCTACAGCGCAGACAAGAAGGTCTCCCTCAACCGGCACATGCGCATGCATCAGACCTCGCCCGCCGCACCCCCCAACAGCCTGCCTGGACTGCTGCCACAGCTGCAGCAGACGGCCAATGGCATTGCAGGAGCAGGCGAGGAGAGCTCTAGTCAAGTGAGTTCTTCAATGGGGAAATGGGGGGAGGTACTGGGGGGATTTCTGAAGGAATTCCTGGGGGAGTTCTTAGGGGGTAGTCTTGGGGGGAGTTCCTGAGAGAGTTCCCGAGTTCCTAGAGGAGTTCCTGGGGGAGTTCCTGGGTGTACAGAGTTCCTGGGGGGAGTTACAGAGGAATTCCTAGGGAAGCTCCCGAGAAGTTTCTAAGGGGAGTTCATGGATGAATTCCTGAAGGAGTTCATAGATGAGTTCCTGGTGAAGTTCCTGAAAGAGTTCAGTTCCTGGGAGTTCTGGGGGAGTTATGTGGAGTTCTGAGAGAGTTCCCAAGGGAGTTTCTAGGGGAGTGTGGATGGAGAAAGTTCAGAGGAATTCCTAGGGAAGCTCCAGGGGAGTTTACAGGGGAGTTCCTGGAAGGAGTTCCGAGAGTTGGGGACTGGAGGGAGTTCTTGGGGACTTCATGAGTTGGGAGGTTCAGGGAAGCTCCCTGGGGGAGTTACATGGTGGAGTTCCTAAAGGGGTTATGAGTTAGGGAGTACGAGGGCAGTCCCAGGGGCCAGAGTTCCCAGTGAGCCAATCCCTTACTAATCCCTCCTCTTGCTCTCTTTACCCCTTAGCAAATCGATCGCTACTGCAGCGACTGTGATATCCGCTTCAACAACATCAAGACATACCGCGCCCACAAGCAGCACTACTGCAGTTCCAGGCGCAGCGACGGCCGGCTCACACCCAAGCCAGAGAGCGTAGCAGGAGGTGGAGGAGCAACTGCAGCAGCTGCGGGTGCAGGAGGAGGAGGAGGTGGAGCTAGATGCAGCTGCACCTGGCAGTGGCAAGCACAGTCCACAATCCACACGCAACAAGACGCCCACGCCGGCTATGGTAGCCGCTGCAGCTGCTGCTGCAGCTGCTGCCGCTGCTTCACTGCAGGTGGCGCCACCACAGCCCTTCTTGGCACTGCCCACCAATCCCATCATTATAGTGCCCTGCTCCCTCATACGCGCTGCCAGTCTCATACCAGGACCACTGTGAGTAGTCTAGAGAGAAAGATGAGAGAGAGAGAGACAAGAGAGAGAGAGAGAGAGTATGGGCATCTCTTACTAATCCTCCTTCATTTCCTTCCCTCTTGCAGCACCAGCTCCAGCTCGGGCATTGTCAATACGGAGGCCACTTGCTTCACACTGGACAACGGCGCACTGAAGCCGCTGGCAACGGCTTTGAACATCAATGCGCTGGCTGGCGGCAGTGCCACGCCCACTGGCACACACACACCCAATGCCATGGCCAGTCTGCCGCCTGCACTGGAACCAGATCGTCCTGCCAGATCGTCCAGCAACAGCGTGTCCGAGCAGGAGAACAAGAGCAGCCCGTCGGAGCCAAAGCGCAAGGAAGCCACGGCTGGCATGCGGTAAGTAGGCAGGAGGAGTGAGAGAAGAAGACTCCCTCATCTAACCCTCATCTTCTGCTCTGCCATCCACAGTGAGTCCACGCCCCTTGATCTGTCGCTGCGTCGCTCGCCCATTTCGCTGTTACTGCAGCGTCAACGTCTCGCCGAGGAAGTGCTGTTGGGTAAGGAGAATGTGGAGGTTGGAGGTGGAGGAGGCAGAAGCAGCCTAACGCCCGAGCAGATTGTCTGTGCACCCTCGCTGCCCAGCAGTCCCTCGATGAGTCCCTCGCCCAAGCGACGCGCTGTCAGTCCACGCAGCTCTGGCGCCGGCAGTGCTGCCTCCATGTCACCCCCCAGCACTGGCAGTGGGCAGCGTGCCACATCTGCTAGAGAATCTGCAGCCACTGCGCTCCATGCTGCCCGCCGACTTTGCGCTCTCCGAGTCGCTGCTGGCCAAGACGAATCCCGAACTGGCGCTCAAGTTGGCCGCAGCTGCAGCTGCCGCTGTAGCTGGGAGCAGCAGTCCAGCTGAGCTGGCTAGCAAGCTGGGATTCCCCACGGTGGCAGCAGCAGCAGTTGCGCCTGCAGCAGCAACTCCCAATGCAGCAGCAGGAGGAGGAGTAGGAGGAGGCGCTGCCCCGCCCAGTGGACAGCCGCAGATCTATGTGAAGCAGGGAGTTTCCAAGTGCAAGGAGTGCAACATTGTGTTCTGCAAGTACGAGAACTATTTGGCCCACAAGCAGCACTACTGCTCTGCCCGAAACCAGGAGCCCGCAGAGGGAGGCGACTCCAAGAGCGGCGGCTCCCCGCCCAGTGGAACCAGTGCAGCTCCTGGCAGTGGGGGCGCCTCTGCCGCTGAGACCACGCCGGTGGCCTATCAGCAGCTGATCTGTGCCGCCTGCGGCATCAAGTACACATCGCTGGACAACCTGCGTGCCCACCAGAACTATTACTGCCCCAAGGGCACACCAGCTGTGATCGCTGCTGCCGCTGCTGCTGCTGCAGGGGAACCTGTTGCGCTGCCCAAGGAGAAATGCGGCAAGTGCAAGACAATCCACGAGGCGGGTATGCCCTGTGCAGCACCTCCGCCACCACCGCCGACGTCTGCCAGCTCCGTCTCTGGCTCTGCGAGCCTGAACAAGTGTCCCGTATGTGGTGTGGTGAGTCCCACAGCCTCCTTGGCACGCAAGCACATGGAGATGCACGGCACTGTGAAGGCATTCCGCTGCAGCATCTGCCAGTACAAAGGGCAACACACTGCGTGGCATGCGCACCCACATCCGCACCCACTTTGACAAGAAGACCAGCGATGTCAACGAGGAGCACTACATGACCTGCATCTTCGAGGAGGAGCCAGTGGCGCCAGTTGCACAGCCTGCTCTAAGCTTGGAACTCAACGAGCCAATGGAGCCACAGCAACAACAACAACAGCAGCAGCCAGCATCCAGCGCAGATCTTCAACTGCGACTACTGCAACTACGCTTCCACCTACAAGGGCAATGTGGTGAGTACCTACAATGTAAAATAGCGTAGGGCAAATAATTAATAACTTATTGTTTTGAAATTGGTATTTAAATGAATTTGTTTAACAATATATTGCATTTAATTTTTGGTTTCTTTGTTTTGTCAACTGAATGTGACCGTTATTTTTATTTATTTAATTACATATCGACATGTTAAATGTTTAATCGATATCTTTGACATTGATAACTTAAATGTTAAATTCAAAATAATGTTTATCTAAATATACTGGGAAATATTTAAATATACTTGACATTCCCGATATCATTAAATTAAAATCTCTTATCGATATATGTGATATTGATAACTTAAATGTTAAATTCAAAATAATGTTTATTTAAATATACTGGGAAATATTTTAATATACTGCAAATTAAAATGTCTTATCGATATCTGTGATATTGATAACTTATGTGGATTCAAAAATATACTAAATAATCCTTAACTTATCTAACTATCACAATCTCAACTTATCAAAATCCTCTTGTCCCTCTCTCCCTCACCAGCTGCGCCATATGAAACTGTTGCATCCACATGTGGCCATCAGTTCGCCCTCCATTTCGCCCGAGTCTCGCGAGCAGGACGCAGCCAGCGCCCATACCATTCCAGAGGTGAACCTGGTCAACGGCGACAGAGATGTGCCTAGGTAAGCTACACAGACACCATTTCTTATATGTATATACTAATACCCCTCCCCCTTCTTCTATAGCTTCCACATCAAATCGGAGCCCTTGGAGCCACCCGTGGCCACGCTGAGTCTTGTACATGAGAACAACAACTCACCCATTGGCACACCGCATAGCCACATCAAAGCGGAGCCCTTTGATATAGGAGTGGATGTGTCTCCGCCGCCGCCTACACTGCCCCCGCCCATGGCCAACTCACCGCTGGGCGAAGCGCTGAAAAAGTACTGCTCCACCTGCGACATCTCGTTCAACTACGTCAAGACGTATCTGGCCCACAAGCAGTTCTACTGCATGGGCAAGCTGCAGCGCCCCGAGGCCAGTGACAGCCCCAGTCCCAATCCGGTGGGCGGGGGTCTTCATGCCGCCATGCCGCTACAGTCGCCCAGCGAGCTGCTCTTGTTGCAGAAGAACAAAGAGAATCTGCAGGAGGCGGCCATTTGAGAGAGCCAGTTGATGTGGGAGGCGCAGCGCAAGCAGCTCGAATGGTACTACAAGTGCTTCTGAATCACAGACGAAGATTACAGAACCGGAACTGAAGCCGTACCCAGGCCTTGAACCGGAACCAGCATTGAATCCGCGTGAATCCAAAAAAACGCAGCTACAACCGCCACAGTATCGAAAGTATTCTCGTAGAATCTCCCTGCCCTTCCAGACACGCCAGACTGGATCTGGACAACTATCGGTATAACTATCGGCAGAACTCACGCACACATACATATGAAAAGATTACTAAATAGTCACGTCAATATTTCTCAAAACTAGTTCGTAGTTCTCTTCCCCGATAGTACTGTCGATTGTTGTACAGCTCTGACATAGACCATGATTGACTATCGATGGCTATAGTTATACACCCCTAAACATAACCTACATAAACGTATATATAGATATATATAGTAGAAATCATGACATATAATGCATGCCAAAGCTTACCACTTAGAGAGAAACTAAAACTAAATTCGAGTGCAAGAAACTACAAGTTTTCAATATACAAATACACATCGTATGTATCGTTATCTATATATACATACATACCATATATAGTGTCTAGAGAGCCGACTTCTCGGGCCCACTCGAGAAAGTAGACGGTAAATAATCCTATAGATCCCATTACGTGACTAATGTCAACATATTTTGCAACTGCGACACGCCCTTAGGCGGACAGCAAAAAACACAACAACAACTACAACTAAAACTGTGTAATTTAAACATAAACATAATATACATCCATGTATTTATTAAGAGTGTGCGACAATAAAACTAATTAATTTATTCAAAATAAACATGCAAAATAAAAACTATCATTATTTTCTTGTGTTTTTAATCTGCATCCTGATCCAAAGGAACCCACAAGTTGGTTCTTCACAGCACCGTTTTGGGTTTGTATGATGTGTCATATAATAAAAACTTTCTTTTATCCTTTTTTTATTTATATCCTTTTGATCCTTCCAAAGGACCTTCCATTTTATACTCACGGGCAGTCGAACTACCGATTGGCATTCAAAAATGTCAAGTTTTCGATATAAAATTTCACTTTAATTTTTTGCAAGGGTGGGGCCTGCAAATATCGGTACTTAAACACAAAGTCGGCCATATCTTGGCCATTTGTAGGACTACAATTATGTCCTTTTGCCATAACATGCGCCTAATATTGCCAAATCATAATAAATAATTAAAAGGACGAAAGTCCTTTTTTTAGCCGAAATATCAGCAATTTTTCGTATATTGAAAATTGCTCATAACTCGGCCATATCCTTGAGGATCCTTGTGAATTGCATGTCAAATAGCTCGTCTCAGACAGGACTATCACTGAGCCAAAGTGCATCCAAATTGTCCTGCTAGTTTTGGATTTATACGGCTTTTTATGTTTTTGGCTACTTTTCCGTGGCCCCCAGACAAGAAGTTACAAGTCAACGAACCCATAATTATTTTGAAGAGAAATTATATTTGCATAGCATACTTTTTGGCTGACATTCTAAAACAAATAAAATCCTTTTTAAATGTTGCCCTCCGAATGATTTTGCTGGACAAATAGCAAAGTTGGCAACACTGATCAGGGATGACAAAACAAAACTTCTAATAAAACTTCATTAGAATATTGCAATTTTTCATGAAATAAAACTGACCACGAGTTGATTTCAGCTGTTCGACCTCCACGTCAACAAAAGATGATGTCATGGTGGCTGCGCTTTATGAGCCCTGCACAAAGCGTCGGAAACAGGGGGGAGGCCGGATGCAGAACAAGTTGGCGTCTTTCTACATGTCACATACATTTATTGAAACACAAATATGCCAATCTTACAGTGCGGTGAATCGAAATGAAGAGAGAGTACTATATTATATATATAATTATAAAGTATGTAATAATATAGGTATTATTTATATATATAATTTATAATTGGTGCAAACCGAATTTCGTTTTGTTTTACATTTTTCTTGGTTTGTTGGTTTTCATTTTAATTAAATCAACTTAGAGATATTAAAATGTTTTTGTAAATAGAAGTGGGGCATTCCCGAAAACGCCCGTTTCCTATAGGCTGGTGTGAGTGGTTATGTGTGTGTGTGTGTATGATCACTTGAACGCCTGCCCAATGTCACTATTACGTGTGTGTGTGTGTGTGTGTGTGGTGTGTCCGTGTGTGCTTTCATGGAGAAGCGATTTATATTTATTTGTTATTGTTTTTGTTGCATTGTGTGTGTGTGTTGTTGGTTCTTTATTCGGTGGCAGCCATGGCACGGGCCTGAGCCCGTACACGCTTCTCATACTCCAACCGGTTCTGACAATAGATGGTATATGCCTCTGCCTGTGCCGGATCCTTGATGTTGGGCTCGTTGAGCAAATCCTGGATGCCCAGCAGAATCTGTTTGATTGTGATGGCCGGACGCCAGTCCTTCTCCTCGTCAAGCAGCGAGAGGCAGACAGTGCCTGATGGGTAGACATTGGGATGGAATAACGGCGGTTCGAACTTGCATTTTGGCGGCGATGTTGGGTAGTCGTCCTTGAAGATCATACGCAACTTGTACAGGCCACCCTCCCATGGGGTCGACTTTTTGCCGGGAATCGCGCACTCCCAGATCATGAGGTTGAGTGTACCGTCGGGGTTCTTGGCCGGTCGTGCAACAAAGCCAAATGGATGATCTTTTCGCCAAGCCTTTCGCTCCTCGCCCAAACGTGTTATAGCAATGCCAGACATCGTGTGCTCTGCACCTTTTGTTGTTTTTGCAAGAGGTTTCTACTTCGTTTCGCTTTCGTTTTCGCTCTTCTATCACCGAGTCGCCGTCTCCTTGTCTTTCTCTGCTTCTTACCTATGCTGTACACGCTGCTTGCGTCTGTGCGGAAAAAATTGCCAGCTATTATTACTGCAATTACAGCCGAATTATGGCAT
The DNA here is from genome assembly GCA_018903425.1 of Zaprionus nigranus. Classification (NCBI taxonomy): domain Eukaryota; kingdom Metazoa; phylum Arthropoda; class Insecta; order Diptera; family Drosophilidae; genus Zaprionus; species Zaprionus nigranus. The sequence continues at coordinate 1,338,539 of JAEIGD010000021.1, forward strand.
TCCACACAAGTACTCACCTCGCTGCTATGTTTTCTGCCTTTTGTAACTATCTTTTTAATAAAATGAATAGTTTTTTTACTTTACTGCAAATTTTTTTTACACAATTTTAGCGCAATTTCACGGCTTTAGCTGTGTTTACAGTAACCTCAACTGTTCCACAACTGATGTGCCTCCCTGCGGTGTCTGCTTACTCAAATGGCACTGTTGCAATTTCGCTCGATAGACTAATCGAATGACTGTAGACGGAGGTTAACTTTAAATGTAAGACTCCATTGCCGTTCTCCTTTCAACGTCAGCTCAGCTTGTTAGGTGATTACATTTAGATGATTTCATTAGAAATTTTTGTTTTTTTTCTGTTTTGCACAGGTAACTTGATATCAATTTATTCTTATGCAAAATAGACAGTGGATGCTGTTATTAACATAGGACATCGATTGGTTTAACTGATGTTTCGATATACTAGGTTTTAATAGTGTGACCAAACTAACATAGAGAAAAAATACTTTAAAACGAAAAATATCGTACAAGTTTAAGTACATAGTATTTTTCGTGACTGGTTAAGAAAATTGAATATGCATGATTTGATGTTTTTAAAAAGTTGGAATATTTCAATTTATTGTTCTTACATAAGTAATTTTGTTACAATTCATTTATATAGACATATACAGTGTTTATTGTGGTAAAAAAGATCTGCAAGTTATTGAGTAGTTTTAAACTTAATCGAATTCAATAAGGTGGTTGTGCCTTGCGAAGGAACATTCTAACTCAATTGAAGATATTGAAATGGTCTTTTATAGTTTAGATTGGTTGCTGGAAGTTGTTGCAGTAAGCATAAAAGGCTAATCAGAGAATTGCTGCAACCGATATCGAAATCACGCCATATAAACTCGTAAGATGTGTGTGTGCTATTCTGGTTATTATCAGTTAATCAGTTACTTAGCCAATTAAATAGAAGACATGTACGCGGGTTGTTCAACTGGAGACTGCAATAGTGGCTTCCTTTTACTTAGCCTTCTTCGACTCCTTCTTCTTGCTGCCGCCCCCGCTGTTGCTGCCCTCCTCCTTCTCCTTTTTCTCCTTCTTCTCGGGCTTCTCCTCGGGATGGTCCTCGTAGCTGTGCGGGGGAAAGATCAAAGATTAACTTTGTACGTATCATAGAGCAAGGTTCAAAGTCGACTTACGCAAAGAGCACCTTCAGCTCTCCTCGCACAAGCGCCACCAGCAGAGGAGTGCCCATGCAGGCGGGCACCAGGTAGAGCAGCGCGGGCTGGGCATGCTTGAACACATGCATCACGAAGATGGTGGCCAGCAGACCCAGGAAGTAGGCAACCAGCGTGGAGTAGAAGTAGATGCGCGTCTTGCGCTTTTTGCTGTCATCGAAGCGCAGCAGCAGAGCAATGAAAATGCCGGGAATGACAATGTCGCCCAGGCCGAGCATGGCGAAGTTGGATGCACTGAGTCCATTGTCGAGAATGTCCTGGGGGAACACTAGCTTAATGGGTGCCTCGAAGCTCTTGGCCACAGTTACCATGACGTTGGTACCAAAGACCCAGAAGATGTCGTAGAAGAAAAGGCCACTGAGCAGGATGACACCAGTGATGAAGTTGTTCAGGTGCAGCATCTCGACACCGTTGATGGCAAAGGCCAGTCCAAACAAGTTGTTGGCGATCCAGTGCTTCTTGAGCAGATACCAGACGCCGATCAATGAGGAGATGACTAGGCAGATGATGTCGTGCGTGGAGAACTTGTAATTGATGATGTCCTCCTTGTGCTTGCCCTCGCCCTTGGTAAAGTGTATGTGGAATGGCACCTTTGGCACGGCGGCGGGCATCAGTGAGTTAATCACAGGGCTCAGCAGGTGGGCCAGAGCAATCACGCCAAGAATAAAGAAGTAGCCGGTCAGCAACAAGTTAATGTGCACCTTCTTGAATATCTTGAAGAACATGTACAGCCCGAAAAGGGCCACCGAGGCAATCAGTGGGAAGTACATCGCATCCTTCTTGGTCATTGTATCTGCCTTCTCTCCGGTCGACTGAGGAGAAAGTAGAGAGGGGGAATTCAGACAACGGTGCAAACATGGCGGGCCCCGGCATTTACTCACCTTCTTTAGTTTGTGCAGTTTCACGGAACGAATGGAGCCGAAAATAATGGGCAGCATGGCCATTATGACGAGGCTTCCATACGCCACGGCAATACCCTCCGGCGTTGACACTTTCTTTTCACCCGTAAGTGTTTCATTTTTGGGCTCTGTGTTTGCATTGCCGTTTACATTCTCGAAAACTCCCTTTATTGCGTCCTTTACGGAGCCCAAGATTTCCTCCGCCATTGCTGCTGCTTTTATTTAATTGTTTCACTTATTATTTAATTCTATTTGCCGTACACGATTCTTCAATTGGAAATCGTTTGGCTCGCGTTTCTGGGGTAAAACAAAACTGACACGCAGCCACAGACAACAACAACAGCAGGCTAAGGCAACAGCAGTCGACGCACACGTCAACGCTAGAGATGAGCGTAACCTACAAGATTTTATCGGTTTCTTAACAGTACCCAGTAATGTTAAATGAATAATTGACATTTCATTTGGTTGTTATCGAATTTCACTTATCGAATGCAAATGAAAGCAGGGCCATCAACCAGTTAACAGAAGTGTTTTGAGCTGCTAGCACTGCTGTTATACTCAAAATGGTACTGTTTAAGGAATTGCGTTGCAGAAATTTAAATATTGTATATAGATTTTAATTATTTACTTCAATATGCATTAGACTTATTGGCAAGTTACACTTAATATAATGTTTATTTCGTTATCTTGTTCGTTTGCACTGCACTCGTGCCAGTTTTCTAATTCATTAAACATTTAATACGATATCACCGAGGCGACCGTTATAAACAATTTGTGCTACTCTTGCTTCTGTGTGGGCGTCCGCTCTATACATAATCTATTGTAGCTCTTCTCATATTCGCTCCTTATCTCTAACTTAGCTTATCTGCAGAGCCATGTGCAGGCGCTGAGCTGGGACTGGCATCAAATCTCTGCATGCTCAGTACAAATCCGGCAGGCGAGGAGCTTGTATTGAATCTGGAGTGCCCGGCAAGTGATCCGAAAATACACAAAAAATAAATAAAAAAACCCTGTGTGAACTTGAAGAAAACAATGCCAGTGAAGCAGATAACACTCATTTCCGGCCGTAAGCTGCAGTCGCTGTTGATTCCAATTGGAATACTTGTGATGACACAACTCATTTCCGTGCCAGGCGCCTCGAGTGAGCTTAATATGTATACTACAATATATATACTCCGATTTCTAATTTAACGTGTGATTATCTAAAGCGGGAAATACTGAAACCGATTCGCTGACCAACGTCAGCGCCCAAGATCGCCTTCACATGGATTTCTTCACTAATTATGACTCGGATACACAGCCTCTTTACCAGGATAAGCCCACGAATTTATCTCTATCGCTGGCAGTCAACTATCTGGACATCGATGAGATGGACGGCAAGATAACTCTGCATTGCTGGCTGAGCACAGTAAGCCGAGTTCTAAATGTGTCACACAGTTTCTAATGCATTATCTATATAGCAATGGCGGGATCAGGATCGTCATTGGGATCCCCAGAATTATGATAACATCAGCATGATAAGCTTACCTTCCAACAAGGTGTGGAGACCAAAGATTTCCCTATTCAATGCAGCTGAAGAAGACGGTGATTACCTTGGTGAGACACGGGTCATCTTCTATGCGAATGGCAGCGCATTGTGGGTGCCTCCAGCTATTTACACCGCTTTCTGCAAGCTCAACATGCGCAACTGGCCGTATGATGTGCAGATATGCAAGTTGAAGATTGGCAGCTGGGCACAGGGCCGCATAGATGCCTCTTATAATGCCCAACATCAGGCAGTTAACTTTGCTGAGCTGGCGCAATCCACGGAGTGGGAGTTGGTGGACGGCAAGACGGAATATGTTAAGCAGGACTTTTACAATTATATCGAATTCATGTTTACTGCCAAGCGACGCTCTACCATGTACACTGCTGTCATCTATACGCCGGCTAGTTGTATTGTCATACTGGCACTGGCCTCCTTCTGGCTGCCACCTCAGATGGGTGAGAAGATCCTCTTGAATGGAGGACTCATTGTGTTGATCTCAGCCTTCCTCATGTACTTTGCACAATTGCTGCCCGTGCTAGCCGAGAACACTCCAATGATTGGTGAGTAGTCTAATCATGCTCCCCTTCCATGGTCTGATCCCAGTTCCCCTTAGTTCTCTTCTATAGCGCCAGCTTGATGCTGTTGAGTGTATCCACCATTATCGAAGTCATTGTACTGTATCTGTCCACGGCTCAGCACAAGCGTCGCGTGCCAGCATTCCTCAAGAGTGTATTAAATGGCAAGCTGGGCACCTTCCTCCTGCTCTCCAACTTCACCACCGATCATGAACAGAATTTGGTGCAGGGAAACGGTAGAGGCAAGGAGCTGGAGGAAAATGTGTACGACAATGACGACGAGATATCTAGTCAGGACATTAATCCCCCTGAACTGCCCACGGCGCGGGCTGTGCAATTCGATTGGGTACTGCTGGCCACCGCTGTGGATCGCATTAGCTTCCTGGGCTTCAGCGTGATCTACATTGTTCTGGCAATTGTGTACTCCGTTTAGGAGTCCCTTTACTATATGTATATATGTATTGTAGATCTATAGATACTCTGTATTTATATTGCGATTTGTATTTCTCTTGTTTTCATGTCCAATTTAAGATGCTTAGAATTATACATACATACATAATATTATAATATAAATATTGTGGCGCGACCTCGCTCTCTCTATTTACATTAGACACAGATTAAAAGTAGGGTAAGCTTAAAAGCGATAAGGATAACAGACGATGTAACAAATTAGCCAAATTAGGGAAGAAGGAAAGGTTCTTCCTTGCCTCCTTCTGTTGCTTCTCTCTGGTATTGCTCCATTTTATCACATACGAAAATTACTCAATTAACCAAAAGTAGATGAAATTATGCGAAATGACCTTTTTACAGTCCGTTCTTGGCTCTCTCTCGCCTTGGCCAGAACGAGACGGAGTGCTGCTTGCCTTGTGCGCAGCGGGCGGTGCCTGCGCAAGTCCAGTAACCAACCCTAGACCCCAGTGAATCCTTCCATCCTTGAAGCAACCCCAAAAACAAATTGAGGTTGCCATTTCAATTAAATGCATTGCTGGGCGGGGTGTGCTGTTGCTGCTCTGCGTAACTGACCGTAGTCGTGGCCGAGGAGGATGTTCTGGGCGCTTGATCTCCACTGGTGGTAGACTGAGTGCCGGATAAGAGTCCAGTCTGGCCGTATGCTGTGCCAGGCCCGACTGTGGGACTGGTAAAGAGTTGGGGCACTGTACTAGGCGAGGGCAGTGACGATGCTGTCGAGGGTGAGGGGAATCCCAAGCTGGAACTAGATGTCGGTGGCGACGTGAGCATGTGTGCGTGTGGATGCACGTGTGGGTGTGTGTGTGAATGATGGGCCAGATGATGTGGCAGGCCATGCTGCCCTGCCATGGAGCCATGTGGGCCACCGCCAGCGGCGGCATGATGATGATGCTTATAGGAACTTATCATGCTGCTGGTCGGATCACAGCCCTGCGCCTGTGCCTGGCAAGCGGCCATCAGGCCATGGAAGTCGAACTTGTACGCATAACGCTTGCCATGCACCTTAGTCATGATGTTCTTATCGTAGTAGTAACTAAAGAGGGAGACAGGAAGAGAAAGAGAGCAGATTAGAAAATAAACTAAAAACAAGTAACCAAAGCTACAATCGAGCACAGAAACTGTTTGCCCAATTTCGATAAATTACTTATAATTCACAACAGCAAATTCTGCACTAAGTTGACATACATAAGTTCTGTGTTTATTATAAATAAAATTGGGGACTTGGTTTATATATTTATTATTAAATCTATGTGTAAATTAAAGCAGCATGTTGTGCCTTAACTTCTTTTTTTATTAACTGTGGCAGTTAAAATTTAAATATAATATGGACATAATCTGCATTAGGTGTACTGGCCCGTAGCGGGGCATATTTATTGAAGTTGAAATAATGCTGGTATTTCTTGCAGTGCAACTGAGCAGTGCATGAGTCAGAGCTGAGAGGAATTGTTACAAATCCAGTGGGCCTGGTAGGGGAACCAGTTTAACTGGAGTAACACTGTAGGGAGAGAGAGGTGAGGGGGGCCGCGGGTACTCACCGTAGCGCTCTGCTCAGCTTATCGTAGTTCATGTTCGGCTTGGCCTTGCGCTCGCCCCATCGCTTTGCCACCTCGTCCGGGTCGATGAGCCGGAACTCACCGGATTGGCCCTCCCAGCGAATACAGTTGGCGTTCGACGAATCAGCGAGCAGCTCCAGCAGAAACTGCCAGAGTTGTATCTGACCGCCGGAGCCCTGGGCGACCAATCGGTGAGAGGCAGCGTTCAGCAGCTGATACGGATCTGAAAAGAGGCAGAGCAAGAGACAGAGGCAAATCAAGCAGAGGCAACAGCAACAGATACAGACAGGCACAGATAGAGATACAGATACACACACAGACACAACGAGGGAGAGAGAGAATGAATGAGAGAGGCGCGCACGAGTTGTGAGAGAGAGAGAGAGAACAAGATTTTCTGGTCAATGGCTGCAACAATGTGGCAAACCCAAACCCAAATGAAAGCTTTATAAATCCTCAAGAGCGTCAACTCCTGCAAGACAAGACCGGCCTAGGCAAGCTTGGGCTATTCCCACTATATATATATTCAAAACGTGAGGAGCCTCAAGGCTCTACTACTGGGAAAAACCCCTTTGAAGCTGTCACGCAAACAACAGCATAACCCAAGCTGACTCATCTGCAAGAGAATCAGCCGAAGAGGCGAAGAAGGCAAAGAGAAGAATTCACAATTCACTTATTCGCTGCTACATTTCTATTCTTATTTCTCTGTCATGTGGTCCGGAGCGTGTCCGGAAATGCCATTTGGTTTATCATCCATTCATTACCATTGAAGATCATAGAGTGTGCCGCGGCTGTAGCTCCATGCGGATGATGCTGGTGATGATAATGATGCACGGCTGTGTGGTGCGGGTGTGGATGCTGATGGTGGCCGTGATGGTGTGTATGTGGATGATGTGTTGCCCCCGCCGACGGTGCTGGCTGCATGCGGAGTCCAAAGCGTCGATTAAAGTCCTCCGAGAGACGCCACATGACGCCCACATCGACGCTTACGCTCATCTTGTCGTGTTCTGTTCTTCACCAAACGCGTACTTCACATAGATATCGAGGTTAGCTATAGGTAACTGTTTAATAATAGTGTCTATTTCTTGATATAATTTATTCTACAACGATTACTCAATTGTTTTTCACAGAATTCGTATTCGAAATCGAAAGTTGATTGTTCACTTTGCCAAGGTTTACTCGCAGTTCCTTTTTAACGATAATAACTCTTTATGACAATTAAGTTATAAAATATGACGATTATATTCCCTTGAAATAAGTTATCAATGTGAGGAAGGTCTTAACTTAGGTATTCCTAGGCCTTTAGGGGATTCCTTCTGCTGATTTCTGTGCAAAAGCGCGTACTTCATAGATATCGAGGTTAGCTATAGGTTAACTATAGGTTTTTATAGTTAATTGATTAATAAATTGTTAAATAGCTTCTATTTTTTTATATAATTTATTCTGAACTGATTGCTCAATTGTTTTTCGCAGAGTTCGTATTCGAAATCGAAAGTTGATTGTATTTTTACTTTCCGAGTTTTATTCGTAATTTTTAACGATTACTGAACACAATATAATTCGATTAGAATTCGGTTTATCTCTAGAGGGAATTTTGAAGAGTGCTTACATTTAATTTAAAAAAATATATTACGATTACTTTCGCTCGAAATGCTTTTCTAGATTATTTAGTATTGCATTTCGGGAATTGTTTGTTACATTTAAGTTATAAAATTGTTTTCCCACGAAATTGTTTATCAATGTTTGGGAAGTTTTCGGTATTTTCAGCATGTTTTTAGAAGTGTGCCACGGCCTTTTGGGGATTCCTTCTACTGATTTCAGTCCCAACCACGATATATCATATTGGGTTTTTTGCAAGTCACTTTAGCATGAAAACTATGAAGATTAACTATTAATAATGTTTAAAAATTAATGGGATTTGTATATGACTGATAACAATAAAGTTTAAAACGTTTTCTCTTAAACTTCTACAATGTTTTCAAGTTGCCTTATCAAATTGAATGAATTTTGTTTAGGTTTTTCTCGTTATTTTATCAATCTCTTTATATGTTTATGGGAATTCTTTAATGTTGTTTTGTTACTTTATCGCGAGAGCTGGCGAACTGCTTTGGGCCAATACCGTTTGGCAACTGATGATAAGCGTCGGCAGCGCCACACGACGAAGCTGCAGCTGGAGCAGAGCCGAATGAGGCAGCTCACCTGCGCAGCTGGTGGTAAATGGATGCTTCGGCATTTCGGGAGCACAAAAGTCGAAAAGTCGCAAAGTCACGGGGCACGTGCAGCCACTCAACCCTCGGGGCACAGCACGGGGGCGGGGGTTGACAGGACAGGGCGTGATGCAGGGCGGCCGCAGAGATTCAACTGTAATCTGCGCCACGACGACGTGTAATCCTCTTTGGCATAAAAAACAAATCAATTAAATTGGCAAGGCACAAACAGGAGCAGAAGCCGACGCAGTTGCTCTTTAACATATGCCAGAACAAGAGGAAGGAGTACGGCAGGCAGGCAGTCAGAGCAGACAGGCACAAGCAGGAGAAAGGCAAGCAAAGCAGGAGGAAGCCAGGCAGAGCAGCAGGAAGGCAGTCAGAACAGGAAGGATGCGACGAATTGAATATTTTCCTGTGCCCCGCAGACTGCACACACACACAACTGACCACCCGCAGTGCTGTTGTCACTGCGAATCCTGTGCGACTCCTGCCTCCTTTCCCCCAGACTGTCGTCCTCTTCCTGCGTCAGCTCCTTCTCAGTGACTTTGCTGACTTTTAGGATTATTTTGATTTTATTATTAGATGCCACATCCTGTGAGAAATTATCATATTTACATCGTTTATTATTAAGTTCATCACTTGAAGCTCTCGCCCCGCAGCGAGTCACAGACCTGGCCCCGCCCTGTAGCAGTGAAAAGTGTTGCACACTTTGCGGCTGCCGCGATTTACGTTTATGAGTGAAAAGTTCTAAGCCAATGTGGTTAGTACTGACTTCAAGGAGTTCGCGTAGGAACTCGCGCATAATTAAAAGTGAGGTTAAGCGAACTGGGTAAGAAAAAAGTGAGGTTAGGTTGAAGAGAGTGTTGGGTTGTTGGGAAGTGAGGTTAGGGCTGGAGGGAGTGAGGTGATCAAATTGAAGTTAGGTTGGAGAAGAGCTGGAGGGAGTGTAGGTAGGATCTAAATTGAGGTTAGGTTAGGACAGGAGTAGGTTAAGGAGAAGTGAGGTTAGGTCAGAAGAAGTTAGGTTAAATGAACAGAAGTGAACTTAGATGAGAAGAACTTAAGTTAGATGAGGAGAAGTGAGGTCAGGTGAGCTGAAGGAAGGTTAGAGGAGCTGAATTGAGGTTATGTGAGCTGGAGGGAGGTTAGGTGAAGTAAGGAGAAATAGAATGAGGTGAGCTGAAAGCTCATGAAGTTGGTTAGTCTCCCCGTGTGGGGAACTTCTTGAAGGGTATCTAGGTTTAATTTGAGCTCCTTTCTCAGCTGGCAACCCTAATTAAAATGTAACTCGCATGGGCCAGGACAACGCATCCTCCCACCCTCAGCCGTGCCTGTCTGGCCACCCCCTTTCACTCTACCCCCGCCCCTGCCATTAATTTCGCAGCCTTATCAAATGGGCAGCGCATTTCTTATTGATTGTGCCTGGGAAAACAATCAATGAGGCACATAAGTAACGACGCTATCGACACCTTGCAATCTTAATCAGTTGCCATTAGGGAGGGCCAGAAAAGGATTCAATTGATGCTTGACCACAAAGGATTCCTCGCACTCTCACTCACACTAAACGTGCCTCTGGGAATACGACGTGCCGGCAATTACAGAGCAGCCTGCAATCTTGGAGGGCAGATCGGGATTTATGTGTCTAGAGATAAGAGTGGACTTCACTTACTTGGCTCATTCTCGTTGAGCATGGGACTCGTCTCGCGTCCTGTGGCATGGTAGAGCGTCAGTGCAAAGTGCTTGGCCAGGAGAATGCCTCCAAGACGGGAGCCCGCACATACCCAGAAGTCAGCGCGGCTCAGCTCGCACAGCTCTTTGCCATCTTTGGGAAAGCGTGAGATATCCGGCTCCGGTTCTATCTTAAACTTGCGCGTCAGCCACTTTACCCAGCTGGCAATGTCCTCTGTGGTCCAGGCATGTGGATCCACTGGCACCAGCACGGGTGAGGGAGGAGGATCACTTTCCGTATCCGAACTACTAGCAGGGGGTGCAGGTGTAGGCGGGGAGACAGACACAGGCAGGCAGGTAGGGGGCACGCTTCTATTGTTGCTGCTGCTGCTACTGTTGCTTGAGGTTGTGTCTGAACTGGAGGCGGAGGATTCATCTGAACTGGAGGAGGAGCTACTACTACTGCTCCTTCTGCGAGCCTTGCGTGGACGCAGCCTTGCACTTGACACATCCCTCGTCGTCTTCGTCTCCTGCGCTGCATCCAGTGTTGTCTCTGCAGGCGTTGTTGTCTCTGTTGTTGTTGTGGAAGTTCTCGTGGATGCGCCGACACTGTTTGGCCGGGCATCCTGGTGCATGGCATAAGCAGAGCTGAGCACAGGCTTCCCCACGCACAAGAAGCTGTTGATTGTTTTGATTTGCAGCTGACTCTGACGCAGTATGGCCATGTGGGACTACCCCAAGTACGTGTCAGTCAATATAAACAACGGCCCCGCACTATCTTTTTGACGTCATTCGAAATAGTCTCGAGGATCGCAGTGATTCACGCAGACGCGACGCGATTTTGATTACACTGAGGGCGAATTGCGCGAGTTTCGATCACCAAATCAAAGTCGAATTTGATTACGAGTTAAGGAAAACTGATTGGAAAATTGTTGAAAATCATGCAATAAACCGTTTAATCGATCACTTAATAACGGTTACTTGGGCTACGATAAGTCATCGTCGCTGATCGTCGCCGTCTACGCGCCGCATCCGCACAGGTTCGCGTCTAACAAGTTAATGATCAGCCTTAAACCAGCAGCGATAAACTCATGACGAAGTCGACAGCAAAAGCTTTCCCGCTCATTCTTTATCTCCAGCAGGCGTTCTCTCTCTCTCGATCGTGACGACCGGTTTCGCCAAAAGCTTTCGACTTTGTAATCTTACGCTGGCTCTTTTGCCCTCTCTATGTATCTTGCTCTCTCCCAATATCTCATTCGCAAGCATGACGTCGCGAACTCACACTCAAGTATTTGATCGTTGGTCGCGCCGTGTGTGACTCATTCACACCAAAACGTACACAAACAAGCAATTTCGAGAGCGTGTCATGGAGTTCCCCAGGCACACGCAAACGGCGTAGATGGGGGCTGTGGGGGGCAACCACAGCGACGGACTTATCGCATATTCAGAATAATAAATCATTATATATTTGTACTTAACTAGGCAGATGAAGCTTGATTGCTTTTCCAGGAAAGCCTTCTTTACTGTACCTCCTGACTATCTCTTAAGAGACATAGGTGTTTATTAGGGTTAGTGTGGTACAATATTTTATTAGCTTTCTTAATATTGAGAATGCCTTAAACAATCATTGACAATCCGTGACAATCATATAATACCAATAACTAGCGAGCTTCAAACTAAAACTTTTGATCTTTATTCATCAATTTGTTCTTTGATGTTGTCTTTAACGCCTTAATATAATCCTTCTAATACTTATGATATTTTTATTAAAATCTCTTCTTTTATGTCTTCTCTTCCTTATAATTCATCTTTATCTCCTTCAATAAATAAACCCCTTTGCTTACGCTACTGAGATGCACCGGTTTCATTTCGCACGCTTGAGTATGAATTAGAGAGACATAGAGGGAGAAAGGGAGGAGAGGGGCATAAGGTCGTTTGGCTATACAATAAACAAATTCATTCATACACATCTTCGCCATGCGCTCTTGTACATGCTCTCTCATTCTCGTTTTCTGTGTCTGTCTATTGCTCTCTCGTTTCGTTCGATCGTTGTCATCGTTCCTGGAAACCTTTATGAGTCTTCGCAACGTCTGCAATAGGCCTCATCATTTTTGGTCAATATACGCTTCGTTGCTTGCCGAAGTGACTGTCGTCTTGTCGGTTTACATTTATGGGAAACATGCATTACGCGACCGATTAAAAGCTTTCCAGAGTGCGCACTCTCTCTCTGATAGTACCCTGGGGTACAACAAATAGACGATTGCTCTATTGAAATTAGTCGAATTGAGCGCCTGGTTCCGAGAACTAATTGTGATTTCATAGCTCGCTCGATGGTGCTCGCAATTTTAGTTCAAGTGATTCATCCACTCGACTTTGCTTGGCGCCACAGATATCCCTATCGTATATTGTAAATTGTTATTTGTATTTGTCTACTCATTTTCATATTTATTTTCGGTTTGCGGTGCCAGTTTATAATGAGATATGAAGACCGTATCAGATGCGACGGAGCTTTTACTAGAATCTCCCTTTGCAAACAAATTCATTCATAACTTGCCCGTGCAATTGAGTGTGTGATGAGTATTTGTAGTGAGTGTGTGTGTGTGCTTTGCTAAACAATATCTTGTGAAATTACTCATTCATTGCTCATTCATAAGACTGCGACTGTTTGCTCTAGTATTTCGTAACGGCATTAATGATTTAATTACCCGCTAATGAAATTCAATCTCACAGGCTACAGAATTGCTTCAATTATTTGTGAAATACAAAAGGCGAGTGTGAATATAAATAAATAAACTATAATTACATAAGCAAATCCCGCATGTAGTTCACCTTTTTTATTGAGAGTGATTTTTCCAATGCAGGAAAGATACATGCTTTAATTCCCCTTAACGATTTATGGTGATTTAAGGAATTGTATTGAGTTGTTTACACGAAAGAGTTATGAATATAGTTACAAGTTTAGTAGTGGGGTTCCGGTGTACATACTTTTAAATTATTCTCGACAGATGGCGCTGTCCAAGGTTGTTAGCTGACACAAGAACTTGGTGTTCTGCTCATACTTTCTTGAATAACTTCTGTGTTTTCTTCTGTTGGAGAAAAGATAGATATTATAACCAGCTAACTATATACGTGGCATTCAACATTTCAATTCAACTTGATCAGCGTACAGTATTCAGGAATCTTCCTGCCAAATTGGGTATCTCTAGCTTTTATAATAGCTAAGATCTGTGTGTTCACACGGACAAACAGATAGACAGACAGATAAACAGACAGACAGACATGGCTCATTCGACTCGGCAAGTGATCCTGAGCTAGAATATAGTTACTGTGTGGGGTCGTCCATGCCTCCTTCTGTCTGTTACATACATTTGCACAAAGTTAGTATACCCTTTTTTAACCATTTTTAATGAAGTTTGGATATCAAGCTTGAGCTGGTTCAAATTACACTTTAGTTCTTGCTTTGGGATTTGATAGAGGGGTACCAGAACTTACATACATATAATATATAAATTCGTCGTTGTTTACGTCTGATTTGTAATGCAAAAGCGTAATTAAAGTTTCCATGCTGGAATATTCTCTATAGAAAACAATCTAAATATAGAAAATGCAATATCATCTTGGAAATATACAGATATATAATCAGTGTTAATGCATTATTACGTATATTATATAGGAGGTTTTATTAGTTCAGGTTTAAGTATGGGACTAGAAAGTTCTTTTTAATTACCTTCAACTTCTGCTACTGTATATATTGAAGTCGATATATAGACAGGAACTTGGGGAGAGTTTTGTTTATCTTGTATTTATTCCATCAAGTTTATATCAATTAAATATAAAGCCTGAAGCTTTCCTATTTATAATCCACACTTTCACTGTTTTGATTCTATTAAGCGGAAACCACCTTAGGTAAATTGTGTGAGGGAATCACGCCCATAAATCACGTACATGCGCTAGAATTATTCATCAGATCCGTTTGAACTTTGCATTATCTGCGAGCAATGACTGTTGTCTGGGAACGCCTAATATAGTTCCTATCTGATCTTCTCGTCATCAGCCTAATGTAGTTCCTCTCTGATCTCCTCGTCATCAGCCTCGTCATCGCTGCTTGTGATTGTGGTTGTTGTCATGGATATTGTGGTTGCTGCCGTTGCTGTACCCGCTGTGCTCACTTGTCGTCCCGAATTCCAGATGAGATCAAAGTCCAGATCGCATTCCTTGGCCACACGCTGCACCAGAGCTTTGTCTACCAGCCCTGAGGCACTCCAGGAATTATCCTTGACAGCGAGTTCCTTGAGAGCACGTCCTGCTTCGGGAAACTGCTTGGAGTAGACCAGAGCACGCACCAGCATGGCCAGTATGTGGGAGTGGCGTATAGGCGGCAGTTCGGGCTTAACTGAAAGCGGAATAAAGGGTTCAGAATGAAATTGAATATACCTTCGTTGTCTGCACTTACTCAACATGCTGCGACATGCACCGATGACTGCCTGATTATCTCCTGCTCTCAATGCCTGCTGCATCTCCAGTATGCTCTTCACATCCGCCACCGTGCGCTGTAGATTGTTGTAGGCATGCTGGGCATGGCTAAGCTTCTCCAGGCACTTGGCTGCCTCCTGCATGGCCGTCAAAGCCTTCTCATAGTCCTGATATTCCTCGATTTCGATCTGCGCACAGATGGCATAGAAATTGGCCAGAGAATCATACGCCTGTCCCTTGCTGTAGAAACTGACAATGTGCTTGAGGATGTTCGGGTCACTCTGCCAGTCCAGTGCCTGCAGATAGTTGGCTGCCATCACATAGATCTCTCTCTGTCGCGACATGCTGGCAAAGAAGATGATCTTGTCCGTGTTGCCCGACTTGAGCAGGGACTTCATGGCACGTGCCTTGTCCCCTGCCTGTGTAAACTTCTTGGTGGCACTGTGATAGTCGCCCTGCTGCTGCAGTAGCTCACCTAGTTGAACTAGAATCGATACTCGCTTCGTCTCATCAAAGTCAGCCTTGGCGGGCGTCAACATGTCCGCCAGTTCCTCCGTTACAGGCACACCCTTCTCCACACAGATGCTCAGCGCACGCTCCAGATGCTTTGTCTTGGCCAGCAGCTGCACTGCCTTCTGGTACTGCTCGATGCTGGCAAAGAAATCCGCAGAGCAATTTATCAACTCCGCATCAGACTCTGCATTCAGTTCCGACGCGATGATCTCTAGAATCTCTGGTTGCTGCGACTCGAATGCCATTTCCAGTGCCTTGTGTAGCATGCCGGCGCGATGGTAGAGCTCCACGGCGTACTTGAAGTTGCCACACTCCTCGAAGTAGGCAGCTGCAGTGGCCTTGTCCCGACTACGTGATGAACTGGCCACTGTCCAGAGCTCCTCCTGATAGTCATTCTCCTTGCAGATCCTTATGGCATTGCTGAAAGTCTGAGCGCGTGTGTAGAACATTATGGCTTCCTGGAACTTGCCCACATTCTCGTAGTGCCGTCCCAGATGGTAGCAGGCAGCACGATCCCCGGACTGACGTGCAATTGCATCTGCCTTCGATATCTTGCCCAGATAACAGAGTATCTTGACCTGCGAGAACCAATCCTCGGCCTTGCTGTACACAGCCAGAGCAGCATCCATATCCCCGGAGCTCTCCACATACTGACCCCACCAGCGTAGCAGCTTCGGATCACTTGTGTTCTGTATGTATCGCTTGATGGCCTGTGGTTGCTCCATCAGCAGCAACTGTGTGATGTTCTGCACCGGATTCTGTGTCTTCTCCAAGTACTCCAGGGCGCCCTTGATGTCGCCACTCTCGCGCAGGGCCTGTGCCTTCTGGTAGTATGTGTGCTTCAAATGAATCCTATCTTCGGTCTCAGCCACCTGCAGTGCCTCATCCAACTGCCCTATGGACTGGAGTAGCTTGTTCAAGAGATCATAGCGCTTGCATTGCTTGTATAGCTCCTTGGCCTCCTCGATCATGCCCAGTTCAATGGCCAACACTGCCACCTTGGCCTCTTGTTCCAGGTCATCGTCCTGCATGGCCTGGCGGAGTGCACGCACTGATCTAGCCTGCTCCAGATGACCCATGCACACCTTGGCCACGTCCAGACGACTTGTGTGCACGCACATCTTGGCCAGGTTGGTCCAGATGACCTTGGATTGTATGGAACGCACACAGCGAAAGGCCAAATCCATTTGTCCCTCGGCCACATGCAGACTGAAGTTGAGCACTTGGCGACGGGTGAGCACGTCACATTGCTGCAGATCCACAAAGTCCTTGAGAGGCTGATTCTGCACTGCGTTTACCTTTAGGCAGACAACGCTGGGCACGCAGAGATTTAAGAGCTGCGCACCTGCATCCAGTGCCAGTGTCTCCAGCACATTCAGTTTGCTTGAGTAGAACATGACGAGGGTCTGCGAGCTCACATAGTGCGACGGGGTGGGTTGCTGAGCTTGACGATTAGCCTTGTGTGCCGGCAGCATGACCATTGAACGCTCCTCCACAGCCAGTAGGCGTGGCTCCTCAGTGTCCCAGAAGATGCGCACAGGTAGGCTGGAGCTGCTTCCAGCGCCCTCACTTCCCTCCTTTATCAGATTATACTCCAGCAGATTGTTCCGCTCGAAGTCCCAACAGAAGATCGAGTGTAGCGGCTGGAAGCTACTGTTGGCAATCACCAGAGCCAGGTGGCTGCCCAAGCTGTTGCACTTGACTAGAATGAACTCGCCAAAGTCATCGAAGATCTCATGTCCCGATTTGCTGGGGAAGAGCGGCTTGGGATCGTGCCTGCTCACATCGTATGCCTTCACATAGCCATTCATGGTGAACAGCGAGAGATAGCCACCAGTTAGATCCATCCCAATGATCTTGCCCTCGATATCGTTGCCCAGTATCTTGTGGAGAACGACGCCGCCCACGGAGTAGATGACAATATCGCTGGAGCTCAAGCAGAAGATGTTCTGATTGTGCAGGCAGAGTGTGATGCACTCAGCGGAGAAAGTCTGCAGCAGCCTGACAGTTAGCGTGGGTGTGGCACCACTAGAACCAGCTCCAGATGCCTCGAGTATCTCCTCAAACTCATCCATGCTCTTGTCCAGTTTCTGCAGACTGTACGAGGAAATGGAGCGGCCGTTGCTGACCACCAGATTGAGCTCGTTGAGTGCGAGTGCAGTGACTGCAAACTCCGCCTGCACTTGGCAATGCCTGCCGCTGCAATGCGCCAGCTGGACACACTTTGCCGAACTCTGCACGGCCCACAGAGTGCGGGTGTGAAAGGCCAACAGTGGCTGCTCCTTCAGCATGAATACACTGGACAAACAGTTGACTAGAATGCAGGGCTTGGCCAGCTCGTTGAATCCCCAGATGCAGCTCTTGATGGCGCCCTGTCGCGACAGCGTGGCAATGTTGCCAAGCTGCCAGGCATCCTCAGGTGCGCCCACAAAGCAGCTTACTGTGCGCTTCCAGGTGTAGAGGTTGCCCTGATTGCTGGCAGCGCAGAGCGTCTGATTGCTGGTGCTGTAGGCAAGGCAGGTGAAGATCTCAGTGGAGGCAGCAGAGCCTGAGAGCTGCGCATACTTGGACACCTTGCGGCTCAAATTGTTGCTGTCCCCTACGCTGCTGCCCTTCCACGCTGAACGAGGAGGAGCCGCCATTGCCAACTAGACTAGACGTTGATGAGGTGACTCCTCCCTGTGCTGAGCTGGGCAGTTCCATCTTCAGCAGGTAGTTATCGCTGCGTTCAATATCCCAAATCCTTACAGACAAATCTCCTGTGATGATGGCCAAGCTGTTGCCCGCCCAGGCTATGGCGCCCAGTTTGCCAGAGCCGCCGCGTCCACTAAGCTTCACACGCTCCAGCTCCGTCAAGATGCCCGTGGACTCTACAAGATACAGTGTAATGGTCAAGTCCTCCAGCAGGCAGATGACGGCATCTCTGTAGAATAAAAGGTATAAAGTACGAGCAGATTAAGACTGGAACTACTCACTTCTTGGGATGCCACAGCATCTGCACAATCGCAGGCTGCTGTAGACCGCTCTTCATGATCTCGGTGCAGGTGCCGCCCTGATTGATGTAGTACACAACGCCCCCTTGGGTGCAGGCATAGAAGCAATGATTGTCCCGCACTCCTGAGTGACTACGCGCCGCTGTGCGTGGACGCCAATTCGTCAGTGTGTCCAGTGCATTCTCATCTCCTGCCACAGCTGCCTTGGCCAGGTTGGCCATCTCCTCGCGCAGTTCACTCTCCACAGTGCGACGAAAGCACAGCAGCAGCAGCACCTCACGCAGATCGTGCGAGAACATGGTGAGGAACTGATACTGTCCGTCACAGCGCCAACCTGTGACAAGACCCTGTGCATCTGCAGTGACCATACGCCCACCCTGCTCGCTGAACTCCAGCAGCACAATGGGTGCCTTGTGGGGTCCACTGACGCTGGCGAACTCACGATGGCCAGCAAACCAGACATGTATGTCGCCATGCTCCCAACCCGTGGCCAGCAGAGCCTTCTCCGGATGCCAGCACAGCGCTGTGGCCTGCGAGGAGGCGTGCACCGGATATGTGACATCCCGCTGTGGTTCACCCTGCAAACGGAAGAGCAAGAAATATATGATTAACTACAAGTAGAAGTGCCTTATTGCCCACTCACTGTGTCTGCAAAGATGGTCACACTGCCTCCGCGCTCCTGGCTGTAGGAGGCCACGGCGAAGAGGGGCTCATTGGGATGCCAACTGCTTATGGTGCTCACTGCATACGAGTCCAGGAACTCAATCTTTGTGTCAAAGTAGAGCGTCATCCTTTAGCCTGGACTTCAGTGCGGAAAAGAATTCTTTGTTGTGGCTCAAACAAATCATATAAGCAACCGTTGCCATGGCAGCTACAACTGCTCCTGCACCTCTTCCTGCTCCTGCACCTTGCCGGGCCATTGCTCTGTGTTGTTAGAAAGAGATAGAGCATAATGGTAATTAGTACTAACATTCGAGAGTGTTCGATAGTGTACTATTTTACAAACAAAGAACTATTTTCGTGATAATCTTAACGCTCGGTCGAACCCCTCCCCAATACTACGCACATGATCGTTCCAGTAATTACACTGTGCAACAAAACAATCGTTTACATGTGCTGCGTGTAGATAACAGTTGGACAAACTACACACTACAGCACAATCACAACTTGTTGAATAGTGTATGTTGGTCTTCAATTACACTGTCCACAACTAATTTTAACACTTGCTGTTTATGTTGCTTTAACTAAAAAGACCAAAATAAACACAAAGCCCAAGACAAACCTGTTGCGCTGTGTTTTATTACTAATACACTGTGCAACACAACTAAGCTCAACAGTTACTCTTTGTTCATGTATGTCATACATATGTAGATGTGAGTGTAAACAACAGCAAAACACAAACTTGTAGCGTAAAGATTATTCTAGTAATTACACTATACTACATAACTAACGCCAACACTAACTTAATAAACACTACATCACACTGTGCAACATAACTAGCATTGCCTTTTACTGCGATTTCCTGTTTAACTGTGTGTGTAAATTTCAGAGCAAACTGCACAGCACCAACACAGACTTGTTGCGCAGTGTTTGCAGTGCAAAAGTCAATCGGCACAAACACGCACGTACGCACACACACATAACTGCCAAAGCTGAGAGCACAGACAGCAATTAAACTCTCTTACACAAACACACATAGTTGCACATTTACACACCACTACACAGATACAAACTCGCATTTGGATACATGAAATCACCGGCACCGACTCTCGGGCTCGGGTTCTGGGGCCGAACAACTTTTCATTATTACGACGCATTTGGAAGAAGAAATAAACAGTTGAGTTAAGTGCATAGCAGGGAGCAGCCACAGCAACAATAATAGCAAAAAATAAAAATGGCTGAGGAAACTTCAACTTCCACTGCGCTGAAGATTGCAGGTGCCGTCATTCTGCCCAATCTGGGAGGCATTGTAAATGGAAAGCTGACGAGGAACAACCTCAAGAATTGGTATGCCAACCTGAACTTTCCTACGTTCAGGCCCCCAACTGGGTGTTTGCACCCGTCTGGACTGGCCTTTATGCTGGCATGGGCTTTGGCTCTTACCTGGTGTGGCGTGATGGCGGCGGCTTCACTGGCGATGCTCAGCTCCCGCTGGTCGCCTATGGCACACAGCTGGCCCTGAACTGGGCCTGGACACCGATATTCTTTGGTCAGCATAGCATCAAAGGTGTAAGTTGTGGTATTACAATTTGCTTTTCCTTATCTGCTTATCGTTTCCTTTTTTTTTGCAAACTCAGGGGCTTATTGACATTGTCGCCCTCACTGCCGCGGCCGGTGCTTGCGGTGTACTCTTCTACCGCGTCAACAAAACGGCTGGTCTTATATTCGTGCCTTATATGGCATGGCTGGGCTTTGCCACTGCTTTGAATTATGCCATGTGGAAGCTCAATCCCGACAAGAAGGATGAAAAGAAACCGGCGGCAGCGGAGCAGAAATTGAATTAGTCAAGCATCACATTCAATGTTGTTTTTTTAATTGTGTTTTTATTATTTCTCAAAATATAAAATGTAATCGTCACAAAAATTAAATCGAATCGGCGCAAACGAGTTGCGTTAACAAGTGACTGGCAACTTTATGTTGCTTCTTCCTTCTTGTTGCTGATCGTGATAGCGCCATCTTGTGTCGGTTTCAAATGAACGTGTAATTATCGCAAAGTAAATTCAAACCAGAGTTATCGATAAAATCAAGTTTGACTGGCAATCGGACGTTAAGGTTTTAAAAATGCAAGAAAATTAGTTGCCACCAGGAGCAGGTGTCGGGGTCGTTGGCGTGCCTGCCTTCGGGGGATGTCGCTTTAGGTGAAGCTCCTCCCTTTGGTGATGGCGACGCCTTGGGAGATGCTTGCGATGAGTTTGGTGTATTTGCGGGTGTTCTGGGTTTGCCATCGCCCTGTTGTTGTTGTTGCTGCTGTGGCGCCTTGTTTGGCTGTTGCTGCTTTGGCGGCGATGTCTTGTTACCTTTGCCCTGTTGCTGCTGCTGACCAGCTGGTTTGGCAGCATTTCCTGCTGCTCCTGGCTTGGGAGATGCTTGCTTCTGCTGCTGCTGTTTTGGTTGTTGTTGTTGTTGCTGCTGTTGCTGCTGAGGTTGCTTAGGTGGCTGCTGCGGTTGCTCCTGTTTGGCTGGCTGCTGTTGGGACTGTTGCTGCGGAGACGATTGTGGTGCAGGCTGTGGTGCCTGTTGTTGTGGTGCCTGCTGCCTGTGGTGTCTGCTGCCTGTTGCCTGATGCTGCTGTGCCTGTGGCTGCTGTGCCTGCGGCTGTTGCTGTGGTGCCTGTGGCTGCTCCTTTGCAGGCTGCTGCTCCTTGGGTGGCTGCTGCTGCTTCTGTTGCTGCTTTGGCTGTTGCTGCTGCTTTTGCTGTTGTTGCTGCTGCTGCTGCTGTTTGCCCAGGCTTGCCTTGTGGCTGCTTCTGAGCCTGCTGCTGTTGCTGCTGACCTTGCTGACCTTGCTTAGCTGCTTGCTGCTTGCCCTTCTGTGCTTGTTCCTGTTTCTTGCCATTGGCAGCAGCTGCTCCCTTTTGCGCTTGAGCTGGAGGCGATGTTTGCTTGGGCTCAGCTGCTGCAGCTTGCTTGGGTTCAGCTGGTGGCGTCACCTGCTTAGCACTGGCCTGTTTGGGCTGTTGCTGAGGGGCTTCTGCTTGCAGCTGTTTGGGCTGCTGCTGTGGAGCAGCTTCCTGTGGCGCAGCTGCTTGTTGCTCTGCCTGTTTCACAACTGGTATCTTGGCAGCTTGCACTGCTGGAGCTGCAACAAGCTTGGCCTCAGCAGCTGGGGCTGCCGTCTCTTTGACTTGCTGGGGGGCAGCTTGAGGTGCCGCTGTGACCTCTGTCTTTTGCTCTGCTACAGCAGTGGGTGGATCAGCTACATTGGGAGTCTCGGTTTGTTTTGGAGCAGGAGATGCTGCCTTTGCTGGCACTGCTGCCGTCTTCAGTTCCTCTGCTGGTTTGGCAGTGGATACGGCTGCAGTAGATTGCTTATTTTCCACCTTGACATCAGCGACAGGCTGAGCCACTGCAGGAGTCTGTGGTGCAGCTGCTGCTGGCGTAGGTGTAGCCACTACTGGAGTGGGTGCAGCCACAACAGGAGTAGGTGGAGCTGCTATTGGAGTAGGTTGCGCTACTGCAGCGGTTGCTACTGCTGGTGCAGTTGCTGCTTCCTTCTTGGCTTCGATAGTTGCTGTCTTCTGTGCAGTTGGAACTGCAGGTTCCTTTTTTCAACAGTTGCCTCAGCTGGTGGTGCTTCTACCTTGGCTGCAGCTGGCGCTGCGGGCTCCTTCTTCTCAATGGGCTTCTCCAGCTGCTTCTCCTGTGCTGCTGGCTGCACAACTGCTTTGGCTGGATCAGCAGCCACAATCTGAGCCAAAGTCTGCACTGCTGACCAGGCTGTAACTGGTGGTGGAGTCACTGGAGCGGGTCCATCTTGCTTTGGCGGTGTCTTAGCCTTGTTAGGAGTGACTGGAGCAGCTGCTAATGTCTGTGGTGGCGTCTTTGCTTGGATTGCAGCGGGTGTATCAGCTTGAGTTTGCGTCTTTGCCGGAGGAGTGGCCACTGGAGAAACTGCAGATTCAGCGGGTTGTGGTGTCTTTGCCTTGGCAGGAGTCTGCTCGGGTTGAGGCGTCTTTGCCTTAGTGGGAGCTGCCTCTGGTTGAGGTGTCTTTGCCTTAGAAGGAGCTGCCTCTGGTTGAGGTGTCTTTGCCTTAGAAGGAGCTGCCTCTGGTTGAGGTGTCTTTGCCTTAGAAGGAGCTGCTTCTGGTTGAGGTGTCTTTGCCTGAGAGGAAGCTGGAGCTGCCTCTGGTTGAGGTGTCTTTGCCTGAGAGGGAGCTGCCTCTGGTTGAGGCGTCTTTGCCTTAGAAGGAGCTGCTTCTGGTTGAGGTGTCTTTGCCTGAGAGGAAGCTGGAGCTGCCTCTGGTTGAGGTGTCTTTGCCTTAGAGGGAGCTGCCTCTGGTTGAGGTGTTTTTTGCCTTAGAGGGAGCTGCCTCTGGTTGAGGTGTCTTTGCCTTGGTGGCAGCTGCATCCTGTTGAGGAGGCTTTGCTGGAGTCGCTTCTGGTTGAGGAGTCTTTGCTTTAGCTGGACTAGCCTCCGGTTGTGGAGTCTTTGCCTTAGCAGGAGTCACTGCTTCGGCTTTAGCTGGCAATGGCTGAGCCTTTTGCTCGACTGGCTTAGCTGGCTCCGTTTTGGGTGCTGGCTCAGCTGCCTTTGGTGGCTGCTTCTCCTCTTTAGTTGCAAGTGTAGCCTGTACCTGACCATCAACTTTGTCCTTGTCAGACTCGCTCTTCTTCTTCTCCCGCTCCTTCTCTTGGTTCTTCTTGTTATCCTTCTTGTTATCCTGCTTTACCTTTGCCTTCTCATTCTGATTCTGATTGTTGTTTGGCTTCTTTGTGGTCTCATTTGGCTTTGCCTCCTGTTTCTTTGGCTGCGGCTGCTTGGCTTCTGCCTTGTTGGGTTTCTTTGACTGCTCCTTGGGCTTCTCCTGTTGCTTGTCCGCCTCCAGTTTGGCCACTTCATCGAAGTCCTCCACAAGCAGCGGCACATCATCATCATCTGCAGCGGCAGCAGCAGCAGCGCCATTCTCCGTTGATTTCTGGCTACTGGACATGGCATTCGCATACATGCGCAATTGCAGCACTGTATCCTGACCCAACTGAGGCAGTATCTCTGGCAGCATCTCCACAATCTTCTTCGTCTCCCCGTGTCCCGTCACGGCGAACGTATTGGCCGAGAGCGATGCCTGCGCCTTGGGATTGTTGAAGTGTATAACGGTGAGGTCATCCTTGATGATATTGACCTCCTCGATGCCGGGTATGGTGCTCACCGAGAGCTTCTTCAGCGAGCTCTGCAGCTTCTTGTCATCGGTGGCCGCCGTCTGGTGCATGACCTTCTTCTTGCGGCGGGGCGTGCCCTTGCCACCGATGCGCACTTGCGCCTGCAGCCGCTTCAGCTTCTCCACATTCATTTCTCTGCAAAATGATATAGATATATGATTGATATATATATATATAGTTATCTGGCTATATGTATTACATAAAATGGCTTAAGAGATTACCTCAGATTTTCAGATTTTCACAGACGCGTCGCGACGATGTGCAACTCCACGGGCGAAATACCGAATGAGAATGCGAATCCGAATGCGAATAAATGCAGCCGCCCAGGCAGGCAGGCAGAACCAGCACCACACCCGATCCACATCCCCACACAAGCCAAGCGAAGGCAGCGCTGCTTTTATTAATAACGCGGAACGTCGTCGACGAATCTCTTGCCTGTTTTATTTTTGTGGCACTTTTTGCATTGTTATACTCTAACTAAGAGTATGCTGCAGAGTGTGTGGGCTGAGGCTACGGGTTGCCTGTTTAGCATGTACATATATGCTCTAGGTACAGAAGAAGATACAACGAGGAAGCAAGGCTACCTGCGGAATGCAGAAGGTGCAATAACCAGGTTCTTATGTCCTCCCGAAACTAGTAATATATAAGGGTGCAGAATATTATGTCTAACTTTAATGGGCATTGTTAAGTTATTTCTAAAATCAGAACTGATCTTCATACAAAAACCTCCATTTCGGACGATCTTATATGTTATATAGTATATGTATATAGAAAAAGTCTGATGTAGTAAACTTAGCTGCAATATCTTTACAAATAACAAAAAAGGACGATCCGCCTCGTTTGGACAGCGTGCAGCAATAAGAAGCTTGTGCCAAGTACCATCAAAATTGTTTTAAAACAGACGAGAATTTGAACAGATTCCCCGTACAAATAATAATAATTTATTGTCTAAGTGCATAATGTGTACGTTTATAATTGTAGTTAGTTCCTTAAAAATACATACATATAAAATATTGACGGACTTTATATACTCTATGTACATTCACGATACTCCATACTATTCATTAAACTCTACATACTCTAAGGGCATTCAGCCTTCGCATGCCACACATTGCTTTTGCAGCGTTGTTTTTAAATATGCCTCGAAAAAAATTTGTCGCTGCCGCCTCGCACTATTTTATAAATAGCTTCAAACATCTCTACATCTTTTTGCCATTTCTCGCCAGTGATTGAATTCTGTGCAGCAAAAGCAGCAGCAGAGGAGGCAGCGCCAGCAACTCGACGTGTGGCTGCGTTGTGGTCGTGCCAAGCAGCTAGAACCCAACCGGCGGCTGTTGAACTATTGGCGACGGACGCGGACTGGACGCGGAGTCAGTTCATCAAAAATAGACTCGGGTTAGCTTCGGTAAATGCGAGAGAGATAGTAAATAGATGGGTGTGCTTGCACACAGGAAGAGGCACGACTCATTAGCAGAGAGATTACTATACATATATACAATTTGGCAATAATACGACATAACTAAGGTGCTCAGAGAGGGAATCATACGATGAATATGCAACAATTTGCACAGTTTGAGACAACAATGCTATATCTATATCTAAACAAGAGACTATATGGTAGAAACTATTGTACATATAAGGGATTATCTTTTGGCAGTTATTAAGCTCGCACTCCTTACTATATTGGCAGGTCTACACCCCTTACTAGGGTTAATCAATTAGAAATACTTGTTTCACAGGGTGTCATCTCCACTTCCTTGTCAGCTTTATCTGCCAGATTGCTGGCAAATAGATGTAAATTTTTAAGCTCTGATTTGGAGCAGGCGTCATAGATGCGCTGATGCATTTCCAGTTCCTTCTGTATGAATGTTTCAATCTTCTGGAATTGCTCCTGTTCGGCCTTCAGCTCGGCAAGCATTGCCATGTTCTTTGGTAATAAACAAGTGTAAGATGAGTTGGGATTAGCTTGTACTGTTCTTTGTGCTTACCTGACGATAGAGCAGCTTAAGCTTTTCCAACTCTGCTGCCTTGGCGTGTTCCTCTTTCTCAGTCACTTGCTGCTCCAGCTCAAAGTCCTTTATGAGCAGCACATGGGGTGGCACACTCAAAGGTCTTCTTGTCCTGTTCACGCAGTGCATCTAATTTTGGTTGACAAGTTGCCATCATAAGATCAATGACAGCAGCCTTCTCCTTGGTCAACAATCCAGATGTGGCAGGTGTTTCAATTTTCGCAATTGTCGACTCAACAGCGCGACCAATAAGTGATTTTATCAGATGATCGCCTGAAAAATTGCAAAAAAATTTTACAAACAGTAATGCATTGTATACAAAATATTTACTTACGTTCTGCTGATATTTGCTCTGGTGTAAATTTAAAGAATTCTAGAGTATATGCGCTCTGATCGAAATCCATTTTAATGTTATTTCTCCAGTTATATGCGACTTATTTAGCTGTAAAGTTAACTGTAAACAGAAACGACGCCGAATTTGCGCGATTTGATTGAATGTGCAAAAGTATCGAAGACTTCGATAACGCTTTTCGATAAATAAACACGCACGTAGTGTGACCAGTGGTACACAGCAGTTACCCAGCAGTTGAGTAGCAGTAAGCTCAGCTGTTTTCTCGGGTAAACACATTTAAATTTGGTAAAAACCACATGTGTTGCTTTATAAACAAAATAGTTTGTGTTGCTCAAATGAGCTCAGGCTCATTGTAATACCGATAATTACAACAAATTAGAGTGTAAACAAAGTAATAACGTGGAAAAATGCTGCTACGAACATGTTCGTTGCTCGGCCGGCGTGCTCTCCTCCAATCCTCCTTAGACCGGACATTGACGACGACAAAAGAACACACTATTGTGCATCCAGACATTCGACATGCCTTGTCTGAGAAACAGCCCATTGTGGCCTTGGAATCAACGATTATTACACATGGAATGCCAGTGCCAGAGAACGTGCAGACAGCTTTGCAGGTAGAGCAGGTCGTGCGGGAGAAGGGTGCTGTGCCGGCGACAATTGGCATCATAGACGGTTGTATCAAGGTTGGCCTCACGCAACAAGAGCTAATGACACTCGCCAATAAGCCGCGTGAGGAGGTTATCAAGTGCTCTCGTCGGGATCTGCCTTATGTAGTTGCCATGCGGCAAAGTGGAGGCACCACAGTGGCTGCCACCATGATTGTTGCCCATCGTGTGGGCATTGAAATCTTTGCTACCGGTGGCGTTGGTGGTGTGCATCGCGAAGGCCATGTTACGCTCGATGTCTCCGCCGATCTAGTGGAACTAGGACGCACTCCTGTTGCGGTAATCTGCAGCGGCGTCAAGTCCATCTTGGATATACCGCGCACACTGGAGTACCTTGAAACGCAGGGCGTGTGCGTGGCCAGCTACAACAGCCCTGGTGGCGTCTTTCCCGACTTCTACACACGTGACAGCGGCTCCAAGGTGCCCTACAATCTACCTACAGCTGTCCAGGGGGCCGACCTGCTGCACTTCTGGCGCCAGCTGCATCTGCAGTCGGGAGTACTCATCGGCGTGCCCATTCCAGCGGAATTTGCTGCGGAGAAAGCCGACATAGATGCCGCCATCAAACAAGCAATTGCGGAGGCTAAAGCACAAGGCATTGCTGGCAAGGATGTGACTCCCTTTCTGCTCTCGCACATAGCCAAGCTGACCAAGGGACGCAGTCTGCAGGCCAACATTGCGCTGATCAAGAACAATGCGGCGGTGGCTGCTGAAATTGCCTGTGCTCTGGCCAAGAAGAGAAATAGAGAGGCACGAAGTGGGGCTGGGAGTAGTTCCCTCTCCGTCTGCAAACCCCTCGTAGTAGGCGCCTCCATACTGGATCTAACATTTCAGGTAAAGGATGAACATGAGCTGCATCTGGATGGAGCCACCTACAAGTCCGTGGCCAAGCAGGCAGCTGGAGGAGTGGGACGCAACATTGCCGAGGGCATCTACAAGCTCCACGGCGATGTGAATCTTATTTCGGCAGTGGGAAATGATCGCTTTGGCAACATACTGAAGCAACTGATGCCCCCAGCCCTGCACGCGTCCCTCATTGTGGACGAGACACAGTCGACGTCGCTCTGCTCAATTATCTTCGATCGCGTGGGTGACTGTAAGTTGCTGCTGGGCGACATGGAGGTACATAACAGCATCACGCCTGAGGCACTGGAAGAACGCGTCGAGCTCTTTCGCTCGGCACCTCTGATCGTCATGGACAGCAATCTGTCGGAGCAGGCCATGACCAGCACACTGCAGATGGCGCAGCGTTTCCAGGTGCCTGTTTTCTTTGAGCCCACGGACATGTTCATAGCGGGAAAGCCCTTTAAGTTGGGCTCAGACCTCACTCAGCCCATTCGCCTGGTCAAGCCTAATCTGCACGAGCTGAAGACCATTGTGGAGTCCATAACGGGGCAGGCAGTCAACTGGCAGGTGGACACGCACAAGGAGCGCAACGTGCTGCTGGCACAGGCCAAAACGTTGCTTGAACAGATCCAAACACATTTCAATTGCATCATTGCCACGCTGGGTGGCATGGGCGTGCTTGTTAGCTTCCGCTCCGATGCAGTGCAGGATTCTAGTAAACTCTTGTCCCTCTCCCCCATCAACTGCGGGCACATCACACGCTTCTATGCCGTGCCCAAGGTGCAGGCAATTGTCAATGACTCTGGAGCCGGCGATAGCTTCTGTGCCGGCTTTATAACTGCCCTGCTTCAACAGCTTTCCGTGGACGAGTGCGTCGCTGCGGGTTTTATGGCTGCAGGCAAGGCACTAGCTCTCAAGTCAGCGGTGCCCAAGTCGTATTTCCGCGACGTGGGCACCTTCAAGAGCTCGCTTCAAGAGACTCTACAACGTATGGAACAGCAAAGTGTCTAGAGAGAAAGGAGGAGTACCTTGACTCAGGATATATCAATGTGTTCATTTTATTAACTTTATCAAATGTACAAAGAATGCTCCCCTAGTGGGCCCACCTGTAAATGGAGACAGTAAATGTGATTATTCTCGTAGAGAAATGGAGTCTGATTGCACTTACAGCTTTATCACTTTGTCCTTTCCCCCAGAGGCTACACGGGAGCCATCGGGCGCCCAGTCCACGCCAAAGACTTCATCCGCATGTCCCGGCAGCTCCTGTGCCAACTTCTTGGTCTGCACACTCCAAACTACAGGCGAGAATGAGAGGATTAGTGGAGGAACAAAAGTGAGAGAATCTCCTCTTACCCTTCAGTGTGGAGTCCTTGCTGCCGGAGACAATGAGACGCGAATCTGCTGACCAGGCGAGCGTGTACACAGCCTGCACATGACCTCGGAATGTGGCTATGAATTGTCCATCGTGTGCACGCCACAGACGCACGGATTTGTCAAAGGAGGCGGAGGCGATGAGCTTCACATCTGGCGAATACTTGACATCGTTCACCACATTCTGGTGGCCCGTCATGCGCTCCACGCACTTGTTCTGGTTGTTGCGCCACAGATACAGCGTGTTGTCGTCCGAGCAGGAGACGAGGGACTCCACTTCATCCGGGCAGACTGCCTTGTAGCGCTTCAGCGCAGCAGCACGCAGTTCCTCAGCTAAAAAAGGGACAGTTTAAGGGGTAATCTAGTAAATATATTTCCATCTGCAACTTACTGTCCTGGCTGCCAACTCCTTTGAGCCTATCCTTGACTGGCTGGAAGGGTCCTGTCCGCAGCACGTAGTCAGTGCTCAGTGCAATGTTGTTCACCCAGTGCGCATGACCGGAGAAGGTGCGGCAGAGCACACCATCTGCAGCACGCCACATCTTGACAGTGCGATCTTTGGACGAGGTGTATAGAATGCCTGCGCCTCCCCAGCGCACTGCTGTGACTGCATTCGTGTGGCCACCAATGTTGAACAGACACTGACCGAGCTTCACGTCCCAGATGCGACAATCGCCATCGCTGCTAGCTGAGGCGAGCTTGCGGCACTCAGGATTCTGATGATACGGCTCCCAGCTGAGGCCGTTTATGTGCTTCTTGTGGCCTGTCAGCGTGCGGCCCACTTGCTGTCCAGTCTCCGGGTTCCATATAATGATGTTGCCCGCCTTGCAGGCACTTGCCAATCGCTGGCCATCGGGCGCCCAGGCGACGCACAGCACCCACTGTTTATGGCCACTGCAGGTGAAGTGTGGAGTCTCTGTGTTGAGATCCCACAGGCGCACTGTGGTGTCACCACTGCCACTGGCCAAATGAGCACCGTTGGGGCTGAAGTGAAGGGAGACAATCGCCTCTGCGTGACCTGGCATGGAACTGGTGCATCTTGTCACCGGACGCACCTTGAAGACGGCCTGTGGCTGATAGACAATATCGATGACATTCTCAGTGTCCACTGTGCTTAGGTCAAGTGTTTCCTCTAGCGATTTCTTGATCTCATCCTCTCCTACAAAGAACAAGGTAAGGAGTCGTTTCCTCATTCTTCAACAGCGCATTGCAGATGAGGCCCAACTGTTGTGTTGTGATGCCCGAGGGCAGATCTATGGGTGGACCCGCCTCCTCGCCTGTGTCAGATATTAGGCGTGCCTGCAGCGTGTGCGGAAGAACAATCTGTTCCGGCTCTGCTTCCATTTTCTGCTTTTTAGCCAACATTTTTCTAACCGGGACTTGCAATGAAGACAATAACAAACAACACGTGCTACAAACTAGAGGTGGTAAAAGTAACGATAACAGTAATAAAGAACTTATCGGTATGTTCAAAACCTGGTCACACTGGTCATTTCAGCTGATAAAATTAATTAACTATTGAAAGATCGCTAAACTATTTTTATTTTTTTTATTTTAATTCTTCAAATTCTATAAGGAACGATCATCAAATCTTGTCGCTCGAAACAACCATAGATTGGAAACGATAAATTTATATATCGATCATTTCTTGTTGGAAGTTTATCGATTCAGTGTTGTGTAATGTAATTTTTGGGAAACCATTTTCAATACTGTCGCACAATTTTCATGTACGCGTTTTTCATACGTTTGTTGTCAATAAATTGGTAAAAATGGAAAATATACCGCGTACTCATGAAGGTAAGTGAAAGAGAATAAATGAACGATAAAGGAGAAGCCACGAACATGACGGAATGTGTGGAAAATCCCTCTATCCCTCATAACTCCTAGTTTATATTGTTTGCAGCGGGTAGAAAATCAATTTTAATGTGTTCTAATTTGTTCTATTTGTAGATATTGAGGCGCAAATCTCGGATATCCAGGCCAAGAAGACAGAGCTCGCAAAGAATCAAGCAGCGGCAGCCGGCGTGGGTTTGCTGGACAGCGGCGGCTTCTTCGACACGGACTTGTATGACGATGATAAGGCAGTGGGTAAGGGGGCCAAGGGGCGCTACGAGGGCTACAACACATCCATAGCGGCCAACGATGATGAGGGCGACGAGGATGAAGAGGACGATGGATTTCCGGTGCCACAGAAGCGGGCACAGTACACAGCACCCACATCTGTGCTGAAGGATGTGACCCAAGGCAAGGAGGATGTCGATCCCATGGCGGATCGCCGTCGGCCAACTATAGCAGATCGTGAGGATGAGTACAGACAGAAGCGCCGTCGCATAATAATTTCCCCGGAGCGTGCGGATCCCTTTTGCCGACGGTGGCAAGACTCCAGATGTGGGTTCCCGCACCTACACAGACATTATGCGGGAACAAATGCTCAAGGGCGAGGAGTCGGAGCTGCGCCGTCGCATCATGGAGAAGTCCAAGGAGGGCACACTGGTCAAGTCATCGAATGGAGAGGCTGCCGCCAAGGAAGGAGGACGCAAGCGCGGACGCTGGGATCAAACAGTGAGCGACAGTTTCATACCCGCCAAAGTGTCAGCGACGCCCAGCAGCGCCGCCACACCCACTTGGGAAGATGTAAGTACACAGAGGGTATCTTTAAAAGATATGAATGTATATGAATTCTTGCAGAAAACACCTGGAGATCATCGTTGGGACGAGACCCCGGGCCACAAAGGCAGCGAGACACCTGGAGCCACGCCGGGACTTGGCACTCGCATCTGGGATGCAACTCCAGCACATGCCATGACACCAGGCCACGAGACTCCGGGGCATGAGAAATCGGCACGCAGGAATCGCTGGGATGAGACACCAAAAGACAGAACGAGAGACTCCTGGCCACAGTGGCTGGGCCGAGACCCCTAAGCCAGATCGTACAGGCAGCGGTGCCGGCGAGAGTATCTCCATTGAGTCAACGCCAGGAGCTTCTAAGCGTCGCTCGCGTTGGGATGAAACACCGTCGAATACGACGCCAGCCATCACGCCGAGCAACTCTAGCGCCATGACGCCCAGCATGACACCACATGGAACACCCGGACATGCTACGCCTCAGTTCACTCCCGGAGGCAGCACTCCAGTGGGTGTAAAGGCCATGGCCATGGCCACGCCCACGCCGGGAGCACTGGCTGCAATGACACCAGAACAACTGCAGGCCTATCGCTGGGAGAAGGAGATCGATGAGAGGAATCGACCTTATACTGATGACGAATTGGATCAGATGTTTCCGCCGGGCTATAAGATTCTGCCACCCCCTGCAGGCTACGTGCCGCTACGTACGCCTGGTCGCAAGCTAATGGCCACGCCCACACCCATAGCTGGCACCCCTGCTGGCTTCTTTATCCAGGTGGAGGACAAGAATGCCAAGTTCATGGATAACCAACCAAAGGGACAAAATCTGCCGTTCATGAAGCCCGAGGATGCACAATACTTTGACAAGCTGCTGGTAGATGTCAACGAGGATGCCCTCTCCCCAGAGGAGCTGAAGGAGCGCAAGATCATGAAGCTGCTGCTGACCATTAAGAACGGATCGCCACCGATGCGTAAGTCTGCACTGCGCCAGATGACAGACAAGGCACGTGAGTTCGGAGCTGGGCCACTGTTCAATCAGATTCTGCCGTTGCTCATGTCACCCACACTGGAGGATCAGGAGCGTCATTTGCTCGTCAAGGTGATTGATCGTGTGCTCTACAAATTGGATGATCTAGTGCGTCCGTTTGTGCACAAGATTCTTGTGGTAATTGAACCGTTGCTGATTGACGAGGATTACTATGCGCGTATCGAGGGTCGCGAGATCATTTCCAATTTGGCCAAGGCTGCTGGATTGGCTACAATGATCTCCACCATGAGACCGGATATTGATAACATTGATGAGTACGTGAGGAATACAACGGCGCGTGCATTTGCTGTGGTAGCCTCCGCATTGGGCATCCCCTCGTTGCTGCCCTTCCTCAAGGCCGTGTGCAAGTCCAAGAAGTCGTGGCAGGCACGGCACACAGGCATCAAGATTGTCCAGCAGATTGCCATCCTTATGGGCTGCGCTATATTGCCGCATCTCAAGGCACTGGTGGAGATTATCGAGCATGGGCTGGTGGATGAGCAACAGAAGGTACGCACCATCACTGCGCTGGCCATTGCTGCCCTCGCCGAGGCAGCCACACCTTATGGCATTGAATCCTTCGATTCGGTGCTGAAGCCACTGTGGAAGGGCATCCGTACACATCGTGGCAAGGGATTGGCCGCCTTCCTCAAGGCCATTGGCTACTTGATCCCATTGATGGATGCTGAATATGCCAATTATTACACCCGTGAGGTGATGCTCATTCTGATCCGTGAGTTCCAGTCTCCAGATGAGGAGATGAAGAAGATTGTGCTCAAGGTGGTCAAGCAATGTTGCGCCACAGACGGTGTGGAGCCGCAGTACATTAAGGAGGAGATTCTGCCGCATTTCTTCAAGTTCTTCTGGAATCATCGCATGGCACTGGACAGACGTAACTATCGCCAGTTGGTGGATACCACAGTGGAGATTGCCAACAAGGTGGGCACATCGGAGATCATCAATCGTGTGGTGGATGATTTGAAGGATGAGAACGAACAGTACCGTAAGATGGTCATGGAGACGGTGGAGAAAATAATGGGCAACTTGGGTGCGGCAGACATTGACTCGCGCCTGGAGGAGCAGCTCATCGATGGCATCTTGTATGCCTTCCAGGAACAGACCACCGAGGATGTGGTCATGTTGAATGGCTTCGGCACCATAGTGAACCAGCTGGGCAAGCGCGTCAAGCCCTACTTGCCACAGATCTGCGGTACCATTCTCTGGCGTCTGAACAACAAATCCGCCAAGGTGCGTCAACAGGCGGCGGATCTCATTTCACGCATTGCTGTCGTGATGAAGACCTGCCAGGAGGAGAAGCTCATGGGTCACTTGGGTGTGGTGCTCTACGAGTATCTGGGCGAGGAATATCCCGAGGTGCTGGGCAGCATTCTGGGCGCCCTAAAGGCCATTGTGAATGTCATTGGCATGACCAAGATGACGCCTCCCATTAAGGATCTGTTGCCCCGTTTGACGCCAATTCTGAAGAATCGTCACGAGAAGGTGCAGGAGAACTGTATCGATCTGGTGGGTCGCATTGCGGATCGTGGCCCGGAGTATGTGTCCGCCAGAGAGTGGATGCGTATCTGCTTCGAACTGCTCGAGCTGCTCAAGGCACACAAGAAGGCAATCCGTCGTGCCACCGTGAACACCTTTGGTTACATTGCCAAGGCCATTGGACCCCATGATGTGCTGGCCACGTTGCTGAACAATCTCAAGGTGCAGGAGCGTCAGAATCGTGTGTGCACCACTGTCGCCATTGCCATTGTGGCGGAGACTTGTCGTCCCTTCACCGTGCTCCCTGCCCTGATGAACGAGTACCGTGTGCCGGAGCTGAATGTACAGAACGGTGTGTTGAAGTCACTCTCCTTTCTCTTCGAGTACATTGGGGAGATGGGCAAGGATTACATCTATGCCGTGTGTCCGTTGTTGGAGGATGCGCTCATGGATCGCGATCTGGTGCATCGGCAGACTGCCTGCTCGGCCATCAAGCACATGTCTCTGGGTGTTTATGGTTTCGGCTGTGAGGATGCACTCACTCATCTGCTCAACTATGTGTGGCCCAATATCTTTGAGACCTCACCGCATCTGGTGCAGGCCTTTATGGACTCCGTGGATGGGCTACGTGTCTCTCTGGGTTCCATTAAGATACTGCAGTACACGCTGCAAGGTCTCTTTCATCCCGCCCGCAAGGTGCGCGATGTCTACTGGAAGATCTACAATTCGCTCTACATTGGTGGACAGGATGCCCTCATTGCCGGCTACCCGAGGATCACGAATGATCCCAAGAATCAGT
Organism: Zaprionus nigranus; assembly: GCA_018903425.1. Taxonomy (NCBI): domain Eukaryota; kingdom Metazoa; phylum Arthropoda; class Insecta; order Diptera; family Drosophilidae; genus Zaprionus; species Zaprionus nigranus. Next base: position 1,373,697 of record JAEIGD010000021.1, read on the forward strand.
ACGAGCGCTACGAGCTGGACTATACGCTCTAAGAAGCTCCATTTTGCCCCGACTCGTAACTGTAATTTACCCATAATTTTGATAAGACACGGAAATATAACGCGAATTGTACAAATCGAGTATTTTATTTAATATTACGATTATTTACGATAATTCTACAGAGTTTTTAGAGTAGTCTTCTGTTTCTTCTTCGATGGGTTTGTTGGAGAGAGAGAACGAACTACTGTGGACCACGGTTCAATTACATTTAATTACTAGTGAATGTTTATCAATTTCATGTAATTACAGAGTGAATGTATTTAATTATTGAGCTGACTTTGCTTTGGTTTATGGGAGTTTACAGTTTTGTTTTCAGGTGGATTCAATTGATTAGTAATTATTACACGTAATTACCAAGTAATTATAATTAATTACCGAGTAATTAGTGTAATTAATTACAAAGTAACTATTATAATTAATTACAAAGTGATTATAATTAATTGCCAAGTAATTAGTATAATTCATTACCAAGTAATTAGTTTAACTAATTGTCAAGTAATTACAGTTAATTACCAAGTAATCAGTATAATTAATTACCAAGTAATTATTATAATTAATTACCAAGTAATTATTATAATTAATTACCGAGTAATTAATATAATAAATTACTAAGTAATTATTATTAATTGCCAAATTGTTAGTATTATTAATTATTATTATTACCAAGTAAATTTCTTTTTTTTTCTTAGTATATTTTCATACTCAAGTTTTGGAACATTTAGTGTCAGATTACATTTTAGTTTACTCAATTATAAATAATTAATTTTTGATTTCAATATTTTATTTATTTGTCTTTTATGTTTTATTCCATAATTTTTAATTATTGAGCAACTATTGAGTTTATTTTCAATAACTTTAGTAAATATATCCTGCTTTTATTAGGTTTTATTTTATGATATTAAATTTATTATTAGTTCAGTAATTTTTTGAAAATTTTTATTAATTGTCTTTTATATTTCGTTATTTGTTGTTATTGAATTATTATTATAATTGCTTATGTTATCGTATTTAGTTTATGTTATTTTATAAATTATTAAATTAATTTTTATAATTAGCTCATCAATATATGAATCACCTTTTAGTTTCGATACTGGTTTCTATTACTGACCAAGTTACTGTTAAAGGAAATTCAACTTCAGTTAAGCCCATTAATTAATTAGTTGTCCTTAGCTTTGAACTCGATTTAGTTGATGGCATTACTGAGCAATTATTTTGGCAATTGAAATGAATTTAACTGAGTAATTAATTAAGTTGTCTGAGTAGTTCTATAATTCTCAGTTTATCAATGTTGGTGATCTTTTATAATTATTTAGCTGCTCTGTATTTATATTCCTCTTTTATCTGAAATTACATTGAAGTAATTGGTGCAAATGTAGAGGTAATTATACTTATTTCTCTTTTAAATAAATGAATTTATGTTATGTTTGAATTTCGTTTCTTTCTCTGCTCAATTATCAGTTATATCAAAGTAATCATCCTCTCTCATCTCTCTTGCTCGGCTCTTCAATAATAGTGTCGTATAGTTATCAAAATAGTAATTGCTTGGTCTGTTAATTACTAGTAATTAAGTAATTAGTGTTTGTTTTCTTTTTCTGTTTTATTTTCGTTCATCTTCTGTTATTCTAACGGAAAAAGCTGCAGCTCTGCTGCCAACTTATCTTTTGGCTTACTGATAATACAAATATATATATGTGTGTGTGAGTGTGCCTGGGTTAACCTTGAGGCTATCGCTGCAGCATGGACTCGACTATGTCGATGAGGCTCTGCAGGCCGAACATGTAATTGTGATCGGGCTCATCATCCTCCGAGGCGAAGACGTGGGCAAAGTCAATGCAGCGCACGTGTATCCACTGATCGGTTGTGAGGGGGTGGAAATGGCCTCTCGTGGAATTCGCCGATCGTGAGCTGCATTGGGGTATAGTTGCTCCACTGCAGCAGTTGATCATGGTCATAACAGATGAGCAAGGAACTGGCAAAGAAGTGCAGAAGGCGCTGCCGCTTGAACCACACGAGAATGCTGCGCAGCTGACGCAACACCTCCTCGAGCAGCATCTGGGTGGAGTCGGAACTGCAGTTGTTGATGTTGAAAAAGATGGCCAGTGTCTGGCGGAAGCCCTCCACATCCAGTTTCTTGCCATAGTCACGTCCGTGACGGAGTAGACGCAGTCCATCTTTGCCTGGCTGGTATACCTGAAATCCGGGCAGGCACAGGCCGAGGTTCTGTTTGCAGATCACATACTTTTGCTCCTCGATGGCGCGCTTGTGGGGCGACGAGAGCGGGTCCCAGGTGCGACGACCGACCTTAATGTCCATGACACACGGACGCTTCATGCCGTGTGTCAGATCTTGCAGCTTGATAAACGTGTGCTCGCGCTGATTCACAACCAGTTTCACTTGGCCGTAGTAGCGCGGAACGTGCGCTGCCAGTGCGGCCAGAATGGGGGCCACTTTCCTGTTATCCTCCGCCTGCTGCTTCTGCTGCGCTTCTGCTGCGTCACCTTTGCCATTAAGGTCATTGGCAGCTGGGGCCGATGCACGCGGCTTTTCATCCGCCGCCATCCGCTGAGCGACCCTCAGTGAGTCATAGAATGCGACTTCGCGCACACCGCACTCCGGTTTGCCCAGCGGCTTGAACACACAACCCTGCTCCCCCGCGTCTTGGAGCAGCCCCACGGCGGCCGCGTTGCTTGCCTCGAATGTGTGACCGGCCACCTGTGTGCCCAGCTGGCGGTAGCCTAGTGGCATTGCGGGTGTGGTCATCACATTTTCCTGCTCCTTCTTGGCCATCATCCTGTCGGATTTGTCACCTGTCTGTGAGTCTGTCTGGCACTCAAAATCTCACGACGGCAACAACGGCAACAAAACAGCGCAAAAGCACGCACAGCAGTGTTGCAAACCGTCAGTCTGATAAATAAATAGGGGTTTCTTCTCCCAAGGTGTTAATTACAAAATCTAATGCAATGGTAATTGATTGTATATATGAAGCAAATATAATTATTTTTGCTGATCGATGATCTTCAGTTGCCGCTTTGCTTAGCAATATGTTTCAGCGGCTTTTATATGCTGTCGGTAGCATATTTAAAAAATTAATGGTTTTTTTTAAGTGTAGACAGGTTGCCTTTAATGTATTTCCTGCTTATTACTGTACTGTTCGTTAAAGTACTGACAATGACGAATGTTTGTATTTTGTTTATTTGCTTGTATTTGTTTATGGCGGCAAGTATGAACAGAAAAACAGTGCTCCAAAGCGGTGCACAAATAAGAATAGGGGTAATTTCACTGTAAAGTATTAATAAAACTGCTGCTAATAAATTATAAAACTGGCTATAAATACTTTAGTTTATCATCTATGTAGCATTTTACGTAATATTTCGTTTATTTATAAATGTTCAATAATAATTTCGATGCAACTTATTGGGAAATTATTGTTATCGCAATAGTTATCGTAATCACCGATAGGCCAATACAAGTGTGGGAGTGGTTGTTGATGTCGTAGTTGTTGCTGTTTGCTCAATTAACGCGTCTATTTTTCGATTTCTTACTAATATTTAGTAACTGGAAGAGCAACAGGTGAATCAACGCACCATGCTGAAATCATGGCACATTGCCGTGGTGGCCATAATGGCGCTGTATCTGTGCAGCCAAGGTGAGTCAAGCCACACCTTAACGAGGCAACAACAACATAAGGCATGTGCAATGACAAGTGCAATGAAATGTTTCAATTGCAGTAAACTTCGTGGAAAGTCTGGAGTGCTATGTGTGCTCCAATCAGACGGGCAATACAGAGAAGTGTCTCAACACGATCAAGACCTGCGAACCGTTTGAGAATGTCTGCGGCACAGAGATCCGTTGGGGCAGTCAACCTTACTTCTCCGAGGGAGCCCTAAAACAATATTACGTCTCCAAGCGATGCATGACCAAGGAGCAGTGCCAGTCGAAGAGAAAGCGCTACATGCAACTGTACTGTACCCACATCTGGTACGAGGATTGGGCCTGCAACGAGTGTTGCCAAGGCGACAGATGTAACTACTTTGTCATCGTAAGTGGAGATGTGCAGCTGGCATTGGTTACCTTCCTAATCATCTTCTCTCTTTGCAGAGTGGTGCACCCGCACGACAAGGTGCTAAAGTGCTCACACTACTGTCCACACTCCTATTGAGCGTGGGTCTATTTGCAGGGCGTGGCTTAGCACCCTAATTGGCAGTACAAATCAAACTCAGCTCAGACAACGCACATCACACGCATTCTGAGAATTGCTAAGTAATCTCTAAGTAATCATAATCTCGACTCACTGTTCCGTCCATTTGAGTGCAACTATAGCTGGTGTCTGCTTATAGTTGACAACGTCCAAAGTGCCTTGACCAGAAGCGTTTTTCTTTTTTACGTATACATATATCACAAGGGTCGCCAGGCTCGAGTTGCAGCTGCTATTGCTACAGGGAAGCAAGAGGGATTTTAATTCCATTCCATAAAACATTCCAAAGGGAAAAGGGAAACTTTAAGCTTCTATTTCATTCTCTGTTGGTGAGTGATGCCATAAAACATTCCACAATGAATAGAAGCCTAAAACCTGAACAGTTCTGTGTAACTTTCAGCGTATTTTCCTCATCATATTCCCTGCTTTAATTGAGAAGGGTTTACATAGACATCATGCAGCTTGAAGCTTCTATTCCTTATCACATTCCTTTAAAGATAAATTCTCTTTTCAAGATAGATTCTATATTCTTTGACTCTATCTTCTCTCGTTCTTCTAAATAGATTCTCCCTCATAGACAGACTCTCTGTCTATTTTGGTCTCTATCAATAGCAACTGCATCTTAAGCCTGAGTTCGACACAGTTCACCTTTAGTAACCTCGTACTCGAATAATCATATCTCGATAATGTTTTTTGTACTCGTAGATCGATCCCTTTTGGATCCGTTCTTCTTGACCACAGCAGCTCAATAAAGCAACGTTGGCGTTTGCAATTGTCGCTCTATTGTGCAATTTAATAAACATGTCAATTTAATGGAGTATTAGTTGGTGCAGAAGCAGCCGGCAGTGACAGTGACAGTCCTGAAGTGCCACTGCAGAGATTGCTGCTGCTGCGAGGCAGAGGCAGCAGCAAGAGGCTCAGGCAGCCAGAAACGTGTCAGCGAGGCAGAGGAGGAGCTGCCTGCTGGCTTGCCTGCTTGCCCAGCATGTTCGGTACCCAATGTGAGCACCTTCACCTTGTACTCCAATGGCTTGCAGTTGGAGCCCTGCGTGCACTTGGGCTCACAGACAGCGCTCATCAAGTAGCGAGGGAAGTTGCCGCTGCCCAAGTCAAGCAGGTCGTTCTATATATATATGAAGGAAAGAAGTTTTAGAGAGAAGTGTGCACTCAAAGTGCCTGCTCTACTCACCATAACCTTGCAATCACAGCCAGCGGCATGGACATCGTTGCGCTTGCTAGTCAGCAGATCCTCGTAGAAGTCGTTGTAGTACATGGGCGGCAGCTGGTAGGGATTGACTGCTGCCTCCATGGGACGCACTGTGGTGGTGGGGTCTAATCCAAAGAAGGCATTCAGCATCTTAGAAGTGCCCGCAGCCAGCTCATTATCTGCTGCGTCCGACTGCAACTGTTCCGGCCAAAATTTGGGTAGATTCCGGGGCAGTATCTGCGATGCTGCCAGCTCATCATAGGCTGCGAACCGATTGCCATCGACGTAGAGCAGCAGCAGCATCAGCGCCAGCGCTGCAAGTAAACTGGGCATCTGCATAGGAAGGAAGCGTGTTGAAGGATTGTGCAGAGAGAGGCTCCTCCGGCTGGAACTCACCCATGGCATTGCTGCTAGATCCGTGCCTGAGGAGAGTGTGGCTCGTTTTGCAAGGTTGACGGCGTGGCTCAACTGCTTTTATAGCTGGAGCCAACAAAGGCAGTTGCTGCAGACGCCTCAGATTACTTTTTGTGTGTGCGTCCATTATGGTGCGTCACCTGGACAGCAGCAGCTCAGCTCAGCAACAGCAGCAGCATCCAACAAAAGGGTCAAGTGTTGACACAATAACAAAAGGCGCCACGGTGGAGGAAGAGGGGAGGCTATTTATAACACTGTCCGCTGTTGGTGTCCGGCTAGAAACTTGAGTGTTTAGGTTAGCCGAAAAGGAACCCAGTGACCCAGACACAGACATAGAGACTTGCAACCCCCCTCCCGAGCCGGGAGCTACTGCTGACTATGAGCTCATATTGACGACTACTAGCTGAGGCAGCTGAAAGTTCAGTTCGGTTTTCAGGTGCATTTGCCGCTGGGGCATTGCTAGGGCTTCCCATCGGCGCAATCCTCCAGCCGATGAGACTCAGAGTTGGCTCAGTTCAAAGCGCGTCGTTGCCACGCACGGTGCGGCGTTATTTTACAGTTTGAAAGGCGCGCATGCGACTAAGACCGAGTGAAAGAGAGACTCTCAAACTGTGCAGGCAGCTCAAACTGCAGTGAAGAGCGGCAGGAGTGAAAGAGAGAGAAAGAGAGTGCGAGAGAGAGTTGCAGCAAGATTTGAACATCCTTGGAGGCTGTTTGTGCTTGTTGTTGTTAATATTGCTATCAGTGTTGTTGTTGCTGTCGTGCTTGTTGTTGCTGTAGTCGTGGTTGTTGTTGTTGTGGGAGTGTGTGTACAGTTATCCGCTTGGCAGAGCGTAGGAAAATCGGTAGGAAGCCGTAGAAAGTGACGCGTATCAGGGAAAATCGTTAAAGAATGGAAAAAACAGTTGCGACTATGTCACGAATCGTGTGAAGACGCAAGAAACACAAAAACATTGATTATATATATTCATATATATATATATATATATCAGCTAAGTACTGGATACTATATAGTGGCAGCAGGAGCGATACAGCGCAGAGGATACGGCACATGGACAAAGGCACAATGAAGCGCAAGCAGAGGAGATACAGGTACGATAGAGAACAGAGCTGCAAATCAACGGAGAGATTTGAAGAGAGCAGGGAAAGGTGCTTGGGTTTAGCTGAGCTGAACCGGTTAGGAGGATATCTAATTGGCATGGAAAGCAAATATAAGGTGCATATTCGATTCTTTCGATTACTGATTGTGAAAGAAAGGGGAAACATCTTTTAGTTGAAGATTTCTTGTTCTTTTTTGTTCCTGCTTTCGAGAAGCCCCCTACCGATATAGTTTCAGAGAAAGGCAGTCAGTACTAGTTCATCTCTTTGATTAGAAGAGAATACCTAGTAGGTCGATATCAGATAAGAAGACAGATCTTTTGTTGAAGGATTTCTTCCTTAAGTTGATTCTACGGTACGCAACCCTTGCCATCTTAAGTAGATACCATCTTTATGAAATTTTAACGATTTCAGAGTCAAAGCTTGGTTACAAAGAAAGGCTTACAATCCCAGCTGTTCTAGTCGGTTGGCGGTTTAATATTTGCAAGATATATATCCATAACATCCATAATATACATCTATGATATACATCCATGATATGCAGATTAAAAGCAGAAGAAACAGAGATATTTCTGGTAAGTTTGTTGAAAGGAATTTGACAAGAACAGGAAAAATGTTATGAAATGAAATCAACTGAAGATTGAAGAGTGGAGAGAAGGTTCTTTTGGATATCGATATTTCCGATTTCTGCTTATGGATAAGTATACCTCCCTGTAGTCTCCTGCAATGGATTTGAAGTACTAAGAAAGCAAAGTTGTAAGCTCTAGAAAACCTTGTCCATAGAGCAGGAGAAACATCGATGTTTGTTAAAGTTTTTTATATGAAACATCGATGTCTTATTGTTGTAACATAGATGTTTCTTCAGCGCTACTTATGGGTTGTAAAAGATCCTCAATAAAAAGAGAATGGGTAAAAAGAAGGGGAAAACATTCTTCTATTTCTTCCAGCCATTGAGTATTAGTCTTTTGCAATTGTCTAACCGTGCCTCTCTTTGCAGAACCACATTCAACACACTGCAGCTGCAGGAGCTGGAGCGAGCGTTCCAGCGCACGCACTACCCGGACGTCTTCTTCCGCGAGGAGTTGGCCGTGCGGATCGAGCTGACAGAGGCGCGAGTGCAGGTCTGGTTCCAGAATCGACGTGCCAAGTGGCGCAAGCAGGAGAAGCTGGGCGTCGATTACAAAGAGGGTCTGGACATGGATGTGGCATTCGATGACAGCGCTGTGCTGGGCCAGCTGGACAGTGCCTTGGGTGAGTTAGTCAGCATTGAATTTCTATTCGGATATTTCTAATAACATGCCAATCCTCAGCTGGAGGCGGCACCTTGCTGCCGGACACGCCTCCTCAGTCTTCCAACTCGCTGGACAACGAGCTGAAGGAACCTTATAACACAGGAGGCCTGTCGCCATCGCGTCTCTCGCCCAACATCTTCCTCAATCTCAATATCGATCATTTGGGCCTGGAGCGAGGGGGCAGTGGCTTGTCCATGGAGTGGTCCACCTATCCGCCTTCTACGCCCGCCACGCAACCAGAGCAGGCAACTCATCATCAGCATCAGCAACATCAGCAACAACATCAACAACAGCAGCAGCAGCAACAGCAGCAGGAGCAGCATCAGCAGCATTCGCATGCACACCCGCATCACGAACAGATCTGCACACTGGATGCAGTGCAGCATCAGGCGCTGGCCAGCGCATTCGGCGCCTCCCTCGATCTGGACATGGCAGATGGCTCTGCTGGCTATGATGAGATGAAGTTCCTCGGCGTGGATCAGTTCACGATCGACAGCTTCAAGGCGGACTGCATTCTCAACATGGAGCACGAGCAGCCGCTGACGCACGCCACCTCCTCCGTCTCCGTCTCCGGCTACGAGTCGCATGAGGTCACTGACAACAGTGTGCTGCACTCGCTGTGCCTGGATCCGAGCTTCGGCAGCCTCTCTTTGCTCACCTCCCACGCCGACACGGAGCCCAAGTCGCCTCCCCCCTCATTGCTGGTGCTGGACAAGACACTGCCCTCGCTCAGCATCGGCGTTGGTGTCGATGGCATCGGTGATCTCGTGGAGCAGCTGCATCATCATAATCCACACGATGTGGGCGTATAGTGCCCCGTCCCATCAAACTCGAACTCAACCTAGCCGAATTCTAATTGTAGTTAACATCATCTCTTCTAGTCTCTCTTCTAGTTGTAATCTCTCTTTTCAAACTCACACTAAGTTATTCTACTAATGGCCAGTTAGCTGGCTCAAGTGTATATAAAATACATCTTACGGGAGTGTCAAAAAATCAAAGGTACTGTTCTTTTTTACTGCAGGGTACCAACTGGTCTTGTTACTCTATTTAATCCCATTCAATCTCGCTCTGGCATAAGGGTTTCTACTTAGAGAATTTATATTTTGTCTATGAGTTCTATACTGCCTTCTTTTCTATAATTAAATACTTTTAGCTACTACCAACACCCTCTTTCAATGATCTGAGAGAGCTTTTCAAACTGCAGACAGTCACAACTTTGTTAAAATATGCTACCTCCTTTCAATAATCACTAAGTTATCATCAAAAATCTCACAAATTTCGCGGGAGAAACGGAAACAGAAAAGTTTTAGAAATTCATATATTGTCAATGTTATATATTCAACACCTTTAACTGTAAATATTAAAAGCCAAAACAATTTTAATACTTTTATGACGCCTTACCAATCTTGAAATGCACTACCAAGAACTGCAAACTCTCATAACTTTGTTAAAAACCAATCGATTTTTATTTTGTTTGTTTATTTTTCAATGGTTTACCTAGATTAATTAAATATTAAAAGAGGTTGTAGAATTTCAAAAAACTGCTTAATTTTCTACGCTACCCTTTTACAAAAGAACCAGCATTTTTCAAAATATTATATCTTTAGTTTTTGCTGTAAATCGCTTAGGCAAGTCAAAATAAGAATGAAAATGAATTTTAAAACAGTAATTATGTTCAAATATGTATGAAATGTGAGAACTGTACTTAGGCTCCTTTACTAGGATACTAAAGTCGCGTGTGGTGGCATTTCACAGTTCAAGGAGGCAGGGAGGGAGGTAGATAGGTGAGACAGGGGGTGCATGTTGAAAATATTTAACATAGAAAACCTGCCCCGAAAGGTTCCTTCCCTTCTCTCTGTGACCCCCAAAAAGTCATGATATGCTCAGAGGCTTCTATGGATTCCTGTGCAGAGCAGAGAGCAGAGTTCCATGTGTGTATGTGTGTGTGTATTGGAAATGCGTAACAAAAGGCAAAGCCAAAATACACTCTGCCTTGCCCCACCTGCCTCAGTTGGCAGGGACTCGCACGTTCTATTTGTGGCTCGGATTAGAGCCAAACTAATTGTGTGATTTGAATGGATTTCGGGTTTCTCTTGGTTTGTTTGTTTGAAAATAACATTTCCTCAGAGGGGGGCAGTGGCAGCGGCAGTTCCTCCTTCAGCTCCCACTTCCGGACTGTTCCAACTCTGGACTGTTCCTGATGCTGCTCCTTACCCTACCGGCTTCCTCTGTCTGTTGTCTCTGTGGAACTGTTACTTCTGTCTTCATATGCATACTTCCATTGCCTGATGCCTGGCTCCTCATCGAAGGACTGACTGGTCCCCCTTCACCATATTCCATTTTATTCCAACTACTTATAATATAATAAGGCATCCGGCTCTAACTGATACCTTTCTCTGCCTTCTCCTGCAGGTTCTTTTTTATACCCTTGCAGAGGGTGTAGTATCTTAGGAGACATCTCTGACACTATATATACTATACATATTCTGAATTAGCATCACCAGGGGAGTCGATCCAGCCATATCTGTCTGTCCGTTCGTCTGCCCGTCTGTCCGTCTGCCCGTCTGTCTCTTGCAACGCAAACTAGTCTCTCAGTAGAACTATCTTGATGCAACTTACCACACGTGCTTCATATTGCAGTACGCTTTTAATAAGTTGGAATGAGCCGGATCAAACTATCGGCCGTTAGTCGTTAAAAGTCAAGATGTAGCAACCATATTTACTACATCGAATTTTTTTTTTACATATGAGATGCATATAAAATTTCATCAAAAACAGACAACTATAACATATAGCCGCCCTAGGAACAATCGGACGATATTTAGGTTTTTGTATTGTGGAGATAATCCTTTAATGTTTTAATTATTTAATATGCTCTTTTCAATTTTAACAATGTGTTCCCTTAGGTTGTATAGGAATATACACATTCATTCCATTCAATTCTGCACTATTATATATCACTAGTATAGGAACAATCGGAGAAGATAACAACATGCAAGAGTATCAAAGCTGCGGCATGCCTAAAGTAGCCTTTGTTCTTGGTTTTATCTCCTCTCTGCTTCCTCCGCATTCTGCTGCTTGTTCCCACTGCCTGCTTCTCTCCTTCCACTGCTCCCTTTGCCTTCTCCCTTTCCGCTGTTGCTGCTGCTGAACCCTTTCTCTCTCTACACCTTGCGGTAATTTCCATTTAGCGTCATTAGCGCCATGGCCGGATCCCTTCGTGGTAAGCTGTATTGAAGGCCTTTGGCAGCAGCGCCGCCTCAACGTACAGAACCGTGTGGAGCTTAAATTAAGCTTGGAACGTGTTCCTCGCTGCTCGGGATCGCGATCCCAGACTGAGCTTAACACTTTGGTAAGCTCCTTGTGGATTTGGTTGCGCTTGGGCATCAACTAATGCCATGGCGCGGCGGCCTGTATGACTGTCAGCCATTTTGTGAATGCACAGCGAGAAAAGTGGGAGAGGGAATAAGGCAAACAATGAAGGCAAATGGGAGATAATGAATACAAATGGCTGAAATTATTAAAAATATTTTAAAAAGATATTGAAAAGTTCTAGGGGATTTTTTCTTGCAGTGCAGCAAGGGGCAGACAATGAGTTAATTGCTCATGGTTTGACGCACAGCGGGCGCACTGGCCACAGCGCAGAGGGAGGCCCAGCGCCCAACTCCAGTTGAAATTCCGCTTGGGCATCAACGGCATCGCCCTTCGTCGTCGACTGGTTGCCATTGGATAATCCGTGGCAGGACAATGCGATGCACTGAAGCGCACAACTGTCACGGGGTGGTGGTGACAGCAGCGGGCATGATTGGACCTGGAATGCAACCCTCTCTCGCTCTTTCTCTCTCTGTATAAGTTCTGCTGGAGTTCTTCAAGCTTTCCACGCCTTTGAACCCGTCAGACATGCATACACATGATTTGAAATTAATCGAAAATGTTGCAAGTTTAAAAGGACACAAGAAGTAGAAGAGGGAGCTGAAGAAGGAGTCGAAGCAGGAGCAGAGAGGGAGCAGCACTTGCGGCTGTATGCACAAGGACCACAAACTTTAATCGATAGTCAAATAGGCAAAGAAGCAGGAGGAGAGCAGTAGCCAGAGTCTGTCCCAGTTTTGTGTGGCATCAAGGCACAAGCATAACATAAGGATAAACCACAAAGAGCTGCTGCCTGCCTGCCTGCCACAGCCTGCAGCCTGCACTGCCTGAGCCTGGCTTTCTACTCTACTCTATGCCGTGTCCTTAATTTCTCTAACGTCTGTTTATATTTTATATGGAACTCGCCGCGGGCCGCATAACGCAATAATCGCACATTTTATGGATTAAACTCACTTGTTCACCTGCTAATCTATTCACCATTATCGCCTCTGGCAGTGAACCGAACAAATGCTTCCCCGTCACTGCTCTTCTTCTCCCGTGTCCATTGGTCAAGCGGTCGCAATATTCCAAAAAGGGGGTTGGTAGTGCCAATGGAAGGTCGCAGGGGGCTTTGGTTATATTGAGTACAATAGATTGCGTATATTTTATAGGTATTTGTAGCACATAGAAAGGTCTTTTTGCAGTGTTATACCTACAATGGCCTAAGCACTTTATGTTAGATTGTTGAAGGGTCTATTAGCTGTACAAATATGAGAGTTTGCTAGCATTTCTTATAATGAATGTTTATTATACAATGTTTATATTAAATTTAATATGTGAAAGTTATTTTCATAAGTTATTTTGTGGAGTAGAATACAGTAGAAGGCAGTAGAATCAGTTTTCATATGATAAATAACTTATTAAACAAAATAATTTATAATTAGAATACTTAGAAAACAAAAGAAACAGTACAGAAGCAAAAAGATATATTGAATATATTTGAATATACATAAGTCCATGATGAGTAAGCTAAGTAAGAAAAGTATTTCTATTAATATGATAAGTATATTTTAATTATTATACTGATCAAATAGACGAGTTATATAAATATGTAGATTAATAACAATGTTAAACATTTTGCACGTTGAGAACTGAACTCCAGGACGATAATGAAAACTTAAATATTAAAATTGATATCTTTTTATTATCAATATCTTTCACCTCCAAGCTACATATTCATATTTTAAACATATTGAAACAAATTCTATACAGTTTTTTATGAAATTTACTTTAATCTGAAGAAAACTGAAAGAAATATAACTATGAATTGCATAAACTGAGATATATATACTGTACTCACTTCTTTGATGGGCTTATATTCCATTAGTATCAAAAAGAATTCCAGCATAAAATCCTCAATCCATAACTGAATCAGACTGTGAATCCATTACTGAATCGGAATTTGCTCGCTTTACCAACTCATTTATTCATTACGCATATGTAAAAAGTGAAGCTGCCTCCCCCTCTCTCTCTCTGAATGGTGGGGAAATATTAAATAATGAAATATTAAAATCAATGCGAGAAACGACGAACGTGACGCCCCCTCTTTTCCCCCTACGCCGCTGGCCTATGCGAGGTGTTCATGTGAATAAATTGCAATTAACAATATTTTTATTCCAACAAACGAAAAGGAGACGAGGAGGGAGTAGAGTAGAGTGGGCGTGGCAAGCAAAGGATTCGCATGTGATGTGAAAAAAAAGGCTCTCATTTAATTAAAGGCAAATTTAATGGGTAAATATTTCATGTGCGCTACATAATGGTGCCCCCCACACACACACCCCTTTCATATGTATATATGACGCTTAAATGTTGGTATAATTTTTATTTTAAAAACACAAAAAGTTGGCGTTGTGTGTGTGTCGTGTGTAAATAGCAGCGGATGCGGCAGGGAGACGGGGGAACGAGGTATATTAAATTTCTCTGTTGATAGAGCAGAAACACGAAATAAGGAAAGAAAACAAAACGCAGCGGAAAATACGATATGAAGCGTGCACTAGAAAAACAGAAAAATCAGTCGAGGAAAAAAAAGAATAAAGAGTGAAGAAATCAAAATCGAAAATTAATAGAGTGCAAATATTTGTAGATTTTTACACGAGCTATTAAAACCGAATCAACAGAAGAGGAACCCTGCCCTATACCGACTGCAACTGGAACTGGAACTTGAGCTCTTGAGGAGGAGGCTCAGTGCATGAAACTCGAGATGGTAGCACCGATTCGACCTATGCAAATAGTCTGAGGACAGAAACAAAATGGCCACCATGACAAGGCAAAGTAGAGCGAAGGTGGTAGGGAAGACAGAGAGAGAGAAAGAGGACAGAAGGGAGAAGGGGGTGAGTATTGAATTTGAATTTTGGTCACCTGGCTGAGTCTGATGCTGATTCGGGTACGGTCAAAGGAAAATAACAAGCCAAAGATGTCACTGGAGCAGCAGCAGGAGGAAACAAGCCTAGAAGCAACAGTCGCTTCTTATTAACTGTGATATACCACTCTATGTTTGACATATTTTGTGTTGCATACTTTTCAAATCAGCTGCCTTATAAATTTATTTAAATTTGTTGAATAACTTCCATATTAATTATTTATTCACTACCAAATTTGTGAAAATCATTTGCACATTAATAAAGGGTGATTTTTTAGCTATTATCTTTTTGGCAACACTGGGTTACACCGCGTTTGTAATTGGATTTAAATTAATTTACCGAGGCATAAAGGGACGTAGCCAAACTACAAAATAAACTTATTCTATAATAACTATAATAAGATATAATGCCACTGAAGTTGATAATCCTAGTCTTATAGTCTTTGTGTAATATAGGTGTTCATACAGACGTACATGGTTATATCAGCTATAAATATGTTGTGGGTTCTGCCACGCCTTCTTCTCATTTTCGATTGCCACAAATATATAATACCCTTCTACCCTACGAGTGTCAGGTATAACAACAAGTCAGAATACAGTCGAAAAATGGCCAAATTTGGCAGAGACAAAGCTACAATGGCAGAGTGAACAGAGAGGGGAAATCGGGTAGGAAGGCTGAAGCTGGTCAAAGATTGGGGAAAGGCAAAGGCGACGGCATGACAACAATAACAGCTAAATGATGCGATGGATGCTTCTTCCATCTATCGATAGAGACAGAGAGAAGTCATTGTTAAAATGCCCATTCAGGCGGAAATTGGAAAATACAAAACAAGCTAGAGGCAACAAAGTTGAAGGGTGGAGCAGAGCAAAGAAGAGAGAGAAAGAGAGAGCAAGAGGGTATAAAGAAGGATAGACAGAGACAGCTGAGAGGAGAGAGGGGAAGAGAGGGGGCAGTTCTCGCAAGGTAGCAAATGATTTTGCTTGTGTTTTGTGCAAAAATGCAAATCAAAATGGAACAAGACGAAGGCAAAGCAAAGCAACAAGCAGCAATTGCAATAGATAGAGACGGAGATAGACAGATAAAGGAAAGATGCACTGCGAAAAATACAGAGGAAACTTGTTTTAGTCACTGCCGGTATATATAGCTTGACAGTGGTGAAATTGAATAAGATCTCAACAAATATTTATGCTTTTAATATTCCATCTTTTATTGAAGCTAGTTCATTCTATTGCACAATAAATAAGTTCAAATAAGTGATGAAAATATTACAAAGTTAATAAATATCTGAGCAGTTGCTTTTTGGAATGAAAAAAGGCTAAAATAGCCATTAATATATTAATAAACTAAAAAAAAAACAGAATTTTAGTATATTTAAACTTTTGTAAGAGCTAGCTCATTCTTTTATACAAGAAATAAGTTCGATTAGTGATGAAAATATTACAAAAAATTTATAAATATCTGAAGTTTCGATAAACAACTCTAGAAAAAGTTAGTATTTCTTTTTTCTTATGATTTCTTATGAAATTAGGCTAAACTAGTCTTGAAAATAATAATAAACTAATGAAAACCTAAAGTTATTTAATTATAGACTTTAGTATTTATTTTGTTTAACAAAATAAAACATAATTTGTATTATAAATTGATGAATAAATATTTTCCTTGTTTTTATGAATCTTAATTGAAGAAATAAAGAAAAATAAATTTCAGTAAAAGATTCTTTTCTTTATTTTGAAGATGCAATTTATTTTCTTTCCGAAAAATCGGAAAAACCCAGAAAAATAATTCTCCCTTCCGCTTCTTATATTTAGTACGACTCTAATCTCGTTCCAGCCTAACTTCTTGCCAAGTTTTTCTCTCAGTGTACTTTCCATTTTGCAACAGCTGAAGTTGCTTTTGTTGGCTGCGTGTAAATTGCTTTCAGAGGCGACGCCCTTGAAGTGCGAAGGCTTCGATGGCCATTGACCAGATCCTTGTATCATCTTTGGGTGAAACTTTTCCAGCTGCTGCTCATATTACCCAGACAGGTGTGAACTCCACCAGGTCTTCGCCAGCTGAAAACTTTTGAAACTCCCAAAATAAAAAGCAAGTTTCTTTTTGTGATTTGTTTGATTTGCTTTTTTTTTGGCTTGTTTTATTTGCTCAATAAGTTAGAGTTAACCTTACATTATTGGGGTATTGTTATCGTTATCGGTTCAAGGATAAGGAGGTGGGGGGCGTACAGTTATCATATGTATACACAGAGGAGGCAGATCTGCATAACTGTTTAACTTGATGACAAACTGAGGTACTTATTGAACATTTCAAAAGGGATCTTCAAAAAGGTCATCAAGTTATCGAGTTATCGATCTTGTTTTACATATTGAACACGATTTATATAATTTGTAAGTGGGGTAGTGAGATAACTTGGTCTGTTTGGGATAGGTTACCAAGTTATACACTCTATAAGGTGCCCCTTCTTAGTTTACTTTTGTGTTTTTTGGATACATCGATACGAAACAACTAGATAAAAATTCACACTCACTCTCTCTCACTCACTCATACACTTTCTCTCTCTCTCTCACATACACACATAGGACTACAAATACATTTAGTGACTGTACATTTGGCTAATCTGAAGACGAGGAGGGGTTAATCCTCTCCTGCTTCTTCTCAACTTAAAATTAACAACAAATTTTGTGACTTTATTTCTATTTCTTATTTATATACAAAACAAAAAGGGTTGTAAGAGGGAAAGGGGGGGGGACTTGAGGGGGAGTGGCCGGCACTATTTACAGAAGAGTTGGGCCTCCTTAGGCCACCTCCAGATCGGAGGATTCATCCGCATCGCTATACTGATTGGGATCGCTCTTGATGTGCACCAGCTGCGTCGCATAATGCTCTGGGGAACACTTGGCCGAGCCGGCAATGGAGGCGGGTGAGGAGCCCGTGTTGTTGCCAGAGTTGCTACCATTGTTGTTGTTGTTGCTGCTGTTGTTGGGGTTGTTGTTGCCGTTGCTTGTTGTGCTGCCACATTGCTCCTCCTGCAGCTTACGCAGTCGCTCCTGTTCCTCGCGCTTCTGTTTGCGCCACTTGGCACGTCGATTCTTGAACCACACCTGGAAGAGAGAGAGAGGGAAGAAGGTTTAGTCAAGGCAACCATTGATAGGGCTTCAAAAACACTTTCATCCGTTTTTCAAATTATATTTTCTATAGCTACCCCCGTTCCCCCATCTCCGCCGTATCCACCAGCCGCCCCCTGCCTGCCTCTCTTTCTTGTCCTTTCGCTGAAAAATATTCAAGTTTTTTCTTGCTTCATATTCTTTGTGCGCTTGGCCCTGCACAGTGGGGCAAAAAGCACTAAAAACTTGCTTAGTTAACTGTTAAAAGTCAGAAAAAAGATTGCGCTATAGTATATTCATTTTGTTTTTAGATTCACTCCCAACCAAAATATATGCAATAGGTTAAAGGAAGACATCCCCGAAATAGCCATTGGCAGTCACATTTCCGTTGGTATTAACACCAAGATCTAAGGAAACTATATAAACTTATAATTTTTTGTATTTGAATTTTGACCTTTTTAAAACTAAAAACCTATTTTGCTGTTTTTTTTTTTTTTTTTGCCTTTATTTTAATCCGTTGTTCCTTTTTAGTACATTTTACTCATATGAGTGATATTTGTCAGCCCTGGCCCACTGTGCGTCCATTTTGTATGGCTGCCCGCACTGTGCGCGCTTATCTCGCGTCTCTCGCCCAATTAGCTTGGCTTATTGTAACAGTAATTAATGTAAAGAAATGCGCAGACATTTTTTGTTGCCCTGCTTCTTCCGCATTTTAATTAGGCACAGGCCACGCCCCCTTTGCTGTGCTTATCTCCCGGGACAACCCTGCGCTACTTAGTTAATTAAAACAAAAGCATTTCGTGGCTCGATTTGACTTAAGGGTTAATTTGCTTTGCCAAAGAGGTGCGGGAGGGGGAAGGGGGGAGAGATGTAGAGCAGAGGAAGGTGCTGGGAAGGGGGCAGGGGGCAGGGCAAAGGCAGCTGTGGGGTTGAGTTGTCATTGAGGGGGAGATTCAACAGAGAGGCTTCACTCTCTCCATCCCCCCTTGTTTGTCTCTTGCTTGTCATTTGGGCAACTGTTCTCTGTTGTTGTTGTTGTCTCTTTGGCGACGGGGTGGAGCCAACTCAATGCTGCTGCTGTTGCTGCTGTCTCCCTCCCTCCCCCTTCCCCTTGACTACGCCTCTGCCCAATGCCTGCAAATCAACCCTGATGCCCATTTTGTTATTGTTGAGCTAAAATAAATACTGCTGAAACTACGGCTAAATACTGTTGGGTTGTTGTTGTTGTTGTTGTTGCAAGCTTACAACAAATTGCAACAACTGCTACAACTGTTGTTGTTGTTCAGTTGTTGTTGTTGCTGTTGTTAAAATTTCAGCAAAAAGTTTAATTAGAAAAATTAGCTGGGAAAAAGTTTTGCTTTTGCTCATTTTCATTTTACACTTTTTCCATTTTTGTTATCATTTGCAGCAAAGTTTGCGCAGTGCCACGCCCCCAGTAGGTGAAAGGGGAGGGGAAGTGGGAGGGGGGGTACAGGCTTGAAATGTTTATGCAGCAAATCGACTGAATTTGTTGAAATAACAACGAGATGGAAACGAGTGCAAAGTGCCTGAGAGCAGAGCTGAATGAAGCACTAGAGAGGGGTGAAGGCAAGAGCAGGGAGAGTAGTAGAGGGTAGGGGGGGAAGGAGAGGAGTAGATAGAGGCAAGTAGAAGTGGCAAATGACATGCAGAGCTGGCAGGAAAGGAAGGAGAGAGGGCGGGAGGCGGTAGAAATGCGCTAAACTTATAAGCAGCAGCAGAGCAGGAGTTGGAACACGAGGGTAGAAGGAGCAGGAGGAGCTGGAGCAGCCCCAGGCATGAACAGGAGTTGTAGAGAGTGCTTTAGTAGGGCACCTTGCTTGTAGTTCCACTATCTCCTCGCTTACTCCGCCAACTGAGGCAGCTGCTCTGCTGTTTCCCTTCTTTCTCTCCCTTCTCTTGCTACTCTCTACCAGCTCTGTCAGGCTCAGGCTCCTACTCACTCGTCTACTCCCTCATCTACTCCCTCTTTTACTCCCTTCTATACTTCCTTTTTTACTGTCTTCTTTACTCCCTTCTCTTCTCCCTTCTCCTTCCTCAGGCTCCTCTTCAACCTGCTCCTCCACCTTCTTCTCTTTCTTCTCGTCCTCTTGCTGGTCTCTAGCTGCTTCCTCTTCCATTCAGATCCTCTTCCATCTACACTTCTTTCTACTGCTCTTCATCAACCTCTTCCCCTTCCTTCTGCTCCTCTGCATCTTCCCCATCTTCCTCCTCTTCCTTCAGCTTCAGCTGCTCTTCTTCCTACTCCACCACTTCCTTCCTCCTCTGCTCCAGCCTGGATGCGCAGCTGGCTGAGCTCATTTTGAGTTTGTGTAATTTGTGTAAATTTCTGCAGCTGTCAAAAGGCGCAGGCAGCGCAGTAGGCGTGGCAGGGGCATGGAAAGTGGCAGAGCATATGGGAGCAGGGGAGGATGGCCAGGGGCAGGGGGCAGACGGGGGCGTTGCCGTGCTTATTTGCTTAGGATAGCTACAAAATGGCGAACTGCCTGGCAACCTTTGAACTTGCCACGTCTGTTGGCAACGTCAGCGTAGCTTCCTTCCTTCTCCCTTCCCTTCCCTTCACCCCACCCCTACTCCCTGCTTGCGCCTCGTTGCAGCTGTCATGTTGCATTTGTCACTTTGCGAATTTTCATTTGAAATCTCATCAATTTTTGATTTTAAATAATTAAATTAAATTTCCAAAAATTTCAAATTCTGCCTACAGCCTGACTATGTGTGTGTGTGTGTGTGTGTGTGTGTGTGTTGGTGTCGCTATTTATTTTCATAATTTCATAATTTTATGAGCTTAAGTTATTAAAATAACACGCTGCAAACACATAGAAATCGCTTTGCAAAATATTAAAAGAATAGAAAAAAAGATGTAGAATAAACTAGCTAGAACTGCTGTATACCCTGTAGAGGGAGGTGCACTGGAAGTGAAATAATAAAAACATATACATATATAAAGTAAGTATATTTATACAAAATAAAATATATATAGGATATACAAATTATTTATACTTTTTTTACTTGTAACCTTTCAAAACTGATTATTTTCAAATTTAATTAAAGTTAATAAGAAAGATATTGTAAAGTTCCCAACTTTTTTATATGATTTGAAATATTCCAAATTTGTTTTTTTCTACAAATTTTAGATTTTTCTTGATTTATTTTCAATTTTCCGACAATAAGTTTTGATTTTTGTTCTTTAAATTGTCATATCAGTCAGAACCGAGATCTGACTAAAGATGAAACATTTTTTGTTGTGAAGAATATTTTATAATGATTTTTAATGGAGTGATATAATTTAATTAATTTAATAAACTCTTATTTCTATTCAATTAATCAACTCTAATTTGCAGTTATTAAACTTGCTTCATTAAGCATACAGAGCATAGAAGACATAATATTTTCAGTTTTCTTGGGAATTTGGAAATTTAAGTTAAATTTGTTTTTTTCAATTCACATTTATTTTATAATTACTCAATTTCCACATAAATTCCCTCTTTCGTAATTTACAGGGTATCTCAAATTTGCAATAAGGCCATGAATTTAGTCAAGAGCTTAATTATGTAAACAATAAACTGGAAATAAATTGCCTACGTCTATGCAACAGTTTATTAAATTCAATAAAAAAAGGGAAACTCGCGCGTGAAAATCGCTAGCGTTTTTTGTCGCTTTGCCGTCGCTGTCGACATTGACGTCGACGTTGCTTCATTAAAGTTTCATATTTTAATTAACTTTTAGTTGGCTTGGTTCAATCCGCATTGAACTCTAATCCCACGTCAGCCACAGTGCCGCAGGCGCATTGCAAAGGGGGCGTGGCAGGCAGTCAGGCAGAGGCAAGGTTGGAAGGCAAAAAACCTAATCCCGTAATTTCTACGGCCAATATACACGCTAGACTGCATGTGTGTGAGTGTGTGTATTAGTGTATGTGTGTGTGGTGGTCACGTGACCTCTGAACCCGCTGGCAAACTGCGTTTAAAATCTGACTAACACGCAGGCAACATTTTTCAATAGCCGCCAGCGCGTTTTTGCAGCGCGTAAAACGCGCGCAGTGAACATTTTTTGGCAAATAAAATAAACAGAGAATGGTGGTGAAGGTGGGGCAATGGGGGAAGGGTAAAGATGAGTAGGAAGTGTGGGAAGAGGGAGAAGGGTGAATAGGGAGGGGGGGTGGGAAAGAGGTAGAGGTGCTGCAGGAGGCGTCGCTGCGCTGAACTCCCAGAGTATCAATGAAAATGGAGCAAGGCAGAGGCAGGAGTTACTAGAAGGGGAAGAAAGAGAGGAAGAGGTGAAAGAGTAGCAAGAGGGAGCGGAGCAACAGAAGGAGATGGGAGGGGGAAGTAACCTCTGCTCTGGTCCCGGCAGCAATGAAAATGGAGCGAATGCAAATTGAAGCCTTCGTCGCGTCGATCTGGCAACACCAGGCACAAAAAATGGCTTGCAAACACAACAAAATGGCCGACGCTGGAAGCGACAACTTGCCATGCATGGGCAGCAGGCAAGGGGGGGGGGGTAGGGGGTGTGGCAGCTGCAGTTGGCAAATATTGCCACAGATTTTTCAGGCAAAAGCGCATAAATCGCTGATACCTACAAAATCCACTCGAAGAAGAGGTATCCCCAGCAAGAAGAGAAGGAGTGTGGGGGTGAGGGCGTGGCACTGGAAACGTGCATGAAATCCATTGAACAAACAAACCGGGGGCAAGTTGATTTTTAATTAACTACAAAAGCGCTTTATGGCCCAGACAGTGGCAGAGGGGGAGTGAGAGAGACGAAGTGTGAGGGAGAGAGACAGAGCGTGGCCATTTTCTGTTATTGTTTGATTTTTGGCAACTGCTGACCCCGTCGACGTGCAGCGGGATTACCAAGCGTAAAATGGCTGTACTCTTAATGCACATGTGTGTGTGTGTGTGTGTGCATAGTTGACTGGCATGCTATGATAACTTTGCGCTTCGTTAATCGCCGCATCTGCTGCTGCTAATTTTCATGTTATTGCAACATTTTGTGGCCAAAAAAAGGCCAAAAAGTGAAGCTAAAAATGTCACAAACTGCCCCTCTCCCTCCTCTCTCGCTCTCTCTCTATCCTTTGCAGTTGATTGGCAACGTGAGTAAATATCTCTGCCCTGCCAGTGTGGTGTGTTACTGCTTCTCACTTATTCTCTTTCGCACTTCACTCAACTGAGTGTGGTAGGTGGAGCCCAGAGGCAACACAAAATGGCGGCTGCCTTTGCACTCGACGCTCTAATTAGTGAAAATTGGCAACGCAAGTCGGTCGGAAAGTTCGTCACCAACACGGAAGCCAGTTCCCCCCCTCCCATCCTTTGCACTCTCCGACTACGTCTGCACTGTGTTGTACTTGTTCTTGTTGTTGTTGCTGTCGTTGTTTTTACTGCCGTTGTTTCGTGTTGTTGGATTAAAATCGCGCAGCCGTGAAAATGGCTCGTTACGAGGTTTTTCCCACTGACGTTCGAACGCAGTTTGTACGAGTAGTTTGGTTTGATTTTGTAACGAGAGAGGCCGCAGGACAGACAGACAGGTTGAACGAAAATGCTTTAAATGAAAAACTGCAGTGTAGTTTTTGCACTAATTAAAGGCGTGTATGACGACACATTGATTCGATAGTGACACTACTAATAACATTTATTTACTATTCACCTCGCAAAATAGAGGAGTCGCTTAAGCAACTCACAAAAAAGAGTAGTTTAGACAATATTGCTCTCTTGGAGTTCTAAATCTGCATGTGTAAAAGAAATATGAGCAAGCAATTACAACTATAGCAAAAGAAAGACACACATACATTAACAAACATGCTCTAACACTCTTGCACTCTCGCACTCTTTTTCTTACGCACTTCAAGTAAGAGCGCAAATATGATCTGTGCTTCTCTTAATTTAAGTTAGCTTAGTATATTGTAAGTGCGATAAAGTGAGTGAGTGATTAGAGAGCACTCTCCAAATTAAAACAGAGAGCGAACTATGTGACAATTAAGTTGGCAACACATACATAACATCACAGTATGTAATGTATGTTAGAACGAGTAAGCGAGTGTAATTTGGCAATGATCGCTGCAATTCTGAGAAAGACAGGTAATTTTCAAATTATTACTCAACCTCAACTCAGCGCAATTACACCACAAGTTATCTCGTGGAGTCAGTGAAGTTGGCTGCGTTTAGCAACTTCTACACACTTCCACATATGTGCAAACGAGTGAGCAAGTGCAATTTGGCAATGATCAGTGCAAACCAGAGAGAGACAGGACACTTTCAAATATGACTCCACCTCAACTCAGTGCAATTACACCACATTTTCTATCGTGGTGTTAGTGAAGTTGGCTGCGCTTTGCAAATAGCTGCGCATAATAGTGAAATAAAAAAGAAATGTGTGAATAAATTAATAAAATAATGAATAACAATTTATATTCGTGTAGAAATAAATAAATAATATTAATTTGTGAATAAAAATGTTAAATGAAATCACAGCATGTTGAAAATCTTCGTACAATGATCGTTTTTAAATACCGCGAGTTTTTCTTGTGTATGCAAAATAAAATAAACAAATGAAAAAAAAGGAGAAGGAGGAGGGGATAATGATAATTGCGGCAACTCGAGTGCGCAAGGGATGAACGTGACTCTGGGATACGTCGTGGGTAAGTTGAGCTTTTGTCTTGTTTACGTTTGAGCGATCATGTCAAATCATGTCGCTGCTTGTCCACCAGCATCAAATTAATCTCAAATAATGTAAATTCTTATGAAAAATACCCGAAAAAAGAAAACATTTTAACAGCTTTTAATCGCTGGGCAAGTCTTAACTGGGGGTGGCCTTTTAAGAGCTTAGTGATGTGCACCTGTCCCCCCGCCCCCACTCTCTTTACCCAGCTCAAGCTTAGCGCTTTTTGTGTAAATTTATGCAGCTTCGAGGCCAATTTTCACTCCACACACACATACACAATATTTGTCTATGGTTACACGCTTCGACAGCCAAAACTGTAAAGCAAACATGCTGAAAAGTGACGTGATTCCCCTCCCCTCTTCCCCACCTTTTCACCCTGCTGGGTCGACCTCGTAATACCCCTCAACACCTTGCGCCGGGGGCTACAAACGCACTTTGCGCCGCACAAAAGTCCCGCGAGAATTGCGAGAGCGACCCTTAAACGTTGTCTACCAACACACACACACATGCACACTTGCTCTGCAGGCGAAATTGCTCTCAAGTGTTTGAATAATGGAAAATTATGAAAAATTATAACAACAACAATAACAACAATAACAGCGCAGAGAAATCCACCACCGCAGTGTGTGTGGGGAGTAGCAAGGCTCGTGTGAGATTTGCGGGCAGTGCAGCAGCAGCTAAAGTGGCAACGCTGCACAGTGGGCGAATTTCAGCAATTTATTAGGAAATATTAAAAAAATAAAAAATATTTTTAAAAAATACAAAAAAAAACAAATTAGGGATATAATTTTGCCTAGACTCAATACATTAAATTTAATGGCACATTGTGTGCCTTGGCCCATTGTGCTTGCTGAGTGCTTGTTTGGGTGGTTTTCAGCGCGTTTTTGCGCCTCGGGCTGCGGCTGCTTTTCCGAAATTAAGCAAAATCTGCTGATTCCAGCTCATTGCCATTTTAATTTCATTTGATTCACACTAAGCAAACAAAGGGGGCAGCAAAGAGACAGACAGGAAGGGAGACAGGGAGAGAGAGACTGAGAGAAAGAGAGAGGGGAATAATAATAACAACATTGTCAAGAATAATAACTGTGATGATTGCCTAATTGCTGCTGTGCACCGCAGGTGGCCCAGATCCCACTTGATTGTGCAACTTCAAAAGAGGCGGCACTAAGGAGCAAACCCAATTGCCAGATTGTCTCAATTGTCTAGCACCGATCCCGTGATTCCCTCTGCATTCTTCTACATCGTATCCCTTTCTGTGCGCCCTTTTTTCTTGTGCGGGCGCAAATCCTGTGGCACGATGAGTGTGCACATTCTTTGGCCTAGACAGCAAAACCAAAAACAATATTTGAGTGAGAGAGGGAGAAAGAGAGGAAGGTTGAAAGAATGGGAGAGCGTGAGGAGAGCTGCTTACTAATTTCTTGGCGACGAGGCTAAAATAAATATTTGCGCTGCGCTCGAAGAGTTTATTGACTTGGCTAAGAAAAACGAGGCTTAATATTGACAATGATGATCGTTTCGAATGCAAAGAAGAAGAAGAAAGGCAGTAGCAGTAGTAGCTACAGATCTGAAATCGAAATCACCTCGATCACTTGAGCTGCGGGATTAGGCGTATTTGAGTTGCACGCATCGCAGCGAGAACCCGAAAACAAACTCAGACTCAGACTCGACTATGACTCTGAATCGACTCTGAACTGTGTGGCCACAACTCGCTCGCTGCTCACAGCTCACAGCTCTTTCAGCTACTGTTTTACCCCGTCAGAGGCAGGCAAACAAAGTACGAGAGCGAAGATGAGACAGCGAGAGAGAGAGAGAGAGAGGGAATGAGGCGACACTCGAGTGTCTAAATAAAAATAATAATTGTAAATGATGAAGTCAAAATAAGCAGATCATTTAAATGGCGATGGGAACTCATACGCTCTGTGGTTGTTTTGGGTATACCCTGCAGTAGAGTGTGTGGAGGATGGTATACACACACTTGAGGCATACCGCAGGGAATTAGAAAGCTGCAATAACATGAGGGTATTTAACTTGCAGAAGGAGGTAACTCTGTACATCAAACTATTTATTTATATTCCTGAACAATATCAACAGATAAATCGACCTTTATCACAGAGATTAAGGTATATAGAGCATTTAAATTTGTTGAGAATATGTTTGACTAAATGTTGCAATGACATGCCTCCTAATTGGTTGATATTTAGTGTGTTCAATATCTTATCACACCCCACTGTAGCTCTTCATTTGTTCATCAATTTACAGGGTAACTAGCAAGTCGTCTATAGTCCCTATTTTAGAGCGCACACAACCAATTTGTTGTTGTTGTCTTAGGCAAGATTTTCAATAATTATTGCCACTTATGGCATTGCCAACGCGAGCAGAGCTAGCGGACAGCGTTGCCGGACGCAGAAGCAGAAGCTGATGCTGATGCTGATGCGGACGCAGATGCGGACATGGGCGGAGTGGGCTCAAGTGGCAACACTCGGCATGCAAATATGCTAAACAGTAGCAGCAGAAGCGTAGCTGCCCCCGAGTGGAGAATGGAGAGTGGAGTGTGGAGTATGGAGAGTGGAAGACGCCGCTCAAGTTGATTATGCTGCTTAAGTCAATGACGGACTACGACGATGACTGCGCACAAGATTTGGATTTGGTTTTCAGTTTTTGTTTTTGGTTTTTGTTTTTGGTTTTCGGTTTTTCTCGATTGGTTTATGCTTTTGCTGTCAGAGACAAGTTTTAAGTCTTCTTTCTTGTATGTTAATTAAGCGCTTGGCTTGTGCCCCCACGTCCTCCCTTCTCTTCCTTCTTCATCTGCCATGATGCTGCAACTTTTTGTCAGCTTTTCCAAATCAATTTCAATTAAACTGTTGAGAAATTGAAATCTATCGAGGTGTTTGTGACATTCCAACTTGCATGCTCAAGTTCCGTTGCTGGTAAAGGTCCTAATCCGTTAAAATAATTACTATAAATTGGGAAGGGTTCTCTATATAAGCAGGTACTGTTGACACACACACACTTATCGCTATCAAGATTTCAATCGCAATTTCCTATTGCCGTTTCCATTGCTGACGTAATCCGCTTAGACCCGGTTAGACCCCGCGGGCAAATTGTCGCCTGTATGTGTGTGCGAGGTGTAGCATCGTGTGAAGGCGTCAATTTGCCTCGCGGGTTGTCATCAGGTTAATACTAAATATCGTTAGTTGTCTTAAGCTCGACAGTAAACAGCACGGCACGGCACGAGGCAAACTCAAACCCAAGGACAAGCCCTTACCCCCATTTCGGGCCTTTACGCAAATGTCAACATTGTCGCACTTGGCAAGCTTCGGAGAAAGGGGTGCCTGTTTCGAGATTAAACATTTGACCAGGCAACATATTGCCATGGCGACAACAGGCGACGCTGGTAATCCCCATCAAAGATGCCCGAGTACCCGCCTTTCAGATTTGGTTTAATCAGCCAACAAAAAAACAACAAAAACAACAGCAAGAACACAGGTATCGGGGGGTAGGCGTCGCTATCAGTGCCATCAATAAATTGCTTACAAATTAAATTGTCAACTTTTGTCGCTGTTTGTTGTTGTGTGTTGGGTTTGTCACGACACTAATGGACTTTGAATCGGCAGCGCAGTAGCTGGATCCACCCCCCAAGGGTTTCGCGTCGAGCTGATTTGCCTAATGTGCATCCCGGTTTGCCGAGGACGAGGGATGGTTGTAAGCACACCCCGGGGTAGGCTTTGCAGACGGGAAGGGAGACAGACAAAGTCTGAGAGCAGCCTGTTGTTTACATTGGCAATGATACGCACATAACCTCAAAGTTGAGGGCCATCCTGTGGCCCATTACTCAAATTAAGTGAATCGTAGCATTGTTTTGCGAACGAAAGGAATCCCGACAAATGCTAAACGCTGACAACTAAATAAACATTGGGAATTTCACAGAGACAAGCAGAGAAAGACGGGAGAGAGAGTGAGAGAGAAGCGGATGAGAGAAGCAGAGATTGCGATGCAGATGGTCTGAGATCGAGGGGCATCAGCACTCAATTGGTTTCGCTCGCCGAATTAAAACGAGCATGAAATTATCCTATCGAGTGGGCGTGGGGTGTTCAAGGGCGGTGGGCATATAACCGCATAACTAACTAACGAATTATAAGGTTGCCAAGGCAATACGAAGTGAGATTAAAGAGCACGATTAGTTGCAAAGTGGGAAACCATTTGAATTAAAATATACACCCCTTTTAAGGGAAATCTTTAAATTGAACTGTCTGCTATGATTTCAATTTGCAATTCCAACATTTTTCGCTTTGGGGGGGAAATGAGGTTTAGCATAAAGTAATTGTTTTCTTTTCTATAAAAGTAAAGGAAGATGCAGAATAGAATAAACTTCAATAATGTTCTTCCTTCTATACATTCAAATATTTTAAACTTGGAATACAAAGAGTCTGTCGACACCACTCTTATTTACATCGATTGAGGAGTTATTCATATTCCAGAGATATAAGTTCAGTGTGTTACTTTAAATGATGAAGTCAAGCTTGGAAAAGTATTCCCTTCAACCCCAATCTATAGTTTAAGTTAGGAATAAGTTTAGTGACTGGCTAAACCACTCCCAAAGGAGTGAAGATCATTATTTTCAAAGATACTATAAAGTGTTCTGTCTTCAATTTTCATCGATTGCTCAAGTTAAACAATTAATTGACATAACCATAGTTATAAATTGTCGATAGAGGCGTTAACCGAATCACTAGTAAGATTTGTCCCCTTTTCAAAAGGCCAATGAAATGTTATATACCTTCACCTCAACTCTTATTAACGCTATTACTTCTAACGATCGAGCAGTTAGCTCAATCCCAGAGGGATACGTCAGGAAGTTAAAGTCCAAGGTCCTATACAAAATCACTAGCATTTCAGACTAATCGATTGATGGGTGAACCCAATCCCTGAGAGAATACTCAAGTAACTACATAGAACTGGACTACACTTACGTAGTACCTTCAACCTTATTCGATTGGCATTAAAACATTCCCAACCAATTAAGCAAGGGCCTAATTCAACCCCAAGTAATGTTGATGCCTTTTACAAATGAACTGCAACTCACCTCGACACGTTCTTCCTTGAGATCCACTTTGAGGGCCAATTGTTCACGCAGCACTACGTCGGGATAGTGCGTCTTGTCGAACGTGGCCTCCAGTTGCTCCAACTGCTCCTCGGTGAAGATGGTGCGATGGCGGCGCTTCCTCTTCGGCGGTGGACCATGTCCTAGATGGCCCAGGCCGAGATGATGTTGTGCATGATGTGCCAGATGCGGATGTGGATGCGCGTGATGAGGATGATGCGGATGGTGGCCATGGCCGCCAAGTCCAGGCTGCTGCAGCTGCAGCGCCATGCCCACTGACGTGCGCCTGCATCTGGGCGGCGGCGACGTGGGCAACGGCGGCGGCGTGCATATAGTTGGGATAAAAGTTGGGGTAGGCGACTGCAAAGAGGAGAGAGAACCTTGTCAGGTTAATTCTCGGTTAATATATACATTTGTGCGTGGAAAAACAATCGTATGAGGTAAGGGAATCCTGCAAGGAAATCCTTAAAAATATGCATAGTAAAGCTGAAAAAGCAGTTGAAGCGCATCACTTGCGTGGCTTCCGTTTCCGGTTGCCAAAAAAGAAAAACTTTGACGTTTTAATATTCATGTAAAGGCGGCGCTGAAGCCGAAGCTTTTGAATTTGAATGTGGATGCGGCAGCGGAGGCTGCAAATATTCCATGTGAACATGCTGTGGCAGGCCAGAGATTTTGCATAAAAATGCGGCCACGCTCGAATCAACATAAGACTCCGCCAGGCCACCCACCCCTGTTCCAATTCGCCACCACCCCCTGGCTGCTGCCGTCACCTTCGCCCCTTGGGCCGTTTTGAATCTGAATGCAAATCCTCTCACCGCAAAATGGAACGGAATGTGAAATCATCTTTCACGGATCAATGACTAATTACGAATAATGCCATTCAGTCGAGGCAGATGAAGCTGAAGCTGAAGAGAGAAAGAGAGCTGAAGCTGAAGCAGAAGCAACTGGGATTGAGCCTGAGAGTTGAGTTAGCTGGAATGGAATCCCTTAAAAGGATCCTGCTCCTTAAGGTGTTTGCAGCTCAAGGCAAGCCGAAGCCGCATCAGTGCCCCAGAGGGGGAGTGTGGGTGAGGTTGGCGTGGTAAGTCTGTGTGTGCCTCAGCTCACCTTGGTTACATTGGGCTGTAGAATATACCTAAATCCTGTCTAAAGTAGGCATAGAAACTGAATCGATTGGAAAGTTTTTAAAAATGCTGTTAACAAAGGGAAATGAGAAGGTAAAGATGGTGTTTTTATACACCAAAGTGTTTATAGTCCTCAATGAAGTGTTCAAAATCGAGTCGGTATTGCTTTATACGGGTTTCTGTTCGTATGAACACTTATAACTCAGAGACTATAAGAGGTAGGGCAATTAATGTTGAGAATATTATGTGTTATTATTGGCCACTGATAAACATTGCTTAAGCATTTTGCCACGCCCTTTTCTGCCTCTATAAATCATTCAAAATTGAATTGAATGTTTTATATTAAAGATAGAAACGTGTGTGAAATGACTATAACGACTCAAATAAGCACACTGTACTGTAGATTGCTAGAATTATTCATTCTATATTTAGATATATCATTTGGGGAACAGTTAGGTGATTGATAAGGGTATACTCTCGGTATACCTTCCACTCTCTCTATATATCTTTGAACTTACCTAAGAAATCTGATGGAGATGCAGCGAATCCGCTTGCTGCAGCCGCTGCCAGATGTCCCAAATGCAGACCGGGATGCTGCAACATGGCAGGAACACGTTGCGGGCGAATTGGACTGGCAGCGGCGCTGGAACTTGAATTGGAGTTGGGTGACGCAGGGGATTCTGTGCTACGTTTACCCAGGCCCATTGCCAAACCATTGTTGTTGTTGTTAATGTTGTTGCTGTTGTTGTTGTGGTGCGTATTGCCATTGCTGTTGCTGTTGCTGCCAGCACTGACTGCTGCTGCTGCAGCTGCCACACTACGTGACCCCAGAATGCTGTCGATGGTAAAGAGGGAGGCAGCAGCCGCGGAGGCTGCAGTGGGTCCACTCACACGTGGTCTCTCCTCATCGAGTATGGTCTGCCCCGACTGGGAGCCATCATCCGAGGAGGGAGTCTGCGACTGAGGCTGCTGTTGCTGCTGTTGTTGTTGCTGCTGTTGCTGCTGTTGTTGCAGCACCGATTGCAGCCGTTGTCCAAGGTAGCCACACTGCTGTGAGTTGAGTAACATGGCCGTGGTCAGATGATAGGCAGCATTGCTGGCATTACCCGTTGGGGAACGAGAGCGTTGCAGTTGCCGTGGTGGCTGCTGCTGCTCGCCAAGATCACTGGCACAACGCTTGAGCACATAACCAGCCGGCGGTGAATTTGTTTCCACCATGCTGACCAAGCTGGAGGGCGGCGTGGGTGGCGGCGAACCCGGTGAAGGACTGGGCGTGCTCACCACTGTGATCTTGAACTTGGCCTTGGCGGCCAAGCTGCTGTTATCGCCGCTGCTGCTGCTGCTGTTGGCGCCGGACGCAAGCTGCGACGCAGGCGTGCTCCACAGTGAGGACAGAATTTTGGCGGATTTTAGTTTGACTGTTTTAAAGCAATAATTGCCGAGTTGCACTGACACTCACACACACACACACTGACACGCGCGACGAGAGAGTGTTGGCTAAGTAACTAAGTGATTTCTTCAAGTGTAAAGTGTCTAAGTGCCGCTGAGTAACTCCGACTGAACCCTTCTTGTTCGCTCGAGTTGCGAAACTGTTGTGAACTGACGCGCACGAGTCGAGGCATCGTAGACGAAGTCTCTGCCACAGCCAGAGAGCACAGCAGAGCAGAGCAGAGTGCCCTCTCTCTCTCTCTCCTTCTCACGCTCTCTCTCTCTGGCTCGTGGCAGACATGTTTGTGCTGTGGCCAATCAGCGCGCAGCTTGGCATTGCTGCAGTCACGCCCTGCCATGTTTGAATGAACGTGCTCTCAGCGGCTGCTCTCTCTCTCTCTCTCACACCTTGCTGTTGTTGCTGCTGCTGGTGGTGGTGTTGGTGGTGGACGACGCCCTCTAGCGACGACTGTTGCTGCGACATCTTTATCATTTACCGTTACCCATTGACGCAAAGATGGCGCAAGCCGAAGATAGTCAGCATTGTCTCTCTCTCTCGCTTGCATGCTGCCTCTCTCTCTTGCTCTCTCTCCCTCTCTCTCTGTTGCTTTATTTCTTTATTTTGCTTTTTTTGACAGTTATTTATACAGATAAAGTCATCACTGACAGCCCCCGCGGCTGCGTGTAAGTGCAAGTGAGTAGCGTATATACTGCCTGCCTGCTTGCACGCACAGTGTGGCATAAAAAAATGGAAATTATGTGTTGGAGTTCGCGCTGAGATTGGCAACGAGGCAACGAGGCAAAGGCAGCTGCGACTGCGACGTTGACTGCGCTGTTGCTGCTGCCTGTGCTGCTGCTGCTGCTGCTGTTGCTGCTTTGCGCTCCTTCGTATCTTAAGAAGATAATGACTAAATTAATGCTTTTATGTTTTTGGCAACACATAAACATCATTATGCGCTCAATCCTCGGAGCCTTGGCGCGTCTCAACCAGGCGCACGCTCCTAGCAGGCAGCACTCCCTTCTCCACCACTGCCCTGGGCAGGCAGATGCCTTATGTACAGCACACTGTGTGGAAGGGGATGGCGAGGCAGGAGGAGGATTCTCTGAAGTCAGCGCCATTTTCTGATTAATGTGATGGAGCGAAAGGAGGATGTAAAGCAAAGAAGAGTAAAGAAAAGTCGCAAAATGGCAAGGAAAATAGGATATTTTACATGGCATTGCCTGACACTAGTGTTTAGGTGTGTTTTTGTGTGCGTGTGTGTGCATATGAAAATATTTTAATCTAAAGTTTCCACATCAAACATGAGCAAGTGCAAATCCCAAGCAAGGTTCAGGGTTCTGGGTTCAGTTTGATGCCTGCAGCCAAATGCAGCAAAAGCACAAACTGAGCTTAGACTAATGATAAATGCAATGGCAGGACACACAGCAGGAGCTGCCATGTCAACTACAGTGAAGCGTACCTAAGGCGGGCAGAAGCGGGAAAGAGAGGGAGATGCAGCATCAAGGGAAAGAGGGGACAAGGGAGTGCGTGAAACGAAGAGAGAGAAGTGAAGGCAATGGCAAAGAAAGCAAAGCAAGCTATAGCGATGAATATGCAAGAGCATGAGCTGTGCAAGTACAGTGAAGACTCGTTAAAGGGGGAGTAAGAAATAAATGATGTAAGCTGGGAGAGGGAGGTAAAAACTGGTATATTACTAAAACTAAGTTTGGGTTAAGGAAAAAGAAAAGCGCACTGATTAAGTGTTACCAAAAGATAATAGCTAAGAAATTACCCTTTATATATATCTATATTTAACAGAGATATACCAGAGTCTGCACTAAGGTTAGAGAACTCTCTGTGCTCTCTATCCTAAATTGTAGCCAAGCAGTTATGTTATAGTTTTTCCCCACTGTACTGTACTGACAATAAGTTAGATACGTATAGATAAGAATAGTAATACTCGTCTATCTATGTGTATTCTATCGAGTCTCTGAGCTCTCTGCCTCAGTTTGTGTCTAGGAATGTGCTTAACAGTCTTGCCCCACTGTATATATAGTACAAAGAAGTAGCATTCACTTGCACACAGAACAATATAGTAACTGCATTCTCATATACAGTTGGTATGCAGACACATGCCTTATACTCTTGCCCCACTGTACATGCAATCGAGGTGGAGGTGGCAACAGTGGGAGGCAGAAGCTTATGTGCTTGCCGAGGCTACGAGTGTGACGAGTGCTCGCTCGCTCGTATGTATCCAACTGATTATAAGGGCGAAAGGATGAAAGGATGAAGCAGCCAAGGATGAGGAGGGACGGGGAGCAAGAGAGGGGAAGAGGGAGAGAGCAGGCGACATGTGCGACATAGTCGAATGTTGCCAATGCTTTTAGAAATTATTGAATAATTAAGCAAGTCGAGCTCTAAAAACAGCAGGGAAAGGGAGGAGAGGAGGAACAGAGGAACAAGAGAAGGGGCAGAGGCAGGAGCTGACTGCCCATTGGGGGGGCGTAAATAGTCAGAGAAACCGTGCACTCCTTCCTCTAGTGCGGCAATCTCTCCTTGAGTTCTCCCGGTACATTATTTGCTTTAGCTCTGAACTTCTTACATGCAACGCTGCTGCCGTCGGGAATTGGGACACACACACACTCGCTGAACACACGTGGTGTGTGTGCGCCTGGCTAAGCTCAAAAGTTGAGCAGGACACAGAGTAACCTGCCACATGCAACATGATGATTTTTTGCTGCTGCCCACGTTTTTTTTTCCATCTCTTCCTCTCATTTTTTCAATTCTCTTTTTTCTCCTCACTGAGCTGAAAAGTTTTCTCTGGTTTCGCTTTTTGTTTTAGTTCGTAGATTGAATTTTAAATAACAAATTAAATTAACTCGACTAAGTATTGTGCCACGCGACTATTTGGCTACGTTTCGATTGACCTCGCTTCCCTTTTCCCACACCCTGCCCCACTCCTTGTGCCCCTTGTCCACTTGCGTTTGGCGGAAAAAGTTCAATTGGCAAAGGACTCTGTAAACATTGCGGAATAAAAGGTTTTTCTACTTTTCCAACGTTCGCCCTCAGCTGCTCAGCTTGCTTCTGCTTCTCCTTCTACTTCTTCTTCTTTCTCTTCCTCTTCTTCTGCCTGTGCTTCTATTTCAGCTTCTTCTTTGCTTTGCCTTCTGCTGCTTGATGATTTTTTATTCGAATTCGATTTGTGTTTCCATTCGCAATATTTGGCGCCGTCGGCAATTTTTGCGCTTTTCTTTCTTTTTGTACCCGTTCGCGGGGGGGACGCATACTTGAGAGCAAGGGTGGTTTTTAAAACTGTACAATGAAAACCTTGACCTTACAATCAACGCAAGACTAGAATCTTGAGTTACAGAATATATGGTGATGGGCAAGTATTTTTTGCAGGATTTGCCACGCCCCTTCTGGCTGTTACGTTTTTCATTTCACAAAGTTAAAGAGTATACCCTTTTTTCACAATTTTCAATGATCGAAGGGTATAATTAGATTGAGATTAGATAATAGACATTAAATTTATGTAAGAAACAATTTTACTGTGTGTATTGTTAAAGCTCCTAAGGCAGGGTATACCATAGTGAAGCAATCTAGACTGTATATTTCTTACTTGTCTATTTTTCTCTCTCTGCGAAATTAGAAAAGTTTCTTTTTCTGTTTGCTTGAGTTGAGAGAGGGGTGTGCGTGTGTGTGTGTGTGTATGTGTGCATGCGTGTGTGCGCTTTGGGTATTTGGCTTGTTAAAAATTTAAGCGAATTTCGCTGACGCTAAAATCGAGAAATCTCAAATCGAAAATCAGGCTGACGCTGACATTGATATGTTAATGGAATCCGCAACGACGTCACGATAAACGCGACAAACTAATCCCGGACAGAAGCTGGAGTAGAAACTACCCTGTCATGGCAACGCTTAGCCGGCTCGACCGGTTTCGTACTAGTCTCAATTAAATGCTTAATCCAAATATCGTTTTTATCGCCTGCTTTGCTGCGACATGGCGACAGCCACATCATCATCGTCATCAGGGGATCAGGCTCGGATCGGATTGGGATTGGGATCGCAACGGGATCAGGTTTGGGATCAGGCCAGGGATCAGTTTAATCTAGCGATATGCGTAAGCGTGCAAATTGCACTGATTATGCGCAAGAGAGAGAGAGAGAGAGAGAGAGAGAGAGAGAGAGAGAGAGAGAGAGAGAGAGACGCAAACAGTTCTGTGAGCGAGAGGGCAACACAAACAAGAGAAACAGCTACAAAAGGTGCAATAAAACCGAAATCGGGATGGGAGGGAGAGAGAGCGAAATGTGGATGAATGAAGCGGGGCGTGAGGTAAAAACAAAATGGTTGCCCTTCAATAGAGCGATCCCTAGTCCCTAGTCGATCAGGGATAACTGCCCCGACAGCTGCCTCTGGTTGCTGTGCAAGCAAACTCGGTACCACACTTTGCCAGCCCGAGGGTATCTCTCTGCTCTCTGTTTGAACTGCAATATTGAGTTTTGGCCTGCATTTACCGGGATTATAATCGATTTGAGGCATAACATAATAAACTGATAATACTTATGCAAAACTTCATCGTAGACAGCTTGATAGATCTTAAGAACTGCAAGGATTTCATGTTTAAATCAGTTTACAAACTGAAGAAAACTACTAGAAATTGTAAAATGTTGGTTATTCTTACTTGAGAAGGGAAATCAAACTGGAAATTTCGAAATACTATTCTCTTTTTTAGGTGTTTTACCTTGGTAAAACATGAGCTTTGCTGTATATTGAAATTTAATTCATTAACATGCATACTGATGCTAAATACTTCTTTTTACTGACGGTTTTCTATTGAACGAATTATAATATTTTAAATTGATTCAAGATTTTCTTTATTAAGAGATAATTTAAAGTCTTTCGAAGATTAAAGTCCCTTAACTTTTGATGTATATAATATTAGTATATCTTTGGTTGAATATAAACACATTCTACATGTTAATTCAGCCAAATTTCTAATCTTTAAATGGAACTGGAAAGGAAATGCAATTAATTATGGTTAACTTTGTTATTCATATCTACCCTACACAGTGGGCGAAACCTTTTTGTCTTTGAGCTGTCATAATTTTTGTTGATTTGATGTGTAATTAAAAATTTAAATTATACGCCTTGGGGCGGGATAAATACTTGCACTGGAAATGGAAAGGAAACGGAAGCATTTTTGGGCAGGCCAAAGATGTGAATAAATCATCAGCTAAAGGCAGGTGTAGGAAAGAGAAGGGGGGTATACAATTGTAAATTACTTCAACTCAATTAATTAGCCAGCCCTGGATGGAATGCTGGTGGTCCCTGCCAGAGCCTTCTTCTTCTATTTGCCTTAACTCTTTCTTGACAAATCTCACAATCAGAGTGCGACGACGGGTCGAGTTTCTCGAGGTGCTCTGGAGTTGTTCGACTGTTTTGACTGTTTTTCCCCGACAGTTTTCTCCACGTTCCACGCACCTTTGACAAAAAGGCAGCCAAAGCCAAATAGAAACTGGGCGCAAATTGGCAAACAAACAAACAACGAAACGACAAAACAGACAAACGAAAGGATTGCAAAAAGGATGCCAAAAGAGGAAGAGGAAGAAAGAGAGAGAGAAAGAAAACAGAGCAGTCGAAACAGTAGCAAGAAAACTGGAGGGAAACAGCCCCAAGACTAGAGCACAGTCTACATTACACTGAGAATAATGGAAATAGATGAAGGTAATTATGATAAAGAACAGTCCGTTCTACTACATGAAGACTTATAAAATTGCTTAAATGTTCTTCTCTGTTAAACTTTTACTACTTTATGCCAAACAGAATTGTATGTAATAGGCAGAGAAAGGCATTTTTAGACCGCTTTTTACTAGTCAATATAGTCATATTTTTCTGTATGAACACTTATAACTCTGAGACTATAAAGACTAGTGCGGTCAAGTTTGGTATAAATATGTCTTATAATTTCACGCAGAAAAATGATGTATTATAACTTGGCCACGCCCTCTGCCGCCTCTGTTAATCAACAAAATACAAATCACCAGCAAACTTCAAACTTAGCTTTCATACCGCACTCTGGCGTATGCCCCCTTCTAGATTCTCATTATCTTTACCATGACATTTACTTATTTTTATTACTTGCCACCCATTTTCTCTTAGTGTACGGCAGCTTCTTCTAGGCTCGCTGCGTGTGGTGTGTTTGTTTGTACAAATGTTGAAGCTGAGCCTGCTCTGCCTCTCTCTCTCTCTCTCTCTCTCTGTTGCTTTCTCTTGCAGTCTCTCTCCCCTTCTTTCCTTTGTTTGTGCCATGTTTTCTTGTTATCCTGCATGTCTGCATAAAAAACAATGCCGAAAAACAATAGCAGGCTGCTCTAGTCCTAGTTCTGTTCCTGTTTGCCATTTCTATTGCTGCGCCAATTGCTGCGTTCCATTTTTTTTGTTATTATTAAAGCTACGATCGTTTTTCTGGCCGCCTTTTCAATTGACCGTACAAATCGCAACAAGGCTCAGCCGGGATAAGCCCCGCTGTACCGCAACAACAGAGCCCAGCACCCATGAGCTCCGACCTGATCCTGGCTCCCTTTCAATGCACGCCTCCTCCTGCTCTTTTCTTCACACGCTGCACTTTGTGTTGATCACTGATGCGCATTTGATTGCCTGCTCTCCGTCTCTCTTTCACTCACTCCCTCGTTCTCTCTCTCTCTCACTCTTTCTCTCTCGTGCCTAAGTCTTTGGAAAATCGCTTTGTTTTTTAGCGCTGCCTTTTTTTATGCCTTTCCTCAATATTTCCTGCAACTAATTGCGAGAAAAATCGTTAATACTTTGCAGAGATTAGACTGAACTGGACTTGAGCTGCGCAGGCGGTTGCCATCTTTGCCAGTTCATTGGTATCTTGAGCACTTCATCAGCTGGCGCAGCTTGCTTTGTCTAGGAAAGGGATGTAAAGTGGGTGCACAGTGGGGTGAACTGAATGATTCTTGGGAGTGTATTGAACTGAGTAGATAAATGATGAGGAGCTAACTTTGATAGATATATTTAATTTATCACTGAAAGTTATTCATGAATTTATACTCTCCCATGGGTTCTTCTGCATTGCGATTATTGACGTACATCTTGGGTTTTACGGAATCCACTTCGGGCCAAAGAATTCTCTTCTTTTCAGAGGTATAGGATATTCAATATCATTGATAATCAACGAGTTCAATGAAAAATGCACAATTAAATTGCCTTGAAACAGATCTTCTATGATCAAATAGAGTCTCTTATAAAAGGAATCCACTTTCATGGAATGGATTCCTACATTTTAATAGACATATGAGGTATTTATAATAGAATCTATGAGTTTCATAATAAGTAAACTCTCCTGCATTGAATCATTGTCTTATGGTATCGTAAGAGTTCTACAATATCCGATATATACCTCAGCCTTTACTAAATTCTCATTCTTAAATACATTTAACCAGTTCCATAATACGTAGGCAATTAAATTGACTATTCTTACTTGAAACAGTATCTACTCGAACGAAAGGATTGACTCGAGTCGAAAGATTCTTTACTTTTGAAAGACATATTCAATATTTGAGAGACGTATTCAATATCTTTTAGAGGATCAATCAATACTATAATGACAGACAATTAGTGGACTCTTCTGACTTGAAACATGCCCTTTACGATCGAAAGGAAATTCCAATAAACGATATATCACTCAGAGTTGTCCACTGTACCCGTTGGCCACTTGAAAATCTCGTTATCCTGTCAACGCCAGAGTTGACGCCACTTGGCAGGCGCTGGGAAAACTGACAGTCATCACCAAGCGATAGAAGGGGAAAAGGGGGCGGGCTAGAGGCGGGTGCGATTGCGTTCTCAAGTGCTCCAGCAATTGGCAGCTGCTTCTCGCGCTCTCGTATCGCTTACAGAGACACACACAATAGAAAGCAGCACGAGATGAA
The DNA here is from genome assembly GCA_018903425.1 of Zaprionus nigranus. Classification (NCBI taxonomy): domain Eukaryota; kingdom Metazoa; phylum Arthropoda; class Insecta; order Diptera; family Drosophilidae; genus Zaprionus; species Zaprionus nigranus. Next base: position 1,413,560 of record JAEIGD010000021.1, read on the forward strand.
TGAAAACATGAGCAACGCCTACAACAACCACCGCAACTGGATCAGCAGTAAAGGGAAACCTTTAGCGCGGTCCTTTGTCCCTTTTGTTTTGTGGTCTCTGCTGGCTTAGGATGCGGATGTGGTTAAAGCACAAGCACAACGAGAGTGGGCACTCAAACGCCTCGACGGGACTCAATTGTTTTGAGATCAATTTGCAACTTAATTGAAATCCATTTAAAGTAATGAGAGTTACTAACTTGCCTGTCCTCAGTCCTCTGCCCTTTTGCCCTTTCGCCCTTTTCTTCGACCTGCTCTACCCTTTCTTACCCGCTACCCTAACCCGGTGTGGGTTCGGTGCAAGGCTTTGGCTCATCCCGTGCTCAAGAATTATAATCCCCGGGACTACTACCTGTTCACTTTGTTAGCTATCTCTCTGGGTGGCTCATCTTGGCAGCAGATCAATTTGCAGGCTACGCAAAGCCAAATTGTCATTTCACAGGCAGAGACAGTGTAGAGAAGAAAAGCATGGGAAATAGGAAATTGGAAAGTTGGGAGAAAATTGGAGCATTATCTGCACTTGGAGTTGGGCCAAGGATAAAGATTCATTTGCCTGTGTGCCTCAAGTGCATGAAATAATAAAATAATATGCAGGCAGTTGGAAATTGAAGTTTTATGCCAGACAGGGGCTTACGCAGAAAGGCATGGGCACAGTAAACTGTATGAAGAATTTTGATAAGTTTGAAGGTGGAAGAAAAGTTTTGTAGAGAAAATTTAAGTGTCTTGGCTGACAAGGGCGTTGTCAGCAGGGGGAGTGAGAGTAGTTATCACTATAATAGATAAACTTAAAGGTAGTTAGGTCACTCGACGGATAGCTAGTCTCCTTTAAGTTCCATCCCCCTTCCTACTACGCCTCTGAGTTGCAGTCGAAAATTGAAGTGTATTCTCAAGCAGAGACGTAGTCAGAAGAGGGCGAGTTGATTTACAGATATCATAAAGTAAACTTTATAAGAAATTTGTTAATAGTGAGACTAGCTTGAGGACAACGGGTTGATAACTAATTGGAATAGAGGAAACTTTAACGAAATTGTGAAATTCTAAGAGAGTTTTATCTCTTTTACTTCCCAAGGGTATCCCCATTCCTGCTACGCCTCTGACTGGGCTGTCTTCATGTGTGAAAATATGCAAAAAATATGCAAAAGATTGTCAAAAAAAAAAAGACGAGAAATTGTCAGGCGAGTCCATTAAAAGGGAATAAGTGCGTGCAAATCCAGGCCGCAGGATGTTTTTCATATTATCAGCGCATATTACTTTATTGAAAATGAAAAAGCACACGCCCAGCCACGCCCCAATCCCCTGCAGAAGTTGCCAAAGTAAACATGTGTGAAGAAGCAGAAGAAGTTGGAGATGGATGAGGCGGAAGTTGCCTACAGGAATGCTCACCCCTGAACGCGTGCAAAGAGGTAGAGAGAGAGAGAGAGAGAAAGAGTGAAAATGATAGAGCACGGCATAAGTTGATCCCTTGTAAATCCCTAAATTGTTTTATGACCATATTGGAAAAGTAGGTGTAAACCTAATTTTGCTTTATGTGCCCCGACCTGCGCGCCGTGCTTGAAGCTCAATGCGGAGCAACCGCAAAAAAGGACACACGCTGCTCATGGATTTCTGCCTTCCTTGTTCCGGCTGCAGGTCAAAGGCAAAGGTTCGCAGACCTGCACTGCACTCAATTGAGAACGGGAGCGGCTGCTTCCGCCTTTGTTTGCGCGCTTGTGCTGAGCCTCATTTAAATCGAACCGCTGGCCAATTTGCATTCGCACCACAAGCAAATTGATCCGCCCTAATCCTTGTCCAACTCCTTCGAGTCCGGGTTAGTGTGATACGGCCTCGAAAGGGATTTCAATTTAAAAGGACAACAAGAGAGAGAGAGAGAGAGAAAAACAACAATCTTTGCCCTCGGCTTTGCACTCGCTCAAGCCTCCGGCTTGACGAGAACTGCAAATTGAAGTCACTCGACCGAGCTGAGCATAACTGGTCAGCTTGGAAAAGGGGTGCGAGGTTTACAAAAAGATAGACAGAGATAGAGAGAAAGCAGAGATGGCAGAGGGAGAGGCAGGGTGAGGCAGGCAAATAGACAAGCAGGGGAAGATCTAGATCTAGAGGTTGGCAGTATTAAGTAATGAATACCTATTATGAAGTGAAACATATGTTTTCTGCAATCTTTGTTCTCTCAAATTATTTATTTTAGATATTGTATTTGCGATCTATTTAAATTGAACTTTAAGTGTTAGTTAAAATAAGAAATGCTAAAGAATTAAGAACTAATGAGATTGTTTAATAAAGAAAGCGAATATATCATTTGTAATTGTTTTTATACCTAATATAAAATATTTATTCTGACAAATTCCTTTTAAAAAAAATTTATTTGCTTATTTAATTAATTTTACTACGATAAGTTGATTTTGTTTTATTTATTAATTGTTATATTAATTTATAATACTTAACAATTAATTTCCTTATTCCAATCAATAATTAAATCAGTGCTAAACATTCCATGCGTTCTCCCTATTTTCCGTTTGTTGAAATTGCGCGCCCATTCGAAGCGCCATCTATAGTTCAATGGCAAGCTACGCTTGTTCTGCACATGTGGCAACGCTGCCTTACGCAGCTGTTTGCTTATAAATGGCAACTTTGTACCCTTGTCTGCCTATCGATATCATAGTATACACATCGAAAAGCAAAATTTGACTGACAACACAAATTGTAAACAAAATATTGAGTGTGAAATAAAAAACGAAATACACAAATAAAAGAAAACAAATGAACAAGAAAAGTATGGACAAGGAAAAGCCGAAAAAGCGACGTAAGACGGGAAAACATGAGTTGCAGCGACGTCGCTGTAGGAGAATAGCTGCGGAAATGGCTGCAGAGGCAGCAGCAAGCTGGGTAGGCGCAGAACTAAAGGTACCAGAGGTTGACCCAGTAGAACAAATGCCCAAAATGCCTGAGATTTGGAAAAAGACCTTCAGAAACCTCGTGCGGTGGCATCGTCAGCAGACAAGTTACTTCTGCGGTGTACTCTCAGGAGATGAGGTGGTGGAGGAGGAGGAGGAGAAGAAAGATGAGGAGGAGGAGGAGGAGGAGAAGAAAGATGAGGAAAAATCCTCGCAGGAGGGTGAATACGAAGTAAATGAAGAGATGCCGCCGGAGACAGTTGACAACAAGGTGGATGAGGACCAAGTGGATGCCGATTACTTGAGCTTTCTGGAGGTGACCCGCAAGCATCAGCGGGAACTAAAGCGAATGCGTGCCGAAGAAGATCAGAAACTAATGCAGAGACATGCCAAAGAACTGGAAGCACTGAGCATCTCAGCCAGATCAGAAAACTAAAACCTCAACATAGTCTTAAGATAAGCCATAAGATGAAGAAGATGACGAATTACTCCAACAAAAATAAATGCAAATGTATTCAGTGTAAATGGCGTGGGTGTTGGGGGGGGGTGTGTCATGTATAACGGTAAATGCAAGCGTGGCTTCATCCCGGCCTGGTCCGGTTCTGAGAAGTGTGCTTTGAGCCTGCCTAATGAAGTTGTGCGAAACTGGACACAAAGAGAAGAGAGAGAGGTTGGTAAAGGGGGAGGGGGGAGGAGAGACGCACATTAACCTGACCATGACAAATGTTGGCTCATTTGTTAGCGAACACACTGAAGAAAGCTTCAAATTAGGGCTGAGACTTGGACTTCATCTTCGACTTGGACTCGGCCAAGTTGGTTGGCATTTCATCAGGCAGAAATGTATAACAGAATGTGAATTAATACGTGCTGCCATTAGGGTAGCACAGCGACAGTGGGTCACAGTGGAGAGTGCAGGACTGTATGTTCTGAGAGTGGGCGTGGCAAGCTCGCATTAGCCGCCTTTTTTCGACAGAAAAACCCAATTAAGTTATCTGTCTGGCCAGAGAAAGAGAGAGGAAGAGAGACCGAGAGCAGACCTAATTCCAGGCACATGAATGCTGTGGAAACTGACACCGTTGTGCACCTTCTTTGGCCACAAATGGCCGCAGGTGTCGCTAGGCTACGAGGCAATACGAGGCGACCTTTCTATTAGCTCAGGCGTGGCACATAAATCACAGCGCGGTGTGGTGCGGGGAAGTGTAGCAGGCGCTGCTTGGGAATTGAGATTGAGGCCGAGGCAAGGCGAGTGTGTGAAAAGTGGGTGAGGTGGGTGAGTTGGAGGGAGGTAGAGCAAGAGGAGAGATATGAGATGGGGAGAGACTAATAAGTTGGAAGAGAGAGAAAGAGAGAGAGAGACAAACAGGCACATAACTGCTGATAATGAGGGAAAAACATAGTAAGGATGCTAGAAAGCGCATAATAGATACATACAGAGAGTACAGTAAAGAGAGGGATAAAAAGTAACAAAGGGGTAGGTTAATACAGAGAGAGATCAAAGACAGCAGACGGAAAGGTCCTTGTGTTGCTGGAGCATAACATTCTTCAAAAAAGTTTGAATGTACACTAGTCCCTCAGTCTTAAGGCTACTATATAACTTAGCAGCACGGATTCTACTGTTGCACACTGTAAATATATAATATATATATGTATATAGATATTTCGTATAGCTGTCATACAAACTATCGTCCAATTTTTGTTATTTTTCAAGATATTGCAACTAAATTTACTACATGACTTTTTATACCCTTCGGCCATTGAAAATGGTCTAATAGAGGTATATTAATTTTATACAAATGTTATATGTTTCTATATATAGAACATACCTATACAATTTTATCAAAATTGGACGACTATAACATATAGCAGCTATAGGAACAATCAGCCTAAATAAAGGTTTTTCTTTTCTCATACTTTATTAGTTTTTCATTATATTTGATTCTCATTTGTTTTTCTCTGATGTCTCCTACTGGTATCCCCTGCCTCCCACTGCTGTTACCCTCTGCTCTCCTTTCCCCCTCTTTCTCTCTCTCCCTCTTTCTCTCGTCCCCTCTTTCTCTGTTGTTTCATTGGCTGACCTTGTGCTTGGAATCTCTGTGTGTGGTGCCTTTGCTGCAGTCTGCTGTAGGGTTCCCTCATTACTACCAACTCTGACGGGGTCTGAGGCCGGTCAAAAACCAAAAACTGAAAAACTAAAAACAAACGCGAAAAACAATAACTATTTTGCATTATGCTTTGTTGTTGCTTTGTGCATTTCTTGTGGTCGCTTTGGCGGCATTGGGAATTACAATGGAGCCACTGGAATGTGGCTCCATTAAAAATTGTGGAGCCTAATACACGATTTGCAGTTGCTGCCATTGCTGCTGTTGTTATTGCTGCTGTTGTTGTTGCTCTGTTGTTGTTGTGCTGTTGTTGTTGCTACTGTGGCTGCTGCCGTTTTGTTTGTTGTCGCTCTGCATTAGCAATTTAATTGATTTGTAGGCAACAATTTGTCTGCCACATTGTCTCTCTCTCTCTCTCGCTCAGCCTTCGTTTGCTATCTGCCTCTCTCACACAAAGCAGCTATCTCTGTCCCTCTATTGGCCTAGTTGGCCTCCGGGGCAGGAGCAGGTTTCGGTGTCATAAAATATGCATAAATAGCGCGAGATTTTGCTGAGATCTTGCAAAGATCTTTTCAAGTTGTGTTGGGGGTGTTGTCTGCTGTGTTGCAACGCACTTGCAACATGGCGTCGCAACAATAACAACAATAATTGCTGAGGCAAGCTCTAAAGCAGACGGCAACAGGTGGAACAGCAACAACAACACCAGTGCTACCTTTGCTGCCCTTTGGGTTTGGCTTGTTTGTTTTCCACATCGTTGGCTGCTCGTTTCGCAGTTGTTGTTGCTGGCTGTTGGTTCTGCCCTGTTGCTGTTGGTTATTAGCAGCATTCAGCAGCTACACCCCTTTAATTAGAGGCCTCTACTGTCTCTCTATCTCTCTCTCTCTCCTTCTCGCTCCCTTTTTTCCTTGCCTTGCAGCTGACGTGGCAATTGCTGCGTCACTTTGGGAACGCCGACAACCGGCGGCCATTTTAATGCCACACTACAGTAGTTATTCAGTATAAGCCATGAGAGTGCTTTGTAGGAACTTCTTTTAGCTGAAGAGAAGGTTGAAAAGACTGGAAGAAAGGAAGGAAGGAAGGTGTAGGAGGAGAAGGTTCTCTCTTGAAGGTTTTTGATAGTTTGGCAGGAGCATTTTGTAGGTCAAGTAATTTAGAATTCGAGCTGAAGCTTTTAGCTTGAGTTAGCACATAGTGAAGAGGCTAAACTGAAATATAACTTAGAGTATCTCTTAATAATCTCATCAGAACTGATTTCTTGTCTTTATTTAACATATATCTGATGAGGTGTGCATATGAGTTGAGAGAGAAGTCGACTATTATCTTATTCCATCTATGCTTATCCTTCTATCTTCATCTCTTTATAAGTTATATAACTCTTCTAATCGCAATTTCTTCTTATATGTGTGTGTCTGTCGCTTAGTAGAACCTTCTGTTGAATTAAAGCTACGCAGAGATTATCTTAAGGATAGTGACCAATTGAAGGGAGAACTCAGATAAAACTGAGAGGAGGACTGTAGTGACGGTCTGAGAGTATTTATTATTCACTAACTAATTTCAATCATATCCTTTAGCATTATAAAAGCTGTGAAACTGTAGCTTACTCATATTCAGTATATCCCATCTTATCTACAATATCTTAATGTGTTTCTAGGTTAACAGAACCTTTAGCTAAATTAAAGCAGAGTTTTATAATTAGCAATCATTAAGATGCCTAGAAAATTAAAGGAAAAGCATGACTGGACTAGGACTGAAAAAGGGGAATGAAGTAGGAAGAACTAAGACACAACTGAGAGCAACTCAGCGCATCTCAGTGTTTCTCACACTCACCTCATCCCATTCCATACCACATCTTTACTTCATCTACGTTACTTCAGATCTATTTTCAGCGCGAATAACATAACAATTTGCATAATCTTGAACATTTAAGCTCTCGTTTTATGTTTATTATAAAAAGCTTATAGCAGGCTTTACTTTTATAGTGGGTTATTTAATATTTTATTGTTTTAATACGCGAATAGTTTTGGTTAATAGTTCTCCCCCCGCCCCTTCTGAACGTATCTCATGCATTGCGTTTTTATGTTCCCATTCTCACATGAGTCGCCGCAGCCTCCCACTGTTTCAGCTGCTGCTGTTGGTGACAACAGCAACAATTGCAGTTGCAAAACGGGTTGTACAGAGAGGAGGTGGGGAGGGGAGGGGACTGGGCCTGGCTAGTTGCAGTTGGCGCTGCGAGGCGCTGTCGAAATTCATCCAATTCAAAAGGCGATTTCTGTTTCCAGTTTCAAGTTTCTATGTTTTTTCTCTGCCTGTCGTTCTCCATTTGTCGCCAGGCACTTGTTGCTGCTGCATGCTGCATGTGGCAAGTGCAAAGTGAGTAGGAGAGAGAGAGAGATGGGCGGAAGAAAGGCAGGAGAAGGAAGCGTGAGAGAACAAACTGCGCCTGCGCACGCGTTCAATTAGCTCGCAAATTGCAAATCGTGCGGCGCATGCCACGTTCAGTGGTAGCAACAACATGTTGCCATTGCTGCTGCTGCTGCTGTTGCCGTTGCTAGCAACAGTTGCTAATGTGTTGTCAACAGAATTCGCGTTGACAGCAGCAGCGAAAATATTTCATTTCAAATTTGCAATGTGAGAAGGTGTAGAGCGAGAGAGGAAGAGGCAAAGAGACGGAGAGGTACATGCGGGGAGGAAGGAGGAAGAGAGAGTGAGGGAAGAAAGATAGAGAAAAAGTGAGAGGGAAGATAGAGAGGGAATAGAGACAGGGAAGAGCAAGAGAAGGGGAAGAATGGAGTGAGTAGCAACAGTGCATATTCTAGAGCAAGCAGCTTAAAGAAAGCAAAGTTGTCTCCTTTTTTAGTCTTGAACATTGAAAATAGTCAAGAAAGGGTATATAAATTTGTGCCAGTGTATGCAACAGGCAGAACGAGGCGTGGCAGAGCCTACTAAGTGTATGTATTTCTTTACATGATCAATAATCGAGTCGATTGAGCCAAGTCCGTCAAGATCTCAGCTATTATAAAAGATAAAGAGAACAAATTTGGCATGAAGGCTTCTCTACACCATCAACTGATCATGTCTTTTTCAAATGTTGGCTGCCACGCCCGGCGCCTCCGCAAATCAATAATTTAATTTGTCAACTCAATTTTCAGGCGATGTATTAGAGATACAACTTTCTGACTTGAACATGTACTAAGCAGACTAAGATATCTATCTCAACTCAAAATTTCATTCCCATCGCACTATAAACACAGAAGTTATTCAAGTTACCGTTTGTGCCTAAGGCTCTAAGCCTGCCCCTGCTGGTATGCTTTAATATTTTACGAGTGTAAAACTAATCTACTGTATAGGGTTTTAAATGAGTACAAAGGGTGTCTTACTGTCGGCTTGGCTGACTGCAGTTTTATACAATTATTTCTCTCAGTGCACGCGCTGCTTTGCTGCTCTTTAATTGTGAGGGGAAACGGAGCAATCGCTGAGTTATGGCATAGGCCTTGAGACAACAACATCCTGTGCCCATTGTCCAAGCCAAGTTGATGCTGCTGCTACTGCTGCTGCTGTCGTTACTGTTGCTCGTAACTCAGCAGCAACATTTGCATCTGCAGCAGCAACATCGACGTTGCTTTGCCTTGCCTTGCCTTGGATTGCATTGAATTCCTTTGCAAGTTGCATTTTTGTCATTTCGCGTTCCTTTGAGTGAATGATAACTGACAGTTAAACAGCCTGACATTGCTGCTGCACTTCTCCTCCCTTCCTCCTCCCCTCTTGCTGCAGCTGTTGCCTACTGCTGCCTGTGGCCCTGGACTGTCTGTCTGTCTGCTGCCCTGGCGAGGGCAGTTCGTTTTGTTTTTCGTTTGCCAAGGTAAATGTCAATAAATATTGTCATTGTCATGGTTGCTGTTGCAACTAGAGCTGCAACTGTTGCGCTGCTGCAACTGTTGCAGCTGTGGCTTGTTACCCAATCTCAGTCTGCTCATAAATTCTATCAACAAGCAAATGGAAATATTAAGGAAATTTAATTGTTGCAGGGCACAAGCTGTCTAGGCAGAGGAAGGAGGGAGGAGAGGGCATGGCTGGCAGAGGCATTGCCTGCTTTTGTTTACATGCTCAAAGCAACCACCGACAAACAGAGAGTCAAAGGCGACGATTGCAGGCAAGGCTCACAGCGGATCTATGGCCCAACTGCGTCTGCAACTCCCCCTTTCTTTTCATCTCCCTCTGCTTCTCCTTGTCCCTACTCAACTGCAATGCGAAACCAACCGCAGAGCAACATACATCATTTTCACACCGAAGAGGCAATTGATGAGGCAACAAGGAGGGGCAGCAGGAGGCGGAGGAGGGGGGCACAACCTGTGGCAAACCTCAAGGCGAGAATTATCAGCGACAACAGCAACAACGGCAACAGCAAGGTGTGGCGCAGCAAATGACTTTGAACTGAGAATTTGCAGCTAATAATTTACACAAAAGCGTTTTTAATCATCCAACGGCAGCCAGGAAGGAGGCAAAAAGGGGAGTAGAAGAGAGAGAGAGAGAGAGAGAGAGGAAGCAGAGGCATCTCAGGCTTGGCCAATAAATTGCCAGCCTGGCAGCAGCAGCAACAGCAGCAGCAGCAGCAGTGGCTACACTCGCCAAAAAGCCACGCAGTCAAGCTTAACTTTGTTGCAGCTTCTCTCCTGCCTCCCCCCCCTCCCTCTCTTTTCTTGCAGTGTATAAATATTTACAAGGCAGGCAATCAATCAGCGCATAGCTCAGCTCATGATCCCGCGCTGCTGCTCTGCCATTAGCATTGTGTCACTCAGCAACAGCAGCAGCAGCAGCAGGCAGGGAATGCCACAGAGAGATCATTGATAATGATCTGAGTGTAACTGCAACTAGAGTGGGGCAAGAGGAAGAGCAACAGCAACAGCAGCAGCAGCAGTAGAAGAATATCAACTGAGCGCCAAAGGCCTAAACTTAAAAGTATGCGTAATGGCCCCAGGGAGTGCACAGAGCGCACTGAGGAGGAGCACACACACATGGAGAGAAGGAGGCACATATGGAGGAGGCACATATGGAGTGCACATACATATACACACACAGAGAAGGAGACACACGCAGCCTGCGGTTGTTTGCCTTTTGTCTAGCGGAGAAGAAGAAGGTTGCGCAGCGATGAGAAAACGCGTCATAAATGCGTAAAGTTGATGACAACAGCAGCAGCAGGAGAGAGAGAGGGAGAGATAAGGGGAGAAGAGGGAGAAGAGAAGAGCATTGGCAGCCAGGTGTGGGAATGTGGGAGAGAGGAGACAGTTGTAGTAAGTAGGACAGAGGGACAGAGCAGGCAGACCGAAGGGGCCTCTAGGAGAAGAGTTGACAGTGGAAGGAGAAGGCTGAAGGGGAGAGAGAAACAGAGTAAGAAGAGGGGAAAAGGAAGAGAAAGGTAGTAGACGAGACAGTAGAAGAAGGGGAAGTCATGAGGGGAAGTTACTCTGGTCAGTCAATAAGGAGAGTCAGGCAGGAGGAGAAAGAGGGAAAAGAAGAGGGAAGAGAGAAGCAGAGACACGAGGGAAGCCTGCACTGCTAGAAGAACAGATACCGAGGAGAGGTGAAGACTGGTAGAAGAGAAGAGTGCAGGAGGGACAGAGCTTGAAGGTGGATGGATGAGAGATGGGTCTCTTCTCAGCTAGGGAGGCGGGGGAGGAGGACTGGGGAAACCGTCACTGCTCGCTTCGGCAGTCTTCATCATATTTAATGGTTGTGTGATAATATGCCACGTTGCTGCCGTTGTAGCTGTTGTTGCTGTTGTCGATGTTTTGCTGCTGCTGCTAGGCACACACACACTGAAACACACACACATACGGACACACACACACATAGACTGACACACCGTCAACATGGCCATAAAGAGTCGCGGGCAAAACAAAACTCAATTAAAGAAACGCATTGCACTCTGTCCGCATTGCAGGCGAGCAATGATACTGCCAGGCAGCAACAGCAACAGCAACATTGGCAGCAAGCAGCAACATCGTGATTATTGTGCTGATAATCATCGTTATCATCGGCATCATCATCGTGATCATCGTGATAAACAAACTGACATTGAAGTGCCAGATCGACAACGAGTTGCTGCTGCTGCTGTTGCTGCCGTTGCCAGCAATGCTGCTGCTGCTGCTGCTCATAAATATGGCGTATGGTTGCAGTCGTCCATCGTCGTCGTTGTGGTCATCTACAACTTGGTTATTAGTCGCCCGGAATGTTGGCGATGCGCGTTAATTAACTCATCAATTTCTTTGCTCCTAGCTCGATTGTTGTTGCTGCTGTTGTTGCTGTTGCTGTGCTGCTGCAGCAGTTGCGTTGTTGCAGTTGTTGCTGTTGTTGCATTTGCAATGTGTCTGGGGCCAAAAGGGTTTTTGGGCTGCCTACACACAATAAAAATAATACAGACTTGCCACCAGCTTAGCTAACAAATCAAGCTGCCTCTTCTCCCCTGATCTTCTTTCTCATTCCCTCTCTCCCCTTACTCCCCTGGCTTCCTTCTGTTACCTCTTTGCTGCCTGCCAATCCCAGGCGATCCAATCAGAGCGCAGACAGCAGATGACAGGCGCAATATGCGACTACACTGCAAGAAACGCGTGTGTGAGATGAAATTAATAAATAATTGAGATTTGAAAATGCAAAAAGTAAGTTAGAAATTAAGTAAATTGCAATGTTTGGTGGTTGTGCGTTGAAAATAGTTGTTATAGAGCAAACTTAAATAAAATAATGAAAATGGACTTTTAAAAATGAAGAAAGACGCTGGAAACTGTTAAATTGTAATGTTTATATATTTTAAAAAATTTAGTTGTATGACTTTATAGTATGATCTAGTTCAATTTGCAATATAAGTAGTAAGAATGTGCTGGATACACCCGCTACCCGATTTATTAAATGTATAACTTCTATGTATGTTTGTTTGTATACTTGTTGTATTGTATACTTAAGGGAACCGCTTGGAAATTAGTTCCTCATTGAAACTAATTCTTAAATAGCTTCTATGTTAATTATTCGGTCGCAGCCAAATTTTTAGAAATAACTTGGGCTTTAATAGTTATTATGTTTGCCTAAAATCAACTTTTTTGAAAACGCTTGAAATTCGATTTTTATCGATTTACAGAAGTCGAAGGGGGAGTGATCAAATTCTTAAAAGAAACTTGAACTACGTGAAGCAAATTAACAGATAGATACCAAATTTGGTAGACCTAGCTCCTATAGTCTCTGAGATTTAGGTGTTTATACAGATGGGCAGACAGATAGAGAGACAGACAGACAGAGGGACATTTGGCCCACTTTCGCAGGTGTTGAGCTGATGCTGTTTCTATTCTTGCCATCATCATAAATTAGTATATATCACTCTGCTATTTCTCTCACTGTAGTCTAGCTGTAGTTGCAGGCCCTCCTGCTTTGCCCTCTGTCTGCTGTCTGATGTCTGGCGAATGCGTGTGAGGTGGCATTCCTTGGCAACCCGCCCCCGCCTGCGCAGGCCCTATGCTCACTTCTCTTTCTCCTCCTGTCTCTTGCTGCTGCCCTGCCATGTCTGGTATGTTTTTTTCTGCTGCTGTTGCTGTTGCAGTCAGCGAAATTAAGTACCCACTAGAATGTAGTTGAAAATGTCTTTAATAATGACAGCAACTATGTGTGGAACTTGAAAAGCGCGTAAGCATCATCGGCTGCGGAACACGTTCATGTCCACTTCGGGATTGGGATCGGCTGCCCTCGCCTGCTTCCCTACTCGGATTGAGGCATGTCGCCAGCTCTTTGTTGTTGCTCAACAGAGAGTGTGTGTGTGTGTGTGTGTAATCTGGAACGTCATTTTTATTGCTGCCACTCGCTGGGGCATTCCTCAGTCAGAACTCGGTGAGGGGCACAGCCCGCGCTCAGCTCTGGCGATGAGTGGAGCCACTGAGTCAGTCGCCTTCTCTTTCTCTGTCTCCAGCTCAGCTCGCCGGCTCAGCCACCTCAGCCTGCTCGTTGTCATCTTAAGCAATCATCTCATAATCGGCAGTGGCAGCACGGCTTCCTCTGCTTCCTGCTGCTGCTGCTGTTGCATTTATGAGGCGTCTTCGCTCTGTCAGCAGCAAATCCTCGCGCAGCCAAATCGGAGCAGCAGAACAACAGCAACAGCAACAACAGCAAATGGCGGCAACAGCAACAGTTGCTGACACATCGTCAAGAAGCTGATATAAATCTACGCATTGGCTGCGGATCTGGAGCGCAGTTTTGATTGATTGCTCTGCTGCCTGCAGTCAGAGGTAGGGGTAGAGTTGGAGAAAGAAAGAGAGAGAGAGAGTGAGATGGAAGCAGAGACAGTGAGAGAGGGAGAGACAGTGGCAGCAACAGCAACAGTAGCAACAGCGGCAGCGGCAACTTTTTGCTGCTTTTGGTGTTAATAATAATTATTTGTAGTGAATTGACAAGGGAAGAGTAAGAGCGAGAGGGCAAGGGAGAGGAAAATGGCAGAGAGTAGAGCAGTAGATAGAAAAGAAAAAGAGAGAGAAAGGCAGGGGCGGAAAAGAAGGGCTAACAAGAGTGGGAGAAAGAGAGAGGAAACAAGCATATCTTGAGAATGTTGACACTTTTTCAATACGCATCAGAACACTGGCGAAGGTGTTGCAGTTGTTGAAGAATAAGAGCTATAGAGAATAAGATATAGAGAATTTTATATAGGAGGTATACCAATTCTACTAATATATAGTACTATAGCTATAAACCTATCACAAGTTACAGAAAGTTTAAGAGAAGAGACATATAGAAGTAATAAAGAGTCTAATCAGCTATTTCTATGAAGGGAAGGTAAGGTAAATGAATGCAAGGTGTCACTTAAGGCTAACTAGTTTAGTATGGTAAAATGACTATATAAAGAGAAGTAAATCTGTATGGAATACAAAAGATATAGCATATTGTGAGTAAAAGAAAACTGAAGTGGACTTCAATTATCATAATTGAATAATACAGACAACGGGAAAGAGATTCCTTCAATCTTTATACTCTCAACAGTTTAAGGGTAGAAAATCAAAAGATTGACTTGGATCGTTTTTAACTTAGCTTGATTAGGCTTCTAAATAAAACTGATATATGGTTTAGCCGGTACTTAGGCATAGGAAATACAATGTCATGTTAAAATAAAATACATATATGTCTTGTTAAACACTGTTCTCCTTCCGATTTTAACCCCAATATTCAAAAAAAACTTAACTTCAACTTACAATAAAAAGAAACAGAGAACAGCAAGCAAAAGAAGCTGCAAAAGGTAGAGATAGAGAGAGAAAGAGACAATGAGAGAGGGACAGAGAGGCAAGTCAAACAGAGACAGACAGACAGACAGTGTCAGAGAGAGAAAGAAACAGAGAGACACATAGATGGAAAGACAGCGATAGAGGGAAAGTTCAAATATTGCCCATAGAGTTCACGGCAACAACAACAACAGCAGCAACTTGGCTTAGACATTGTTGACGTGTGTGGCATGCAACCAAAATTTGTTGCTGCTGTGTTGCGGTCAATGTTGTTTGTTGTCATTGCAGCAGCAGCAGTTGCCGGCGCGACAGCAACAATGTTGCAACGCGGCAGCAATTTAAATAAGTGCCCAGCAGCAGCAGCAACAACAGCAACTGGCACTACAGCAGCAACAACAGTAACAGCAACAATAGCAACTGCGACAATAATAACAAGAGAGAGAGGGAGAGAAAGAGAGAGGGAGAGAGGAGAGCGAGAACAGAGCAGAGATAACTGCCGCTCTTTCTGTTGCTGTTTTCGTTTCTAGCGCTCGTCTTTATTTCCTTTTGGCGACGCCGGCAACACGAAGGTCAACAGCAGCATCAGCAGCAGCAACAATTGCTGATGTGCCTGGCGGCAATGTGTTGCTGTTGTTGTTGTTGTTGCTACTGTGGCTGCTGCTATGAGCCTTTGGCCAGCCGCTTACAAGCGTTGCAAATTCCGCGCGGCTGTCGCCATAATTGTTGAAATATAGCCCCCCCTCCACTACCCTCTCTCTCTTCCTTCTTCTCTTCTCATTCTCTTCTACAATCTCCTTCCTTGCCTTCCCTCCCCGCAGCAACACTTTTGAGAGATCAACAATTGGCTCTGGCGTATTTAATGAGAGAGACGAGCGAAAATGAGCTGCCACAGAAAGTGTTGGTGAAGGGGAAGAGCTGGGTAGAGGGGTAAGGGGAGGGGAGCAAGGGGGAAACTGTGGCATGCGAGGTGTCTAAATTAGCTGGGAACGCGTTTTTCGGGTGGAGCGCGGCCATCAAAAGCAGCAAGCGGCATATTGTCGCCGTTGCTTGTAATTAGGAGCAGCCAAAAAAAGCAACAGAGCAGCAACCACAGCAACCAACAGCAGCAAGAGCAGCAGCAGCAACCACAGCAACAACAGCAGCAACAATGCAACGGGTAGAAACATTTGTCAACAAATAATAAAAATCGGTAGCAATTGCAATTGTTGTCGAATGTTCTGTCGCCGCGCGGCAACTGTTGCTGCTGTCGATGATGCTGCCACTGCTGGTGCTGCTGCAGCTGCACAAAGGGATGCGGCTGGCCATGGCAACATGTTGATCACTGATATCGTCTGCACGATTTTGCCAGGCCAAGCGCAAGGCAGAGAGCGCAACAGGTAGACACGGCTGCGACTGCAGTTACCGCCAGCTATTGTTGTTGTTGTTTCTCTGTTGCTGTTGCTGTTGTTGTTGTTCCTCCGTTGCTGCCTGCTGTTTCTGTATGGACAGCTTTTTGTGTGCTGTGCTGCTGCTGTTGTTGGTTTTTGTTGATCTGGCAACTTCATTACTTGACAGCGCACGACTTTGATATGGAAGCAACTGCAAAATGCATTTCAAATGACCAACAGCAAACCACAGCAACAGTTGCAGAAACTACAGCACGGCAACAGCAGCAACTGCACAGCAAGAAAGGCAAGTGTGGAAGAACGATGAGAGCTTCAAGTTGAAACTGATGGAGGGGAAATTTTGATATGGAAGTTGATATATGTAAATATGTATGTAATCTAGATGTATTATAAAGAATTAATTGTATATGATAACTTATAAAGGGTAAACGTTTCATATAATATCAGTCTTCTGTGCAATGATATTGTAAACTGGCCTTCCACTAGGTAATTCAATAAAAAGCGTATCCCAGGCGTAATTTTATGTCAGGACAGTTCCTTTTTGGTAAACACTATAACTAACAACGCCCAAATGATCTCTAAAATAAACATTGAAGTTATTTAAGAAAAATTATAAAGAGGTGCTGATTTTCAACCCACTTTCCTTCAAAGTATGCAACACAAAATATGCTTAACATAGATGTTCTAAGAATATTGATTTGAAATTGTTTCTGTCAGGTGTTCTATAAGATGTTCTAAGGTTTTGTAGAAGAACAAAGTAAGCTAAAGCTAAAGTTAACTAAGCAAGACATATGCAAGGTCTTTAATAAGTAAAGTGCTCATACAACTCTGGTCTTTCTTTTAAAAGTATTAGATTAAACATATTATAAGTGAATGCCGATGAAAATTTGTGTTTTTGAATGAATTACCTCAAGTTTTTAAATAATGAAAATCTAAGCAAACATTTACATTGCTTAGATTCGAAATTTGCAGTGTTTATTTTAGGTAAACTTTTTATAGAACCCCCTTTTTCCTCTGCTAGTTTTTCTTTTAGTGTGCTGCTTAGGAAAACCTGCTAGAAAAACAAAGCTCAAAAAAGATATTGACATTAACGAAAGAATGTTAAGTATATACAAGCTTATAATCGACTTTCCCCCACAACATTACACTCTCTCATCAATGCTGTCAATCTTTTCTCTCAGTGTGGCATAGTTTTTTGTTGCTGCCTGTCAGAATATGGATGGAATTTTGTTGTAATCAATTTTACAAGTTTTTATTGATGCAGCAAACAGAGAGAGTCTGCAAGAGAGTCGCCGCATGTGGCACACTGTGTGCGTTTTTTGCGTGTTGTCCTTGAGCCGCATCGACCCACTGGCAGTCAACTAAAGCTAGTTCTCCATTTCCCCTTCCCTCCACTCACTTACTCCTTCCTCTGCGCGGTGGCAAAGTGCCTCGTGTGACACCTAGACACATTTCTGCCATGGCACAAATCAAAAGGAAAACATTTTCACTTTCAATTACGGCAATTAAAGCGAGCAATGATAATAACTCACTTAAGACGGCGATCGCAACAGCAAGAGAATGAGAGAGGAAGAGAGAGGGAGAGAGAGGAGCCCAAACTGGACGTGCAACGTGCAATGCGATGCGAACGCGACGAGGATGCAGCAAAACTAGTTCAGCAGGCGACAGACAGTGTTGCCAACTAAAACCACAAAAAAAAAACTAGCTTGTTTTCCTCTTTTTTTTTGGCTGTTTATAAATGAGCGAAAGTGTCAAGGTAGAGAGAAGAGAAGTAGACAGAGGTAGAGTGAGAAGGTAAAGCAACGTGTGTAGTTCCATTTGTAGTTGCAAGTTTAGTTTTCTAGCTAAATTTAGCTTGAATTTAAAACCAGCTGACTTGACAACTCTGTGCTGTGCTGTCGCAAATTGAATTTTGCGAAAACTATGCAACACTCATACGCCCCGTGGGTCCTTGAACCCCGTTGCGCCTGCAGCACAGTCTACCCCCGCCTCGCCCCTCTGATTCCCGCTTGTGTGCTTGCAATTGCAGCATAAACGCTTTTTAATTGAATACGAATACTGTACTGGATGAGGGAAGGCGGGAAGTGGAGCAGGGCAAGGGCAGGGGCACAGGGAAAGGGACAGGAGTAGAAACTGAGACCAGGGACAGTGCCAGGCCTGTCCTCGATATGCGATTCGCGATCAATGTTGTTGTCGTCGTCGATGTTGCTGTTGTTGTTGTTCCTGTCGCTGCTGCTGTTACTGCCTCTGTTGTTGTTGTTGCTGTTTCTGTCGTCGTCGCTCGTTTTGAAGTCATCGCCCAGTGCAGTGGCTCACTTACAACTGGCCGCCGCCGGGCATCCTTTTTGGTTGTGGCTCAGTTGACTTTTTTTTTCCTGTGTGTGTGTGTCTAGAAACTCTGAAGAGGCCCTTGACAGAAAGGGTATAGGGATTGTGTGGAAGAGAATGTAATGTAGCAAACAAAGCAATATCTACAAAATCTAACAGAATGCAATCTGCCTTATCAATTAAATATAATCAATATATTTCTTAAATAAGGTTATGTGGCGAAGAGTTTACTGTAGAAGTAACTCTTTTTGTTGTGTAGTAAAGCAGTATCATATGCATTGCAGGGTATAGGGTTTGTGTGGAGAAGAATGTAACATAGTGGCGCTGCCTTGGCAATCCAATATAGTCAATATATTTTTAAAATAAGGTTCTCTGTTCGTTGTGCAGTACAACAATACGAAATTATATTGCATTTTTATATTATACTCAATTTGAAAATCTGATCACTTGAGTATTGATTCAATCTATGACTATCTAATATTGTCTGTATATTTTATATAAAACAGGTATAGTAGCAAATGGTTATTAGTGCATAAAGTTATATTGGTAATATAGATATTATCTGTGCTTTAGTCAGGACCGCCGGGACGGTTTCAAGCCCCTTCTGCAACACGGGGTCCTATTTTAATTGCCTTGCTTTATTTATTTAGTTCAGAAAGTATTTCATAAAATAAAGAAACTTAATACTAATAACATAGACTCTTTTCTCGAAGTTTTTCATTGTAAAATGATCCATAGTTTTTGAGATATTTATATTGCGGTTACTGTTATTCGAATTGCCAGTACATTAAATCATTCTTGCCCCATTGTGCAAAGTAAATACATACTATATATTCATGTCCTGTATCAATATAATGTCGAGATCTTAGCGATTATATGCACTAAAGATATCAAAGTATACATGCCTGTCTTTATTGTGTAACACCAACTTTATATAATATCTTATATGTTAAACTTGCGCTGGTCGAAATTTTCTATTATGTTTTATTTTATAGGTAAGATATGGACCTCGATCTGGTGTGTTTGGTCTTCTATGTATCCCCAACATATATTGGCTATTTGTTCCTTATTTAATGATATGAAAAGCTTGTTGAGAGAAATTCCTTAAGGTATGTACCTATAACAAAATTGAAATACTTTCTGATAATATATATTTTAATCTCTCGCCATTATCTCCTCAATGTCTTTATTAAGAGTATTGCAACTTCTGCTTGTTCAAATTAGCCCTTGCCGCTTGTTTTTACAAAAGAAACTCTGTACAAGTATATATAATAGATATATGTATATGCAGCATATATATATATTCTTAAGTTATAGAAGTTTTTGTGGCTTCTGCTGCTGCTGCTTGCGACTGTTGCTGTTGTTGTTGCTGTTGCAACTGTGGCTGTTGAAATGCCTTCGAGTTGGTCGTTGTCATTAAAACGCGCGATGGGACATCGATTTTTTCTTTGTTGTTGTTGCCGTTGTTATTGTTGTTGTAGTTGCTGTTGTCATTACTGTTTGCTGCTGTTGTTGTTGCCCTTTTTGTTCTTGTCCGTTGTGTTGCTGTTGTTGTTGTTGCTGCTGTGCTTGATTTTTGTCGTTTGCCTTTTAAATGATAATAACAATAAATCAAACGTATCTGTCCCACTGTCCACGCAATAAATGTGCCCGCAACGAGATGAATTTTGAGAGCTGCCCCCAACTTGATGTCCCTATGGGAGACACCCCTCCCCCCTCCATCCCTTCATGCTCCTGCTTACTGTCCCTTTTGCTGCTCTTCAGGCTTCTCTTTCCCCTCTTCAACTTCTTCTCATGTTCCCCTTGTAATTTGTACATCTTATGGTTTTTTAATTGCACCACCAAATAGACTCTCCGTCCACCCACAGCACCCACAGAGTGAAGCAGGTGGCCAGCTTCGCGTCACAATCACCCACAACGAAAAAAGGCGACCCCATTTGCTGCAATTCTCCAAGCTGAAGCTGACGATGAGGAACAGCGATTAGTGAATTCAGTTTGAATCTGCACTGAGAGAAAGAGTAGAGGAGAGAGAGATACTTTATAGGCAGTCTAGGTAACTTGATATACTCTAGTGTATTTCTCTCAGTGTATTGCTTTCGAATTCGAGTGCAGGGGAAAGTGCAGCACAGTCACCTGCCTCGATAGGAATGCCAGCTTGAGCTTGAGCCTGGCATCGAGTCTGGATTGCAGGTTTAACGAGGCCGAGTAGGTGGCCTAGTAGTGAAACGGGCGGATCATGAGAACCTACAATGAGAGAGGATGTTGCAGAGGTTAAGCTGCAGTTCCAGTGCAGTCCCAGCGCAGTGCGCTGCGATAGCCTTCGCATGCTGCAGGTTGCAGGTTGCAGCTTGCCATTGTGGACGAGTCTAATTAATTACCACGCCGGTGGCTTTCTCTAATGGCTGCGGCGTCTGCTCCTGCAACTGTCTGCCTGTCTGTCTGTCTGTCCAGCGTGTCCTCTGTTTACTTTACAGCCTGGCCTGACTTGGCTGCTCTAATGTAGATATTCCATTTTGGCCATTAGGGGCTGCAGATGATGATGATGATGATGAGTGGCAACTGACGACGATCTGTGGCTGACGACGTCATAAGCACACAGCAGGAGAAAGGGGAAGGAGTGGGGCATGGAGGGGCTTTGGTTAAATCTGCCATGTCGATGCCTAACTCTGACTGCTGCAGTTAATCTCGGCTGGGACATATAAACAACAACAACAACAACAACCACAACTACAGCAGCAGCAGGCAATGAGATTATCTCTCATCAAAGGAGCACGTTTTTGAAATTACCGTACTTAGTGGGCGTCTAACTGTGCCATGTGTGTGTGTGTGTGTGTGTCTGACAGTGTGTGTGTGTGTGCGTTAGCTAACCGCTGCTACATCCACTGCTGCCTCCCCTGCTAGCTGCGCCCAAACTGAACATGGCCCGCGCTTTTTTAAATTTTCCACGCTTGCTTTATGCAATTTGTCTACTTTGGAGAATTCTCCGACAACACTGTGCAGCAGAGTAATGGAATATGCGTAAGGCAAAGGCATGGAATAAGAAGAGAGAGAGGGAGGGAAAGGGAAAGGCAGAAGGAAAGTAAACCCCTTAACTATTAAACTCTAAATGAATGTTGATGATCAAAGACTGTGTGAGAAAGCATTAAAAAAAGCAGAGAGAAAGAAATTAATTCAAAGAGTTATATATACTTAATTACTTAACAAATTTATACAACGATTTTTGCCACGCCCCCTTTCGCACCTTGAGCACACTCAACAGTAGCTTGGGTGCTTTATTTTCTACTCTGCATATGAAAACGTTTCAGCACATTAAACATCACTGGAAAAGACAAAGACTGTCTTGTAGAAATGTGCAGTAAAAAAGGCAGAGACTGAGACAGAAGTGTTTTCTCTTGCACTAACATGTTCAACCTTGTAACACAGTGTAATTTACTGTAGACAGACTTTGCTCTTTGCTGCTAATATCTTGATCATTATCAAGGACAAGAAATGCTAGCAAATATTGAAGACAGTCAAAGTTCTCTTCCCATTTGCAAGACCTTGTAGTACAGTGTAATACAGTATAAATGTAATTTGCGCAGCGTTTTTCCACCGTTTGCCGAAATCAAAGTCAAAAAATGTTTTATTAAAAATATTTTAGTGCCATTAAGCATTAAACATGAGGCAAGTGTATTAACCTCAGCGCGAGGAGGCCGCGGTTGGCTCCTCGACCACACCGAAATGCCGCGCGGCGCTGACTACCGTCTCGGCGGGGTCAGAGGTGGCTTTCATTGGCCATTGACTTGCAGTGCAGGAGAGGTGCAAGAGAGAGGGGGGAGGCAGAGGTAGCAGTAGACAGAGAGGGAAACGGGATGAAGCGTTTCGCATTTCGCGCAACGGGTCGGGTTCAATTTTGTTGTGCGTTATCTGTGCGCACCAAGAGAAAATGGAGGCGGTGCTTGTTGTGGCAGGCAGCAAGTTGCAGGCAGCAAGCGGCAGCAGTGAAGTACTGGAGTGGAGTGTGCAGTGAGCTGCTTGCAACCTGTGGCAAGTGTTGCATGTTTCGGCAGCCCCATTGACCAACGGCAGCTGCACTTGCTCCCCACAGCGCATGGACAATTTCTGGCTAATTTACCCACCATAAACCTCTCCTACCTTCCTCCCTCCTCCCCTCTCTTGCCCAATGCAAATCTGCAGCGCAGCATCAGCAAATGGGAAAATGGGAAATGCGCCTGCTGAGCGAGAGAGGGAGAGAGAGAGAGAGCGCGAGCGAGGGAGAGGCAGTGCAGCATCGCTATAGACAAGAAAAAATGTCTGCAATGCTTAAATAAATAAAATGAAGAAATTGTAGAATCACGACGAGGCAGCAACAACACACAGCAGCAACTGTTGCTAGCGCGTTGCAAATATCTGAGACCGATTCCAGGCAAATCCTCGACTTTGCTTTGCTACGATTCGGTTTCATGGCAAAGTTTTCATTAGGGCCGAGGTTAGGCAAACAGTGCAACAACAATTGCAGCTGATGAGGCACAGCCCAGCAGGAATGTGGTACAGCCATGGGCCAAGTACAGTGGAAGAAAGAGTGCAAATGTGGGAGAAATAGGTTGCATAGGTTGTGTGATATAGCGGACTGAGATATAATTACTATTTATTCATTTAAGTAATTGTAAATCATTAAGATGATGTTAAGGAATATATATACCAAAAATGAGTGTGCTAGCTTTAAAATTACACCTGCAATTCGTTTATTTTTATATTTGTATATTTTCGTGCATTAATGAGTTATGTTGTCAATAAATTTGATAGCCCTAGCTCTTATAATCTCTGAGATCAACGTGTTCATACGGACAAACAAAAACGGGTGGTTTGGAGGCTTTTATATTTACTTTATACTTTTACATTTCTTATTTATTATATGAATATATAGGTATTATATCTTCATAATTATTACTCTAAAGAGCTCTCTAGAAATGTAACCACTTTCATAATGATTGCAATTCAGCTTATCTGCTTGCCCAATTTGTTCCACTGTGGGGCATCTTGTTGGCCGCATTTGATTTGTGGCATGAATGAGCTTTAGCTCAGCAACATTTGGACATAATAAGCGAATGCCGTTAGCTGCAACAGGCAGCAGACAACTTGCAACTTGCAACTGGCTAACTGCAACGTTTGTAAGGTGTCCGATTGGTAGCCTTATCACAGCGAGAGAGAGACACAGAGACAGAGAGAGAGAGAGAAGGTACTGAGTTGGGGGCTGTGGTACTCTGCTTTGGCAATTTTCTCACACGACGCAGGCCGCAGGAAATTAGAGAGGGCAGGCGGGGCAGGAGCAGGGGGTAGGCAGGACTGCACTGGATGCATGTTAATGATCTTATCGCCCTGGCTTAGCATTTAATACCAAATTTGTTTTATGCAAATGAACCGCGAGTGCAGGCAGCAATTGCCAACTTGCCAACTGCCAAGTGCCAAGTGGCAACTGGCAACAGTCGCCATGTGGCAACAGTTGGTGACAAAACTGTGTTGCACTGGGGCAGGCAGGCAGGCAGGCAGGCAGGCGTTAGATTTGATGTTGCTGCCACTTGGCAATTTTACGGTATTTAATTGATGTTTAACCTTGGCGCGCGGCCGTCCCCAATTGAAAAGCGATACCCGTAGCCGGCGAGACAGCTTGCAACGCCTGCCACAGCTACAGCCACAAGTACCGCCTCCTTCCTCCTTCCTCTGCCTCTGCCTTCGCCTCGTCGTCGTGCAGATCGTGCGATTTTGTGCCGGCGATAAGCGGCGTCGGGATTCGGATTGCCAAAATTGCCGGCTTTATTTAATAAATCTTTTTATGAATTCAATTTATTTTTCAATTTTTCAAATGCTGCACCACCACAACAGGAGTAAAAGAGAGGGAGAGAGAGGGGGTGGTGGCATGTTGTGGTGCAGCAACTTTTGCGTGTTTCATATTTAATCAATTTTTGTCGGTCTCTGCGCGCAAGTCGCACGCTCTTTTATCTGATTAGGCTTCAATTTCTCAATTTGGCCCATTGATTTCGTTTCGGTTGCGATGCGATTCGTATCGAATGTGGTGGACCCAATGCGAGTTCTTGTTAACATTGAACTCTGACTGCGATACTGCAGTTTAGCATGGCTTGTAAATCGCCACCAAAAACATCGATAAATCGATTTAAATTAGATGGAAATGCAGTTGCAGTTGGAGTTCCTCTGCTGCCTGATCTTGTGTTGTTGTCTTTGATAATTAGGGAAATTTGCCTTATTGAGGCAACTGCTGCACCAGCAGCACGAGCAGCAGTAAGAGCGTGAGGTGCGGGTATCACCATTTATCGATAGTTTGCAGCAGTGGGACAAAAATTGAGGTTCTTGACAAGTTTCTTGTCATTGAATACGCTTTGAAAGGACGAGAACAGAGTGAAAATGTAGTAAAAGCCAAAGAGAATTTGCCACTCCGAGTGGAAACTGATTTAAAATCAAGTAGAGCAATCGATAGTACGCATATCGATATTATGCATATCGATTTAGGAAAAAAAAAGAAAGAAAAAGAAGATTAACTGTAGAGAAAAGAGGAAGTAAGTAGAACAAGGGCATTAAAATGCAGAAATTAAGACAACTCTGATAAATCTCGTATTGAGTTTTTGTTATTTATCGATAGTATTTCCTGATTCCTTTGGAGGGGGATTTAGATTGAGTTGTCATAGAAAGGAGTAAACTCCCTAATTAAGTACAAAATACTGTTCCAATCACAGCCTATTCACAGGGTATACTCGCACTGAGCACCCTTTCACAGGGCTACGATTCTCTTCGCGTATTTCCCATACTTTGTTTAAAACGGAGCCGAGACCATCTAATGAGCGAATCGAAGGTATCACGCTGCTGTCCGTTGGCCACCGTCGGTTCAGCTTGGCTGTGGCTCAAGTCATGCTGACAAAGCGAAGCGAAAACAAGGCAGCAAATGCTGCAAATGCAACCAGACAATGCCGCTTGCTGCTCATGACTTATGCGCTGAGAGAGTTTTCCGCGAATTTTCGCAGTAACGAAAACACCTCGCAGAGCACAGGCTGCCCCTTCGTCCCTCCCTACCCTGCTTCACAGGGCTTATGCAGTGCAATCTTTCAGTTTAATGCGCAAATATTTCATCTATTTGATGCCTTTGTTTTTCTCAGTGTAGTCATGCCATAACATTGCTGTCATTCAAGGCCAAAAACCAAAAAAAAACCTAAAAACAAAAAACACAAACTCGCCTCACAATGTGAACTTGGACTTGGATCTGGAGCTGTAGCTGTAGCTCGATCTGGTTAAGCGAGCTGAGGCCATAAATTAATCAAGCTGCGGTTTGGGCTGGGCTGAGCACTCCTCCCTCCCTATTCTCCACCCGCTTCCCTCTACACCCTGTCGCCCACTGCATTTGACAATTGTCGAAGGATCGGGCGCACTTTTGCTTTTGGGCTCCTCGTCGTGTCCATCGTCTGTGTCCATCTGAAACCGAGATTCGGTTATTGACAGCCGCCTCTCCTGCCTGTTTCGCCTGTCCGCGATTCTCCTGTCCGCGATCCTCCTTCTTCAGTTCTCCTCCCGTTCCTCCTCCTCCTCGGCTGCGGCTGCTTTGCTTTGTCTGGCTTCGGTTGCAGATTCGGTCCAGTTGACAGGCTGCCTCTCTGTCATCCTCCCACCCTCCCTCACTCTCTTTCTCTCTCTCTCTCTCTCTTGCTGGGCACTTTGTCCGCCGCCTGGGCGAAGATAATTTATGTCCTGGCATTTTGCATACACTCGTAATCGCCTAGCAGCAGCAGCAGAAGCCGGCGAGAAAACCGAAGAGAGAAGCCGAAGTTGAAGTTGAAGCCGGCGTATTTTACTTTTACTTTTCCGCACATTCTGCTGCAGTTGCAGTTGCAGTTGCAGCTACTGTTGCTGCCACCGCTGCCACTTCTTCCCTTTGTGGTTGCATCACTTGAAGTAGCCGCCGCACATTGGGTCTAAACTAGTTGAAAAAGTAAAAGGTGCACAGCAAAGAGGGAAAGAGGTTGAAAATGAATGTGACAGGCAGACGGAGGCATCTCCGATCTCATGAGGTGTATATGTTCTATATAGTCTTGATAAGCGTGTACAGCAGACTAAATTTAGCCATGTTTGTTCGTATGAACATCTATATCTCAGGGATTTTTAGAGTTAGGGCTATAAACTTCAGTGGGAATATGTTGCAACATTGCACGCAAGTAAACAATGTTTTAGAATTTTCTTTCGCCGCCGTAAACGTAAGGTTAAGGGGGGGGGGTAAGTTTAGGTTAGGTTAGGTTAATTTTGGTTAGGTGGTGGTGTTGGGGTGGTGGTGGTGTTGTTAGATTAGGGGGTTAGGTGGTTGGGGGGGTTGGGGTAGGTAGGTTAGGTTAGGTTAGGTTATGGGAGAGGAGTGGTAGAGTGGGAGGGTTAGTATTAGGTTAGCTTAGGTTACGTATATCATTCACGTCACTCACATTTCACTGTAGCCTTCTTGTCAGTTTGCTTATATACTCGCACCACTGTGCGCTCTCTCACTGGCTGCTGCTCCCCTTTTTGTTTTTGTTCTTTTGTGAAAAATAACTCCTTTGTCCTGTCAGTCAGAGTCAGCGCAGTCGCAGCTTTCGGTTTCCCTGAGTTTGTTCTGCTGCCGCTGCCTCTGCTGCCTGATGCTTTGCATACATAAATTCATCTGTGCCAGTTGCAAGTTGCTGCTGTTGCCGCTGCTGCTGCTGTTGCTGTTGCTGCTGCAAGTCGCGAGCAGAAGCTCGGAATGAACTCGCTAAACTCTCCACGCAGCAGCAACAGCAGCATTTTTAGCATCTGTCGCTGTTAGGGTTAATGTCAATTGGCCAGTTTCCTGGATGCCATAAATACAACCAGAGAGGGGGTAGAGGCATGAGGGATGAGGGGGTAGAGGCTGCCCTAGGGGCTGATTGCATTGTCTTTGAAACTGCAGCAGCAGCAGCAACATCAGCAACGCCTTCGATTTAATTAGCAGCTTTTGCTAGAGTTCTCTCTGCTTACTTTCTAATTGCCAGCCTGAGACTGCATAGAGAGGAAGGCTGGAGGGCAGCAGAGGGAAGAGGGAGAAGAGGGGGGCAGGCTAGTCAAGCAGTCAAATAGTAATCATTGTTGACAATCACGAAAAAGGCCTTCGCAGCAACAGCAGCAACACCAGCAACTTGCAACTTGTTGCTGCCTGCATTTCAATATCGTGCGCGGGTCGACAACACCAGCAACAACAACAACAACAGCAGCAACAGAGCGCAAAAAACATTTATACAAATTCAACTGGAAAACTAACAAAACGCCAATTAATTGCCAAATAGAATGTTTTATCTATGAAATCGTACTCGCAGCAATTGCAACAGCAACTACAATAACAGCAGCAACAACAGCAGCAGCAGCAGCAACAACGACATCACCAATTGCAGTGGGAACGACAGCCACAGCAACATTGAGGCGTGAAGAAGTTGGGGCGGCCAGAAAAGCAGAAAAAAAGAGAGAAAAGAGAGAAAAGGAGCAACAAAGTATTAGTAAAAGTTAAGCATTTGTGACCGTAACACATTTTCGAGTTGGCCAATTGCGGTGGCAATTGTTGCTGAGACTGTTGTTGGTGGCGGCGGCGGCAACAATTGCTGCTGCTGTTGCTGTTTCTGTTGATTATTTGCTTGCCGCTTGGGGAGAAGAAGCAAAGCTGAAAAACAGTCGACAGTTAAGCCAAATGGCTAAACTGCTGCTGCTGCTGTTGTTGTTGTTGTTGTTGCTGCAGTTGTTGCTGTTGCTGATAGGCAGCTCTGGCACTCAGGCAGAGCAGCAGCAACATTGGGGCGATGCCAGCAATGGTGACGATCTAAGCTCGACCAACGTGCATCGCAACGCGGCATCTTAGATGCTTATACGACTACACACACACACACACAGGCACACACACATACACACAGAGAGACACACACATAGAGATAGAGAAACACACACACAGGGATGGTTCGTCGTGCATAGAGGCCTTCATACATATGCAAAAGGCAGCCGAAAGTCGTGTGTTGCTGCTGCTGCCGCTGCTAATGTTGCTTGCTGCTGCCATTGTTGTTCTGGCAGGAAGAAAGGCAGAAAGAGAGAGAGAGAGGAGTCGAAAGACAGAGGGAGAGGGAGAGAGACAGCGACAGATTGTGAGGCATTGAACGAGAGGTGCGATTTAAGTGCAACTTAAATTTTAAATGCCACTTTAATAGCATCATTTGCACGCGGCGAGCTTGTTAACTTGCAACTTGCAACACACACACACACACACACACCTCTGCTGCTGTTGCCGTAAAGCAGGGGGAGTATAATGATGCCGACGTTGTTATTGTTATTGCTGCTCAAAGCGTGATCAAAGCACAGAGAAGAAGCAACAGCAACAACAGCAACAACTCCCTGCAATATGCAGTTACATTTATGGCAAATGGAAACACGTTGCTGGCAACAACAACAAACCAACAGCAACAAGAATAACAGCAGCAACATTTGCCCCGCTTACCTCAGCTTTATTTCATTCCATTTCGATTTCGATTTATTTTATTTTTCAAGTCGCTGCGAAAAATAAATCAAAATCACGCAAATTGCTCAATTAAAATTACTCAACAGCAACAGCAGCAGCAGACACGGCAGCAACTGTTGTTGCCCAACTGGGAAATTAGCATTTGAATAATGAATAACAAGCTGAATGGACTCTGTCTGGGAATTGGTCGCACCTTGCCCCCTGCTCCTCCTCCTCCTGCCTCTCTTCTTCCGTCCTCTCTCTCCCTCCCTCACTCTCTGCGTGTCTCCCCATCTCCCTCTTGCTGGCCAAGCTTGGCCAACTAACTGCTGTCATGTAAGCGACTAATTAACATGTCAGTGAGTCCGTCAGTCTGTGCGTTTGTCTTGCTGTCTCTCTCTCTCTGTCTGTCTGCCACTCTCCCGCCTACTCTTGTCCCTCTCAGGCACCTCTCTGGCAACTATCTGGCACCCTCACTGCAGATTGACCCTCCTACCCTCGACTAAGCAATTTACACAGTGCAAAAGATTAAAGAATACTTAAGCTGAAACATGAATGAAGCTTGCATTAACGGTATAGCTCAGAATATATAGTCTGATTCTTAAAATGAAGCTGCTAGTAACTTGTTATGCATAGATAAAGCCTGTTGCTTTATAGATAGTCAACAGAAAGCATTCAAGTCAAGTTAGTTAGTTTTAAGTCAAGTTAGTTACCATTTTGTACAGAGTTTTTCACTGTGACTTCCGCATCGACAAATGCTATATTTGCTATATAGAATCAGATCCCCCATTCAGCTCAGACTACGCTCTACTCCACTGGCAACAACAACCTGTCGTCGTTGTCGAAGCTAAACAAATCTCTCACGAGTTTCGAATTTGCCAAGGCAGCAAAGCGAAAATCGCCAAAAACGTTTAAAATTTTTGAATTTATTAGCCGAAAAATGTTGTGGCTGACAGGCGCAGGAGCAGCAGGGAAGTGGATGGGGTAGAAAAGGCAAGAGTTGCAGTCAGTCAGCGTCAGTGTTGAGCGGCTGCGTCTGTCTCTCTGTCTCTGTCTCTGTCTGTGGCTGTGGCTGTGGCTGTGCCTTCCTTGCCTTGCTGGCAATCTCTTGGCTGTCGTTGCACGGCGCTAATTATCGCTGCTAATGATGCTTTAAAAGGCAGTCGTCGACGACAGGCGGTCGCTTGCACACAACAGCAGCAACAAGCAGCAGCAAGAGGAGCAGCAGCAGCAGCAGCAACCTCAGCAACAGCAGCACCGACTGTGCCTGCAGTTGCGCAACTTATGGCTGGCCAGTTACCTCTCCTGCTGTTGCCCCCGCATGCCTCCTGCTTCCCTTGCTCCCTTCTCTTCATTTCTCTCTCTCTTTTACTCTCTGTTGTCTCTGTCTCTGCCTCTTCCCCTTCTCCTTCTCCTGCCTGCTTCTTATGCTGCTTTGTCTGCTCCTTTCGCTCATCGCATGAGTAATTGACAATTTGCTGAAGTCAGCGTGTCTCCTGCGCGTCTCCCTCATTTGCAGCATGCAGCATGCGGTGTGTGTATGTGTGTGTACGTGACTCTGACTCGACAACATCTCTCCCAGCCTCTGCCAGTCTCAGTCTGAGCCCGCTTCCTGCAATATTTGTATATGTTAATTGTGTGACTAATGACAGCCAACTTGTCATATTTTTATCAACATGTGAAGTTAACATTTTTGTTTGGATGCTGCTGTTGCCGCCTGTTGCCTGTTGCTCCAGCCAGTTCGTATTCTAAGTCTTTCGTTTTGCCCAGCCGCTTAATCGGGTCACTTGTGTCAAATTAACGCTTTTAGCGTATGTAGATAGAGCAGATAGCAGCGAACAAAGATACCAAGCTAAAGGAAACTACGAACATGTTTCCTCCCACACCCAGGCATACTCGCACACATACACATACACACACACACGTGAAGATATCGACAAAGAAACGACTTCGCGAGCTGAGGCTGAAAAATTCGTTAGTACGAAAACTCAATCAAATGTCGAAACTTGAAAATCGTGATCATGGTCCTGGCTGCCTTCGTCTGTCTGTCTGTCTGCCTGTCTGTCTGTCTGTCCTCCTGTCCCCGCCGACTGTCTATGCAGGCGTAATGGCCTGTTGCCTTAGGCAACACAGCAG
Organism: Zaprionus nigranus; assembly: GCA_018903425.1. Lineage (NCBI taxonomy): Eukaryota > Metazoa > Arthropoda > Insecta > Diptera > Drosophilidae > Zaprionus > Zaprionus nigranus. Next base: position 1,444,175 of record JAEIGD010000021.1, read on the forward strand.
CAACAACAACAGCAACAACATCAGCGAAAACAAAAGCAACAGCAACAACAAACAACAAACGGTAGCTGCAAACAAGACAAAAGACAAACTTATCGTTTGAATTATCGGCATTTATTTGCATTTTGGAAACCTTCCTCCCCTCTCTCTGACTGCCTCTGCCTCTTCCCTGCTGTCTCTCTCGCTCTCTTGCAGCAGCGGATGTTGTTGCTGCCTGAGCTTTATATGTAAAGCCTTTAATTCACTAAAGTGAGTGCATACTGTGATAAAAGATGATACTGGCAGAGATACCCTGCATATAGAGAGAGTTGATTGCAGAAAGAACTGCTATCTATTGTATATAAACCTCAGCTATAATTGAGATAAAAGAGGGCTACTTATCAAGAGTCTAAGAAAAGACAATGGAAACAGTGTAGAAAGATCCTAGAAGTGTAGAACGTAAGACCTGCTAAGGAACTCAAACCTAAGTTGAAAGAAATCAATAATAAAATCAGCATGAAATAAGAAATCTCCAACTCTAACATTGAAAACTGTAGATCATTAACTATTTATGACTCTTAGGTACTGTCTATCAACTTGCTTCACCCAGCAGGGAAGGCAGTTGTTCCCGAGCATCCACAGGGTATAAGATGAGCGGGAGAAAGGCAAGACGGGATGCCTAAGCAATTGTCTATGTGCTGTAGGTGGGCAGGATGTTGAGGGGGAACAAGGAGAAAAGGTATAGGCTTGGGGGCTCGACTGTGATATACCCGCTACACAATTGACTACAACGAGTTCTTATATATATAGCTACTATGTTCAGATTTTGCGATTTGTGTTGCATACTTTAGAGGGAACGGAAATCAATAGCACTTCAATATTATTTCTTAAATAATTTCTTTGTTAATGATCCGATCATAACCAAATTTGAAGATATCATTTGTGCCTTTAAAGTTATAGTGCTTACCAGAAATGCAGTGTCCTGCATTAAAGTTACACTTGGTATTATGAGTAACGGAGGTGAAAAGGGGCGTGGTAAAATTCTTAAAACAAACTTTAGCTGCGTGCAATAATAATACATAATGCCACCAAATTTGGTAGCCCTAACTATTATAGTTTTTGAGCTAAAGGTGTTTATACAGACGAACATACAGGACAGACAGACAGACAGGCAGACAGACAGACAGACAGACAGACAGACAGACAGACATGGCTATATAGATTCCTCTGTTGATGCTAATTCACAATATATGTAAATTGCCTGTTATATACATTTTCGATTGCCACAAAGTTATAATACCCTTCTATCCTTGTATGCAGCGGGTATAGCAAGAAGGAGGCTGCAGCTTCACATATAATATACGCGCTGTACAACAACAACAACAACAGCTATTTTCTACTTACTGTCGTTGTTGTTGTTGCTCTTGCCGTAGCTACTGTTTGGCTTTCATGCTTCATGGCTCACTTGCTGCCTTGCGCTACCTTGCCGCAATTTACAGTTAACTGCGAGGGCCCCTCAGTCCTATATAGTAGAACGATGCACATGTGTGCCCAGCTATAAGTAGCCATCTATATATAAAACGAGAGAGAGAAAGAGAGAGGAGAGAGAGAGAGACAGGCGATGCTGGGCAGCGAGCAAAAAATTAGCATGCGCAAAGGTAGCAGCAGCAACAGTTGCAGCCGCAGCAGCAGCAGCAGAAACATTGCTTGGAATGTCAACGGCAGCAGCTGAGATTTTTTTTACCAAGCTAAAGGATTTTCCGGCTGCCGTTTGGTTAGCTGGAAAACGTGATCACTTTAACATTTTTGCCTGTTGTTGTCGATGTTGTTGTTGCTGTTGTTGTTGTTGCTACTGCAGTTGTTGTTGCTGTCATTGATTTTGAGTGGTTTTAGCAATTCTAATGCTGTTGCTACTGTGCTGTTGCTGTTGTTGCTGTTGCTGTTGCCGAGCAGCTGCTGTTGCTGTTGGTTCTCATATATCGATGCCCCAATACCCGCAATACCGTACGATAGGCGGTTCCTCACGGTTATACACGTATTGTTCCACTGCAGCACTCTCTTTTACCCCTCTCTCTCTCTCTCTCTCTCTCTCTCCCTCTCTCCTTGCTATTCTCTTCTCTGCAACTCATGCAACTGTTCCATTCATCACTCCGGAAATGTCTGCGCTTCATTTTGGCTATTCACAATGAAATGTTGTCGCTGAAATTAAAAACAATTGCAATGTCAAACTACAGCAACAGCAATAACAGCAGCAACGGCAAACAACAACAGCAACTACTACAGCAACAACAGCAATCACAATCACATCATTACCTTCTTTGCTGGGCTGTGGCTGCACTGAGCAAAAAAGGCAATAGATCTCTTGTTACTTTGTTAGAATTGAAAAGGTTCTTAGCTACACTTTCATTTGACTTTATTATTTTACTCAACAACATGCTTAATTCCCTACAATTTCTATCAGTGTAGTAGCTAGGAATATAATAAGAAACCTAATATTCATTTGAGACTCTTTTCAATCATCATTCCTCAACACTCTTCATTATTAACACTTCGATTTAATGTTGGCATAAAATATACATCAATATGGTTGATCGATTTTTCACTCCTTTCTCTTCATTCTTCTGCATTTCTCTCAGTGTCCAGCATTGTTCTATTTATGCAGGGGGGAAAGGCAGGCAACAGACATCAGCGTCATATTCTCCACCCACATGACAACAGCAGCAAAAACAACAAGAAGAGCAACAGACACGGAAACATAGTAACAGATACAGCGTGGGACAGACACAGACAGACAGACAGACAGGCAGACAGACAGAGAGACAGACAGGCAGGCAGACAGACAGGAGACAGACAGTAGAGACAACAACGCCATCATCGTCATCCGCGTTGTCATCCTCGTCTGCTTTGGCTTCTAATGTTTGTTGGCGGCACGGCAATTAAAAGGCGCGCTTGCCTTATTGTTGCTGTTGCTGTTACTGTTGTTGTTACTGTTGCTGGTTGCCTTTGCGGCAGATGAAACATTGAAATCAACGTTGTCGGCAACAAGACGCGTCCTCAGCAACAACTCCGCATCTCCTCACATCTGACTCGGAGTTCGGAGTTCGGCGTCGGCGTCTCCATCTGCGTCTGTGCCTGCTGAGTTTCAGCTAACAATCAAAGAAACGAGAATAAGAACGCGCACGATTGCGATTAGGAGCAGCAGGAGTAGAAGGGGGGAAGGAAGAAGAGAGCAGAGAGGGGGAGAATGTAGAGAAGAATCGCGCGTAGTGCCTATCTAATGCCAAGATCTGTGTACCGTAGCAATGTCGATGTCGACAGCACCACCTACATGTGAGAGACTGAAAGAAAGAGGCTGACAGAGTAAAGCTGCAGGCCTAAAGATACCCTGTAAATGAAGAAAGAGGGGTATGTGCTGTGCTAAAGTGAGATTGAAAGATGAAGAAGAAGATTATAGCAAAGGGATTAGACGGATTGGAAAAGCTACTACTGTTAACAGGATATCTTTCAGTATTACTGAAGAAGAGATAAAGAGCATATAGAGTATATGTGTAAAGATTTGCCCTTTTACAGGGTATCTTGCAGTCGTGCAGGTTTCGCTAAAGTTCTGACTGCTTTCTGCATTTAATTTTTTCGATTCTGCACATAATTGTTGCATAATTTGTTTGATCAACATTCCCCACCCGTAACACTTTGATTAGCTTGGCAAGGGGGGGGTTGCAAAGGAGAGAGGGGCAAGGGGAAAGGTGCAAGAGGCAGATACCCCTTAGGGCCAACTGGGATTTAGTTTGGGCGTTGATTGGCGTCTATTGCTGGCAGAACTTTTTGTATTGAATGCTAATTTTGCTAAGCAAAATCAAAGCGCCGTTAGAGTCAGAACCAAAGAGGAGAGAGAGGGAGAGGGAGAGAGAGAGGAAGGGGAGAGAGACGGGTAGATGCTGTGCAGACAATGGCGCTCCATTAATAACTGACAGGAGCAGCAGGAGTCATGGAGGGAGGGGGGACACACACAGAACCAACTCAGCTGCAGCCCACAAAGCGACAGGCAAAAGGGAAAGGGGGCAGAAGGAGGAGGAAGAGGAGGAGCAGAAGGAGAACTGCACAGGTCGGAGGAGTGGGCGCATTAGTTGGCTTTTGTTTTGGGCGGCAAACCCTTTTTGGCTGGCAACAATAAATAATGAAACGTTGACACGACAACGTCATAACCTTTGAACGTGAAATCCAAACCACAATGCAAATAGATTTCCCAACCAATAAGAAGAGTAGAAGAAGAGTAGCACGAGACAGACAGAGTTGCCACAGAGAGGCAGCTGGCAGCAGCAGAAGATGCGTGGGCTGCAACACCCCCGCAAATGCATTCAATTAGTCCAAGTCTTCTTGCCTGTCTTCCTCTCCTCTCTCTCTCTCTATCTCTGTCTCTCCCTGCCTCTCTCTGTCTGTACGACCTGCTTGAGCTCTGCGATTTGTGAACTGAATTATTGCCAATTGGTGTCGACTTTTGTGACATGTTGTTGACTCTTTGTGGGCTTATATCGGCGGCATCTTGCACAGCAATATTGGTAGCAGCAGCAGCAACACAATAGAAGCAGCAGGTGGCTTGCCACAACAACAGCACCAGCACTTGCCACAGTCAACTTGGCCAATTGCCAACACACACACGACGCAGCCACAGCCAACAATTTGAGTCTGAGTCTGAGCCCGTTGCCACTGGCCATGTCGCACGTCGCTCATTACACGTCCAGCTGGCCAGAGTTACCAAGCAGCCAAACAAAACAATCCAATGCGAATGCGAATGTTTTTTTTTGCTAATCGTAAATTAAATCGTACATTACACTGAAAACAATGCAAGCAACACTTTATTGAACTTTGTTTAGATTACAAGTAAAGCGAATGTAAAGATTCCTTTGCAGACTTCCAAATTGAGATGATAGATTTAGTTAATGTAAACAAATTTAGGTGCAAAGAACTCTAATTTCGACTTTCGGTCAAAAAACAATAATTAATAATAATAATTATAATTACTGCAAAGTATATATAACACGTAAAAGGAGACATATGTTAGAAGACTCTATAAAGCATGTATAGTTTGCACAGGATCACTTGCCGAGTTCATTGAGCCTTGTCTACATAAGTTGAAGAGTAGAGAGAGAGAGAGACTGTGCTGTTTCTCTCGTTTTAGAATCACTTAAGCCACCTCTTCCAGATAAAAGAAGCCTTGTAAGAACCAATTACTGCTTATCTTTATAACTTAATCAAAAATCTTGGGACTTAAGCTGGTCTATCAAATTATGATGTTTTTCATCATTTACATCAAAAAGGAATGTTTGCAAAGGTTACAGCTACTCAAGCTGCCCTTTATATGATGTATGATTTAAGATCTACATCGATTTTGCCCTTAAGGATAGGGTTCCTTAATGTTCAGTTTATTAGGAAAGTCTTTCATAGGTGCAATATGTCCTTTGTCTGATGGGAAAGACTTTTGTAGACTTCATATGTTAATGTTAATGTTGTTAATGGTTTGAGCTATAGACTGACTCACTGGGATTCAAGAGTTAATATTGAAAAAATATCCAATATTCAAACTTGTTAATTTTATAACTTATTTCTTTTTAGTGTAATTGCCACTTGCTGCTCCCTTCTCCTCTCTGAATCTCAAATTACAATCGATATTGTGTGTGTGTTGCTCGTTGCGCTTTTGATTTTCATTTCGATATTCAATTTCTGCTTGGCATTTTCAAGTTTAGTTCGAATCCAAATTCGAATTCAGATTTCAATTTGAGTTTTAGTTTTAGTTTTTTGTCTTAATTGGTTGCCCGATAAGATGTGTTCATGTTGTTGTTCACTTCGTTGATAGCCGTGCGTTGCTGTTGCCGTTGCTGTCGTTGTTGTTGCTGTTGCCATTCACCAGCAGTCTTTATGGTCCCCAATGCGATTAGCCCCGCACTGCAGCAACCGGCAGCGCCACCTGCGTTGGGGCTAATGAGCCGCTTTGCTGCCTGCTGCTGCCTGCTGCTGCCTTCAGCTGCCTCCTGCTGTTGTCGTTGCGCATACGCAGTGTTACCGCCAGTCTGTTGTAGTCATTCGCAGACTGTTTCCAGGCATCTGGGCCGTTCTATCTTTTGCATAATTCTCTCATTAGTCAGCCGTCCAAGAGTTGTTCCCGTTGTTGTTGCTGCTGCTGCCTGCCGCCTGCCTGTGTTGGCTTTTTGAAAGTCGAAGTTCAAGTTTCGCTGCAAGCGCGGGTGCAGCAACACGCCGCATAAAACACGTCACCAGACCGGCGACAGCAACAACAATAACAACAACAGCAGCTGCTATGGCCTGCAGAGAACTCGGACAGTGCTGGCCGAAAAGTATGCGCTGCATACTATACAGTGTGTGCTAAATACCCAATGACATTGCCGGCCAAAATGACACTAACTAAATGGAAATTTTAGCGGCAAATTCGATTAAGAAGAAGGGGAAGAAAAGGGAAGGGAAGAGGGAATTGGAGGGGGAATATAAGAGGAAAGAGATGAGATAGATGTAAAGGGTATAGAAGAGAGGTAAATAGAGGGAATCGAAGAGTAATGGCTAGAAAGTGTAGATGGTATAGGGAGGAATGCTTGAGATCTAAGAAGATTATTGAGTCTAGAATAAATTTGCTGGGTATGTATGAAAATTTTAAAGCTTTTCCTTAAGCGCCCTAATAAAATAATATTAATATTTGATATACATATATAATATATATAGTCCGTATATAGTATATTAGTAGAATGCAGTATATACCATAGAAATACTAAAGATATTCAGTCAATCAAAACTTGCAGCTTAAGTTAATAAATTTATTAATTAATGCATCAAAATGTAAGTAAGTTTGCAAATATAAAGCTAACTAATTGAACTGCCATTCCTGACATATGATATTTTATAATCTTGTGATTAATCTCAGTTGAAAGATACTTGCTTCGTCTTCCCCTCAACATTTTCAGCTCGTGTCATCGCGCAATAAACAACAGGCAAATATGAAAAGCGCAATTCGTGTGTGCGCCACATTTTGGCATCAAATTAAGGGGCCACAAATCGATCAGCAGTAGGACCCACTGCGTAGTGTGTGTGTGTGTGACTGTGTGTGGGCCGCACACAACTTTCAACACTGTCGCGACGTTGACTGCGCTGCTAACTGCGCTGTTGACTGCAGCGCTAACTGCGCAATGTGTCAACGCAATGAGCCTCGAGGCAGGCAGGCAGGCAAGCTAGCCAAAATATTAAGCAGGGGTAGGCAAGGGAGACGGGGTGCAGGGACGGGAAGAGAGAAGGGGGTAAAGGAGTGGGGGGGGGATAAGGTAGCCAGGCGGTAAACTGGGTTGTTTACTCGCCTTCGGGCGCCAAGTCTTGCGCCTTTGTTATGCAAATGTAAAATACAACTGCAACAGCGCGTTCCCGTTGCCTGCTGCCACAGTCTGTCTGCCACAAACAAATCTGCATTACTCGTATGTGGCAAGCACTCTTTTCCCTCCCCTGCTCCCTATGCACCTTCCCCCTCTGCCTTCCTCTTCTTCTCTGGGGGGGCACGAGCATAGCCCGCATTGGTTGTTTTTTTGGGCCAGTTTTACGATGCGAATGCAAATTTTGCCTGCCTCAAATATTTTGGCATTTGCGGCGCATTCATTTTAATTTTCCCAATCGAGTGGATTGTGCACCGGGGAGGGGAAGGGAGGGTAGGTGCATGGGTTAGCTGCCTAACCGGTTGTCTGCCGTGTGTCTCATAATTTCAGTTGCTGTTTGTTGCTGCTGCTTTGCTTAATACGTGACTATCATGTCATAATAGCGAATTATTAGAATTTAATGCGCCTGCTATGTGAGCCACTGCACCACTGACTGCAGCACAGCACAGACAGCGCCAAAGTGCCATATTTATTCAAGCCTAAACCCCAAACTGGGTCAACAGTTGCCACGACAAGCGAACGAATCGAACGGAGTCGAAGAAGTCTAGAAGAACTCCTGCCTGCCTCCTCGATGAGGGAAAGAAAAGTCTGACAAAGTGCCACAGCTGCTGAAGCTGCCGCTGCATTAAGGTGCGAAGCAGTTGCCTCCGGATAGAGCGTACACTGGCAGAAAAAAAGCATACGATCAATCGTAAAAAGAGCACTGTAAACTAATCAAATTGGGCACCAGATCAAATTGAACTTTTTTCTACAAACTAGAGAGAGATATGCTTACTCGAGAGCATATAGTAAAGTAGGTTTATGGTCTGGAAAAAGTGCTAAACTCTCTTCTCCCAAAGAGGGTTGATCTCTAGAAGAAGCACTAATCTCTTCTCTGTTCTTCAAAGTAGGTTTATTCCTAGTTAAAAGAAATCCACATTTGATACATCAAATTTTCTTTGTCTTCCTTTCTTCAAGTGCCTTCCCAAATCGACTTATACAATCGACAATCGATTGGGGCGTTAGCAGCGCTTTCGCCACTTACAATCGATTACACATTTCTGTATTTATCGATTACTAAATAGTAATCTGCTGCAGTCTAATTCTGCTAATCATGGTAATTTCTAGCGGGGATTATGATTGGGTTTGTCCCGCTTGCCAGTTAGCAGATTAACTGCGGCTCTCGTTGATGATTTGGGCGAGCGTTATGTCTTGATTAAGTGTACGCCGCGTGCTTATTGATTTAGTTTCACTTGAATTGCGCGTTTCACGCTTTGCCCGACTCACTTCGGATGGATGAGGAGGATGAGGGAGGTGAAGAGGGAGTTACGAGTACATAGCTGCATAGTTGGAGTCGACTATTTGCCAAAGCGCGCAAGTTGGGAACACCTGCAGCTTGGCGCAGTCTCTGTGTCTCCTCTGGTATCCGATCTCCGTCTCCGACTGCAGCTCAGGTTGCACTCACAGTTCCATTTGCCGACTCCATTCGAATTGAATGCGCATTGAATGCATTGGATTGACGTTTACATGTTCACACTATGCAGTTCTGTTTCACATACAAATACCCTGTATTAATGGAATGTCTGTAATGGGTTTTATTAAAGTTGTAAACAGTTGAAAGAATTGATTGAGTGATTTGTTGTGCGATGATTGTAGTAGAAGTGGATGAAATAACGTAAGTAGTAGAAGTGGTAGGAAGTGTGAAAGCTTACGAGTAGAATGCTAGGGGTGGATGTAGTAGAAGTAGAAGTGGTATTAGAAAAGTATTTATGGTAGTAGTAGTATAAATGGGAGAAGGGGAAGTAGTAGAAACGAGGTGCAAGTGGCAGTAGTAGAAGAGTGTCAGTATTAGAAGTAGCAACAGTAGAAGTAGAAGTGCAAATACAAGAGCAGTAGTAGTAGTAGTAACAAAGTTGGAATTGGGGGTTGTACTGGCAGAAGAAGAAAAGGTGTAGAAGTAGTATGACTAGTATGACTAGTAGACTAGTAGTAATAGTAGTAATAGTAGTAGTAGTGTCGTAATAGTAGTAGTAGTAGTAATAGAAGTAGTAGTAGTAATAGAAGTAGTAGCAGTAGTAGTAGTAGTAGTAATAGTAGTAGTAGTAGTAAAGTAGTAGTAGGAGTAGTAGAAGAGTAGTAGTAGTAGTAGTAGCATAATACAAGAGTAGTAGTAGTTCAGTAGTAGTAATAGAAGTAGTAGTAGTAGTAATACAAGAGAAGCAGTAGTAGTATCATAATACAAGAGTAGTTGTAGTAATGTAGAAGTAGTAGCATAATAGAAGAGATTATTAATAGTAGTAGTCTTTGTATCAGTAGAATAGAAGAGTAGCTTTGAGAGGAATTGTAGAAATAGTACAATAATAAGAATACTCGTATATAGAAGAGTAGTAGTAGTAGTAAGAGAAGAGTAGAAGAGTATAAGTACAAGTATTGCTTTCACAAGTCTGACAATGAAAAAGATGTTTATAGTTGTATAAGCGTTATGAGCAGAGGAAGCAGGAGTATAAATAGGAGTAGGAGTATGAGTATAGAGCATCTCGTAGTCGATCATCTTAAGTTGCAACATTCCACTCATTCCATGTTGTTTTTCCTTTGTTGTTTTTCGCAAATTCTTTATTTCATTTGGCAACATTTTTGACAACTGCGAGTGCTGCGGCTGCTGGTGCTGCTGCTGTTGCTGCCTCAGCCATATTTGGCTCCGCGTGATGAAGCTGCAAAGGGGGAGGGGCTGACAGGGGCATGAGCACGACTCGTAACGAGCCTGGCAACAGACAACGGGAATCTTGCGAGGCGTTAAATTTCATGTAGGTATTGATTTCCATTTGATTTGTCGTTGTGCACCGCCTCCACACCTCCCTCTGCATCCTTTAGCCCTATCCTGCTGCCCCTGCCTGCTTACAGCCCCGCCTGCTTGCACCCTTTTTGCAATATTTCACAACATTTCACCTCATTAATCAAACAAACTGCGGACTGCTGCCACAAGTCGAACTTCTTCAGCTCGGATTCAGTTTTGGAACTCTTTATTTTTCAGAATATTTTCGGCAAGTGTCAGCGATTTACAGTTACAAAAGACACATGCGGCCGTTGACTTTTTTAATTGATTAAAATGAGAAATCGTTACGATTTGTGTGCGCTGATTGCTGCTCAGGATCTGATTTCAAACAGAGAACAGGCAACTGAGAACTGAGAACTGAACACTGTGAACTGAGAACTGAAAAGATCTTCAGGTCTTCGGGTCAGCCAGCCAAATTTGCCATTGTTCGGAATCATAATGACAAGTGAACGAGCGGCCAGTGCACTGAGAGAAAAGATTGAGTGAGTTAGGGAAAAGCGAAAATTGAATTGGGAGAAGGAAGGAATATTTTCCATATGAAATTGCTCATTGCTGGTTCTTCAATTTATATTGAATTTAGAGTAGATTTGGAATATTATCTATAATATTTTATAAGTTTATTTTATAAGTTTAAACTCATGCTAAGTTCTTCTACTTCTTCTTGACAGTATATTCAATTCAGAACAGCTAAATTTTGAATTCTTCATGTTAAGATCTTCTTTTGTACAGAACTATTAATCTTCATCTTAAGATCATCTTTTGTACAGCACTATTGATAATTTCAGTTAGGAAAGAAATAACTTATGCTTGAATATATGTTAGGTATTAATTTCTATAATGATGATGCTGATTTCATGCCTTCCTCCATCTTTAGTTCAGTTTTTCATTAACGTTCTCCTTTTTTTTTGTTTTTGCAGAACACCTCAGAGTTTCTTCGAGTGTAACCGAGAAGAGGAAATGAAATTTGATACTTTGTGTAAGTTCTTCGAAAATCTTCGAAAATGTCTTTGCGAACTTCGGCAAACTGGCAAACTGCTGGCAATAATAAGCAATAAAAATTCCGCGTGGATTTTGTGTGTGCTTGCCAATAAGACGAGGGGGCGTAAGACGAGGCCAGGAGGGGAGTTAAGATTTATAGGCGGCTTAGCCGCTTTGATGGGCTTCCTCTTGTTGGATTGCGCCTAATTGTGTCCTTTGATCCAACTGTTTCGCATTGTATGGCATTGGGGCATTTCGCATTTCGTATATTTGCAAGGCGCATTTAATAGGAGACGCGTCTTCTCTGTGCTCTCTTCTCTTTGTCCTGGTTAACCGACCTCTGGCCTGCCCTCTGCCTCTCTTCCCCTTGCTCCTTTCTCTTTATTACTGCTGCTTGCAGTGCTGACAACTTTTGTACATTTCTCGCTAAATTAACTGAATTTCTGACCCTGCGCTGCAGAACGACGACTGCCAAAAAAGAGGGAGAGAAGCGAGAAGGGAGAAGAGTCCCCAACAAGAACAACAACAAAGCGGAATCGTTAAGAGTCCAAAGATCGCATAACTCGCACGCCGCCACCCCCGCACTGTCTCACTGTCTCGCTCTCTCTTCCAGAGAGTCTTCAGAGTCAACTGTAAATTTCCGAAAGCGCCCAAACCGAAACTTGGCCTCAGTAGTGGCTGCTGCAGCTGCAGCTGCGACTGCGATTGAAGGGGAGGGGAGGGGGGAGAGTTGGAAGAGGGGGATGGGGAAATATGCGCAAACTGCTTGATGTCCACTTAAAAGTGTCAACGTGAAATTCTTGGCTGCCCAGTGAACAAAAAGTGAGTGTTGCCTGCTCGCGAGCCGTTGCAAGGGGAACTAAGGGAGGGTAGGGGAAGAAGGAGCAGCAGCAGGCCGTGGGCAGTGCTGCAGAAGGAGAAGAGGAGAGAAGAGTAGCCTGCGGTTTTGTTGTAGTCAACTTCTGTTTTGGAAGTCACTGGGCCTCCTCTCAGCCCCGTTTGAGAGCCCGCAATGAGCTGCAACTGTAAATGAGAAGAGGGCAATGAGTGAGGTATGTACGATAAGGAGTGGTATAGTTAGGTTAAAGAAGAATACTAATTATTGTGGTATATATGCATAAGATATAGATTCGTAATATTTATCTTATGTTTATCGATTGCTATCGATATTTATTGCAATTTATTAATGGCAAAGGAATTGTTTGTGAAAATGATTCATGTAAAGATTTTAATAGAGAATAAGAAGGCTTTATATTATAAGGACAGTGTTTATAGTTTGTCAATGTTGAGTAGAAACAATTTATCTTTTATCGAGTTTAATCGTTGTCTTTTGAATATTTTGTAAATAAAGAATCAATGTTTGTCATTGTTCTGTATCAATCATTGATGGTTTAACGATTTTAATCGATGCTTATCGCATATGGAGTTCATTTGTCGGTGTTATCGATACTATTGATAGCACTATCGAAACTGGTACACATCGTCAAGTAAGAAAGAATTGAAAATACATTAGAAGATATTATTTTCTCTGATGTTTATCGATATTTATCGATGTTTATTGCATATGGAAATCATTTGTCAGACTGCTGAATATGATGTGGAAAAAGAGGCAGTAAAAAGTAATGAAAAGGAATAAGTATAGGTCATTTATAATTCTATATTAACATAAGACATCATTCTTTTCACTACATGCCCCCAACGAGATCTTTATCGATACTATCGGCAGTACTATCGCCACAGTGTGCTGTGTAGGGCATTGCCAGATCTGCGCTTGCTGCTGCTGTTGCTGCTGCCTCAGTCAGTTGACCCTCTGCTCTGTTGTTGTTCTTCCTGTTCTTCCCTTCTGATTCTTTTTCTCGCTGCATTTCTTTTATTTTGTTATTTGGCTTCTTTTGCCTTTTTTTGTTGGCTTTTTTTGGCTTTTGTTATTTTGGCAGTTGAATTGCGCCTTTCGCCAAACGATTCAGCTCATTTATCTGTAACTTTTCTTCTTTCATTTCGCTGGCAATGAGCAGGGGCAGGGGGCAGTGGAAGAGGGGAGACTGTAGCTGTGGCACAGGCTGTGGCATGTGTATGTGTGTGAATGTGTGTGTTTCATTTTGTTGCAGGCCAAAGTTGCAGCATTTCGAGAATTTAGGTTGCTCCTTTTTGTGCTGTGTATGCGCTGAGTTTGTGTGTCTGTGTGTGTGTGTGTGTGTGTGTGTTGCGTGTGTGTACCTTGGCATTTTGTTGTTTTGTTTTGTTTTGCGGGCCAACAAAAATATCACACGAGTATAATTGAGTTTGACACAATAAATTGCTCATCGCGGACGAGGCTGCTGGCCAATCCTCTTGGCCAGAGTCTTTCCTGCTGCTGCTGCTGCTGTTGCTGCTGTTTCTCTTGCCTGTTGCTGTTGTTGCAGTTGTTGTTGTTGTTATCGCTGACCTTTAAAGCCACAGCGGACCTCAGTGCGCAGTGCGCTGATTTATAAATTGATTCTGTTTAACTTTGTGGCACAGCGGGTAGCAGCAGCAGCAGCAGCAGCAGCTTCTTGTCCAGCGTCAGTCCAGGCTCGGCCTTAAGCTCAGTCTGCCCCTTTCCCCATGGCCCATTCCCCCTTCTCCACTCTCCATTCTCCATTCCGTTCCCACTCGCATTGCCATTCCTTTCCCTCGACTGACAACTGTTGCATCGTTTCATTTGGCACATTAACACGTTTTGTGTTTGATCAGCGCCTTGGCCAGTCAGCGTGGATTGGCCAGTAGCTCCTCCAGCTCCCCCAGCTTGTCAGCTCCCATGTGGCTGCTTCTTTTCAGCATGCAAATCGTTGTTTGATACCGCACCGACGCTTTAATGAGTACACTGTCAATAAAACTGCATACGATATGGAAGAATATTATAATGAAGATGAGCTTAGTGGTAGATGAGATAGCAGAGGATGTAAGAATTGTTTGCAGCAACTTGGGGCAACATTATACACAGTACTCAAAGTAGGCGTGACAGATTCCACAGAGTACTGTATATATTCTATCAGCATCAACATCAGTCATGCAGTTATCGTTCATGTTCATTTGATGTTTGTTAACTTTCCTTTAAACTTTCAGCTCTAAGTTCATTTGCATTCTCTTCTGTAATCCCTTTTAATAGACAGAAGGGAAGTATGTCGGAATATATATTCTTGATCAGCCTCGGCATCAGCATATAGATATGTCTTTTGACCATCTAGTTATCGTTTTTTGTTCATTTGATATTTGTTAACTTTCCTTTGAACTTTCATATCTAATTTCTGCATTCTAATTTCTGCATTCTCTTCTGCAATCTCTTCTAACAGACAGAAGGGGGCGTGATAGATATATATTCTTCTTCAGCATCAACATCAGTATATATAGTAGCTTTATCCTTTTGCTCTATAGTTTTTGTATTCCTTCTTTTTCCTTTGCATTCTTCTGCATTCTCTTCTGTATTTTCTTCTGCATACTCTTCTGCAATCTCTTCTATATTTACCATGCTAATTTGTACTTGAATATTTCTCACTGTGCATTTTGCAACTGACATTGATGACGCTGACGACGGCACGAATATTTCAATTAACTGACAGGCCGCCGAAAATGACTGAGCATCCGCTCAGGCTCAGTCTCAAGCTCAGGCACAGCTCAGGCTCAGCTGCTGCAGCTTCTACTTGTGCTCAGCTTCAGCTACAAGCTCCAAACTTCAATTGGGGGAAACTGAGTAACTGTCCGACTGTCAGCGGGCATCAAAGAGCGACAACAACAACAACAGCAACAATCCGCTGTTGCTGCTGCTGCCGCTTGTTGATTTTGTTATTTCCGCTGGCGAATCGCAATGCGATAAAATGCAAATCTCTTTTGATGCTAAAAGGACAACAACAACACAGCAGCAGCAGCAGCAGCAGGAGCAGAGCCAAAGCAACAGCAGCCAGCAACAACAACAACAACAACAACTGAGAGCAACGCTCAACAAAGCGTCGAAACAATGCCTGCAAAAATGGCTGCATGTTGCCTCCTGACGTTGATGTGCCACCAACAGCAGCAGCAGCAGCCGCAGCAGCAGATCCTCCTTCTCTGGCTGAGCTTGACTGAGGCTAATCTTCATCAGCCGCCGTTTGTAGTCGGCAGCAAAGTGTAAGCTCACACAAATCCCTAGACACACGCGCTAGCAATAAGAAGAAGAAGCAGCAGAAGCAGAAGAAGAACAGCAGAGAGAAAGCTAAAGAAGTAAATAGAGTCGAAGATAAGATACGCTAACAGAGAGAGAGAAAGTGAGAAGTAGAGAGATCTAGCTGATTATGGAAGAGTAAAGGAAAGAAACAGCTGGAGCATCAATTAAAGATAAGGATCAATGAAAGAGTTAAAGTATAATAGAGGAATATCAGTCAAGGGGACAGCAAAGGCTGCTCACAATATTAAGTAATGCTATTTAGATGAAGCATGAAATAGAGATTAATAAGAAAGACAGCTAAGGTCAAGAAAAAGTAATTCTAATTGGAGGAAGAACACACTGTAGATCAGTCTAATAACTAGTATAAAGGAAATCATCATTGAAGGATATATCAAAGTTGCCCTGAAGAGAAATAAAATAGAGAAATAAAATAAATATCAACTCAGTTTGGGAAAGATCTTTCGAGAAGACGACAAGGATTACTAAAGAAGTAGTAACATGATTCAAAGAGTGGAGATCAGTAAGTGTCTCAATTAAATATACAGAAGATTTCCAAGCATCCTTAGAATTAAAAAGACTTAATGAAAATGAAAAGAGTTTAAAGTGCTGACAGAAGAACAGCAGAGAGAAAGCTGCATAAGTAAATAGAGTCGTAATACAGTCGTATATTAACTCAACTCCTTCTTCTGCTCTGCTGCTTTAGTGCGTAACATGCGCAATGACTCACTGTATCTATCCTCTGCTAGGGTACACGAGAATAGGGAGAGAGAGAGGGAGGCAGGGGAGGCAGAGTCGCAGCGGAGTTGCTGCTGCAGCTTTATCTGCTCAATAGATGGACATTTGGATAGATTGTTCTTGTTTAGCTTTGACGTTCCATCGCTTCGCAGCAGCACACCTCTCTCTCTTTCTTTCGCTTTCCCTCCCTTCTCCCTCTCCCCGTGCCTCCTACCACTCCCCCACTTCTAGCTGCATTATGAGATTCGATCATCGCATCAATGCAGCAGCTGCTGCTCAGCTTGCTTTGTTGTTGCTGTTGTTGCTTTTGTGTGTCATGTCCAAATTGTTTGGCCACAGTAGCTAGCGCTGCCTCTGCCTCTGCTGCAGCCCCTGCCTCTGCCTCTGTGCACTATGGCAGCTATTATTATATTTTAATGGCTGCCTTTGTGCGGGATTGGGATTCGAATTGGGTTGGAGACGTAGACTGGAGACGGAGATGGAGACTGGCCTGGTGAATGATTCTATTGGCAAGCACAAGAACATTCCCATTATGGCCAGATTGCGCGTGTTTCATTATGCAGCGTGCTCGACGTTGTTGTTCTTCTTCTTCCTCTTGTTCTTGTTGCTCTTCTCCTGCTGTTGCTGCTGCTGCTGCCTTGTCAGCCTCTAATGGATTCCTGTTGCCCTGTGCATCGTCATCGGGTTAGGGATTTGGTACCTTTGAAATACAAGAACAGACACAACTCACAACTCATCTCGCAACTGAGCAGCAGGAGGGTGGGGAACGGGGAGGGGGGGCAGCGGGGCAGCGGCGCCAGTGCAGTGCACAAACGTATCGAATTTCATTTGGCGGCGGCGGCGACGCAACTTTGCCTTTGATGCACTCCAAGGCTATTTTGATGGCCAGGACTGTGTGTGTGTTTGGCGTGTGTGTGTGTGTGTGTGTGCACTTGTGATGGATCAAAAGCAGCGCTGTGTTGTGCTGGAGCTGCCCCAATTTCACCCCTCTTTGCTAGCGGAACCGGAAATGGACACAGTGTGCCAACAAACAAAAGACTTAGACAACGAACTTGAGCATAAAAATGGAAATCTTTTTTTTCTTGTCTGTTTATGTCCGTGGGATGCGATTGCGCCAATCATGTTGGCAATTAGCAAACCCCTGCAGTTGCTGCCCTGCTCTCTGCCCCTCCTTCTCTTCTCTCTACACTGCGCTCTTCCCTTCTATCTCTATCTCACTCTTTCCCTTTCCTTCTGCTACCTTCGTTCTTCTCTGCTCACTTCATGTATTTTTCGTGGCAGCAATTATTTTCGCATTTGTTGGCCACTTGAATGCTAATTCCAAGGAGAGGGGGGGGGGAGGAGGGGCACGTTGTGAACGAGCTTATTAGTGCAGGCTTTGCCATAAATTTTGGACAATAATCAAGCGTGCGCTATAATAAAAAGCAGCAGAGCGCAGCGCAATTCCACATCAAAGGATTTTGTAGAGAAGTGTTAAACTGACATGCGAAACGATGTGCGGCAGTTGCATGGGCGCACAGGAAGGGGGGGGGAAGGGAAAGGGGTAACTATAGTGTGAAGACTTTGTGAGTCTGTTTGAGGCATGTTTTACAGGCACAGTGGAAGAAATCAGCACAAATGTTGAGCAAAGTAGATGAATACAACTTATAACACTGTATAGTGCAATGCTATATACCACTGTATTGCTCAAATCAAGCTCAGCTATCAATTTGGCCCACTGTGCACAGTGTGCAGGAGACGTAGGCCGTGCCTGGCAGTCAGTTTAGCGTCAACAGCAGCAGCAGAGGGATAGGTGGAGAGGAAGTAGGCTGCAGGCTCCCTCGTCCTGTCTCTCTTCCTTCTCCTCACTCTCTCCCTCTCTCCCTCTCTGTTTGTCTGTCTCTGTTGCGCCCCCATAACTGACACTTGCAATGAAGACATTAGCCGCTAATGGAATTGTTATTAAGCCGCCGTCTCTGCCGACAACTGCCTCCACTGCTGTCCACGTCGAAGCGCGCGTCTTCACTCAGACTTTGCAGCAGCTTAGGCCTCTGCTTGATGGCGATGGCTTCCCCTGTTCCTGCTGCTGCTGTAGAGCTTGGCGGCTTTAATTTTCTCATCAAGAGTCGAGCGCGCATTTGAGTTGAAATAAAATTATTATTGTATTTCATGCGTCGTCGTCGTCGTCGTCGTTGCTGCCGTTGGCAATCCTCAAGAATTTGGCAGATGAAGAAAGATTCGCGCTGAGCTTGAGCTTGAGCTTGAGTCGAGTTGAAGTTGGACTTCGATGCGGAGTTTCCAGATTGCAGATTGAGATTGAGATTGGCTTGGGGTTGAGGTTGCTGTGGAGTTGAAGTTACTGCCAGTTGGCCTTTATGGGATTTGCGTCGTCGAGCGTCGCTTTAATCGCTTTATTGTGCGCTTGATGTATTGACAAATTATAAAGGCATAAGATCGCAATGGAGTGGGGCAGAGAGAGCGTGCAGGGGAGTGCTGTGTACCGGATCTACGACTGATTGCATCTTATCACGCAGCCCGCAGCTTCGCAAATCACTTATTTTGCAATCAGCTGGCGCAAATCGGGCCGGCCAAGCCCAGTTTCCCTTCTTCCCCCTGCTTGCCCAGCAATTGCTGTAAAAAAATGAAGCATATCCCATTGCATTGACAGCCTCCACCTCCTTCTCCTACTCCTCCTCTTTTCTGAGGCAAAGTGGGCATGGCACTGCCCCTCTCTCTGTCTCTCTGTTGCTGTTTAAGAGCTGTCGAAGTCTCTCCCCATTTGACAGGCCAAGTGAAAAATGTCCATCCGTCCTGCCTGGCATGCATAGAACAATACGCAGGGCCCTGCGTACTGCGTCTACGTGCTCATAGTTAACTACAACAAGGGAGACAACAACAGACAACAACAAGGGCCACTTAAATGGCTTTAAAAATAAACCAGCTAAGACACACTGCGAGAAATAGGCTACTCAATTGAGACTTTAATGAGAAGACTTTCTATAAGAAGTTAATAAAATTGTAGTTGAAATTTATTCCAAGATGAACTTAGAATTGTAATTGTTATCTATCAAAAACAGTCTACATTAAACATCAGCAACTTCTTAAAGATTCGTAGATATTTACTTGATTCTTTACAAGAGTTCTCACACTTTCTTGAGCTTTATAATTGTTCATGACTATAAATCGATATTCTAAATGAAAATTGAATTGTAGAAGTTGTTTTGTTTAATTTCTTTTAGACTTTCTAGTTAACAATGTTTATTATCTTTATTTAGAGCTAGTTCTGTTTATACTGCTTATCAGTAACTTATTAGCTGCAGTACAGTTAAAGTTTAACCTCGCATAAGTTTCTATCAGATATTTATCAATAATTCCCCTCTTTTCAGTATCTTCAACCACTATTAGCTGCTGCATGATTATTTCAAGATGTTCGCTCAAGTTTTCTTGGAAACTCTACAGCTTTATCACACTCATTTCGAGGGTTCTTGCAGCATGCAGCAGGCAGTTGCAAATGCAGCTCATTTCCCACTGTGTACGCCCTTTCAGGCTGACTCTGCCTTGCTGCCTGCATGTCAGCTCTTGGTGTTGTCGTTGTTGCGTTGTTGCTGTTGTTATTGTCTCTGGTCTAGAACAAATTAAGGCTTTTCACTTTCCGCCATGTTGCTGTTGTTGTTGTTGTTGCTGTTGCGTGTTGTAGTTGTTGGCATGCGTTGTCTGCGTACACACCCCAAAAATGCTGCGTGGCCCAAATGAATACCTAGGCAGGCAGGCAGGCAGGCGAGCAACCCATAATCATCATCATCATCATTGGCAGCGGCATCCACAGAGAGGGAGAGAGAGGGAAAGGGGAGCACACATGCCACACTGCCCAGGTGGCTCTGTTGTTATTTGTATTTACTGAAATATGAATTGACTGCTGCTAATAATAACCAGCAGCGTTTAGATGAGGTTCCCCTTCACCTGCCCCAGCCCTTGCCAAAAAAGAAGTATAAATTTTCAACAGCTCTGGCAAAAGATCTGCTGCAATTGATACCAGCAGCAGCAAATGGAAATAACTCAACTGCAGTCAGAGCAAGAGGCAGCAGAGGGAGAAGAGGAGGGGGAGAATTGGCAGCAGTAGGAGGTGTGGTGTTGGCCAGAAATCAGAAACAAATAAATGAGTTCATGCTGCATCTTTGAAATGAAGACAAAGTGGCCGTCACTTGGTAACCCTCTCTCTCCTTCGCCTGCCCCTTCTCTCCTTCCCCATCTCTCTCTCTTGCCTGCTTCGTCTGCCAAGCGTCTAGAATTTGTTTGCCAACCTTTTGCTGCTGCAACAACTGTGGCAACAACTGTGGCAACAAGGCGGCCACTGCCTATCAACGGCTCAGATTGGCGAGCGGAGACAACGTTGCAGAAGCCGCGCTGGGAAAGAGAGCCGCGCTCTCTCTGCGTATGTGGCGTGCCAGTTCAAGAGTTCAGCTACGTTTTTGCCACCTACAACATGCAACATGCGGCAACAAGGTACAGCGATACATGCGGCACTTATACAAGACCTTGCAGCAACCCCTTCTCACTCTTTGTGAAATAGGCGTGTACGGCCACTTTTGCTTTTGCCCAACAAAAAGAAACAATAAATATCTGATTGCCAGAGTATAGGACTTGCAGATACCCTATAAGAGGAGTATAAGACTTGCAGATACCCTATTAAATATAGCAATAAATGCCATATAGCCAGTACTTCTAATCTAAATGTTTATCTTTTCTATTTAATGTCTGATTTAGTGAATGATTCTAAGTTAATCATCTCTGCTTATTGCTCACTTGTATTCTAACTAAAACTGCTCCCCTTCTGTTTGAATACTGAGTATATGCTGACTGAAAATAATAATAATGAAGGCGTTCTGCCGGCAATCCATTCCCATTTCCATTTGCAGACCCAACAAACGATCGTCGATGCCGCCAATCCGGCACACAGTCCTTGCGAAGGCAGCTCAGCGCCCTCAGGGGCTTGAGACCTTAATGGAAATTAATCACAAATACAACAGCAATTTGTTGGCAAACGAACAACAACACCAACAACAACAAGCTGATCATAAGGAATGTCAGTTAAGTTTGCAATATCAGAAATACACTTTATATATTTTAGTTGATATTTATTTTTGTCGATGTTTTTATTATTTTTTGATTTCTTTCGCTATTACAAACTAGTTTGCTTATTGCTTAAGCTTGCTTAAGTTAGATATAGATAGCTAACCATATATATATAGATAGTTAAGGGGTAGTTAAGTACTATATTTATACAGCTTTGCTAGATCGTAAAGATCGTCATTGTAGCATCACACTCACACTCTCAAGTGCAGATATACAAACTATATAAACTAACTTAAGGCTACACGTACTCGTAGATACGTCTTCGTCTTCGTCTCTGCTCCTTCTTCTCTTTATAAACACGCTTCGTGCTATGGAAAAACATTTACTAGGGCTCTCCAATGATTACTAAAAACAACTTTTTACAACACTTCCCCCATCAACTCAGCTTCGTCTTCCACTTCTAGAGCACTTCTTGCTTTCTTCTCTCAGTTGATTCGGGGAATGAAGATTGCCAGAGACATGCGAGCGTTTCTTCTGCTTCTTCTTCTTCTGCTTCTTCTTGCACTGATTCAGTTTTCGATTCTAAATGTTAATTTTTAATGGTTTAAGTGCACTTGGGCCTAGCTTGGCATCATTTAGATTCGCATTCGCATTCGCATTTCCTTTCGGTTTCTTTCGTCTCGTTTCGTTTCGATTCTTATAACTAGTTCTAGTTCCTAATTCTCGATATATACTATATCTACACTATATATATAGTGTGTGTTAATATTATTACGTTTTAGCGCTAACAGAAATGCAACTTACAACTTATGGCTCGCTTGGATGTGGCATCTTCACATCTCCATCTCCAAGCGTATTTTCAGAGAGTCTTTGTTGGCTTTGTGGTCGGTTGGTTTAACTTATTGTGATGTCTCTATATACTATCGCAATGCTATATACAGATTACAACAACAACACACAGTCTGCACAGTCTGTCTGTCTGTCAGGTGTGTGTGTGTGTGTGTGTATTGTGCTTAATGAGATTTCAGCAGAAAACCCCTTGGACAAGAACGAAGCTCTTTATCTGCAGGAATTGCTGAGAATGCGTGTGTTAATGGGTGTGTGTGTGTGTATGGAAGTGTATGTGTGTCTGTGGTAGTGCAAGTAATACTATCTGCTTCTCTCTCCTCTCTTTATCTCTTTCTCTCTTGCAAGTCTCTGGCACTAACTAGGGATAATAACTAAGGCTAACTTCATATACTACGAATCACACGAATTTTGGGGGCATCTACTACAGTCTCCAGTCTCCTTCTCCTCCTGCTCCTCCTTCTCCTGCTGCTCTTCACATGCGTGTGCCCACATTGGCACGCTGACTGGGCTGTGGCGGGGCGTGGCGTGGCAGTGAGACATGCGACATGTGCGTGGGCGGTCCGCCAAGTGGCGAAATCGATGGCGAACGCGTTGCCAGCGGCGAGAGAGAAGGCGAGAATGATGGCGACATGGCGGATGATGTGCTGAAGCCACCACTGGCCTCATGCCCGATGGGCGAACGAGGCAGCCCAGACAGACTGAGGTGGGGCGGCAGGCGCATGGGCAGATTGATTGCTCGCGGCGCAACATTGGTGAGCAACGGCGGCTGTATGTGGCTGGGCGGTGGCGGTGGTTTGAGCACCACACTACCTGCCCCGGTGGAATTGGAGTGTGAGGAGTGCGCCATGGATTGCTTGCTCTTGGCACTCGACGAGGCGCCACTGTGCTCCGACATGTTGTCGTCCTTGAGGCGAGCAATCTCGGAGAACACATGCGCCAATGGCTGATACTGTGGTCCCCAGTCCAGCAGATAATCCCAGTTGTAGCTGCCCGTCAGCTCCTCCTCGCTGTGCACTATGGAGCTAAGGGAACCGCCCACTGGCACAGGCACCTCACCATAGCCATGTCCATGTCCGTGGCCCACAGTGCCAATACTGCCCGCTGTGGTCGCCGCATCATCTGCACTGCTGCCTCTCTCGGAGCCACCTCCTGCCACATCATTGAGCTTGGCATAGATCAGATTTGTGATATCCGAACGGGCTGTGGCATCCTCGTCGAACATGTGCAGAGTGGGCATGGCCATGGGCATGGAACCAGTCAGGCTGGAGCCAGCTCCGCCTGCATTGCCACTGGGATCGTGATCCACAATGCCCAAACGGGCGAGATACTCCTGCGTGTTCTGCACTGAAATGTCTGAGATGCGTCCATCGTCACCAGATCCACCTGCACCTGCGCGATGACTCAGTGGTCCCTCGTTGATCATGCGTATCTCCTCGTCCTCGCCATCATCCTCTGCCGAGCCACGTCCACTTGAACCAGACTGCTCTGAGCCGGATAGTTCCGATGTGGTTGCAGCTCCAGAGCTGCCTGCGAACGGAGGAATCTCATCGTACTTGGGTGGTGCAAATTGTCCTGAAGCCACAGCAGCAGCAGCTCCACGAATGGGCATCGTATCAAAGGCACTGGGATCCACATAGCTATTGGAGTTGCCCACTCCCACAACGACGCCCACACCCATGGTGGGCTGTGGCTTGACACTATTCCTTGGTCTCCTACTGCGCATGTGGATGAAGAGGAAGATACCAGCAGCGGCGCACAGGATTAGCAGCAGAGCCACAAGGAGCCCCACCAGCCAATCACTGATGCTGCCACCTCCAGTGGAGCTGCCACCAGGAGTACCTATGGCAGCCAGGTTGGTGCTATGATGCGCCAACGGATCCAGGGCAATCTCCACGACAGTCAAGTTACTCAGTGAGTTATCTCGCCCAGAGGAGGCGGAGACCAACAAACTAATTTCGCGTCCATCGGCAATGAGACTGTCCACCTTGCGCTTGATAAGCACAGCGCCACTGCTGCGATTGACCTTGAAGTGAGTGTGCTGCCGGCTCAGTTGGTAGACCACGCGTCCATCTGCTCCGCCATCCGCATCTGTGGCCAGCACTTGACCCACAACGAAGCCAAGTGGGATGGTCGATGCAGCTGGCAGTACAAAGCGATAGGAGCGCTCTGTGAATTGAGGTGCAAACTCATCCCTCGACTCGATCTCCACACGCACAGCAACCTGAGCACTGCGTCCGCCAATGTCGCTGGCACGCAGCTGCAGCTGGTAACGCTGTCGCTGCTCGTAGTCAAAGACGGCGGCGGAACTGATGACTCCCGTGCTGGAGTTGACTTGGAAGAGGCGCCACGAGTTGTCCACATCATCGGAGGCAGGCACCAGACTATAATTGACCTTGCCAAAGGCACCACGATCCAGATCACTTGCCTGGGCACGGAAGATGAAGCTGCCCAGTGGCTCATTCTCGCCCAGGAAGTGTACGTACTCCGCTAACGGGAACTGAGGTGCATTGTCGTTCTCATCATGTAGCGAGAGGTTGAAGGCACGCAGGCTGCACAGTGGGCGTGGCTGATGACTGTCACAGGCACGTATGATGAGCTCATAGCGCGTGGCTCCCTTGTCGTAGTCTAGGCGATTGTTGACGAACAATACGCCACTGACGAGGTCGATGGTGAACATGTGCTCATCATTGCCGGAGCTAATGTCGTACACCACCTCGGAGTTGGGTGTGTTTTCCTGATCGGCATCAAGAGCCACCAGTTGTGCAATGGAGTAACGCAATGGAGCAAGTTCACTGATTTCTGCTTCGTATTTGGCCATGGGATCGAAGATCGGAGCATTGTCATTAGCATCCAACACACTGACAAAGACGGAGATCGCTGGGGAGGATGCATTGGAGTGAGAGCTGGATGTGGAGCTCAGTTGATTGAGCAGCTCCAGTTGCAGCTGGTAGAGATCGTTGCGCTCCCGATCGAGTGGTTTGACCAGCACCAGAGTCTTGGATGGAAGCAGTTCGAAGAGAGCTTCCTCGTTGCCCGCAGAGATGCGCAGTGTTTGCTCCTTGACATCTTGTCCCAGTTGAAGAACCACTGAACCCACTGGAGCTGCCTCACTGATCTGTGCTCTGTATTGGGTCTGCAGGAATTGACCACGTCCCGCTGCTCCCTCGCCAGGTTGCACACGCAGTAAGGTAGATCCGCTTAGTGCTGGCTTACCCGCATCTCTGGCCACGATTCGCACAAAGTAATCCCCATTAGCTGTGGCAGCTGGCAAACTGCTTGTATTCACTGAGACAATGCCACTTGTGGCATCCACACTGAAGCCAGCATGAACAGGGTCAATGCTGTAACTGATCTGCGAGTTGCGTCCCTCCGAATCCGCATCCGTTGCATTCACTGTCAGCAGTTCCAGCTCCAACTCGGGCAAATCACCTGGAGCCGGCAGCACTGCAAAGTACGCGGGAGGCTTCTCTGCCACAAAGCGTGGCGCATTGTCGTTCTCATCTGCCACACGCACTGTCAATGTGGTGCGTGCCTCGTGTGCCGCATCCGATGCGATTACCTCCAGTTGATATTCCTGTTGCAGCTCGTAGTCCAAGCGACGCTTCAGCACCAACTTGCCACTGTAGCGATCCAAGCCAAACAGCAACAGGTTCTCCTTCTCGTCCGGGGACTCGCTGCCCAAACGATACGTCAGGGTTGGGTAGGTGTCCACGTCGTTGGCTGAGACGGAGGCGATAACGGCGCCTAGCTCGGTGGCTGTGAAGGGAGACAGAAAGTGGAAGAGAAATGGGGAAGAAGCTAAAGTTAGTTGGGGTAGTTAAAGGATTAAGAAAGGTGGTATTCATAGACTAGGTTAGGCTATCTAGTATAAGTAGTCCCTAATCTAGGGTACTGCCTGGTCTAGGGTACTGCATAGGTCTACGGTACTGCCTTGATCTAGGGTACTGCCTTTAACTAGGGTACTGCCTATAGACTAGGGTACTTCCTAGATCTAGGGTACTGCCTAGTGTAGGGTACTGCCTAGACTAGGGTACTAACTAGGTCTATGGTACTGCCTAGGTCTAGGAGTACTGCCTAGGTCTAGGGTACTTCTTAGGTCTAGGAATACTGCGTAGTCTAGGGTACTTCCTAGGTCTAGGGTACTACCTAGGTCTAGGGATACTTGCTAGGTCTAGGGGTACTGCCTAGGTCTAGGAGTACTGCCTAGGTCTAGGAGTACTGCCTAGGTCTAGGGGTACTGTCTAGGTCTAGGAGTACTGCCTAGGTCTAGGGGTACTGCCTATAGACTACGGTATTGCCTAGTCTAGGTTACTGCGTAGTTTACCCTATTCGTTGATTGATAATCTAATCTTCTCAAGACTTACCCTCACTAACGCTGACAACGTTGTTCGGCGGAAAAGTGGGCTGGTTGTCGTTAACGTCTACAATGTGCACGCGAATGGTGGAGGTGCCTGTCAACTGTGGCACACCCTCATCGGTGGCAATGATCTTCAGGTTGTAGACATCACGAATCTCACGATCGAGCACGATGTTGGTGCGCACGATGCCACTGAAGGCAGGCTCAATAACGAACGCGTTGTCGTGGTTGCCATCCACAATGTGGTAGCGCAGTCTGGCATTGGCATCCTCATCCGCATCGAAGGCCTGCACCTGAGCCACAAAGGTGCCCTTGCTCTTACCCTCCGAGGCAGTTGCGGCAAACTGACGCTGCGAGAACTGTGGACTGTTGTCGTTCTCGTCCTCCAG
Organism: Zaprionus nigranus; assembly: GCA_018903425.1. Classification (NCBI taxonomy): domain Eukaryota; kingdom Metazoa; phylum Arthropoda; class Insecta; order Diptera; family Drosophilidae; genus Zaprionus; species Zaprionus nigranus. The sequence goes on from JAEIGD010000021.1 coordinate 1,470,906, forward strand.
TTCGATTACCAGCTCAGCGTAGCTGGCCAGGAAGGGTGCCTCGGTAGTGCGTGCAACCACAACCAAGCGCAGCTCATGGGGTTGCGTGGTGGCCAGTGCAAAGGAGGAACTGGGCAGAGCTCGTTGACTGCGTGAGGTGTTCAATTGATTTGCAGTCTCATCCAGCTTCTGCTGCTCCTCCTCCTGTTCTGCCTGCTGCTGCTCGTAGTGCAAAGCTCTGCCACGATTAAGTGGTGCAAGAGTGGGTGTGGCAAAGCGATCGTAGTCCAGGTGTGTGGGATTAGCAACACGTACTTCTCCTGTGGCGGCATCCAGTGAAAAGATGCCGTCCTCATTTCCTGCTCCAAAGGAGAAGTTCACTCTCTGGCGACGTCCATCACTGCGCACAGCAGCCACATGAAGTAGGGCCATCCCAGTCGGAGAGTTCTCCCTGATGCTCGTCCTGTAGGTTTCATTCTGGAAACGCAGTACAGGCTGATTGGGCGGCGTTTCACCCACAAGCAGCTCAATTAGTCCCACGCTGCTCTGGGGAGGATTTCCCTTGTCCCGTGCAATTACCTCAAGCTGTAGAAGGTTACCCGTTTCACTGGCCAAGCTCTGTGTGGCACTCAGCGCACCCGTATTGGGATTAATACGGAATTTACTGCGAATCGCTGGTGTGCCCAGCAAACTATCTGCCTTGAGGGCATAAAGTAATTCCCCATTTGCACCCTGATCCGCATCGTGAGCTTGAACCTTGAGCAGAGTCTGGCCTGGTTGGATTAGCGCCGGCACTTGCGCCGTATAGGGATAACGTTCGAAGATTGGCCTATTATCATTGATGTCCAGCACGTTGATCTGCACGGCCACGCTGCCGGAGCGAACCTCGTACCGTCCTTTGTCCATGGCCAGCACCATGAAGCTGTAGCTCGACTGCAGTTCGCGATCCAGTTTTCTGTTGAGATGAAATAGTTGGGAAATAAATCAATTAGCGGAAGTTGCATAGAGGGAAGAGGAAGACCAAGGGGAAGAAGAAATGGTAGAGGAAGAGGGAGAAAGAGAAACCCATGTCACGACTGATCACATTACACTAATTAGTCTCCCTGCTGCGCTGTTCGGCGATGCGACTAATCCTGGCCACAATTATCCACACGAAATGATGTGGAATTCATTGAGCTGGGGGGAAACCATGTAGGGTAATTAAGTCATTTGCATGTGGGGAAACGTTCTAGTCCCCCCTCTCTCAGCAAGCAGCATTGGCTGCCACAACTAATAAACCAAAATGATTAAAATCCGCCCAGGTTCCTTCCCTGCCCTGCGGGAGTTTGACTTCGCACACAGCAAGAAAATGGGAAGATCTTCCGCCGACAGGAATTAGAATGAGCTACCTTAAGTTCTTATCTGATTAACCCAGGTCCGGCTATATAATCAGCTTATGAGCTGGGAAGCAAATATCTTGGGTTTCTTTCCTTTTCTCTCAGTGCAGTGAAGAGCGAATCGTTGGGTGCATGTTGGGCCAATAAAATGAATTAAGCAAATTACAAGCTCATCTCGACTTGGACTTGCGAGCCTCATTTTATGAATTGAATCAGTCAAGGGCGGAGCGAGGAAAGAATAAGAAGAGGAGAAGTGCCATGGATAACATTCAAAGTGTAAACTCGGGACAGTCTCGAGATTCCAGTCTGAGTCCGAGTTGCACTTCGAGTCGAGTCTGTTGTCTATTTAAAACAAAAGCTACAATACTTTCAAGGGTTTGTCCGTTCAGCCTGTTCTTCTTCTGTTGTTGTTGTTGTTGTCATTGTCGGCTGCGCTTGCTGGTCATCAGGCAGGCAGACAGGAGAGACAGACAGGGCGACCGACAGTCGGATAGACGAAACAAGCAAACGAAACAGTCTGAAATTGCGCCTAGTCTTGTCGCAGTTTCGTCAGTCGGCTAAGGTTTGCTGCGTCAGTCGATCAGGGAGTTAGGGAGTCTGGTAACTAGCGAAAGGAAGAATAATAAGAGTGTAGAGAATACACAGAGATATTGTTAGCTCCATTTCTGAGAGTACTCCGAACTGTACAGTCATAGTTTTCATCAGTAGTAATAGCCATAGAATATTTAAGAATGAGTAGAATGTCCTAACCCGATTGTTGCATAGACATCTCTATACATTGGTACTTACAGGGTATTCTGAGTGCGTTTACTTGCAGTAGTAGTTAGCTTTCCTGTTGTACTTTTTTTTTCTGCTTGTTGCTGGAGCCTGACTTTATTTAGCCCAAGTGCTGGATTCTCCGCAACAACGACCGCGAAAGCGTCCAACCAAACGAACGAACGAATGAACGAGCGACCAAGACTAACAACAACGTCACGAATTGTTTGTCCGTCTGTTTGTCCGTCTGTCTGTCCGTCTGTCTGTCCATTCTTTCTGTCCTGTCTGTCTGTCGCTCTACAATTCTTCGCTGTGCCATTACCCCCATCTCCCCCAGTGTGTTTTGTGTCTGTACTACAGTTCTCTGTTCGCTCTACGTTCTCTCTCTCTTTCTCTTCTCTCTCTCCCTTCTTCATTCTGTATCTGGTCTGCTCTGTTTCTGTTTCTCTGTTCAACTTTTTTGTGCATTTGGTGGCGGTGGATTTCGTTTTTATTGTTTGCCGACAATCAGCGCAAGATAAAAATTGGTACATGACAGCGGATCGCGTTTGTATAAATGGCAAACACTGACGCTACTGTCAGTTCAAGTGCCCCCGGGCCAGCAGTAACAACAACAACAAGGGGGAGAAGGAGAGAAGATGCAGGAGTAGAAGAAGCAAGGCGGCCTTAAGCCCAAGACGAAGTCGATGCCGAATCCCAAGCTGAACGTCGGGGAATGCATCTCCCTGTCTGTCACTAGAAACTGGCCGGAACTGAGCACTAGTAATGCCAACCCTTGCTCTTGGCCCTCCCCGCCACTAACCCGCTGAGGCTGCCCGCCTTGCAGAGACGGAACAAGCAATTGTTGTCATCATTGATTGTCAATAAGCATAAATTTGCACCAGAGGGGGCCTCAGTCCAGTCCATAGTCTCAGTCCCAGTCCCAGTTACAGAGCAGAGCAGAGCAGATCCCCGACGAGATCACCAACCAAGCAACCAAAACCTGGCCAGAATTTATAAGCCAAGTACGGGGAGTAGCAAAAAAGTAGGGCCAACCCTTTTTGTGCGTACAACACAGACACACACACACACACACACTCGTGTACACACAGTCGGCGACAGAATTGTGCGCTATTTATAGCCGGATTCGGATTGGGATTGTCGCTGCGTAGGCCGCAAGAAACAAGGTACTTGTTGCTGTAGCTCTGTCTCTGTAAAGCTCTGACTGTGTCTCCCTTGAGGAAATTATTCCAATGTTTCTAGTGTCCTTGCCGAAAGATCTGGCACGCAGATAAGCCAAGCACGTTGCATTGACCCAAGCCAGGCAAGCAGAAAGAAGACATAACCCTTGCCCCCTGTGCGAAAGATAGAGAAGTCAAGATGTGAAATTGATACATCAGCAAGAGAGCAATGAGACTTGCTACGAATTAGATTCCCTGAATATATTCCCCGTTCTTAGCTGATAAATCTTCTACTTACCCCACTGTAGTGATGAGGCCGCTCTCCCTATCGATGGCAAACTGCCACTGCGTCTCATTGGCCAGGCAGTAGATGAGTCTCGAGTTGATTTGAAGATCTGCATCAGTGGCCTTCAGTTGCAACACACTGCTACCAATGGCTGCATCCTCCTGCACACTGGCCACATACTTGGAGAGCTCAAAGCGTGGCTCGTTGTCATTCTGATCCTCCACCATGACACTGATGTTGCAGTGACCCTGATGTGTGATGGGTTGCCCTCGATCGGAGGCCTGTATCTGCAGCATGTAGCGTGTTTGCTGCTCCCGATCCAAGGAGCGGGCACTGAGCTCACCCGTGCGGGCATCAATGCTAAACTTGTTACCCACATTGCCACCTGAAAAGGGAAGGAGTTAGAGTTGAATAGACGAAAAAGGAAGAGTTGGATATATGAAAAGAAATAAGATTATATAGAAAGGGGTTACGTAGAAGAAAGAGTTGAATATATGTAAAGGAATTGAATGATTTGAGGTCTTAACATACCGACTATGCTGTAAACCAGCTCTGCATTGGGTCCTTCGTCGGCATCACTGGCTACCACAGTGTGAATGATGGCAGTATCACTATTCTCCGGTACGGAGAGACCATAGCAGGCACCAGGACGGAACTCTGGGGCATTATCATTGACATCCCCAATGCTGACTATCAGTGTAGCCACATCAAAGTGCTGTGCATTGATCAGCTCAGCGTTACTCTCCGAGGAGCGTTGCTTGCGCACAGCAGAAGCCGGAGACATGGAGACACGATTGGCATCCCTCACATAAATGGGCAGCACATAGCGGGCCTGAGACTCGCGATCGAACTGACCACGTGTGGTCACAATGCCACGTTGCCAGTCTACGTGAAAGTGATCATCAGCAACGCCACTAGGTATTTCGTAGCTGAGATTAGCTGTGGAAGAATGAGGAAGATAAGAAGGATAAGGAATGTATTAGTTTAAGATAGCAGGAGTTGCTTTCTTATTCTCCCACTTACCATTGTCGGCGCCATGCAAGGTCTTGGCGGCCACTTGCAGCACAAAGCTGCCACTGGGCACATTCTCTAGGATTGTGGCGTGGTATAGTGCCTGGGCAAAGCGTGGTGGATTACTGTGACTGCCCTGTACCAGCAGCTGCAGGCTGAGCGTGGACTGCATGGGAGCAGGCATGCCATGATCACTTGCTCGTATGGTCAGTGTGAAGCGGCCCGTCTTATCCAACTGCTCCGAAGCAGGAGGCAGTGTCTTGACCAGCTCAATGATGCCTGTCTGTGGCTTGATGCAAAACCTTCCCTCGCCGTTGCCACTCACAATTTCATAACTGACGCGTCCATTTTCACCTGCATCCCGATCCACAGCCACAACATGCGTGGCCACTTCACCAATGCGCAGAGCATCGCTGAGGTAGACCGAGGCTGTTGCACTGCCTGCGCTGGTATGTGGCACCACAAACTGTGGTGCATTGTCGTTGGCATCGAGGACCTTCAGTCGCACAGTGAGCGATGTCTGCAGTCGCTCGCTGACATTGGAGGATTGATCGAGGGCTTGCACAATGAGCAGATATTCCTGCAGAGATTCAAAATCCAGAGGAGCTTGCAGACTCAGTGAACCCGTCAGCGAGTCCAAGGCGAACAGCGGAGCCGCCTGCTCCAGACTCTCATTCAGTTGCGGAGTGTATCGCAGCAGGCGGTACTGCAGTTCCCCATTGGTGCCAGAGTCCGCGTCGGTGGCCGTGAAATTGTGTATGATCGAACCCACCGAGAGAGATTCGCTCACTTGCAGCTCGACAGGATCGTGGCGCCAGCGCGGGGCATTGTCATTCACATCTGCCACTTCGATCTTCACCGTTATTGCGCTGCTCTGAGGATTATTACTGGCTGAGGTGTCCAGCGCGCGAATCTCCAAACGAAACTCAGACTGTAACTCGCGATCCAGTTGACGTGCCACAACCAGATTCCCCGTATTCCTGTCAATATCGAAGGCAGCCTCGATAAGGTCCTTGGTCAATGGATTCAGCGTATAGGTGACGCACAGTTGCTCTGCAAGATCTGAGGCCAGCAGGCTGCTACTCTCCGCAGCACGCTCGTTGGGGCTAATCGAACCCACCACATGACCCACGACAGCATCTTCGCGTACCTGTGGCAGAAGGTAGAAGAAGGTAACAAAGAAGGCAATTATAGATTATGTGTTGGTTAGAACAGAAGGAGGCGAGAGTTCCCAGTTCGCAGTTTGGGTCGCTCTACTTGGTCAGTTGCAGAGGCCGTAAGAGACTGTGCACGGGACTGGGGCTGGGATTGAGGCTGAGTCTGAGTACGAGTCTTAGCCAGGTCTGTTCGGGTTTGGGTTTGGGTTTGGGGTCTGTTCTGTTCTGTTCTGTTCTCTGTGCGTATCTTAATCTCAACAACAGTGTTGAAAATCCAATCTTAAAGCAATAATTCATACTTCAAGATTACGAAGGCAGCAAACATTTAAAAATTTCATTCTCTCCGCCTTCCCCCTGCTGCCTTCCTTGCTTCGTCTTATTCCCAGGCGAATGAGGCAGCAAGAGTAGAAAGAGAGAGGCAGAGGTAGAGGCAGAAAGGTAGAGCCACCGTCTTCTCTTGCGATGGGGCAACTTGGCATTAAAAAGAAATTATGCATTCCGACCAAGTTGGCGGCCCCGAAAATCACTGAAGAAAAATGTGAGACATCCCATGAGTGGAGAAAGAGAGAGAGCAGTAGAGGAGAGTAGGGGAGTAGGTCTTCTCCAACTCCCAGAGAGAAGAGGAGAAGATTCTTCTGCAAGAAGAATTTAATATGCAAAACCGCAAAAACCGTTCTGAGCATAAAACAAGAAAAGGTTCGTCCGTTGTCTCTATAGGGCAGGCAGTGTATGTGTGAGAGTGTGAGTGTGTGTGTATGTGTGTGGGTATCTTTTTTTCATAAAATACAACAAAAAGAAGAAGCAGAAAACATTGCAAATATTGTTTGGGTCGCCAAAATGGAGACACAAAAATGACAGTCAAGAGATTTATGCCCCGCCAAGATTACGCAGGATGAGACAGAGCAAGAGAGAAAGAGGGAGAGGTAGAGGAAGAGGGAGAGTACCTGTGCCTCGTTGGTACTTGGTTACCCATCTGCCTCTGGACTAACGATGCACTAACCAACCAAGGTGATGGTGCTGCTGCTGGTAGTGCTGGCTGTGGCTTCTGCTTCTCCTGTTGCTGTTGCGGTCTCATTTCGGGTAACCACCAAATTATGCACGGAATTGCTACAAAAATGGACACCGCCAAAATGGCGCATGAATTGTTGTGCACTTTTATAGCCAGGACCCCCTCCTAACTACCCCATACCTCTCTCAACTTAACTGTCACACTGAGAAAAAATGTTAAGTTGCTTGGCAAAATCAAAGTGAGAAATGATAAATGATTTGTGAAGAGAAATCTTTTGCTCCGCGTGAAGACTCAATGAACTTTCTTTCTCCAGCAGCCTGCCTCATTTCCCTGCGCTTAACTACATTTGTAGTACATTTTTTGTGACAGTATAGCTTGAAGCTGTGGGACAGTTTAAGCGCTTGAGTCATTTGCCTGCTGCAGCTGAGCTGGGGGAGAATCGCTTAATTACAATGGCGCATTATGCTGAGATTTATTTTGTGGCATTCACCATGCAACGCCAACGCAACTAAACAAAGCGCGAAGAATGCAGATGCAGTTAGTCAGGGGAAGGAGAGGGTGGGAGGGAAGCAAAGGGGGGAGTAGTGAGGGGCAGCGCAGACAAATCAAAGGCAAAAACCGCCAACGAAACGCAACGAAATGTGTCAATTTTAATTGTTGCCGCAGCGGATTTAAAGGGCCCCAAAGACTGGAGACAGAGTCAGGCCGAGGAGCAGACTGACTGACAGAGAGTGAGACAGAGACAGAGAGAGAGAGAGAGGAAGAGAGAGTAAACCAGGCGAGTTGGAGGCAATTAAATGCATGTCAAAGCGTCGCAGCCATCAGCGGCTCTCGTCGCCGTCGTCCAACCTCGTCCAATGTGGCTGCAAGTGGGCAACGATGTGGCTACAGTCGGAGATGGAGTTGGAGATGGAGATGTGCCTGACTGTGACTGTGTGGCTGGGAATGGTACTGTATGCAGAGTCTGTTTATGTGTGTGTGTGCTGCTGCATGATGTGTTTGAATATTGTGCGGGGTATGCAAAACATGTGCGAATCGAACGTGATAAAAATGTTAAAGCGACGCGACGCGATGCCAAAATCTAAGCAGAAGACCGCTGCAACTGCAACAACAACAACAGCAACGGGAACAACCAGATGACGGTTACGAATCGCAGTTAATGGGCAAGCTAAGGGACAAGGCAGTGCAGGGGCGTAGGCAGCTCGACTAAGCATAGGTGGATGGCGTAAGGTGAGGAGCGGAACAAGACTAGCTTTGGGAAATAGTTAGAGTAGTTTCTTAACAAGGCCCCTTCTTTGACTACGCCGCTGTGCTGTGACAGTGTCAGCCTTCCAGTCTCATTTACACTCCCACTTACACTCGCACTCGCACAGTCACAGTCCCAGTTGCATTCCCAGTCACAGTCACAGTTCATAGTGACAATTACGCGTGCGCCATGCACAATCAACGCGACAGGGTTTGTTCCCGGCTTCGAATGCAAATCGAGCAGTTGAAGCTGACCTGCCTACCACCCCCCCCTTGTTGCCTGCCCCTGCCTGGCCAACACCCGCAACATTTGCGCGGCATCCTTAGCCCAGCCTGCAGTCAGAGCGAGTCGGAGTTGGAGTCGTGTTCTTGGCCATTGTCACGTGACGCTGATGCAACAAATCATCTGCACAAAAGGCAGGCGACAAACGCGCAGCTCACGACTGCAGTTGGTGCACCAGAAGGGTGGAGGGGGAGCAGTAGACCAGGTCCAACAAGGAAACAAAACCGCGCGCTGCATCGTGTAAAACTAGAAGCGTCAAATAGACAAAAGTTTTCCAGGAAAAGGTGGCCAGGAAGAGTTGCCCTGTTCCCTCCCTTTTTCCTCTCTGCCCCTTCCCCTCCCACTTTAGTCACTGCTCAGTGGAGTCTTTTGTCTTCCGTCTTGTGTCTTGTGTCTATTGCAGTCATTGACCCTCCCATAAATCTCTCACTCACCCTGAAGACGAGGCTGGAGCTGGTGAACGTCGGCCGATTGTCATTGAGATCGAGCACCTCAACGCGCAGCATTCGCAGCGTCTGCTTTGGCGGATTGCCGCCATCGGTGGCCGCCACTGCGAGACGATAAATGCTACGCTCCTCATGGTCGAGCATGACGCGCGTCCTGATCACGCCCGTGTTGGCATCAATGCTGAACCTTCCATGACCGTCGGAGTCACGACCCTTTACTAACGAATAGTTGATCGATGCATTCTGTCCATGGTCGCGATCGATGGCGCGTATGCGCACCACCTCAGTACCAGGTTGCTGCTCCTCCCGCACACTGACCACATCCTCTTGTGGATCCGCTATCTCCGGCGCATTGTCATTCACGTCCGTCACATGGACACGCACCGGGGCGCGTGCACTGCGTGTCGGTGTGCCTTGATCGCGGGCCTCCACCATCAGATCGTAGAGTTCGCGTAGCTCCCGATCGAGTGGTTCGCGTGTGGTTATCTCGCCTGCAAGGGAGAGTGAGAGAGAGAGAGAAGTGGTTAATCAAGAGACTAGCAAGAGGGGGGGAGGCAGGGAGGGAGCTAGGGGAAGCAATCATTGTTTGGTTACTCTGGAAAATGGAACTTGAAACTGGGTCGTCGATGATTAATGCCAAAATGCGGTGGTGCTGGTGGTGCCAGCGCCTGCCATCAAAATTGTTGTAGACTTTGTTTGCCTGCAAGCGGCGGCCAGAAAGAAAATCATGTCAGGAAAACAAGTTTGTACCAGAGCAGGAGCTGAGACTGCAGCCGACATGATGATACTCTTTTCTAGGCGGGGGCAGGTAGGGAAGAAGTTAAAAATATTGCTAGGGTATCTGAATGAGAGCAAGGCATGTCTGCAGTGCTGCTACCAGGATTAGCTGCACGCGATTTCCATATTTAATTTAAATGAAGCAGGCAAAGCTGAAGCTGGTGCTGCAGCTGGAGCGGGTTCCTTTTCCCAGTGTGGACACGCACGAGGCTGAGGCCGAGGCCGGAGCTGAATGTCAAGCCAATGATATTCCATTGACGGATGAGCTGACAGCGTTAAAACTGTTGTTGCTCGAACACTAATGGTCATGCGCTCCAAGCTGAAGAGAAGACCAGAAGAGAGAAGAGAGAGAGAGCGGTGGAGAGGCAAGTGGGAGGCATATCTCTTCCCCTTTGCCTGCTATCTCTGGCCTGCTCACTTGGCTCGATCTCTTGGCGTATCGCAAACAGATCGCATTTTATCGCTTCTGCTGCTGTCTGGACTGGAACAGGTTTCCCTCTTCTATGTGCCTCGTGTGCCTCGTGCGCGTTTGATCTATGGGCGACGTGGGCAATGCAGGAGCTAGTGCAGGAGCTGCTGCTGCTGCTGGTGGTGCCGTAATGAATGACCATGGGTCATGGCTGCTGGCTGCCTGCCTGTGACAGTGACAGTGACAGTGGAACTTGGATTGGGCACACTCAAAGAAAGTGGGGGGAGATTGTAAAGGTGGGAACACTCTATGGTGGGAATAACCCAGGGAAGGTGGGAATACTCTAGGGAAGCTGTGGCTTTGGATAGTTCAATATGACATATTCCATTTCATTTCATCATAGAGTGATTGGAAGGTGGAAATAGTCTAAAGTGGGAATACCCCAGGGAAAGTGGGAATACGTCACAAGATGGGAACACTTTGGGAAGGCTATAGATTTAAATAGTTAATCATATACTATTTCATTTCCATTTAGTAAAGAGAGAGATTGTAAGGTGGAAATACTCTGAAGTGGGAACACCCCCGGTAAGGTTGGAATACTCTATGGAAGGTATCGTTAAGGTATTTAAAAAAAGACATATACTTTTTAGAGGATCTATTCCATCTAGGATCAGAGGGAGACTAGTAGGTGGAAAAACTCCAAAGTGGGAAGCCAGAGAAGATATGAACACGCTAGGAACGCTGATAATACTCTAGGGAAAGTGTCTCGAAAAGTGGGAATACTCTAGCGAACGTATCGATCATCGATAGTTAAATACACAATATTGCACTTAGAGGCTCATTTTCATCTAGGATCATTTGCCAACTTGCAGAGACATTCTCAACTTGCTCCAGTTTTTCTCACAGTGCAGAGTGCACGCTGTCTAACGGGGCCATAGCTCGAAGTGAGCGTTGAGTGAGCTGTTGGCTGAGATACCGAGAGACAGCGACGATATCTGAGGATGGGTTTGGCAACCGCACACCTCTCTCTCGATCTCTCTCTCTCTCTCTCACTCGGAGCTGGTGGTGACACTAATTAATGGTTAAGAAGAGGAAGCAGCAGAAAACTCACCTGTGACGGGATGCACCTGAAAGCTGGAGTTGGCCGGCAACAGGCTGTAGCGTATTGCTGCATTCTCGCCAATATCCAGATCAGTGGCGGATACAACGCCCACCACAGCGCCACGACGTTGATTCTCCTCAATGCGGAACTCGTAATTGTCGCGCTGGAAACGTGGATCATTGTCATTGGCATCCAGCACACGGACCAGGACACGGGCACGTGCATGTGCCGCCGGTGTGCCATTGTCCGTAGCCAGCACGGTCAATTCGTAGCGATCGCGGCTCTCACGATCGAGTGCGGCACGCAAATAAATCCAACCCGAGTTGGGAAAGATGCCAAAATGCTGAGCAACATCGGAGGAGGAGGAAGAACTGGCACTTGAACTGGAACTAGAGCTGGCACCGGGTACATTGAGTCCATTTGAAGTAAGACTGGCATTGTCCGCTCCAGCATCTACTATGCGATATGTGATGCGCGCATTGTTGCCCGTGTCCAGATCCGTTGCATTCACTTGGATGATCTGAAACAATGAGGGGAGATTGTGTTAATTTGGGATAAGAAAGTCGGGCAAGGAGGAAGAGGGGCTACAGATCTACATGCCAAACACGGTTGGCGGTCATCAATCATCAATCATCACGAAGCTGAAGCTGCAGCGGAATCTGTGATGCATGTCTAGCGTAAATCTCTAGAGGAATCCCTAGAACTGCCCGCAGCTCGTTTCGATGCGCTGTAGAGACTCGACTCGCCTCGATTTGCCTCAACTTGCCTCGCGATGCCAAAGATATAAACTGATTTTATGATCAAAACTAGTTCGGACCGCGCAATGAAGCCTGGCTACTTGCCACGTTCTGTGGCAAGCATCCTCCTCAGCCGAGGCTCCTCTGGGGTGTTGAGATATTTCAAAAAAGATATGACGCCTGCCTGACAAAGCGTGACTTTTACTGCCTGTTAATCAAATTTATGTTGCGCATTTAGTTTGCATTACAAAAATTTATTTTTCAATAAAACTACACTGGCAAAAAAGCTGGGGAGAACTATTGGGATGAAGGCAATTTAGAGAGGAATAAAGTCTCTTGTCACTTTGGAAAGTGTCAAGGCAAGGAAAGCAAGTCAACTCTGTAGGGAAGTAACTGAGCCTCATTACTCATTACTATTAACATCACTGTTTAACAGAGTCTATGATAGTTCTGCTGCTAACTATTTCTCTTGGTGTAGGTAAGTAAGGAGTAAGGAGGAGTTAAAAGGAGGTTCTAGAGGGAAAGTTAAGCAAAGTGTAGGCAAGCAGGCAATCGAAAGGAACAGGCCGGGGGGGGGGGGGGGGGGAGTAAAGTCTCTGTCTCCTTGGAAGAAGTGAAGTCAAGGCAACGGTAAAGGGAAGTAACTCAGCCTCCTTACACCAGACTGTAACAGTATGTAGGGCAGTTCTTCTGCTAACTATTTTTCTCAGTGTAGTAGTAGGAGTAAGGAGTAAGGGAGTAAGGCGTACTAGAGAGGGTAAACCAGTTCTTACCTGCGCATTGATTGACCGCGACTCGGACACATTCACCGCATACTCGTCGCGCTCAAAGACTGGCGGATTGTCGTTGACGTCCTGCACATCCACCAGGATGGTGAGGTCAGCGGAGAGTGGAGGGTGACCGCCATCGGTGGCCGTGACTATTAACGAATGCCTCTGCACTGTCTCGTAGTCCAGATGTCGTGATAGCACAAGGTGGCCCGAGCGTGCATCGATAGCGAAGCTGCCACCGTTGCCACTGCCGTTGCCGTTGCCTTTGCCGCCTCGTTGGGTGGCATTGCTGGGGCTGGGGTTGAGGCTGAGGCTGTAGGTCACCTGGCCACTGCTGCCAGAGTCCTTGTCATGGGCGTGGGCAGCAAAGAGGGGGCTGCCTAGCTCAGCATTCTCTGGCACAGAAATGCGCACCATGCTTGTCTCAAATTCGGGTGCATTGTCATTCACATCCTCCACTTCGATGTTAACCTGCGTGTGGCCATAGACGGGTGGCTCACCCCACGTGGCTTGAATGTTCAGCAAGACCTGCGCCTTGGCCTCGTGGTCCAGCGGATGTGCAATCCTTATGTTGCCCGAGGCTGCTTCAATGCTAAAGTAACCATCGGGATCTCCAGAGTAGATCGAGTAGCGCACAGGGCCTCGTTGTTGAGCTGCAGCGTGAGAGAGACAGATGAAGAGAAAGAGAAAGAGAGGGAAAGAGGTTAACAAATTGATCAAAGAAAGAACGACGAGCTGGAGATGGGAAGAAGCCACAAAAGGTTCCTCATTAAAGGCAATTCAAATGCCAGAATGAACGAACAAAGGATCTGGCTCTGCCCCTTCCCCTTCCCCTTCCCTCGTCGCTGCAATGAGTTGCAGGAACAATAGAAGCAGCAAAGAGCTTCAAGATTGACACATGAGCAGCAGCAACAGAGAGAGAGAGAGACGAGACAAGGCAACTGGCATGGAATGAGCAATGAAAGGAAGTGCACAGCGAAAGCAGCAGCAAATTAAAGCTCCAAAATCATTTTTGCATAGCCTCACTCACTGTTCCCCTTTCTCCCCACCACCCCCCTTCTCTCCTTCCAGCTCTTGCTGCTGCTTCGCCTTTGTCTCGTGTCTGGTGCCTCTTTTGTGTGTGTTTCATCGAAGCGATGACGAGGACGTCGTTGCCTCGTTGATGGGTGCAGATTTCTGCCGAAATTTGCGTTTGAAGTGTTTTGCTTTGGCCATTGTGCACTGTGCTTCCCCGCCCCTGCCCCTTCTCCTGCCTGTGTGCCTCGTGTGGCCCATTTTGTTGCAGCCTCACCTTCTTTTTTTTGCTTGTACAAATTTTATTTTAATTTTCTTTGGCTTGTTTTTGTTGTGGCGCAACCATTCAACCGCTCAACCGCTCAGCCGCTGAGCCACTCGACCCGGTTTGCCAGTGTTCGCCTGTTCGCCTCGCCTGCGCCTCTCCTGCTCGACTGTGTTCGCCTGCTCATCCGGCTGTCCACTCTTCGTCCTCTTGTCCGTCCATCATATGCGCATATTTTGTTTTCCAGCTCACTGAACTAATGAATGCCATCCCAGACAAAGACGTCGCCAGACATTGCCCCAATAATTTGGTCAAACGGATCGCAGAACAGTAAACACTCGCTAAGAAGAGTGCAGGAAAGTCTGTGGAGCATTTGATGCTTCTTCTAGCTTTGTCAACACGTCGTTTACCTACTGCCCCCCTCTAGCTCTACCCTAGGTCTAGCTCTACCTCTATCTCTTTAGTTCAGCTGTCTTCTTAATTGTTCCACTATCCTTCTACATTAGCAGCACCTGGCTACATCCATGGCGAACGACTGACTAGCTATATCGCTTCTTTATTATCATCTATCACTCAAGACTGATCCAACCCGCCTTCTCTTCTCATCCCTAGCCTGCCCACTTGACACCCAATTTCACCCCACTGTATTACTCACCATTATCACTGCTAGCTATCACCGATCCCACGACAGTGCCCCGTGGCACATCCTCCTTGACGTAGTAGTTGTAGCGCGCCTTCTCGAAGATCGGCGGACGCTGCTGTGCGTCGATAATGCTAAGAAAGACGACGGCATCAGTGCTGGTGCGCAATCCTCCTCCATCGGTGGCTGAGATGTTGAGCATGTGCATAGGTTGAGTGCGCACGGAGAGCATGTCAGGTCGGACGACAAAGATCTCACCACTCGAACGTTCGATGCGAAAGATGCCACCTTCATTGCCGGCTACAATGCGATACGAGACCTGACCAAAGCTGCCTGCATCAGGATCTGTAGCGACGACAGCGACAATGGGCTGTGGGGTACCGGAACTCTGTGCGGGGCCAGATTCACGTAACGATACATTATATTCACGTGGATAGAACACTGGGCGATTATCGTTCACATCCGTCAACTGCATCTTGATCATGGCTGTTGTGCTGAGGCCACCACGATCTGTGGCCAGCACCGGAAACTCGTAGCTGCTTCTTCTCTCGTAGTCCAATTCACCTGCAATGCAAATCTCGCCCGAGGCTGAACGCACCTCGAACTCCGTGAGGTGCTTGAAGCCCTCGCCCAATGTGTAATTCACCATCGCATTGACGCCGCAATCGGGATCGCTGGCCGAGACCTGAGGGAAGAAAGAGAGAGAGAGAGAGAGAGAACGTTGCATTATTACGATGTTTCCCAATTACAAATGAAGTTGTCAAAATTTTAATTTGATTTAAAGCCGCGAGTTGTTCCCCCCTTCCCCGTTCCTATCGAAGCTTATCTGCAGCCTGCCACGGTTCAGCTTTAATTTGCAACACCCGTGGAGCAATTTGTTATGCTCATGCTTGGCCCGCGACTAAGCACAGTGGGACAAAGACATTTTAATATAAAAATACATTTTATATTAAATAAGAAACTCTTTTATTTCAATGCGATGCTAACTGAAGCTTGGGTAGGTAAGGAGTATCTAAAGCTACTGAAATTACTCTCATGTTTCTTAATATATTCTCCTCTTTTAACCACATTTCCAACATATTTCTGCCACTGTAAACACGACCCAAAAAACGCATACAATGTAAGCCCTCTGGGGCTGCAAGCCGCGCACGCGTATCAAGCGAATGTCAACTTTAATTTTCGGCCAACGACGCCCGCAACAGACTGTGGATGGCAGAGAGGCTGTGCAGGGAAGAGTGAGTGAGGAGGGGGAAGTCACTGTGGCAGGAGAAACAGGAGCAACGACCCCGCTTAATGGCTGCCAATTAGTTGGCATTTGCGTAATCAACATTTACATTCGAGTCGAGTCCCTAAAAATAGCTCGAGGCGTGGAGGCTGCTGACTAGAGGGAGTAGAGACAGAAGGGGGGGAATGGAGAGGGGGGAGAATGGGATCAATGTTGTAGCCCTGAGAGTGCTGGCATTTTGACGCCAACGAACAACGAGAAAAAAATCAGCAATTAAAACTGTCATTATTTCACTTTAAATAGTCGCAGGCGTCTCATTCCCATTCCCATTCCCAGTCACAGCTAAGCTGATTCCCCCTGCTCCTCCTCCTGCTACTCCTGCTGCTGCTGCTGCTTGTCGGGTGCCTCTGTCTGTCTGTTTTGCGCCTGCTCTCTGGCCCAGACTGATATGCATTTAAAGCGAAACGTGTCCAAGCCCAGCTCCAGCGACTCCTCACGTTCAATTCCAGCGCTAATTACACTTTTTGTAAGCCAAAAGGCAACAGCAGCAGCCACAGATCTACTTAGATTGCCCTGCCACTGCCACAAGAGAGAGTCGAGAGTCGTCGCCACTAAAGACTTTCATTAAGCTTAGTTGCCAGAATGTTTAAACCCGTTTAACCCGAGCAAAACTGTCGCCAAATGGGCCGGCAAACGAGACGCGAGATTGGCAATTTTATCTGTCAACAAACAAACATGGAAACCGCGAGAGAGACCGACAGGGAACAGCAGCAGTCAAGGGGGAGGGGTGCGAGAGGGAGAACTCTTGATCCCTGCTATGAACGCCCACACAAAGTCGAAGATGATGAGTCGAGCGAGATGAAGAAGGAGCCAACAGGCAGACGCCGGACAGACAGAGACAGACAGACAGAGACAACGTGAACGCCTCTCGTGGGTCGACGACGCTGATAACTGCAGCCCAAACAGTAGTGAAAGGCAAATCAAAGCAACAATTGTTCCAGTGTGAGAGGTCTGGGCTGGGGATGGGGATGGGCTTGTTGACATTTTCAAGTTCGTTGCTTGAGTCATTCGTTTCACACAAAAGTTATTCATCTTTGTCAGCACGCACTTCTCACACGGGGAAGGAAGAAGGGCAGGGAGAAAAGAGTGGGAAACAACAGGAGAGAGATGGGGAGGGAGAGAGAGAGAGAGGGGAAGACGGAGGGCAGAGCGCGGGCAACTGCAAGCATTCAATAACCAATTATGGCCTAACAAGGTCTCGCAAGGCTCTCTGCAACCGCTGCAACTTGAACTTGGAGTCGACTTGCTGCATCTTCAACTTCGTTTCCATCTTCATCTTCAGCTCCTTCCCCATGCACATCCCCCTTCCCATCCCCAACTCCAGCTGCGGCTACCGCTGTTGATGTATGCAAATAAGCTGTCAAAAGTAATTTGATTCAATTACCTTATTTATCGTATGCGAGAAAAGCAAAACCAAAACCGAAACCAAAACGAAGAGAAAATTCTGTCATGGCCAAAACCAAACACCAAACACGAAGCCAGCCACAGCAACAACAACAACAACAGCAACAACAACAGCAACAATGCGGTCGAGTCTCGTACTCATTGTCGGATGATTGCCCCGCTTCTGGGATAACTGAGAACTGTCTTGGAGTAGAGGCAACAGCAGGAGGAGTAGGCAGCAATTGTGGCAGGCAAAGCAGAGGCAGAGGCAGGAGGTGCAGGTGATGCAGTTGATGCAAGCAAACAACGTACCATGCCACATCCTGAGCTGCCACAGAGTCGTGGTGTGGCTCTTGATTAACACCTCTGCCTCCCGCTCTAACATTCTAGCTTCAGCTTCTTTGCCTTCTTCTTGTTCCCTCTCTCTCTTTCTCCCCGTCTCTTTCTGCCTCTATCCCTCTCTTTCTCTTTGCACCAGCTTGGCCAAATGTCGGTCGTGTCTCTGCCAGGGATTATCAGGCAGTCACAGCGCGCAGTTGCTGCTGCTGATAAGAGTCGGACATGTCTCGGGCCTGTGGCTTACTGTAGTTGCCTAGTTGCCTACCCTCCCTCCTCCCGCCTCCTCCTCTCTCTCCATGTGCTGCTGCACCTTCACCTACCTCCACTTCTACTCCTCTTTCTGCTGCTTGCAACATGTGGCAGGCGCAAACAGTTGTCTAGGCCAACATTGAAGTGAACGCAGCCTTGCATATTTTTATGCAATTTCCGGCAGATGTGGATGATTTACCTGTGCGCCTGCTTGCCTGCCCCATGAGAAATGACTACGTGCCGCACAGAGTGTAGCAGAGAGGGAGATGCAGAACACAGAGAGTGATAGAGGGAGCGAGCGAGAGAGAGGGCAGTGCATTCTGACTGCCAAATATTCCATTCGAAAAGCACTTACAGCCACATCGATGAAGAAAGAAAGTAGAGAACCTGCACATGAATTTGATATTTAGCCCAGTTATGCTCCCCTCTCTTTCTCCCCCTCCCCCCCTGCTCTCTCTCTTTCTACGTTTCACACCTAATGCCGTGTCATTTGTAACTCAATGCCCACAACAATCCCAAATGAAACTTAATCCACATGGCACACATTGCCGCAACGAAAGTGTTTGTTGTGTGGGCGACGATGATCGAGTCGAGATCTCGAGATCTCTTTGTTTC
Organism: Zaprionus nigranus; assembly: GCA_018903425.1. Lineage (NCBI taxonomy): Eukaryota > Metazoa > Arthropoda > Insecta > Diptera > Drosophilidae > Zaprionus > Zaprionus nigranus. The sequence goes on from JAEIGD010000021.1 coordinate 1,489,199, forward strand.
CTCAGTTGTTCAGTTGTTCAGTTGTTGCTCTTGTGGTTAATGTTATGTGCAGAAAGCGTGCAATTGTCTTGCCTCTCACTCTAGCATTGAATTAGTTATAAAGACATAAACCTTATATCCGAGCAGGGCTACAGATTTCACACTATTTCATTGATTAGTCACGCTGCCAGTGTTCGTTGCTCCTCTTCCTCTACCTTCAACTCTGCCCGAGTCGAGTCTCAGTCCTTGCTATGCCGCTATGTCTGCTGTGCTTCTTCTTCTTCTGCCTCGCTACATGGCACCTGATTTATGTTGACGCCTTATCAGCGTCTCTCAATATTTATTGCAATTTTATAAATTATTTTTTTGCAAAGTATTTTCATTGCCTTCTCTCCTCGCTTCGGCACCCTTTGCTGCTGGTGGACACAAGATTTATATGTGAGCAGATGTGACTTTTTGATGGAGCACCCAAGCAGCGCAACATTCTCTCTGAACCCCTCTCTTGTTCCCCTCTCTCTCTCTCTCTCATTCTCTCACATAGTCTGGCAACTATTTGCGTTTGTAATTTAAAGTTGCACCACATACAACATGCGCTACGTTTCTTTGTCGCAAGAGGAGAGAGAGGGAGAGAGTCCTACACCGAAAAGCAATTCTAACAGTTATTGCATGCACTCTGCCCCCCCTCTGCACCGGCAAATGGCCACGCAGCTTGTCGTGTTATTAACAATTTTTAATTTTCCGGTATAGATTTCTGAGCCACACGATGCGACGATGCCGCGATGCGACGTGTCTTGACTGGGAGAGACTGGGAGAGATAAGAGAGAGAGAGAAAGAGAGAGAGACTCTGCTCCACCTTGTCGGGGCTCAGGTGCTGCCTCAGCCAGCTGTAGCCACTTGCACAGGTCGAGCAAGGAGATGGAGAAGGAGAGGCAGCCTGCGACTGGTTGCATCATCAAAATGCATCTAACAAGGTTGTTAGGTGTTAAATAAGTGTGCTTAAAAATTTATCTTGTACATTTTCCTGCATTTGATTTATGTTTGTGCGCTCCCCAGCACAAGAAGAAGAAGAAGAGGAAGAAGCAGGAGAAGTCAAATGAGCAGGAGAGGCTGCTTTTAATGTTGCACACAGCGGAAGGGAAGTGTGAGGGAGCAGAGGTTGCAACTAGATGTTGCCTCTTTAGTGGCAGCTGTGGCGCAGCTGCCACATCGTTTCAACTTTGAGTTTGCCTTTCCCTCAAATGCGAAGCGAACAAAACTTTTGCTTTCGCCAAAAGCAAAACTCAAGAAAACTTCGACTCAGCGACTCCGACTGCGAGTCCAACTGCATCTGCATCGCTTGGGAACACGTTGGGCGCCCACTCCGCTATCTATTGATAAATCAAAATTCCAATACATGCGTGCGCCGCAGATTTGCATTTGCAGGCCTCGAGCTGCAGTGGACTTGACTGTGACTGCAACAACAGCAACAACAGCAACAACAGCAACCACAGCACAGCAACAACCACAGCACACGGACAACAAACAACGCCAAATGGCCAAAAACATGCGCTGGCAATGCGAACCCCAAGACGAACCAGCAAACAAACTATGCAAAAGCTCAGTCAATACAGCAACACACAAGCCAACAACAACAGCAACTGCAACAACAACAACAGTAAATAACATCACAAGCGGGGGTACAACACTGGCTCTGTCTCTGCCGCTGACTTTGACCAGCGGCGTAGAATGAGAGGCAGCTAGGGAGGGGGATTGAGAGAATTGGCTTGAGTTGAGTAGATACGCAGTCAACTCTGAGAAACTACAATTGCAACTATATTTATAACTTTGCAGAGGATATATTGATTTTAGCCAAGAGTTTGCAAAACTACTAAGCAGACATCTCCGACATCTCTATAAAGTATAATATATTGTACAAAGATCTAGCCATGTCTGTGTCTCGGTCGGTCTGTTGCAACGCAAAGTAGTCTCTAAAATTTAAAACTATCTTGATCAAACTTAGTTGTCTTCAAAGTGTGACATAATATGCAAGAGGGCTTGACTCTATTCAGAAACACACTTTATCTGCGTGCAATAACGAGACACATTGTCAGCAAATTTAATAATCCCAACACATTTAGTCACCCTAGATCATTTCGACTGTTGATGCTGCTGCAGAAAGTATATATAATGTGAATGTATGTAATATATGCATGTAAACAATGGGGGTGATGGTACGGGTGGGAATGCTGCAGGCGCCTATCGATAGAACCAGAGTTTCAGTAATAAAGAATAATCGAACAGTCAGTTCAAAAAAGAGTTGAACTCGAAAAGTCGAACGAGAGAGTCGTTGCTAAAGTTGTCATTGATTCGCAGTGGAAGAGAAGTTGTTGTGACAACATCAAACTCATTTTTGTTAAATTAGAACTAAAGTAAAGTGAAGAAACTTATTATTTGTATTATCTAATATGTACTACTATTGTGGTACTACTATTAGTACTTGTGTACTAATATATCAATAAATATTCCAGGTATTAAGAGACAACCCCTTTCGGACTAAACCCATGTGCTGTGGGCAACAACACAGGCACCTCACTTGGCAACAAGCTGACTGCAAATTCGAATGCGAATGCGTTTCTTGTGTTTGCACGTTGCCTTAAAATGCCTTTTTGCTGTTTGTTGTTGTTGTCTGTTGATGTTGCTGTTGTTGTTGCTCTTGTGTTGTTGTACTGTAGTTGCAGCTGCCACCCGCCGAAAAAAAGCAGAAGAAGCAGCGGCAGCAGCAGCAGCACCAGAAGAAGCCTCTACTTAGTTGATGGATCGTTGCATAAACTCGTGAACGTTGTCTCTAGTTGAGGAATGCGCACGTCCTCACGTCGCCTAGAAATGTGCGTTCGCCAGAGCGGACAGTGGGCAGTGGACAGTGTCCCTCGTGTCCCCAAAAGTTCATGAACTTGCTTGAAAGGAAACTGGTCAATTGGCTTGTCGTCTTGCGGGGGCCAATCTCGTTGAGCTTATCAATGGAAGCCAAGCCAAGGCGAAGGCGAGTCAAGTCAAGCCAAGCCACGCCTCATTAGGCCGCAGTTCCTCTGCTGTGTGTGTGTGTGTGCCAGAGCGCGTTAATTAAGTTGAATGCACGCTTCACAGTCCTGGCCACATAACAGTGTTCCCTACCCTTCCCCCTCCCCTACTCCACCTCTTCCCCTTGACTAACGATTTGACTGGGAACTTGCTGCCTACGTTGACTTCGCGCATTACCGAATGAAATCAAGAGGAGCACAGGAAGTGACGTCGTCATGGGCAAATCAGCAACAGTTGCTGCCGTGCAGCAGCAGCACAAAATGCGGGTGCAAAATGGGACAGCGTATGCACTGAGAGAAACAAGTGAAGGTTGAGGCCCAGAGCGCACAAGGTTGAAGGGAAAGGAGAGTGAAGTGAGTTGAGGCGCATGAAGAGTTAGAGGAAATAAATGAGCTGCGATCTTTCTATATATTATATGTTAGATATAGCTGTCCATATCGTTTGCCTGAGTATGCAGTTTAGTTAGCATATATATTGACTGCATGCTAAAGATATTTCTACTATCATCAGACAGAAAATACCAACATAAATTCTTTGCTTTGCGTTCTTTTAACAAGTTTGCAATTGAGCTGCGAATTTTCATTGAATTAAATGTGATTTATAGCTATCGATATAATTTACACACTAAGCGCACTTATCAAATGCATATTCAATATGTTAAATATGTTTTTAACTTATTTTAATTACTCTTCAAACTCTTCTTCGTTCTTCTCAACAGCAAAAAGAAATCACAAATTGAAATTCTGCCCGAGACATTTCTCTCACTGTAGTGGGAGACCCAGAAAAGAACAGCGCAAAAAACAGCGAGAACAGCAGCCACTGCCCAGTAGAGTCGTTTGTCCCACTGTCCGTCCCACTGTCCGTCACTTTGTCCGTCCAAACTGCCATAAAACATTCTAATTGGCAGGCAGCGTGGGGCCAGCCGCGGCGTCTTGACAGATGGCGCCCGCTTTTGTTCGCTCAGGGCGAGCAGACAGTGGGCGAGGGAGGACTGAAGAAAGGAGTGAGGGGAGCAGGAAGACAGAGGGAGTAGCTTGGCTTAACTGGAGCAGCAATTAATCAAGCAACGGCTGCTGCTGTGGCTCAGACTCCGCTGGCTACATCAATTAAAGTCGGGTGAGAAATAACTCGACTCGAGCTGCGTCTCTCTCTCTCGCTGCGACTGCGACTTCGTCATGCTTGATGGGGCTGATCAGCTGGCGCGTTTGTCACGTTGCAATTTGCTTCCGCCCCAAAAACGGGACAAGCAAAAGCAGCAACAACAGCAGACAGAACAACAACAACAAACAGCAACAACAGCAACGCAGAAAGCGAACAACGTCGAATAACAAATGCGTTGTTAGTTGCACCAGCTTATCGATTGTGCCAACAGCAACAGCAGCAGCAACAACAACAGCAGCAACATCACACCAACAACAACAACAACAACATGTCTGGGAAACTGTGAAAATGCAACGCGCTTTGCTACTTTGGCACTGGGCTTTCCTTTAACATCGCTTCGCTTGTCCAATTTTCCTGTTGGGTTTTTAATAAAGTGTTTTTTTTTTAATGGCCAGCATCGTTGTTGCTGTTGCTGCTGTTGTTGTTGTTGCTGCTGTTGTTGTTGCTGTTTTTGTTTATGCACTCGCTTGTTGTTGAGGATGTTTGTTGCTGTTTGACTTTCGCCGTCTGCCACAATCACCAAAGTCGCACCAAACTGGGCAACAACAGTCAACGAGGAAATTGTCCAATGTGATCGCACTTGCAACTTGCCATAACTGTTGCACGTCTCCATCTCTCACGGCTGTCTCTCTCTCCCGCACTCTCTCCAGCTGTCTGTCAGCCTCACAGAAAGTGGAGCAAGTGGGCCACACACAGAAACAGAAACAGAATGAGAGTCAGCTGAGCTTAGATCAGGCCTCTTAGCTAAAAGAGCAAGCGATAAAAATCACAGTGGCAACAGAGACATAAACAGTTGGGAAGTGGGGGCAGCACCACTGCGGGGGGGGGGCAGCCCTTGCTTCTCTCTCTCTCTCTCTCTGGGTATCGTACCACGCATTCAATTTCAACCGCCCACGAGCCTGTGCTCGTGTTCGATCAACGCAATCGCGATCTCTACTGATCGGTTCTCTAGGCCAATAACAATCACAATCACAGTCAGAGCCAGAGCCACAGCCAGAGCTCTCCTCTCACAGGATATTTGCATAAATTGTGCACAGGCAAAGCACACACAAAGTGCCACTCGGAGTCGCCGCCGCCCCCCGCGCCGCCGCCGCTGCCAATGCAAAGCAAAGTCGGCAAAGAAATTGCAAATTGAAAATGTGAAGAAGAGCGCATAAATTTATTGAGATTGTGCAAATATTTGCGCAGCATCGAATGGCCGCAAATCAAAATTGTTGCTACGTGGCTCACTGGGGAAAGAGGAACGGCAACGGTTACGGTTACGGGCTCCCGGAAATTTGATGGGAATCGGTTATCCATAAATTAGACTAAAGCAACGGAAAAGCGAGTGCCGAAAAAAATACGAATAAAGTCGAAAACATTGAAGTGGGAAAGCTGTTTTCGAATTCAAAAAGGAGCACACACTTTATGCGTATAATATATGAGCACATACCCTGTATACTGTAGATGATATATGAGCAGACTACCTTGTGGTAGTTAAGGCACAAAGTAATGTAGTTAAACTTTGCCTGGGATACTGAGTAAATTCAATATTGCCAGCTATTCTTGCATATGGCAACAGGAACTGTACACTGTACATACTGCATTTAGTATTTATTCTATATTTGAATTAACACTGCATACCCTGTTTAAATTCTGTTTTAATATTTTTGGCCACAATATTTGTGGACCTATGGAGATCTGGCAACCCTCTCAATTTGCCATTCACACTTATTTAAATATTTACTTTCAATAGATATTAATCTGTTTAATTTATCGATATACTTTTAATCATCGTTAAGTCCTTCTCTTTGAATCGCTAACTGTCAAAAAAACCTTTACATAGTAGTAGTAGTAGTAAATATTCTATATTCTATGTATATTCTATTAGTCGCTATAGTCACGCCTCTGTCATTCTGTTCGCTTGTGGTCTGTCGTCTGTTTGCCAATTTAGATCTCAAAAACCTTAAGACCTTCTACAACTAAATTGCAACAAAGTGAAGAGCTTCTCCCAAAGTCTGGTCATCATTCCCTGTAATTATACACTGCATCACTTATTTTACAGGGTATCACTGTCCAAATACAGCCCAATATGCAGCTATATTTAGCTGTTGAACGCACTCATAAAGTAGGCACCACGTTTTGCTGCATTTTATTTCATTGTCGCCCATTTTGGTCACTTTCGATTCGGTTCATAGACGGAGTTGGAGACGGAATTGCAGACGGAGCTGGAGACGGAGTCAGAGACGGCGTCCAAGTCGCAGTTGGTTTCGTTTGTCGCTGGACGGTTTTCGGTTTTCGGTTTCGGTTTCGACTTTGCTTACTCAGTTTCATTGGATTGCGCCTGCGCCTGCGCTTTTTGGCTACTTTGATAAATGTGCCGAGCGACACGTTAAGTGGACAAGGCAGCAGGCAGTTGCAGTTGCAGTTGGAGTTGGAGTTGCTTGTGGTATTGTGGAAGTTGCAACTACAGCTGGAGCAAGTGCCGCAGCAGGCAGGCAGGCAGGCAGGCAGCGGCTAACGGTACCCGGGCGATCCATAAGTTAATCAAAAGTTCAAGTTTTAGCTCGTTCATTCGCTCGCTTGTTTCGTTTTTCATTCGCGAATTTGCGTAATTTAATGCAATTCCTGTTATGGCCAATAGACGCACCCACACGCCCCCTTTATGCCCCCTCCTCTCCCCCTTCCTCTTGCTCTATCTCCCACCTCCTGCCAGGGGGCATAAATCAAACCACCAAGTGGTCTCTGGTCTCTCTCTCTATCTCTCTCTCTGTCTGCCTGCAGTTGTCGCCTGTCCATGTGGACACTGTATGTGTGTGTGTGTGTGGAACGCAAGAGTGGAACGCAAGTGTAGCCAACATGGATTGCAATCGCTGTTGCCCGCACTGTGCCTTGCGATTTATGCGATTTTAAATATCGATTTTGTTGATTTTTTCAGGGGTCCACGCGGCAGGTGGGTCGCCCCATTCCCAAATTAATTATGAGTGTGTTAGTGTGTGTGGCGTATGTGTGTGTGTGCCTGGGCAGGCAAATTGAATTTCCACAGCTCAAGCCGCAAGTGTTTTTCAATGTTTACTTGAAATATTTTCGCCATTAGTCGAGCTCAGTTTTTCACTTTTCAAAAATGATTATGCAAACTTGGGGGCAACTTTGGTCGTGGAGGAAAACTCTTGGCAAACTCTGCAATTAAGTTGCCACACAGCCCCCCACATGTAATTTATCTAAGTGGCACCACACTACTAAGTGGTGGTGGGGTGGGCGTGGGCGAGGGGCGTGTGTTAATTACGCGCTAACAATGACAAATGTCTCACAGACGAAACTGACTCTAATCAGACTACGAATCGAGAGCGAACAGACAGAGTTCAATGCACGAGGCACGACGGACGGATGAGAGGGCACATTCCAATGGGGCAGGTAGGGCACACAGTGAGCACAGCACACACACACAGACAAAACATACGAGTGTAACCGCAAATATCAATTTTATTGTCTGCACAGAGAGTCGCAAACCACAATAGCAGGTTGGTCCGGTAGAAACCTAATCAAAGTCGTCGCGGGCTTCTCTGACCACAGGAACAAATGGCAGTAGTAATGAAAATGTAAGACAGATGGATGGAAAGAGATATAGTCGTAGATGGGGCTGGGGTAGGGAGGAAGCAGCAGCTAAAGAAGAAGAAGAAGAAGTAGTAGAAGAAGCCACAAGCGAGTTCAGGTTGCAGCAGCAAAGATCACTTTCACTGCAGCTTGTCATAGTTATAAATACAATTGTCAGATTGCGGTGAGGTTGTTTAGACTGCAGCTAGCAAAATGTATTTACATATATATGTACATGTGTGTATGTGTGTCTTTAACTAAGCCTTATTGCTCTTATATTAGCTGCTGGACTTATTGCAATGCGCTGCTCTTAAATTAATTGCATGTTCTATGCAAATTGCAGGATTAAATCTAAATTTGCTCAACTCAACTCAAGACAGCTTGAGAATACAGACACTGCAACAGTATGTGCTTGTGTGTGTGTTTGTTTGTGTGTGTGTGTGTCTGCCTGGCTAGTCAAACATTTAGTCTGTCTCGCACAATATTTTGTTTGGCCTTTTTCTGGCTGCTGCTGGCGGGCATAAATTGGTTTGCGCTTTATATTAATGCAAATATCTGTTTGGCGTCTCTCTCTCTCTCTCTGCGTTGCGTTGGCGACCCCCCGCCAGCACAGGCTCAGTCACTAGTCTCAGTTCCCATTCCCCGCCTTACTGCCCTCCCCCCCTACCCTCCTCTTCTCCCGCTCCTTTGCCGATTGGCCTCGCCGATTGTCTCTCGTCTCCAACGTATTTTTCGGTGCCTTCCGTTAGTTTCCATGGCTGTGGAAAACGAGTTACAAACACCTGTCATTATTATGGCAAATGGCGTTGCTCCGCTCTGTTGACCAGACTGGGTCGCTCCCCCCTTCCTTGCCCCTCTCCCCTCTCTCTCACACTCTCAGAATTGCATAAGCTGTGAGCGTCGCGTCGCGTCGCGTCCGTCGTTTTTATTGTGACTTGTTTATGAAAATGATAAGCAGACGCGATTTATGACCAGCAGCAATAGGCAACAACAACAAGCAGCAACAACAACAAGCAGCAACAACAAGCGACAATAACCGACAACAACAACAACAAGCGACAGCAACAATTGAAACTACAAGCGCGACTTTTAATTGGAACGCATTGCAGAGATTGTAGTGGGAGTAGGGGAGCGTGTTGTTGTTGCTTGGGCATGGGGGCAACTGGGTTGACTGTCACGTAGTACAAATTATGGGAACTAAAACAAAAGACTGAGGCAACGAACTTGCGGGCAGCAATGACTAAGGCAACGAACAACACACACTGAGCGTGGCTGCGCCTGCTTATGCAATGCTCTCCCCCCCCACCACCGAAAAACTTGTTGCCTCTAATGACGGAAATATAATGCGTTATATACCCCCTCTCTACCTGCCTGCCCCTGCTCCTGCCCCTGTTCCACTTTGCTAGAGGCTGCGTTCCGGCACTCGCGCTGCGCTTCCTTGGCTTATCGCCTGCCATTTTAATAAACCATTTTTTCAATTAGCCTCCCTGGAGAGAGAAGGCAAGAGAAAGAGAGGGGGAGAGAGAGAGAGAGGAGTGAGGGGTTTTAGCTGTAAGAAAGGCGAGCAAATGCAATGCAAAAATGCGCATAGTTTAGGCCAAAAAGCCAAACGACTGCGAGCAGTTGCAACTGGGGCAAGTGGGCCATTGACGATGCGGTGGCCTAATGGAATGGCCAACAAGTTGCAGGCTACCCTCCTCCTGCTCTACCTGCCTGCCTCCTCTCTGTCTCTGCCCCCTTGTCATGCTCGTGAACCAGTCTCTCGTCTCTCGTCTCAAGTCTCGCCTCGTTTTTGCTAGAGTTATGAAGATGCAGCCAAATAGTTTTTGACAGTTTCCAATTGGCCGCAAAACTAATGTCGCTCTGCGCTGTGCTCTCTATCACGGTGGGCTGTCACAGACCACGCTTATGTGTCATGTCACGAGTGTATGTATGTGTGTGTGTGTGCGCAGGATCAACTCTGCAGCTGATGGACACTAATTGAGAGCACACAGCAATCTGAGCTAAGCTTGAGAAAGTTGTTGCTAAGTAAACATGCGTAGGCAGGCAGGTTAGGGGGCAGGCAGGGTGGAGGGAAGGGAAGGGAGGGCACTGCAACAACAAGAAAAAGTAGCTAAACTTTCAATTAAGTTTTATTTTTGTACAATAATCGAAACGAACTTTCTATTCGAATGTTGCTGTTGCTCCTTGCGAGTGTTGTTGTTGCTGCTGTTGTTGTTGTTGTTGGGGGCACACACAGGCAATGCAAATGGTATTTATTGCTCAAGAGGCCCAAAATACAAAACCAAAGAAACAACAAATGAACAAACAAACAAACTTCCAATCTACCCTGCCTGCAGTTTTCTTGTGCCAATTTTGGTCAGCGATGCGTGACTTTGTCGATGTCGTGTTTTCTCGTTGTTGTTGTTGTTGTTTGTTGTTGTTGCTGCGGAGGTGGAGGCGGAAAAGGGGGGCGGTGGCGAGGGCGGTCTCTGCACTGCTAGCTGGAGACTCTGGCGCTGCCAGTCAGAGATGCCAAAATGCCAAAAGAGCCACAAAGACTATAAAACAAATTTGGTCAAGCCAAAAAGGAAGCCTTTTTTGAAGTGATTTATGCTAATTACGAGCAACGTTTGCCAACTCAGCAACAACAACAGGCAGCAGCGAGCAGCCCACAAGCGACAGCAGCAGCAACTGTTGCAACTGGCAGCAGCAGCAACTGTTGCAGTTGCAGTTGCAGGAAAGGGCGTTTAGCAAACAATTTTCCGAGTTCGCGTTCGAGTCGAGGCAAGAGCTGCACGTGTGGGAAACTCTCAGTAACTCATACACACACACACACCCTGTCTGCCTCTGTGTGTGTGTGTGTGTGTGTGTGTGCCACGTATGTGTATATATAGAAAAGTAATTTATTTAGTGACACGCCCACAGCGATATAAGCTAAATAATCTTAGTTTTTCTTGGCGCAGCTACAGACAGAGACTGCGAACCGAACTGGACGGTGACTGAGACAGCGACGCCGACTAGCTGAGACAGAGACAGAGACTGAACTGAAGTGGTCACAATATATAATTAAAATCAAAAGAACAGATGGTTCTACTTGTGTGTGTGGGGCAAGCAAAAAAGCAGGGAATGCGAAGCAGTTGAAAGGGAACCTTGTGCAGATCGATGGAATAGAATGAGCAAGAACAGAGAAGCAGAGAGCAGCAGAGCAGCAGGCAGAGCAGCAGGCAGAGCAGCAGGCAGTGTACTCCAACTCCAACTGCAAGTCTATGCAACTGGAGCTGCAAGTGCAAGTTGAAGTGCAAGTCGAACTTGGAGTCCACTTTGAAATGCGGAATGAGATTGAAAAGGGCGAAGATTGCCAGTTATTAGCTGAGCTAAGCTAGGACGGGGGGGAGACCAGGCAAGAGAGGGAACAGAGGCTAGCCTGCTATTAAAGCAATAAGTTGAACAACAAAAATTAAAGAGAGAGAGGAGGAAAATACACTTGAATGACAGCAGCAAAATGAAAACAGACGAATTTTAAAAGAATTTCCCTTTTCTAAACTAGAGTAGTTTGCATATATTATAAAGCGGGTCAAGCCGAAGGGCACTTGGCAACCCTAGAGGGAATAAACAAGTTGTTTTTCCTCTCAGTAAAGTGTAGTTCAAGTAGGGCAGACAGACAAAAGGAAGCTGATGGAACATGAGCATGGAATGTGCAATGAATGGCGCGAGTCAATCTCAGCTATGTGTGTGCCTATGCCGTGTGTGTGCCAGTGTGTGTGTGAATGGGTGTGTGTGTAGAGCATAAAGCAAAGTTATGTGGTAATGATGGCAACAAATGCCAGAGAATGCACCTCTGCCTGGGCCACCTCTGGCCAAATTACTGTACTTGCAACAGTTGGAGGCAGCGGAGGTAGCGGAGGCACAAGGATAATGGGGATGGACAGGGCACAAGGGATGCATCATAAAGATATCAATAAAGTGAACTGCTGGTGAAGAAAGTGTTGGCCACAGGTGCAACTCAGGTGCACACACAGTGCAGCTGCAGCTGATCCTGGCTAGATCCACATCTGCAAGGCTGGACAAGAGATAAATGTGCGTGGAGTGAATTGAAATTCCGCTCACATGACGCAGATAACTGGGCTGGTCTGGCGCTGCTATGGGCAGGTCTGGTATGGCTGACTTGCCCCAGCTGGCTTGGCTTCGGCTTCGGCTTGGCTTGACTGGAGAGGCCGCCCCCAAATCGCAGGCAGATAATGCATGAATCAAGTGCTTTAGTAATTGCTGCTGATGAACAACTTGTAGACGATTGCTACGCTCTCGAGAGAGAGAGAGAGAGAGAGAGGAGCCCCAACTACTTAAAGGGCCTTCGTTAATGGATATACACCATCGCCTCTGCTCGATCGATCGTACGATCGCCGCTGCTGCTGCTGCTGCTGCTGTTCTCGCTTCATAGTCTCAAGTGTTTGATGGTACTTAAAAACTACATTAAGAAATAATAACTGCTACGGAGAGTTTATTGAAGGCAGATAAGTGATCTTGTAATCATCAGCATGGAGTTGGGGAAGAAGAAGGGAGGGAAGGAAGAGGACAAGCAGCAACGTAGCAAAACAATAAGAAATAAAATCGATAAAATGCAAAAGAAAAACGAAACACAACATGAAAACGAAACAAAAAGTTTCGTATATAAAAAAAGGATGAGAAGAACCTGATGTGATATGGCAGGCAAGCAGATAATAAGAGCTTGAGAGACAGTTTACATGGGAGTGGGCAAGGTGAGGCAAGGTGAGCATATACGTGTATATACTGTAGGATATATATTCTGTAGTATATTCTGTGCTTATGCTATGCGTTAATAGGAGAATATATGGCAGGCAATGCCAGGGAATAAGCACTTTCGCAGAAAGGTTCAAAAGGTAAGGCAAGACTAAGAGTATTATATATTCCTATACTTAAGCCTGAATATAACAGTGCCTTATGCTCTATATGCTATAATATGTTGGGCAATATAAGATTTGTTAACCTTTAGCAGCAGAGTACAACGAGCTTATGAAAGAGATTAATGCCAGCGAGGTAAACTGAGCTTATATATGCTTATTCTTTATCTTGTTCAGCTTGCCATATCTGCAGTTCCTTATGCTATAAAGCCATAGCCAAGGCTCAACAATAATCCCTTGCTAATCACCTTAATATCGACATTTTTCTCAGTGTAATAAAAGCAATAAAAAGAGTTCTCTTCCCAGCTGAGGCTAAGTCTGAGCTGTGTCTGTCTGCAGTCTGTGGCAGCGTCGCAAGGAGGGGCAAGTGCAGCCCCAGGGCAGCCCCAGTGCAGGCAAGGTAAGGTAAGGTAAGGCCTGGCTAAGGTAAGGTGTGTATTTGCCATAATTTGCCACAGCGGACGCATAAGCGAACAAATGTAAGCTGAAAGTAAAATGGCCGCAACTGCAACATGGGCTGAGGCTGAGCTTGTGGCAGTAAGTAAGGCAGAGACAGCGGAGGTTGCATGAATGAAAGCGAGGACAACTCAACTCTCTCGGACGGCACTCTGACAACGGCACGTCATCATCAGCAGCGTCATCAACTTTGATGGGCACTCAAAGCGACGGCAACAACAACAGCAGCAACAACAACAACAACAGCAATAACAACAATAACAACAACAACAGCAGCAACGTGCAACGGCAGCAAAATAACATTACATTTTTTTGGGGGGCTGAATAAATATTTCTGCTTCGGCTGCGATAGCAATCACAACACCAACACACGCACACACACACAGACACAGATACGCAGACAGACACACACACAGTCATACGCACACACATACACACAACTGAGGCAGGCACACAACGCATTGAGGCAGACAACTGTTGTTCTGGCTTGGAATGTAGGCAGAGCGAGTTGAGGTGGAGCTCGAAGCTGAGGCTGAGGCTGAAGCTGGAACTGGAACTGTTGCTGAGCAATGAAGTTGGAGCTGAGACAGAGGCTGAGGCTGCAGCTGAAGAGATGGAGATGGAGATGGAGACGTAGACGGCGCTCTCATGTGCGCTAAAATTGAACAAAATCATCAAGAGTGATCGACATGTGAGCCAAAGTTAATAACAAAGCCACAATATAGAGGGCCAAGGAAGGGCGAGAGTAGGAGGAGTGAAGAGAGAGAGAGAAGGAGGGGGGGAGCACTGAAGAGAAGAAAGGGGGGAGCAGTTGCCGCTGCTGCTGATGGAGGTGAAACTGAAATACGAAGAGCGAAATGATTTTTAATAAGCGATAAAGCAAAACTGCTTATTGGCTTCTCTCTTCACAAGAAGCAGGCCAGTTGGAGCCACAGTCAGAGAAGGGGTGAGGAAGGAAGGCAAGGGTAGACAGACAATGAGGCAGGGAAGGGTCTTTGCTGCAAATATTTATGCGCGCACGTTGCGAGCAAGCAAAGGAGGGGGGTAAGGGAAGCAGCCGCAGAAGCTGGGGCGGAAATTATATTGAAAGCAAATCGAACAAAAGCCAACAGCAGCAGTTGTCGATGCTGAAGCGCAAGTTGAAGTGGAGGCAAGCTGGAGAGAGGGGCAGGAGGAGAGGAAGGGGCAGAGAGGGGGAAGCAGAAAGAACTTTTCGATCATACTCATCATTTTTGAAATTGCTTTCAACACCAGTTGGCCTGGACAAGGGACAGTGCCTGATGTTGTTGTTGTTGTGCCCGATGTTGTTGTTGTTCCCGATGATGTTGCTGTTGTTCTTGCTGTTGTTGTTGCTGTGTTCGTGGTGCGTAAAACCATCAACAGCAACGCTTGCATCGTCGCCAGATTGAGCTGAGATCGGACAAGTTGTTGCGTCGGGGCTTGGCGGGGGCGGCCGCACTGTTGCTGCTGCTGCTGCTGATGCTGTTGATGCGCTTCATTCGCTGGCGCGCGTGGGGTGTAACCCACGGCGAAGTACGCGCACTTCGTTAGGGCAGCGAAAGGATGCGAAGGCTGCCAACTGTTGCCTGCTTGTTTCTGCGTTGCGTTAATTTGCGCGAATGTTGCTTAATGTGGCAGCTGGCAAGGGGTGGTTGGTGGAGGGGGGCGGGGGGGTAAGGGTAGACTGTCCGTTCTAGATGTCTTATCGGTTAATTGAGGAAAGCGTCTCTGGCAAACGAAATTTTAAGCAAATAACAATTAAAAAACAAAAGACTTAGGCAACGAACTTGACGGGGTCCTGCGCCGGGAACAACAACAAAAGACTTAGGCAACGAACCTGCCAAGAGAAGCTTATCGATGCTGAAATTGATTGACAGCTCAGCTAAATCATTTGTGCTGTCAAAGTGTCAGTGCAGGGGGGGGGGAGGGGAGTAGATAATGCAAATACATATACCTATGCAAATACAGATACAGATACAGATACAGATACAGCTACAGCTACAGATGCTATAGATGCCGATGCAGATTAGCACAAAGGGAGCCCGACTTCGATCCACATAAATACACACACACACACACACACACAATTGACAATGATAATCAAATGTTATGCTAAAAATCTGCCAAGAGCAGGCAAAGCAAGAAGAAGGGGTAGAGGAGGGGAAGAAGAAACGCGAACACAATGCGTACAAATCGTTGACAAAAATTTATAGTAGCAAAAGAGGCAAAGCCGCAGAGAAGGAGGAGGAACACATAGAGAGAGAGAGAGGGGGGAATATAACTAGACAGACTGTGGCACAGTGGGGCAAGTAAGCTGGAAAAAGGCACAGCGCAGTGTTGAAAAAGACAATTGTAATACTAAGCAGAACTAACTTTAATATCCTCCCTTCGTTTATATACTAAGTATATATAATGGGGCAGAATATCCCCACATATGGGTCTGATCTTGCTGGTTCCGACTGATTTACAGCAACAGCAATAACTAGCATTTATATCAAGCTTCATCCAGATAGCTCTAAAACTGATGCGACAAGTTTGAGTTGCAACAGAGGGACACAGGTACAGCCAAGGGCTAGTTTGATTCCTATATTCATGCAGATTTAGATTTTATATACTTTATGGGGGCAGAGGTCTCCTAAGGTGCAAGACTATAATAACTTGTAGTCAAGTGTAGCCAACACTCTCCATAACAAGCAGCATCAGTTTAGTATAGTTCAAAGACTTTTCCGTTCAGCTAAACATTTCCTTAGCATGCAAACCACAGTGCAGCTCCACAGTGCTGCTCCACTCCATTGCCAGCAACTGAGAACAATATCAACAACAATAACAGCAACAACAACAAGAATAGCAACAACAACAACAATAATAGCAACAACAAGAATAGCAACAACAACAAGAGCAGAACAGAGCCAAGCTCAGCATAAAAGAACAGAACAGAGCTAAGCGAACAGATTCGAGTCAAGAGCGCAACGAGCATCCTTGCCCGAGTTGCTAGTTTGCATACCAGACGGCACTGCTGCTCCAGCCTCTCTCCCTTCCATTGCTCCTCTCCCCTCTCCTTTCTGCAGAGCTGCGACTCGAGTCGCCGCCAAAATCAGTCAGCCATGCGGCTTCCGACGACGACAACGACGACGACGACGACGACGATGCTATCCCTACGATAAGAAATTAAATTAACGAGATATGTCAACGATGAATTCATTGCCATGGCTTAAGCGCAAATGCCGCCATTCTTGAGCTGTCTGCCCCCCCCTGTTCCCCCTCCTCCTCCTTCCCCCTTCTTCTTGTGGCTCGTTTTGTATTTGTATTCAGCGTGCCTTGTGCAGCGATTAGCTTCGCTTTGGCATTGCGTTTAGCCAGAGTAAAGCAGAGAAGCAAGACGACCCACATGGACATTCAGTCACACAGGTAGCGAAGGGCTAAGGCTGCTTTCCCCTCGCCCCCCCCCCTCTGCGTGCTTCTCTGCACGGCTTGTCCTTTGCTGTCGCTGCCTCGCTCGGCTCTTTCAATGTCAATGTCTGCCTCTGGCTGCCATTCTTCAATATAATGACATCACAAAAGCAGCTCAGCTCAGTTCAGTTCAGTTCAGCTCGGCAGCCTGTGCTCGATTTTAATCACATTTCTTTTGAATTAGATTCGAATTCGAATGCGAATTCGAATTGCGGATTGGGTATTGGGGATTTCTTCTTGGCTTCACTTGCCTTTCAACAGTTTCACTCGACGAGTGCCTTTTCATGAGTCAATCACTACCTGCAGCTACTCCTTTGCATATGGCAATGCAATTCGCTCCTTCTCCCGCTCTCTCTCTCTCTCTCTCTCTCTGTGCACCTCCTTCTGTTTCTTAGAAGCTGCCACGCTTTGCTTGCCTGCTTCTTTCTTGTTCTTTCATTCTTTGTGCTGCCCAAAATTGTATTCAATTGGCATAGGAATCGAAGCTGGGCAATTGCTTCCCTTCCCTTCCCTTCCCTTCCCTTCCTTTCCTTTCCTTTCGCTTTCGACTCTCGTTTGGGGCAAACTGTCAGCGCAGGTGAATTTATGTGCACAAACCCAACTGGACAGTAAATCATTTGCTGGCCACAGTCGCCAGTTGCCAATGGAGAATCTGGAGTCGGGAGTCGGTAGTCGCCAGCTCCAAGCTCCGAGTGTTGTTGGCGACTTTTCGCCTGCTGATTGTCTTGCACTTCTGCACATTGTGATGCTCTTCCTCTCTCTTCCCTCTCCTTCCTCCTCTCTCCTTCCTCCTCTTTTCAACCTTCTTCTCTCTCTTTGCTTCCCCCTTATGGCTTATAAAAATATTTAACTCCTGCTCTAGCGACAAAAGCAGCATGTTGCCCGTGTTTGCTGCCCCTGCTTGTGATTCTTGTTGCAGCTCGCGAGCTGTAGCTGCAGCCAGAGCTGCGGGTCGTTCCTCGCTTTGGTTCCTTTCGTTTTGCCTCGTTTTGTGCACTGCACAAAAATGTGTTCATATTTAAAATGCAATGTGCAGAAATCAACTCTAACCCGGCCCCATTTAGCCACAACAACAACAGCAACAACAAGCTATGGAGGCAGCAATAACATGTCTGCAATGCTTATGAAACACACAACAACAACAACAGCAGCAACAACTACAACAACAACAGCAGTCAACAACAACGACAACGACAGACAACACCAAAAGAGGTTAACATCATTATTTCACCTTCTAATCAAAATCTTGCCATGTAACTGAACATTGTAGAGTCGTATGCGAGTGTGTGTGTGTGTGTGTGAGAGTATGAGTATTTATACTAGCGTGTATGTGTATATGAGTGCATGTGTGTGTGTGTGTGAGTGCAATGCAGGCGGCGCCTTTGCCCGCTTAAATGTCAAAAACTGTTCACGGCTTTTGCGTCTCACGCTGCTGTTAAGCTACACTGAGCAAAATAGGGGATAAATAAGCAGCAGGGGAATTATCAGCAGAAGGGGAATATAAGTAGCAGCATATGGCAGGCCCAATATTAGTGTAGCTAAACTTATATAATGTGTTCTATTTACAGTATTTCAATTCATCAAGAAACTCATCAAAGTTGTACATTATTTTTATGCTTTCTTCATTCTGTTATCTTTAGACAGTTTTTCTTTGAGTGTAGTCATTTATTGTATAGTCTTGTGCTGCTTTGGCTCTCTGCTGATAGCAGCTCACACTTTTCAATGTATTTATTGCCATTTAATGGCCAAGCCGGCGCAGTGCATGGCAAATCATGCGCGAGTTGACCCAAAGCAGCCTCTCAGTCTCTGCCTCAGCCTCTGCCTCAGTCCCTGCCCGGTTCCAGCACCAGGAGGGGGCAGGAGCAGAGGCCAGTTGGAGCAGTTGATGCTGTCCAATTTCGTTGGCAATTTGTGTCATATTGGCGATTGTCGATTGTCAAGAAATGAAGCCATTACTCCGTGTGTTTCGTGTGTTTCTCTCTCATTGCTATCGAATCGCAACTTATCGACAATTGCAGGCGCCTTCACCAACTGGCTGAGCTGGACTGGGCTGGGCTTGCACTGCTTGGGCAGTTGCTGGTTGGGCTGGCTGGTTCCGCACTTCATTAGCGTGGAATTTAATTTGCACACACACACACACTCCTAATACACACACACACAGCAGGAAGTCATTGCCTGGCACAATCTTTTTGCCTTCTTCCCCCTTTCAGATTTATCAGCAATGTTCCGCCTGATACTTCGCCCTCTCTCTCCTTGTTTGAGATGCCTACCTCCCTCCCTCTCTATCTGCCTATAGTTGCCACACAGTCCAAGCTGTCTAAGCTAAGCAGCTGGCTGGCTATTTAGGCATGAGCATGGTCAACAATGTGTACAGTGTGCAGTCTACAGGTTTCATCCCGACTTTAGCAACAACAACAACAACTGCAGCAGACTCTGCCTTTTGGCTCTCTCTGGTTGCTTTGCTCTCCCTGTTCCTCTGCCTGTTCCTCTCCCTATGCCTCTCCCAGTTCCTCTCCCTATTCCTCTCCCTATTCCACTCTCTCTGTTTGCTTTTGGTTATATTTACTAATTGAATCGACACCAAAAATGTAAATGCAACAACAAACAGACAGACAAAGAAACAAACAAACAACTGACAACACTGACTACAACAATAACAACAATGGCAGCAGCAACAACAACAACAACAACAACAACTTGCAGTTGCAAACTGGCATTGCCTGTGCGCCGTATCAAGTGAGCAGCAGCCGCAGCAGCAGCAGCAAAAGCAGAAGCAGCCGCAGTTGGCACACAGCAGAGTCCCGGGCACAGTGGAACAAATGTGTGAAAAAGTGCTACAAATTATATGCATTGCTCAGCAAGGATCTGCCACTGTAACTGCAGCAGCTTTGGCCCACTGTGCGCTGCCTCTGTCTGCTCTGCCTCTGCTGCTGCCTTTAAGGAAACAATGACAAAATTTATGTTAGTCAAGTGCGTTTTTCAGCGCAAAATGAGCGAAAAATACATATAAAACTATTGCGCGTAACGAGCTGTCTCTCTCTCGCTCTCTCTCCCTACCCCCCTCTCTTCCTTTCTCTACTTTTCTCTATGTTCTTCTCTCTGCTCTTCTTCTACTCAAATCTTTCTCTTAGTCTACTTTGTGTGGGGTTTTTGACTAAACAAAGTTATGCGGCTGCCACAACATGACATGCTGCAGGGGTAGACAGAAAGAGAGCGAGAGAGAGAGAGAGAGAGGTAGGGGGGTGGAGTAGTAGAGGGGGCTAGCTGCGGCAGCCGGTGACAATCAGGCGACGACGACAGATGTCGCAACATGCTCGCAAGAGAGACTGAGATTGAGCTCCGACTTCATTCTAACTGTACTTCTGTTCAAGTCTATGGCCTTGTCGCGCTAGATAGAGAGATGAAGATGAACACAGTGGGACGAAGTGGGGGGGGACAAAGGGAGGTGGGGAGACATTGAGACAGCGCAACTTGCGCGAGTGGAACATGGAAAGCAGCGCACGACACGCAAAACAGGCATCAATCATGCGGCAGCTAAACTGCCATTGAAGCGTGCTGACGGCGACATTGCCAGAGAGAAGGGAGAGAAGAGTGGGGAGTGGGGGGTAGGGAGGGTCGAGGGGTAGGCGTGGCATTTAACATGAGGCGACACCTTGAACTAGTCGACCAAGTCGACAAGCGTTGTTCTATGTGCGTCTCACGGATTCTGTCTCTGTTGCTGTATTCCTTTCCTCTCTCCCCCTCTCCCTCTGTCAGCTATTTTGCTTTTGGCCACAAGCTGTCATAGGCAATCATATCTAGCCAGCACAAGAAGAAGCAGAGGAACTACAAGAAGAAGAAGAAGAAGAGGAACTACAACGAAAAGAAGAAGAGGAACTACAACGAGAAGTACAAGAACCGTTTCCCGTTTGATAAGAGCCATTACAGCTGCGCCTTCCTAATGAGGCTCTTTGGCTAATTTTAAGCAAAGTGTTGCGCCCCAAAGCCCACGCCCAAGTAAGTGCAGAGCGAGAGAGGGGGGGAGAGAGAGAGAGGAAGAGGAAGAGTCACGCCAAATGCAAATGCAGCTCTGCTTGACAGTTGTTACAGGAATAAAGGCTAAAAGAAAAACTGCCAACCAAACTGGAAGTTCACTTCGTTGCGTCCCTTTTGCCAGGCAATTCCCTCTCTCTCCCCCTCTTCCTCTCACTTCCTCTCTCCCATACGCTTCTTTACCTCCTCCCAGTGGGCACCCAAAAAGGGTAAAATGTCGAAGAGCAGTCGCACTCTGTAGTTGCTAAAAAATCTGCTAGAATTTGCCGTTTTTGGGCGCAAAACATTTAGCTGCCTCTCTTGCTGCCTTGTCGCCTGTCCGCTGTGCCCCACAGTGCCCACTGTCCAGTTCAGTGCGTGCTGGAGTAGAGGTCACATACACACACACACATAGAGAAAGAGAGAGACGCAGTGTGGAATGTGTGTGTAATTACAAACATGGTCTGTGTCTAACAACAACAAAAGACTTAAGACACAAACTTGAGCAGTTGTGGGTGAGCTGGGCGCAGCTGTTAACTGCTGCACTGTGAGAAATAGTCTATAATATAATTGCAGCTAAGATCTGTACTCACTCACTCACTGCTTTTCTCTCAGTGTACGCAAATTGTTCTACCAATTTGTGAACTCGTATCGGGGTCGACAATAACAATTTGACAGCGCAGCAGCCGCAGTAGCCCGCACTCGATGCACGCACAGACACTTGATTGCCCACAGTAACGAACAGCAACAACAACAACAAAGAGAGAGCAGCAGTAACAACAACAACAGAAAATGATCACTGACAGCACCAAGACTGAGGTCGGCGTCATTCTCAGTCAGAGAGTTCCAGCGTCACGTCATCATCTTCATCAGCAGCAGCAGACAAAAGAAACAGAAACTTGATGCCCTGCTGCCCTGCCCCTACCTACAGTCCCCCATTCCCCTCTGCCCCCTCTGCTTTTTGTCAAAATGGCCATGAAGAAAGAGAGAGAGAGAAGAAGGCGGTACAATTGAGTTGAGTCGCAGTACCTTCTAGTGGCAATCAGTAGCACTGGCAAGGAAAGTGTGTACAGTCGAGTCTCTCTATAAGAAATAAGGGAACTCCACTTCCCCTCCCTACGAAAAAAGAAGAGACAGGGAGAGAGAGAAGAGCTGACAGAGCGGGCAGGCCGAGTGAGAAGCTGTTTATTTGCATTCGCCTTGGTAATTTTTCAATTTGCAAATTCTTCTTGGACTCTTCTTGCAGGTCATAAAAAACAGTTTCGTTATAGCCACAGCCTACTGTATTATGTATTATGAGAATGTAAAGCAGTAAAAATGCTCATAAGAAAACATAATAAAAACTTGTCGGCAGCACGCGAAGCGAACAAAGCAGAAAATGAGTGAAAGACAGAGAAAGAGACCCACAAGGGAGAGGGAGCAAGAGAAGAGAGAGAGGGAAGCCAAGCAAAATGGCTACCAAATTTTAGAGATGTTCCTCGGGCCTGCAGCCAACTGCTGCTTTAGGGACTGCCCCAAAGGGAAACATATGCACGTTCTATAAATAATACGCCCTCGTACCGAAGAACCTAAGCTCTGCTTGGCTTCAGTTTCGGTGCCGCTGCCTGGGCGAATTAACTTTTACGCTTCTCTGTTTTAATGGCGAAAGGGCGTGGCCTTTGTCTTAGACACTAAACTTAGCTACCCGTCAGCTTGGCGTCGTCACGTCGTCATGGCTTACCTGCAAGACAGAGAAAGGAAGAGAGAAAGGGAGAGAGAGAATTAGTGAGGAAGCAAAAACTTCTGTAGGGTTTACTAACTACGACTGGGAGAGATCACATCTTATACCACAGGGAGACTCTCGCTAGAGAGAGACATACAACTCAATTAAACATTTCACAATTTACCGCTTTGTGAAACCAAAGGTGGTCCCCCCTAATTCATGTGAAAGTGGAAAATATATTTCTATGCTGATCAAACGAAACGAAATGAACAGAAAGAAAACCAAACAAAAGAAAGAAATGTACAGAAAATTAATTAAGCAACCAAATCAAACAGCAACCAGTTGGCACTACACTTCCACAGCAGCTACACTCAAAGAAACTCTGTAATTATTTCTCAGAAAAATCAAATATCCAAATTTAAAGGGAGCTAAAAACTTAAGTCTGTATATTTATGCCAACTATAGCTAGAGCTAAAACATTTGGTATTAATATGTGTTACTATTACACGCAGATCAAGTTCATTGTAGAATTGGACCATGCCCCCTGCAGCCACCATAAATCGATAAAAACCGAATTCCAACCATAATTTCAATGCAGGAAAATTTTTTATTTTAATTTTTAGCAAACACAACAACTATCAATGCACAAATCATATCTGAAAATTTGCTTGCAATTGGATAAGTAACATAGAAGTTATTTAAGAAATCATTTTAAAGAGATACTTATTTCCAAGCCCTGCAAAGTATGCAACAGAAAACATTCTAAGCAAAGAAGCTATATATTAATAAGCAGAAATGCATATTTAGTTTTCTATTTCTCACTGTTTTTCATGCTAACCAGTTTCGAATAATGAAAAGCTCCTACAATGAACTTCCAACACGCGTTACTCTCTTGATAAGCATCAGATAATTGTGTGATATATCATTTAAAAAGGATTTTAGCAGGCCTAAATAGATTCTTTATTAGAATTCTAGAGTTCTTTATAGTTTACACAGTTACAAAATTGATCTACTTAATCGATCAACTACGAAAAAGGATATCAGAAATGTTTCCCATCATTGGCATATCTTTTAGAGGAAGACCAAACACTATTAGGAAGGCGCTGACTGTAGTAACTTCTACATATGTTACAGATTCCCTTTCCCATCATATCTCTACAGGGTATCGAACAGTCAATTGCACTTTACCTTTACTTGCTAGCTTCAACTTCAACTGCTCATTGTTTGCCGTGTACTTTCGCCTCAATTTCGATGCTGTTCGCTGCTCGACAGCACTTCATCATCAAATGACACGCCTACGATCAATAAATGCCTACATATTAGGCCAGCTCGATCGATCGTTATGATGCTTGTTGCCTGATGTCTGTTGTTGTTGTTGTTGCTGCCTTTCCTCTGCTCTCGTCAAAATGTGTTCAAAAAGTGTGCGCAATTACGAACAACTCGATTCACTAAACGACAAATGACTGAGACTGCGCAGGCGCCCACTCGCTGTAGCCCAACGTGATGTTGGCCACATCGAACTGTCAAATTTGTTGACAGCTTTTAAGTCGAAAGCATCTCCCAAACTGTGTCAGCACGCCCCCTGCCTCCTCCTCTCCTTCTCCTTCTTGGAAACCAAATGGGCCACGAAAAACATGAGCAGCACATAAAACTGAGAAACCAAAAACTGAAAAGTTAAAAGAGGCAACGCTTGACTGGCTGTGTGAAATAAATAAGCCAAAAGCGAAGCTGGAAAACTTAGACAGCAGACAGCAGAGACGGAAGACAAAAGACAGAGAAGGCAGCAAGAGCAGCAGAGGCAGCAGCAGCAGCAGCAGCTCGCTGAACTGAAGACAAAGAGACATAAACGTCCACCCACTTGTTGCTGCCTGCTGTTTAAGTGTCAGTTACCGCCGCAGCGGCAGGCGGACGCAGCAGAGGTAGTAGCAGCTAACGGTGGCAATGCCACACCGGAATTCGGCAGTTAACTCCCCCCCTCCCTCAAGCTGTTTTTCCCCTCCTTCTCCATCTCCCCGTCTCCCTCGACTGCCCTTTTTAATACGTCGACTGTCGGGTAAATATTTGGCATTATGCCTAGTTGTTTTACCCACGGTCAGCAATGAAGTCGTCGTAGAAATAGGGGTACTACAGTACTCACATTCATAGTACCCCTTACTCACACTCCTCCACCCTTTACACCCTCTACTCCTCTGCTCGCACTCTCATTTAGTTAGTCAGCCTCGGCCAGCCTCAGTTCGACATTTGGCAGCTCGACTAACGCCCTCGGGGCACACTCAGTTTCGGCCTCAGCTGCAACTTCTACTGGGCTGCACTGAGAGAATAGATCTACGAAATCAGTTTAACTGATCTGGCATTGATTAAATTCCTACTGGCTTAAATTGTTCACTCCATTTTCTTTCTGTGTATGCGAGGTTTCTCTTGCCCATCCACAGTGCGCTGCCTTAGCTGCTGCTGCTGTTTTTTATTGACCGCTTACGTTTGTACACTTCAATTATTTATCTTCAAGTGGCAGTCCCCTTTGCTCTCCTCTA
Source organism: Zaprionus nigranus (assembly GCA_018903425.1). Classification (NCBI taxonomy): domain Eukaryota; kingdom Metazoa; phylum Arthropoda; class Insecta; order Diptera; family Drosophilidae; genus Zaprionus; species Zaprionus nigranus. The sequence continues at coordinate 1,514,020 of JAEIGD010000021.1, forward strand.
CCCTTTCTCCTCCTACCTCTCTCTTTCTTGCCCTCCTCCTCATTTGCAGTCACATCTACTCTCCAAAATAAAAGAACGACCTGCCAAGCTTCAGTTTAACGGTTGTTTTTTTCTCTTTGACAAGCGACACTTTTATGTGTCACTAGGTTGGCCGCTCCCCCTTGCCTCCTCTTTGCCCCCTCTCCATCCTCCCTCCTCTGCCTAGCTGCTAGCTGCCTCTTCTAGGCCACCTCTCACATGCCGTGGGCGCAGTCAGTCTTAGCTATTATTTTGGGCAATTAAAAGCAGCCTCAACCTCAGCTACAGCAGCAGCTGCGGCTGCCGTTTTCTAGCCAAATCTAGCCAAGTGGCAGCAGCTGCTGCTGCTGCTGCTGTGCTGTGTTGTAAGTGTGCTCTGTGTGGTGTGGCATGCACCGTGATGCTGCATAAATTCTTTTTCTAATTATTGCGCCATTTTGTGGCGCATTCTTCATTCACTCATTACACGCATATTAAAATTTATTGCAAAATTTCCAAAGTAATTTCTCATAGAAGACGAGTAGCCATTGCCCCCGACCATAGTCCCTCCCCTTCCCTCTCTCTATCCCACACTCCCTTCTCCTTCTTTCGCTGTCCTAGCAGTGCCCACTATCTGCAGGCTATGCCGGCAAACGCAGCGCCTTCTACTGCCTCCATTGAGCGCACACTGATGAGCGCACTCATCGCCTTCCTTTCCTCCCACTTCCCTCTGCCCCTCCCTTCCGCCTTCTCCCACCTAGCTTGCCTGCTCTCTCAGCCGGCAAACGATGCTCATTGCTTTTGCAGTAATTAAAGCGATTCAATTTTCTGATTAGTTCGCCGTGGCCATGAACACATTACAAGCTCGCACTGGAGTCGAAGCTGTAGCTGCAGTTGAACCTGCCTTGCCTGCAAGTGCCTCTGCCTCTGCCTCTTGCTTGCACCATAAAATGCAAAGAGGCTGTTGCTGCCTCTGCCTCTGCTGCATGCAGCACTTGCCGCACTTTTACGAGTATGAAATGCGCCTTCGTCGATATCGTTGCAACGCTTCCTCCTCCCCCTCTGCGCACGCTTGGCTTGACGGCATTGGCTGTCAGCGACGATTGTTGGAGACATTATCAATAGGATGGAGATGAAGACGGGATAGGGGGGACAAGAGAGACCTTCCCGGCGCTATAAAGTGAAAATAAGATAAGTTGACGGCGCAACTATAATAAAAATTTGCTCATCGATTGGAATTCTGTGCTGACTTTTTAGCTTTTTTTTGAGGTTTAGAGATATTTTGAAATCATCATCATCAGCTGTTGTTACGCTGCTGTTTACTACAGCTTCTTCTTGCTCTTCAACGTCTGTCCATCTTTTCTGGGGCTTGCATTCTTGTGCGTTCAATACGTTTGAATTTTAATTCACGAAATTGTTTCAAATGTCGCCCGAAAACAGAAAACTGTTTGCGCAACAAACTTGCCTCCACTTGCCTCCACTTGCCACACTTGCCTCATTGCCTTTTGGGCCCAGTTGTTTGTGGCCATTTTGGCTGTCCCAGTGTCAGTGCTTGCTTGCTGTCACCAATGGCCTTTTTCATTCATTCAATTCACGAGTACGTATTCGAGCTCCATTCATCGTCAGATCTTGGTTGGAAAACTCAATCAATACCGATCATGCCGATGCGTTGGCCAAATTGCCTGATCGTTTTGCTCGTTTGATTCGTCTAAACTGAACTCACATTTTCCAGCGACACTTTTGTCTCCCTCGCCCCCTTCCCCTCCCCTCTCTATCTAGTGAGGTACCTAGTCCTAGTCTTGGCCAAAATACGAGACGATCGCCTATTTTGGCAGCAATAAATTACGCATGGTTCGACTCGTTGCGGCTTCGTTTTGCTTTGCTTTGTTTTGCTTTGCTTTGGTTCAGTTTGTATCGTTTTCTCGTATCGCTCTCGGGTCCCACAGCTCGTCGTCTCGGGTCGCCTGCGCTAATGAGCACTTTGGCATTTTGGCCAGGCTAAAATATTTGCACGTCGCTTGTCTAGCTAGACTTGGCTGTAGCTTTTTTCTCTCTCTATTTTTTCGACTATATCTGCCTTGAAATTTATTTAGCAGCGTTTTGGGCGTTCCACGGCCGATCGACAGCCTCATGCAGCCCATGCCAGAGTTGCCACAGCGGATAATTAATTGAAAATAATAAATTTATGACAGATTTTCGACTGACGTTGCCGCTGTTGGTGCTGCGCTGCTGCTGCTGCTGCGAGTCTCTTTGGGCTGGTTAATAGTAACGGTTAATGGTGTAACGCCAGTTGGGAGAGAGGAGAGGAAGAGAAAGGGGTAAGCATACTGAGGGAGAGAGAGAGCTACAAGCTACGTTGTTTCTGGCCAAATAGGCCAAACACATTTTTTTAATTAAAGCATTTGTCCGTTTTGGCAACGCAGGCGGGTAACCTGCAGCCTGCCAGCCTCCTGCCTTCCTGCTGCCTTGTTCCCTCTGTCTCCTTCCTGCTGCCTTCTACAACAATTTGTGGGTGTTGGTTGGCATTACCAAACATGTAGCACAACAACAAGCAAAGTATCTGTATCTGTTGCTGTTTGCACAACGATGTGGCCAACGCACTGTGAGAAGAGGCTGCTCTGCTGGCCAGGCTGGGACTGCGACTGAGACTGAGACTGAGTAGCCCATGCAGTGGGCCAACTACAAGTGCCAGCATGACACTTGCTCAAATTGCCACTTAAATTGTCGATTAATCTAGCGAGAAAGTCAGCTAGAGATCTAACAGCCTAGAACGCTAGCGCCAGTTTGGGTAACTTGTAAAAAATCAATTGCAATCATTGCTAACTTCTGGCTCTTTCTACGTTCTCCCTCCCTCTCTTTCTCTCTCTCTTTCTGCTACTACACTCTTAATAAGTCTTATGCATAAAAGGTTAGATAGAATAAAGCAAATCTGACCTTCCATAGTGCATTTTCTTCATTAGCGTCAACAGTATGTAGACGATTTTGTCTGTATGAACATTTATATCTAAGAGACTGTATAAGCTAGCATAAACAGATTTGTTGTCAATATATCTTATAGTTATACGTACATAACGCTTGCTTAAGAATTTGTCTACGTCTCCTGCCGTCTCTATAAATCGATTGTAATGCAACTGCAAGTGTTATTTTAAAGCTAGCTTATTTATTTCTCATGTAAAGCATAATTATAACCAAAGAACGCTTTTTAATTTCCAATTTTATTTAGCTCTCTCTCTTATTAGCTCTTCTCTATAAAATTTTCCCACTCCTCCCTCTATTTCCTCTTACTCATGCTGCTATCTTCTCTTCTTCTCTTCTATTTTGCTTGCAGCTAGTGTCATTTTGTTTTAGTCATTTCTAATTTGAATTTATTCCCCTTTTTCTCTCACTCTTCTACTCTCTTGCTTTCTTTCCACTCTCTCTTTAACACACTCTCTGTCATTCTCTGCGTTTTCGTTGGTTTCCATTTAAATTTCCATTTTGTGTTTATTAATCAATCGTCTGACAAGCCGCCCGATAAGCCGGACAGCGTGTTTTTTATACGGCCTACTCCCCTCCTCCCCTCCTCCTCCACCGTCTCCACTGTGGGCCTAAGAATCTTATTTATGAGCAGATATATATTCTCAGTGCCAAGATCGGCCGTCGACTGCCACTGCGACTGCCGCTGCGGCTGTCCAAATGTTTCTGTTTGGTATTTAAGGCCAATCAATTTGCGGTCTGCTTCTCTCTCTCTCTCGCTCAGTCACGATGCTTCTCTCAATTTTCCCTCAAATTTGAATACGATATCAACGCAATTAATAGCAGATTATGCAAATCAGCTGCGTATATATACAGATGTATCTGTATCTGTATCTGTTGCCGTTGTTTCTGTGCTCCGTTTTGTTTTCTGGCCTTGTGCACAACTAGACAAAAAAAGAGAATCTCCAAAACTATTCGATTTGTAATTAATTTTATAGAGAGAGGGGTGCTGCCAGGGGCGTGCATAGAGATAGAGGGAGAGAGATAGAGAAGTAGAATGAAATGGAATGAGTGCTAAATTGAAAATTGTCTTGTGTCGATTAGGCGCGTAAATCGATAAGCGCAAAAGCAATTTCCGATTGGGCTGAGTTATGTTGCGCCACGATTTATGGGCAAAGGGAGAGCGCAATTTACAATTTGCAAATGCCAGCAGAGTGAGAGAGAGAGGGAGAGTGAGAGGGACAGAGAGAGATGCTCATAAGTTGGCAGCTGCTGTTAACCGCTGACCAAAGCGAGGCGAATAATATAAAATTAATTAAAGATGCTAAAGATAATTGATTAGGCCGAGCGATTAATAACGCTTCGTTTACAACGTGCAGCGTTCATGGCACATCGCACTATCGCGGGGCCAATTACTGGCCGATATATCGATATAGTAGTATCGTAGTTCCCCTTTCTAGTCAATCAGCTCGTTAGGCCTGCGAGACGAGGCAAGGCGCGACTCATTAACATGCGAGGCAAGACGAGGCTCCGCAAGGCGATTTGCTCTTCGATTGTCAAGATTTCGTTTGGCATTTTCTCGAAAAAGGTTCAAAGTACGAACTCAACTTGCAACAGGCAACAGGCAGCGTGGAACCTGCAACAGGCAGCGTGCAACCAGTGCGGCGTGCAACTGTTTAGCTAAGCAGCTTCCTGCAATAATTTTCCGCTGCCTCGTAAAAATTTGCAAATTATTTGCCAACTTTTGTTCTATTCTACTTTAAGCATACGAAATGAGGAAAGGGGAACAGGGGGAAAGGGGGAAGGGCAGACCTATCGTCGTGGTGGCAACTTGTGTGGCTGCAGCGGCTGCTTTGGCATTGCCAATGTTGTTATCTTTTTTACTGCAAATTATTAGTTTTTTACCGCTGACAAAGTAGCGAAAGAGAGACAGAGAGAGACGGAGAGAGAGAGAGAGAGAGAGGGAGAGTGCCAGCCAACAAAACTACGAAAAAAAGACGATAATTAAAACTTTAATTGTATGCGCTACCGCGGCAAGTGGCGTGCGCAGCAAGTTGCAAGTCGCCGTCGCCAACTGCAAGTGCAACTGCAACTTCAGCTTCGTCTTCAAGTCGTAAACTGTGCGATTGCTAGCTGAGAAGCCGTGCTATGCTGCAAGCACCCTCTCTCTCTTCCCTGTCTCCACTCTCCATAACTCTCTCTCCATTTCCAACTCCTCCTTCTCCACTCTTTTCCTGCTCTTTATGACATCCCTTTTACCAAATAAAATGGTCGACATTACTATGAAAAGTTGCTTTTAGTTGCCTTGCCTCATATCGCGCATATATATCAAATTTATTACTGATAAGTTGCAGTAGATATATATTTTTAATGCTAAAGGGGATGGCAGATATATCTATTATCTGCTTAGGTATTTCTTTATCTATTTTGGAAACTACCAAGAGCCCTAGTTGTGCTGTTTGTGGCTCACTTTGTTCCACTGCAACTGCAAAGGTGCACACGCAACAACAGACAAAGAGACAAACAGATGAACAGACAGAGAGACTGAAAGACAGATGGGGAGACAGTAAGACTGATGAACAGACAAAGGGACAGACTGATACAGAGAAGGACAGACAGACAGATTTACAGAATGGCATTAATAGATGTGACAGACATACAGACAGACAGTAGGACAGACAAAAGGACTGAGAGACAGTCAAAGAGCAAAAGAGACAGATATATAGAAAGACAGACAGACATACATGCAGAAGAACAGACAAACAGTTGAACAGACAGACAGTAAAAAAGGCAGAAGGAGAGAGAGACAGACATACAGAGACTTACAAACAGACATTCAGACAGACATATGGACAGACATACATACAGAAGAACAGACAAACAGTCAAATAGACAGACAGACAGTACAACATACAGAAGAAGAGACAGACAGACATACAGAGGGACAGTCAAAGAGTCTTTCAATGCAATCAGAACCACCACAACCGACACCTGACCCGGCAAAGTCATCCGCTTTGATCATTTGCATCGAAGCGCGAAATCAATTCGTCTATTTCACACACAGAGACTCAACAAGCAACAAGAAGGTGGTAGGGGTACGTGGCAGGTGGAAGGGCAGGTGGAGGGGATGGCAAGCGTGCCTCTCAGGTATTGAGGCGTTTTGTTTTACATTACATGCAAGCTCACAAGAACAACAAAAGTTGTGTGTGCGGTTAACTAAGCAACTTTTGTTTCGACTTCATGTCAGCTTCCCCTCCTTCCCTCTAGCACCCTCCTTCTCCCTCTCACAGTCTGCCTGTCTCACTCGGTTGGTCGACCCCATTAACGAATTGAGTTGGAAATCCGATGCTGCTGGCTACGTTGGGGGCCAACGACGACGAAATCCATTCATAAATGGCCTAAGCAAGTGAAATAGCCCCGACTAAGCTCAGACAGACAGACAGACAGACAGAGACAGAAGTGACAGCCGATGCCAAAGTGGAAGCCCAAACAAAGACAACAACAATGGGCACCACAACTACAACAATAACAAGTGTAACAACAAGATGGAACAACAACAGCAACAACTTGACTAATTGCTCGTATGACAGGCCTCAAATTATTTTAAATTTGCCTTAGTTCAACGTTCGAAATGAAAGTAATGAGGGAAAGGAAAGAGAGATAGTGTATATATATGTTATATATACTTATTATAGGGACTGTATATTGATTATATCATTTCACTTGGGAGTTGTTGTTTATCTCCTGCACATGCTAGTTGGCGTGGTGTGTTCAGGTGTGTTTGCGTGCAACTGGGTCTGGTTTCGTCACTAATTGTTTAGCCAGAAGATGAGCGAGAGAAGTCGGCCATAAGTAAGCCTCATTATTGCTGGCTTTGGGCCATCCTTCTGCTGGCTCCTTCTCTGGCTCCTTCTCTCTCTGATTCTTTCTCTCTCTCTCGTCAACTCCCTCCTTCTTTCTCTCTCACTCCTTCTTGTACGAAAGGGACAAACGTAGCATTCAAATGGAGCCACAAAACAAAAAACAGACGCAGTAATTTAAGTTTTATTGCACCTAAGGTGTTCCTCTCTCCCTCCCTCTCGCTCTCTCTCTCTGTATATGCCTTTCTCCTTCTCTCTTTCACTGCCAGCCCCGCCCTGAAGCTCGCTTGTGATTGCAGCATGATTATTGCGTTGATGAAACTAATTATATAGTGCAGAACTGAGGAGTGAGAAGAGAGAGAGATATGGACAAAGAGTGAGCAGAGAGACATGAAGGAAGAGAGCAAGAGAGAGAGAGATAGAGAGAAGGAGAATGAAACACTCTACCCCTTAGCTAGTCACTGCTGAAATACAGACGTCACTGGCCACTTGATATACGAGCCTGCCCAAAGATTGCATAAGCAACAACGCAGCGGGAACTTTGGATGGAAATGTGTGTTGGGGAAGGGACAGATGACTATACTTGCCAGAGAGAGAGAGAGAGAGAGAGAGGGAGAGGGAGGGAAGGCGCGTTTTCCCGCATGGTCTGCTTATCAGTCTTCTCCCTGTTCACCCCTCTGCTAGATCCCTGTCCACTTCCATTTCATATGCATCGATGATGCCGGAGATAAAAGATTTCTTCGTCTCTTCTTCCTCTTCTCTCTCTCACTCTCTTCTGCCAGAGATAAAAAAAAAAGAACGGAGCACAACTCTATCGATAGCAATCAATGTCATATTTAATTCATTGTTATGGCCTTCATAAATCTGTTTGCTTCAGTTCGAGCGCGCGTCGACGGGGCGTGGGCTGCCCCCAGCAGCTGCCCCAAGTTGCCCTCCCCCCTCTACCCGTGTCCGGCATCCGTTGTGCGTGTCTGTTATTAAGGCCAGCGTTAATAAAAATGTCAACGCGATCATAAAGTGAACAAAAGTCGACATTAGGGCGTCGCTGCGCAGTCTCAGTCGCAGTCGTAGTCGCAGTCTCAGCGCCTTCGCAGTTGCCACACGGTTTCATTAGCAGAATTTAAAGCGCACATAAAACTTGCGCAGTCGCATCTCGTCTAGAGTTTCCTCCTCCATCTGCTCCTGCCTTCTTCTACTTCGTCTAGTAGAAGAAGCGTGCCCAGTGCCCAGAGAGCAAAGCGAGAAATACCGAAAATATTCTGAGAGAGCAAGACAGGAGCAGAGAGAAAGAGAGAGAAAGAGAGGGGGAAACTGAATGCCATCGACTTTATGGCTTTATGTGCCACACAAATGTTTTATTGCATCAAGAATTTTCTGCGTGCTCTGCGCACTTGGTGTAACACAAAGCGAACATGGCATTATTATGGCTGCCTGCCCTCCTTCTGCCACTGCCACACTCATAATGACAGCTGATTACAGTGTTGAGGGCGTGGCTGGGCTATTGTTGGCATTGCTAGTCGGCGGCATCGTTAGCTCTGTCTCTCTGAGATGCTGCTGTCGCTTGACATGTGTTGACAAACGTCTGACAGGCGACACGGCCGAAAGTCACATAATACTCACGCTTAACTTAGTATGGATTCCATTTAGAGTATGTTGAATGTAGTTGCTTACCTAGAAAGAGAAGAAAAGAGAGAAGGGAGTTAGTATTCATTACTTGATAATAGATAGAGAAGGAACTATAGAAGAGATTGAGCGTTCTTGATAATAGAGGATGGGAGAGAAAAGAAGAAGAATAAGTACTTGGAAGAAGTACTGCATTGTATTTATTTCTATGATAATAGATAGAGAAGGAAAGAGAAAAGAGATTGAAGGTTCATTCTTGATAATAGATAGAGAAGGAAACAAAGAAAGAGAGAAAGCCTTAGTATTCATTCTTGATAATAGGTAGAGTAGGAAATACAGAAGGGATTGAGGGTTCATTCTTGTTAAAAAGAAGAAAAGGATAGAGAGAAGAGACTCAGTATTCATGCTTGATAAATAGTCAGCAATTATTGATGTTCTCTTGAAATATCTTCCAAATGATGCCCTTAAATTGAGAAATATATCTCTCTGTCGCTTTATAAATACACTCTCAGTTCAGTCTTGAGTTCCTTTGCGTGTTGGCAACATTCGCAATCGATTGCGGCACAAACACAGGCATAAGCACAGGCAACAATGTTGCCAAGGCGTGCGCGCAACAAATCAAATGTTGCCATGCAATGCAACAACACGAGCAGCAACAACAACAACAACAGCAATCTAAAACAACATTTATGAGACAGCTGAGGCAGCGCCAGCTGAAAATTTTTAACTTCCTTTCTATGCAACGGTAACCAATGTGCAACGTGCAACGTGCAGCACACAGTCACAAGGGGAACATGGCGCAGTAGAATGACGTTCCCTGCTCTCTCTCTCTTTGTCTCTCTTCTGTCTGCCTCATGCCGCATGCAGCAAATGCGAGAAATGCAACAAAATTAACATCATCAGACAGAAATAATCTATAATGAACATAAATCTCTTTTCTCAGCGCGCAGCAACAACAACAACAACAACAACGTAGCAGAGGCAACATGCCTCCTATTGCTGCCTCCTCTTCTTCATCTTCTGCTAAAGGAAGTACAAATTTACGCTTGGTGTTGAAATGAAATGCAAGTAGAACCAACTCGAGCTAAAGTCGATCTATGTCTCTCTCTTCCCCCTTCTACCTTGCCACTTCCCCTGCTCGCAGACAAGCTTCGATCGTGTTAACTGCACGTGTGTATTGCGCCACTCGTACTTACTATATATTTATTTATTGTTCACGTTCCTCGTGTTGTTGTTGTTGTTGTTTTTGTTCATCTGCCACGTCGAAAAAAATATTTGAGAAATTTATGCGTTTCTGATAAATAGAAGGAAATGTCTCCGCTCTGCTACGATCCTCTCTTCAAGTCCAGCAAATTATTGAAAATATGCGCGAGTTTAATAACCAAGCAAAGCAGGCAGTCTCAACTCTCAGCTCAGCTAACTAACTAGCTAAACCAAGCAACTAACTCAGTGAAGAAATTTCTTGACAGTGCTCTTCTGCTCTCCTCTCCTCCCTCCCTCGCTCTCTGCCAGCTCTCTATCATTGCTCAAGCTGCTCACTCAAAATTTATTAAGTTGTCAACGCATCGCAGACCGCAAAAATGTTGGCAATGTCTTCAGAGCCAACAACGACAACGATTGCTCAGCTGTAGGGAAAGGAAGCGGGGGGGAGGGGGAAGAGTTTAACGTAGGCCTGTATAGCTTTTTGCTGTCGCTGATCATCGCTGGAATCATCGCTGCTGGTGGCCCCAACAACCATCCATGGGCCACTACTGTGTCCAGTGAGAAGCCGTTGCCATTATTTGCGCCATCGCATTGACTTCTCTTACTCGTCTTCCTTCTTCTATTTCGTCTTCCATCTACTTCTCCATCGCCAGACATTCATATAAATCTTGTACAGTAAAGCGCAAGTATAGAAAACTGTGCAAATTTGTTCTTAACTTTCAATTTAAGCGTATCATATATGAAACATTTTCAATGGAACTGCAGAGCGATATAATGAATCATAAAATGAGGATCATGTTCGAAATGATGGTTAACTTCGACTAAATCAAACATTTTTCGAAATTATTTCTAGGCTTATGAATTTATTAATAACTAAATAATAACTAATATAAGTTTCCACTTTTATAACAATTTGAAAGCGACAACTTTCGAAATGACTTCCAGATGTGATTTGAGTTAATTCTTTATTGTAATAAGCTGAGTTCTATGTTCTCATGATTAACATATGTTTAAAGATTTGCTCATATGATAATTAGTTTAACTACTTCTTTATATTTTGCCGACATCAGGTTAAAGCTGTTTTGATTGTAAGAGTATTTAAGTGTTCTTTCTTCGGTCTATCGTTTTTATATCATGCAGATACTGCTTATATTTATATTGTTATTTAAACAACTTCTGAAGAAGCCAAGAACTCTTTAAAGCTATATAGCATTTATTTCTCGTGTCTTTGTTTTCTGTTTTGCCAACTTAGCACAGTCTTTAATGCATTATATTGCCATTTGTACTTATGTTTTCCTAACTCAAGAATGGTGTATAAAGTTTTCATATATTCTTTCCTATATTATTGATTTTTAAAGCCACATTTTTCTCATAATTTTGCCACTCTTTCAGTCTCTCCTTTCCTTCACAGTCGTGTTCTTTATATCGCCAGTGGACTGTCTCATTTAACCCGCGGCTGCGTTGCGTTTAATGAACTTTACCAAATGTCAACAACTATGATTTGCTGCCCATTGTTGTGCTGCCCATCTGTCTACCCTCTCTCTCTCTCTCACTCCTTTCTACGTCTGTTTGGCGATTTCGTTTTGTTCTTGCTAATTTGCATTTTTAATTTGTGCGGCGTTTCCTTTGCGTGGCTCGCAACAAAGTCACAGAAGTCGTTTCCGATTTGCCTGAATTGGGTTTTAATTTACTTTTGTGCGTCTCTCGAAATGTGCCATTCATCCAGCGGCATTTAGAGGCAATTGCCAATTATTTACACTACTCCCCGGCAAGAGAAATGCGTGGGAGAGAGAGAGGAGAAGAGAAGGGAAAGCATGCTCAAGCAGCTATTTCAATATTTGATTATGTTAAATGTACGTTGTGTGTTCAGCTTGGCCACACCTCGAAAGCACAACAAGCTGAACTGCAGTGGACACGCACAAACACGCACGGGCGCCCAACGTGGCCACTCGTGCTGCTGCTGCACGCTCACTGCGCTTCGAGTTGAGTTAATTTTAGGCTGATTGCCAAGTCGAGAGTGGAGAGCAGTGCAAATAGTTGGCAGCAAATACAAAAGACTTAGGCAACGAACTTGCACATGGGCGCATTTGAAATTAAATGTTTGCCTAATTTGCCTGATTGGCGTAGCGTGTAGCTGTAATGGCAATGCGTAGCAGAGCTGGCAGCAGCAGCGGGCGGAGCAAGTCCTCAATTCTCCAGAGAGTTCCCACTTTCGGTTTCTGGCCGCGTTGCCAACTCGTTTTTTTGCACTCGTCGAAGTCGCAGCAGCCTAAAAAAAGTCGAACCACTTAAGAGTTTGTATGCGTCGAAGAAGCTCATCCCCAATCCCCAGACGGACAGCAACACCAGCTACAAAATGCACAACGCACAGTGGGGCACAAGCATGAAAAGGCAAAAGAAGTGGAAGCTAGGTCAGTGGTAGTTGCATTAATTAAAGGGTATGCATTGGCTGTCTTCTTGCTAAGGCATGCTAAATATTTTATACTTAAGTTTGGCATCATTCACATTCCTCTGTTTGCCTTTCTGCTCCACTGTGCAGCGACGCTCTGTCGGCTTTGAGCTTTTTTAATTGTCGACAATGTTTGTTGCAGTTTCTTTTTGGTTTTTTGTTCCCCTCCTTTAATGAAATTCATTTGTGCACCAATGTCGATTGCAACCACAAAAACATCAAATACAACAACAGCAGCAACTGCAACAACGACAGCAACAACGACAGCTGAATGGCCTGAGCCCTGAGCCACGTTGTTGTCCTGCGGCCTTTAGTTGTTGGTTTGTTGTTGTTGTTGTTCTTGCTGCGGCGTTCCCTTCTTCATTCCCTGGACACATTGCGACGTGTCCTCCAAATAATTCATTAACACTTTGTCTTGTTAACTTTAATTTGATGCTGCTGCCAGTCTGAGGCTGCCTCGATCTACCTTTGCCTCTGCAACTCTGCAACTCCATCTGCAACTCGAACTCCAACTGCAGTCAAATACTTTGGCAGCCTTCCATTTACTGCCCCCCTGCTTCTCAGGCTCTCAGGCAAAGCCTCATTTTGGCAGCTTAGTTTGCTGGTAAATCTCTTAATCCGCCTCCCATGTGTATAAAATTTCAAACATGCCAACAACAATTCACTTTTGCGTCCATCAAGAATGATCTCTCTCTCTTCCTCTCCCTCTCACTTTGCTGTTTTCTGTGGAAGTATTGAAATATGTAGATGCCATTGTAGATGTCTTCAACTCTTTCCCCTTCTCTCTCTTCTCTCTCTCTCTCTGACTTTCTAGGGAGTGAGACAGTGGAAGCGAGTAATCTGATACTTTTGCTCCCTTTGCTGTTTAATGAGACGCATGCACAAATTTATGATCCGGTAAGCAGTCGCAGTTTTGTTCAATGACTTTGATACACACACACACACACACACACACACCTACAGGTATATGGATTATTTGTTGCTCTCGCATGTACAGTTAGAACGATTGATTGATGGCAATTGATGGCGGCTGTCAGGCGGGGTCAGCGCTCACTCAACTCAACTTAACTCACAATTCGACTAACGAGCCACGCGGGGGAGCAACGTCACGTCATAAATTCCCCAATAAACACGACACAAGACACGTGAGAGTGGGAGGAGGGACGATGAGAAGCAATCGCAGTATAAATTTGTCGAATTTGTGCTGAAATGAAGCCACAACAACTGCAGCAACAGCAACAACAACAACAACAGCAACTGTAAAGTAAACAGCAGAAATGCGCAAGGCAGTTACAAGTTGCAGCTCGAAGTGAGAGAAAAGTGCATAAATAAACGTTTAAATAAAGCCAAACTCAAAGTCAACTGCAACTTCGACACCCTGACCAAAAACAGTTACTTTTTAATCGTCCCCATCCTCAGCTTCGCCTCATCCTCAACTCATCCCCATTTCATGCGCAGCCTCAGTCAGAGTCGGCAGTTCAATTTGCCAGCAAGTCAGCTGAATTTAACGCTCAATGCGCCCATGCCACATAAACTATAAGGAAAGCAGCTTCAAGCAGCTCCAGCGCGAAGGTTCCCATTCGAGACTCCTGACTGCCCCGTTTGCGAGTCCGACTGCATGTCTCCAGGTCTCAGGCCCCCGATTGCAGCCAAATTAAAATGTTCTTTCAACTACGAACTTTCGACAATAAATTGAATTGAACAACAAAAGCAGCCACAGTCCAAGTCAGCTTCGCAGTTGGCGTCGCAGTCAGCAACAGCAACAGCGGGGCTGGGCAACCTCAGCCTTAGTTTTGCCGTTGGGTGTATACGTCGAGCAGAGCTGGCAGTGCAGCAGAAAAGGCTAAGGCGACTTAAAAAAGGCCAAAAGGGATATATAAAAATGTAAACAAAGTAGGTTACCTTTGTTCAACTATTATATACATTGTATATACCTTGTTCTATATTTAATATGCTTAAATGTTGATGTCAAATGAATATTGTGCATTAACCTTTTACAAAGTGACATATTCCGGTAGATTCTCATGATTTTTGTGCAATGTTATAACGATTTAAAGCTTAGCACTAAGGTTCCCCCTCTAAGAAAGATAGTTTCTTTAAAAATATAGATAGTATTCAAGTCCTATAAAAAATGTTATGAATGTAGAAGGAAACTAGTAACAAGAAGGAAATGCTTTAAAAAAATGACAAATTTAATTACGATCTAATAATTTTTGACAAATATATGAAGCTTGGAAGACCAAGAAAATAGTTCTACACTTGGCAAGAAGGTGTCACAGGGTATCATTAATAATATCTCAATATTGCAGCCCCATAATTTGTTGAATCCATACAAAATTCATACCAAAGAGGAATCTTGTAATGTTGAACAAAGTTATGAATGCTGCAAGTTGCGGAAAAAAGGCCAAACAGGCAGCACTACCGCCTACCATGGCCCTCTCAGCTTGGCTTGCTATGTCCGAGTGCGAGTCCGAGTCCGAGCTGAAGTTGCAGTCAGAGTTGGAGTCGGAGTCAAAGACATTTGTCATGTCATTTGTGTGGTGCAGGAAACGACATGCGTGCTAATGTGCGAGTGAGTCGAGAAAAGGATGAGTTTATCGATATCAAGTGATCAGAGCCGCAGCCAAAGCGAAAGCAGAAGGCAGAGGAAGAGAAGGAGGAGGAGGAGAAGAAACTGCAGCGAGTGCGGCTTCTTCTTTGGCTTGAATTTTTGGCTTGGGCTTTTGGCTTTGTGGCCTTAACTCTCTTTGCCTTTTGTTGGTGTCACAAGTTTGCGCTGCGGCACAACACGCATTTTTCTGTGGCTCTTATTGAGGTCGCTCGTTGTGGGTTCCGGTGCCTGCGTTATCGCTTCACAAATTAACAATCAGCGGCAATAAATGTTTTCGTTTGTTAATGGCGGCCATTGAGGATCAGCCACACACAACAGACACACACTCGCAGACACACACACCTCTTGCAGTGTGAACTTACAAGGGATTACTCGAGCAGTAGAAGCTCTCTCTTTGTCCGTGCCTGCTCTCCTTATCTGTTCTTCTTTTTTTTTGGGCTTGCTGTGTTTAACAAATTCAATTAAGCATTTTAATATCTCTCTGAGCAAGTAGGTGTTACAGGGTGTTGCAGCCGAGCGACACTGAAATATTAACTTGATTTAATTTATGAATTCCTTGGCGGGACAATCTCGAAAGAACTCCTCCAGCTTTTAATAATTTAAATCGCTTTTCACTGCCAGCAGATACAGCAGGGAGGATGGAGAAGAAGGTGTTTCCGAAGTGGAAATACTCTACTTCTACTTACGAATACTCTGCTTATTCTTATAAGAAGTATCAGCAAATATCATATCAAGAGTGGAAGGCAGACAAGAAGGTATTGGAGGGAGACAAGAAAGTGTTGTCTAATTGAAAATACTCTACTTATTCTTTGAAGTCCACTACTTATAGAAAGAAGTATCTGTAAATATCATATAAGGAGTATGAGAAGACAAGAAAGTGTTGGAAGGGAGACTAGAAGGTGTTGTCAAAGTACGAGTACTTTACTTGCACTGTGAAGAGGGAGTGGGTTGTATAATAAAGAAATTGAGAGTGTTCAAGGGTTGCTTTGGGCAATAGGATATTCCTTAGTTGCCAAGTCAACAGATCAACAGGTCTGTCACCTTGTCTCAGTTTTCTTTCAGGGTTGTTTAGCAGTGTAAATGGGTCAGTTTCTACTAGTATATGTTGGCATGTTGCCCTTCCCCAAGGGCACATGTGATATCAGATTCGAACAATCGTGGCAGGAGGTGGAACTTAGCTTCCCCTCTGCTCTTCCCGTCTGCTTCCCTCTTCTTGTCTGCTTGCACAAACCGCAATTATGCGAACTGCAGCCGCAGTCTGCGCACAGTGCACAGTTATTTCGGCTGCTTTCGACACATCTTTTTGTAACTCTCCCTACTGATTTACCCTTCTTCCTACTCCTCCTCTTCCTTCCCCTCTTTGGCTGTGGTTTTCAATCAGCAATTTGGCGATTTTCGTTGCTTTGTTATGGGCCTTAATCAATAACTGTGTGTGCCACAGATTGCTGTCTCTGCCGAACGCGTCGCCTCTTCAGGTCTCAGGTCTCAGGTCTCTGGTCTCGACTGTCTTGACTGTCCCGCCTGATGTCGTGGCAGCTCATCAACATCTTACAATGTTGCAGTTTTATTACCAGCAGACGGCAAAGTCGGCACAAACAAAGTATTATTATGTTTTCTCTGTATTCCTCCCTACCCCCTTCCCGTCAATCTCTCTATCCTTCTCTGTATTTTGGGGCTACAGATTCAGTTTTTTATTTGTGCTTTCAACTGCAACTCAGTCGAACTGCAAAGGGGGCACACTCAGTAGGGCCCCCCCTTCTCCTCCTCCACCTCCACCTGCAATCGCAGTTGAAGTGACTGATGGTCTTTGTCTTCGGCTTTATGTTTTTGGGGGTAGCACGCGCTTGATTTATGGCCAAGTAGTAGCCCATAAACACTCAAATCAGCTAATCGCAGTGATTTTTCTGCTAGCCTCAAGTTTTGCATAAGTCACCTAATAATCAGCATAATTCATTATTTATTTATTTATCGAATACAGCGACGAGTCTTGTCTCTTGTCGAGCCACTGTCGCAAGTTGACTAAACACAGATCGTTAGATCTTTGTCTACGCGCCATATCTTCCATCATCATCATCATCATCGTCATTGCTGGTTTCGTCGGCCTCGTCAACTCGACAAAGTGCCAACAACAGACAACGGACAACAGACACAACAACGACAATAACAACAACTACAACAACTTGGCATACAATGAACAAAGGCAGCCAATGACTGTTTAAAATTCAAACAGCACACGAAACAAAGAACAACAACTTCAAGTGGGCTAGTTTAGACAAAGTGTTATTAGACTAGCACATACTCCTTAGTAAAGAACTGAAAACGCAATTTGAGATATAGAAATCTTGTAGAACCTCATGCCCATAGGGTGATTACTTTTTGTGTAGGTAGAATGAAGATTTAAACAACCTATAAGACCTCACAAGTCTTGGTAGATTGATGTGCAGGTATATCGAAGACTTAAAAGACTCATAAGACAAGTCTTATTACCTTCTATGGGTCTCAATGTTACTTAGTTAACTTATAGAATCTCTTACCTATAGCATAATTTCTCTCTTGCTTAGTAGTAACATTAGTTAACCCACTCACAAGTCTCTACCCCTGCTCTTCTCGTCTCAAAAGAGTCCTAGTCACTTTGATTAAATTTACTAAGGTTCAAAACCTTCTTGAGCTTAAACCAACATACCCAACTTGCACACTCTTCCCTCATTCAGGGTATCCATCGAAACTAAACACATAAATAGTTGTATTTCTTATATATCTATCCATCTATATCTATGCACATAGCTATGGCCTGCGACTGCTGCTTTTCACATATCATTTTGGCAGCAACTTCTTTTCACGCACCCAACGCGACTCGATACCGAGCCAAAGTTGTGGGCACGTTATAAAAATGATTGACAATTTAATTTCCAAGTCCGCTGAGGCTGTAGGGGGATTTATAAAAAATATTTTTCGATATTTTGTCTGGTCTTTGTTAGTTTCCCTTTGTGTTGCGTTGGCTTATAGAAAATATGCAAATCCGTACACATGTTAACAGACGCGGCAAGTATCACAGAAAGTGATAGAGAGAGAGGGGAAGAGAGCAAGAGGGGGTAGAGGTATAGCCGAAAATCGTCAGGCATTTTGATGGGCCGCACAATGAATCTGAAGTCGTCAATCGGCAGCGCTGAAAAGATCTTGGAGCAACCCACGCGCTGTGAGGAATTTGCCGAATTTGTGCCATGGAGAATGCTCCGATTCAGATTTCAAGAACTGCTGCAAGTGGCAGCAGGCAGCAGGCAAGGCGGAAGCAGCCAGCAGCAGCAGCCAGAGACGTTGCAAATCTGCAGCCTCAGTTAAAAGGGAGCAGCACGAGGAGCCCAAAAACTTTGAGACCATGACGACAAATAAGCAGCAGGCATAGATGAGACAGTGCCAGAGAGAGGGAGAGAGAGGGGGAAAGGGAGAGTAGGTAAAGGGAGAAAGAGAGCGAGAGAGTGGGAGATCGAGCGAGCGGGAGCGCAAGTTTAAGATGCACGTATGCAGATTGCCGGCCATTCCAACTCGAGGGGTTTAAACAGCGACTGCAACCTGGTCTGGCCTCAGCTTGGCCTGACTTGGAGCTGGGATTTGCTTGCTGCTGCCGTTTCTTGACTTCTTTTTATTTGTCTCTGAAATCTTGTTTGCTTAAAAGTAAAAATAATTAACTAATTAAAATTGTGAACTCGCTGCAGCAACAGAGGCAGAAGACATTAGGGCCAAATAAGCTGCCAACTTGCAGCCTTTTTTTTCAACAGTTTTTTCTTGCGCTGTGGTAAATACTTTGACTTTGCAACGAGGACTTCAACTTCGACTCCAACTCCGTCTCTGTCTTCGTCGCCTTCTTTGTCTCCCTCTGCGACTTGGAGCCGACAACGATATGCAAAAGCTATCAACGCTGCATCTGCGCAGGCAAGCGAAGGGGCAGCAAGCGACCAAGTTTGTGTCCAAAGTCTTTCGTATTTCGTCTTTGCAGGAACTTCTTGCTGTCTCTGCATGTGCGCGTGTGTGTGTGTGTCTGTGTGTGGCTGGGATTGGGCTTTGCTTTGCTTTGTGCCTTGTGGCTTTGGTTTTTCGGTTTTGGTTTTGGCTTGTAAGCTGTTGATATGCTCATTTAGAATCGCACGTTTTTCAGCAGAAGTTGTTAAGAACGGGACGAAAGAAAGAGAGAGAGAGAAGAGAGAGAGAGAGGGAGAGGAGTGAAACAAACAGAGACACAGTAGACAGCAGGGAGAAGGAAGCAGGCAACAGGGAGCGGCAGCAACGACAACAACTACTCAAAACCTGCGTTGATTGCTTCCCCATATGCAAATGCTGCCGCAAACACACACAGACGCACACACAACACACGCACGTGGCCTGACCTCCAACACCAATTGGCAAACTAGCCAAAGAATCTGCAACGCAGACACAGCAGCAACAGCAACAGCAGAAGCAGCAAAGCATTTTGGCAGCTCATCGACAGAGACGTCGACGCTTTGCCCATCAATCAACGCACTTTCAGTTTTTTTCAGCTTCTTTTTTTTGGCCTTTTTTTTGTGCTCTTGCGCTAACTGCTCCGCAAAGAAGACAGCCCATAAAGAGATGAGTAAGATGAGTAAGCAGACAGGGTCAGTCTAAGTTGCAGATGATTTCAGCAGAGACTTAACATGAAATGAACTGACTAAGCTTTACTATCATTTCCTGTCCTTTCCTGCTATGTACCCCACACTACACACTTGCAGGGTATGTAGAATACGGTCTGCCTTTCTGGCCTCTCTTACTGCCTGCCTGTATTGATTTTAGTAGAGGGAGAGACTGTGGAAGAGACTGAGCGTCAGCTAATGGACAAGAAGACGAGTTAATTGTTTGAGCTGCGCACACTTGACACCGTCCATGCACATCCCACTTCTGCCCCCACTCTCCACTCCCTTCACTCTTCACACGCCCGTCTCCAATCAGCGGCATATCCACTTGGAGAAGAAGCTATTTTGGCCAACATAACTGAAATTGACGGCACAGCCAAGTCAACCCAAAAAGGCACCAGGCAGAAGAAGGAGGAGGAACCGAGGCGCATATTTTCAGCAAGAGTGAGGCACGGAGTGAGAGGGAGAGAGAGGGAGAACGAGAGAACGTCGCCGAGTGGCGGCTATGCAAATGCAGAGCCAGCCCTGGGTTTTGTGATGCACGCAAGCGGCGCGCGCCAGCTGAGTCAAGTTGCGACGAGTCCAACGTCCTTTCTGCTCTCTCTTGTCTCTCTTCGCTCTCTCTGGGAGGTGTGTGTGCGCTTTAATTGCACGTTTAAATGCAGCTACAGAAGCGGCATTTACTAAATATGGACAGAGGGAAGGGCAGGGAGACAAAAGGAGGCAGAGAAGTAGGTAGAGAAGGAGGCTGAGGCACAGAGGAAGGCAAAGGCAGCAGACAAGCAGGAGCAAGCAGGTTCTTCTCTACATTCTCGTGCCACAAATGTTGGCGTGTCTGCCTGCCGCGAATTGATGCACATTTGACGTGTGATGACGAAGTACGCACTTTTGGCCAACTTGCAATGCAAAATGCCCCACTCTCCTCTGTCCCTGTGCCCTGTTCCAGTCACAGTCCGCCGAAGTCCGAGTGGAAGTCCCAGTTTCAGTGCGAGTCCAGAGAAAGCCGCTCCTTTTGGCCAGGGCTATCAGTTAAGGTTTATTGATGTTTTGATTGTGATGCTTGGCTTGTTGCTGCGTTGTTGTGTTTTCTGCTTGGTGTTTGTTATGGCTACCCCTTCATGCGTTGTCGTCTTTATATACCCTACAGGATATACCCTGTCTGAGGTATAATTTGCTGCCCTTTACTTGCTCATAAAGTGTCTGTCAGACTGAGGATAACTGCAAGTCGTGGCGACTCTTCTAACGCTTTTAACCTTTTGAGATTATCTTCTGATTTTTAACTTTACCAAAATTGTGTCAAAAATTATGTTGTTTTGCCAACTGAGTAAGGTTTGCTCTGCATGTGTGTGTGTGTTCATTCATTCTTATCTCACTGCCCTCAGTTCTGCTGCAGGGAGAGAGCAGGCAACTTAATTAATATATTAAGCGCTTTAAATATCAGATCCACACTGCTGGTAGCCCAAATAGTAGCACACACACAGTTGATGCATATATTAGGCATACCCACACACACACACGTGGAGGCATGCACACACACACAACAAGTACGCGGCGTAAAATAAAATCGAGCCGAGTCCGAAAACCGGCTGCGCCTGCGCCATGATTTTCCAACCATTTTGTCTCACACACACATTCTCCACAACCACAGTCAAGAGAGGGAGAGAGAGAGAGAGAAGTAGAGAGAGGAGAGACGAGAGAGTAAGCAGGCAGACAGAGCGACAGACAGAAAGAGCCAGAGAGAGACTGTGAGAACGAGCTGAACTTCTGAATGACAAGGCGCTGAATTCGCCGCCAAGTGAGGTGAATTTAGTTGCTCTCGCTCTCTCTCGCTCTCGCACTCTTCCATGCTCCCACTCTCTGGCGCTCTATGGCGTTCTCTCGTAAGCTCTGCTGTGGCATTTATGGAATGTGAGCGCACAAAAATGCGTTAAAGGTGTTTATAAAATTAACATTGTGCAAAACAAGTTGCGTACAGTGCGTGAGAGAGCATAGCGCAAAGAGAGAGAGAGAGGCAGAATGGGAGACGGGAAACTGAGGTAGAGAGAGCAAGAGAGTGCGTGAGCCTGACAGAGAGAGAGAGAGAGACTCTGTGCAAAGCATCAACGGTTCTGTGTTTAGAAAAAAGTGAATTGATGCAAGAGACAAAGAAAATTGGTGCATGCGGGGAGAAGAGGCAGACAGAGAGAGAGAGACAGAGAGAGAGAACGCATAAGTGTATGGGTGTGTGTGTGTGTGTGCATGCTGGCTGAAACCTGCCACTTGCACCCTCGGCACAAACCAGTTCAATGGCATTAGAGAAGCAACCACATAACTTGCCAAATGGGCAAATGGGCAGGCCCAGTTCGCAATACCTTCCCCCCCTTTACCTCCTCCCTCCCTCCCTGCCACGGCCTGCCTAGTCGTAATTGTGGGAGCCCCAAAATGAGATTTACGTAGATTAGCCAAACAATGCGAAATTACAACTACAACAACAACAACGACAACGAAATGCAACTAATTTCAGCGCCGGCTGCAGCAGCTGCCAATCTGCTCCGCGTGCTGTCCGTCGTCAAGTGGTGGGAGGGGGATGGCAGCAGTGAGGGCGCTTGGCCAGTCTGAAGTCAAGGCAACAACAAACAGCAACAACAACAATGTAATTGCATGTAATTTAGTGTGTAACTGCAGCAACAAAACAACAACAACAACAACTGAAATGAGGCAAGCGAATCTCGAGAGATGACAACAACAACAACAACAACACGCCGAGCAAATTATGTTGTCTAAGAAAAGCAACTGACTGCGGGGGAGGTGAACCACTTGCACCACCCCTCCACACCCCTGCTGCCTTGCTCTGTTCTCTCTGTCGTTGTATTTTGCATAATGAGTTTTTAATTTTCGTTCGAATACGAATATTAATGCCCGGCATGCCGCGAGTTTGTTGCCTAAGTCTTTCGTTGTGTGAGTCGCCACAAGTTCGTTGCCTAAGTCATTCGTTCGCCGCTCGGCCCAAATTAAAGTGTAATTTGGTCAGCCATTAGATGCCTTCGCATCGTAGTCATAGAAATAGTCGATCTCTCCGAGATCTCTCGAGGTCGCAGGCCCCTTGTGGTAGTTAGACCTGGGACTGGGGACTGGGGACTGGGACTGGGGCAGCCAGACTCGGTCGGCATTTGATCGCCTCTAATTAAATAGCATTTCCGCTCGCGCACTCTCGAAAATAATACAGCTCGGGCCAGCAAAATAGGTGTGGCCTAGATGGGGGCAACGGCAACTGCGTCTGCGTGCCACAGCGTACCCTATAAGGCTGACTCAGAACAACAACAACAACAACAACAGTTAGTTGGCAGTTCGCAACGTTTAAAATAGTTTTAGGCAAATGCTTGAATATTATCCATGTAAATTCAACCTTTTCAATTTGAGAACTTTCCCTGGGAAGACACACAAAATGCTTCCACATTTAGTCGCAAAGTTCTGCAGATATAATAGGACTATAATTATACCCTTCGACTAATGTAAATGGGTATACGAACTACGTCTAAATACATGAAGAAGGAGGCGTAGGAGACTCTATAAAGCATATATATTCTTAATCAGCCAAATCAATTGAGCCATGTCCGTCTGTTTGTCTGCTTGTCTGTTCCTTTGTAGATCTGTCCAGCTGTCTGCCTGTCTGTCCGACCGTTATGAGAGCCTTTATCTCAAGTACACTGGGGCTCCTAAATTTGATGTCAATATGTGTTAACACTAAATACGCTAAAAAATAGAAGTACTTTATTTAAGAAACAGTTTTTGTCAGTTGGGGTATATCAAAGTCGAGCACACTTGACTGTAGCTTTCGTGCTTGTTTTGTATCATCTTGTGTCGAATTTTATGTGGGAAATATGCTAAGAATACAATGGAAAGTCTTTTGAATAAAAGTGAGTATTCCCCTGGCTCTGCCCTGGCAATTATTCGAGACAGAGATCTAAGTACATTTCCCCTGCTTCCCATGACTCCTTGTTATGCACTCTAACAACAACTTTCTCTAGGAAACTGAAAACTTGTTTTAATGTTCTCTCTGCAGTTTCCTTTGGCACAGCCAGAAATCGAGTCTGAGTTCCATGCTGTGGAGATGTACTTGATGTTGTATATATATATATATATAGAGAGAGAGAAAGAGAGAGAGAGGGAGAGAGGCCCAGTGAAATTAAAGTCAACTCGTCTGCGCTGATGAAGCTGCAATTATCCTCGATGATGATGGCAAATTCCATTCGCAGCTGCACAGGCTCTCCCTCAACAGATCGATCGTTGTTCGACCGCTGCGAGCCACCTCGCCTCGCCCACGTGCAGTGCCAAAAGTCGAGCAAACAATGACGAGCAGCTGAAAAGTATTTGCTCTTCTCACTCAGTCAGTTATTTCCACAGCCTGGCTGGGGTTTGCAACTGGCCTGATTCAGGTTTGTTTTAGTCAAATATTTGGCTCTTTGTTTCAGAATTGTTCGGTTTATTGTTTGTTGGTGCGCTGCCTCGCCCTGCCTCGCCTGAAACAGCTCAGGGCCTACCTCGCCTTATGTTCTCTTGCCTGCCTGACTTATATATTAAATATATTACCGCGTTTTTTAATTTTCTTTAGTTGTGTGTGCCACAAAAAACCAAAAAAATGCCTCTTGCTGTCGTTTCGTCTTCGGCTCGTCTCGTCTTCGTTTCTTCAGGGCCCTTTGGCTGCGCTTGTTTCCCTTTTTTATTATATTCCAAATTCCGATTTGCCTTTTTTTTCTCCAAAGGGACTACGAGTTTTTATTGTCTTCAGAACCACAGATTGGCTTCAATATGAAAAAAAAAAAAAATAAACGAAGAAACCCGAGCACAAATTTCGTTTCCCTCTGTGTGTGTGTGTGTGTGTGTGTACACCGAATTTAGTTTGTTTTTTTTTTTTTTTAGTGGCCGCCGCTTTTATGATTATAGAGCCCTCACACACACACACACACCATCAGCATCTATCTCTTTCTCAAAACTTTAGATGTATATCTGAGTCTCATTTGAAATTTGGTTTTTTTATACGTTTTTCTTTTTCTGTTTTTTTTTCTCATTTTTGCGTGAGCCAATTATGCGTTTTGTATTTCGTATTTCGAATATCTTTCATTCGTCTCTGTGGTTTCATTTTGGGGAGGAACAATTGATGAGAAGACGCGCCTGGTAGAGGCAGCAGGGAGAAGAGCAGAGAGGAAGAGGGCAGACAAATCTGCTTTTCTTTCATTGTAATTAAGGAAACGTGACTTTTTGTCAGATTTCATCGAAAATTTCATGTTGCCAGAATTGGCGTTGTTATTTCTAGTTGTTGTTGTTGTTGTTGCAGCCTTTAACTTCGTACATCGCACGTTGTTGTGTTTTGATGAGATATGATTTGATTTGATTTGATTTGCGGAAATGTCTACGAGGCTACGACGATAATTGGACTTAGTATCGCAATTCAACAGAAATCGAATGGGAAGGGGGGGAAGAGAGAGAGAGAAATATCTATATAGAATATAAAGTAATCCAGGCAGTCTTCAGACTCTTCTATATCCATTATAATTACCCGCTAATCCAGGCACAGTGGGCATTAAGTGAATTGATATAAAATCTGTATCCTTTTTATGTGATATTTCTATTTATAATTCATTAATTTTTTCCCAAGTTGTTTTTAATGTTTAACATTGCGTTGTTGAGTTGAAACTCGTGTTATTAAATTGCTGGGAAGTTTGAAATCCTAACATTATTTTTGGCTTTTTTCTAGCTATTTGTTTGTGGCACAGCGAGAGACACAAGAGAGACAAGAGAGGTCACATTTGATAGTACGAACAAAATCTTGTCGACGTCTGTCGTGTGTGTGTGTGTGTGAAAAAATGGGTGATAAAAAGAGCAAGAGATGAAGACGAAGATAGAGATGAAAGCGGAGACGAAGAAGTGGAGAGGCAGAGAGCCGACGACCAACAACAGCGAACAAAATGCCTTCGTTAAGCGCTAGAAACGGTTTTAGGCCCCATTTCATTGCTGTTGTTGTTGCTGCTGTTGTTGTTGCTGTTGTTGCTGCTGCTGCTGTGGATGTTGCTGCTGTGACTCTTGTTGCTGTTGTTGTTGTTCCTGTTGTTGCAGCAGTTGTTTCTTTTTGGTTGCCCATTTGTTTTGTGAGCGGGGAAAAATGTTATAAAAATGTAATTACCCGATGATGAATGGATTAACTACAAAAGAGTGAGAAGCCTGCATTGCTTCGGGTGCGCATGGCAAAACGGGGTAAGACAGAAGAGGGAGAGGGCACGGGGGCACGAGGGGAAACAGAACTGAAACGGTTTGGAATTTGAGTGACTGCCTAACAGTTAACAAGGAGGAA
This sequence comes from Zaprionus nigranus, assembly GCA_018903425.1. NCBI lineage: Eukaryota > Metazoa > Arthropoda > Insecta > Diptera > Drosophilidae > Zaprionus > Zaprionus nigranus. The sequence continues at coordinate 1,539,689 of JAEIGD010000021.1, forward strand.
ATGACACTGGCAGCGCACCGATCGTAAAAATACTCTAAGTAATTTCGAAATTGAATGGAAATCAAGGAGCGGAAATAATGACAGAGTGGGAAATGAGATGGATTCATTATAGATAGACCAAGTAGACACCCTTTTAGCCTAGCTGCCAAACTAGTATACCCCACTGTAGGCAGAGTATATTGTAACACCAGAAAACATGTCTATGGGGCAAGTTGCCCAGCGATTCCCTACGGATGTCGATGTCTGACTGATCGCACATAGAAGGAAATTGGGGCAACGATGGGGAGATGGGGAGATGGGGACCCGGGACTGGGTAATTGATGCATGAGATTAGTTTGGGTTTCAAGTACGTGGAAAATGCATAAGTGCCGCTTGTTGTGTGATTCGAGTCACTTGGCGAGGGCCACCAAAAATGGGTCAGCCCAAAGTGAATAGAGAAAGAAAGAGATATAACATATGTATACGATATACTCGTATATATATAGAAGGTTGGGGGCTAATGACTCACCTTGAGTATGCACCTGCCCACTGGCTCGTTCTCGGCCACGGAGACATTGTAAAAGCTCTGATCGAATATGGGTTCGTTGTCGTTGACATCGTGTATGGTCACGAGCACGGTTGCCGTTGAGGAGAGTGAAGGATGTCCGCCATCCCGGGCAATCACAGTCAGCTGCGGCACCGGTTCCGTCTCGCAATCGATATGCGAGCGGGTGGTGATGAGACCTGTCTGTGCATCGATCTGGAACCACTGTGCATGCGTATCGGGCGTATCGGCCAGGGCATAACTGAGTGCAGCATTGTTGCCCTCATCCCTGTCACGTGCCTGTACCTGCAGCACTGAGGTGCCCGGGTCAGCTACCTCCATGACATTGGCATGGTACACAGGCTGCTCAAACTCTGGCGCATTGTCATTCACATCTGTGACACGCAGAAATATCGACTTGCTGGCGTGCAGTGGTGGCGTACCCTTGTCCGTGGCCACCACACTCAGCGTATAGTTGGATGTGGCTTCCCTGTCCAGTGGCAGATTCACAATGACCAGATAGATGCTATTGTCACGGGTGGTCAGTGCAAAGTGACCATCGCCACCATTCAGCGAGACATTCACATTGGCATATTCCGCCTTCGAGTCGGGATCATGCACTGAGATGCGGGCCACAAACTCCCCCGGCTGTGCTGACTCCGATATCTTTGGCGAGGCATCTTCACTGAGAAAGATTACATTGATTGTCGGCTGATTGTCATTCACGTCTGTCACACGCACTGAGACAAACGCTGTCGTCTCCAGCGGCTGCTCGCCATGATCTTTGGCCACCACAACTAGTTCGTGCAGCTCCTTTGTTTCAAAGTCCAGTGGCTTATTGATGTACACGGCACCAGTGCGTGAATCAATGCGAAACATTTGTTCCTTATCACTCTGCCTCCGATTGATGGCATACTCCACCAGGCCATTCTCATCGGCATCTGTATCGGAGGCATAAACCTGCAACACACTTGTGCCCACTGTCGCATTCTCCGGCACTGTGGCAAAGTATCGACTCTGATTGAAGATCGGTTGATTGTCATTCACATCCTGTATGGTAATGTTCACCGTGAGCAGGCCACGCAGTGGAGGCGTGCCACCATCGAGGGCCTCAATCAACAGACTATAGGCAGGTGTCGTCTCGCGATCGAGAAAGCCACTAATCTGCAGATCCAGATAGAGAACTCCATCCCTCTCGCGATGCGATGACAACCTGAAGGCATCGTTTACATTGCCAGAGACAATGTTGTAGCGTTGTGTGTTGTATGGCTCCAGATCCAAGTCCCGAGCGGGCAGCAACGTACGCTTCACCTCTCGCGGCGTATTCTCCGGGAATTCAATGTCCATCGAGGGTTGTGGAAAGGTGGGTGCATTGTCGTTCTCATCACGCACATTTACCACAACGCGCACACTGCGTCCGATCTTGGGGAATGCAGCCAGGGTGTATGAGGCTCTAGTCTCACGATCCAATGGCACCTTGGTGCGTATCTCTCCCGTCGAGTCATCAATGGAGAGATGCGTCTCCACGCCTGCATCTGCAATAATCATGTACGGCGGCACACTGGAGTCGAAGTCGGAGTCTGCTATATAACCAATCAAATGCCCCACGGGCACACCCTCAGATACTTCAAGGATACGTTCACGTTCCTTATCCGCCCCCGCGCCGGCCAAGCTGCTGGCAAGGCTGCAGAAGACTAGAAGCAGCCACAGGCAGACGGCAGAGATGTCGGGAGAGGAAGCGGAGGTAGTCGAAGTTGACCTTGAACGACTTCGACTACGACCACGTCGCCGACATCTGTGAAATCTTGTGTCATATTTTTGGCCCGTTGTGGGCGTGGCGCTGTCCGCTCTGCTGCTGTTGTTGTTGTTCTTTTTACTGTAGTTCACAGAACTGAAACTTGTTATTGTTGCTGTTGCTATTGTACCCTGCATCATGTTGAGCTTTGGGTTTGTTCTGTGTTCTCTGTGTTTGCTGGCTTCGAATTCAGTTTCAGTTTCGGTTTCTGTCTTTCTTTTTTTTCGGGTTGCCGTCGTTGTTTGCGTGCTAAAAACCCAACATGGCGCCCTATTCTGATGTCGCCGACTGGGATTGCCCTTCGTTGTTTGCTTTGCTGCCTCCTTCCAGGGTTGCGGCCATTTTGTGCTGCAGAAAAAGAGGGAGACAGGCTTCAATTAGTTTCATTTTTCACTATGCAATTACACTAACAAGTCTGCACTGAGAGAATCGACTAGGTAGATGTGTATATAACTAATCTATTATACATATACCATACAGCATGATTCAGAGCAAATTTAATTAGCAAATATCAATAAAAACAAACAGAAAAACCGCTTAACATACTCTCTGTCGTGCTGTCCATCAAATCCAGCTAAAACCAACAACTAATATGTACAAATGCGCGACTATAAACGTGACTATAAATACTAAATAATCGCTACCCACGCACAGGCTATGCATGAGTGGAGTAAGGAAAGAGGGAAGAGGGGGGAGTGGAAGTCGGCTTTGATAGATGGCAACTAATAGACTGATAACTGCACTAACGCGCTTAGCTTTCAGACTGATGCAGCTCATCAGGGCTTACGCATTGTGCAGGCATCTACAGTTGGAGAAGGACACAGTCGCTGAGTTGGAGAATCGATGACACGATGGGCATTTGAAATGCAAATGGTAAGCAAAACGTTGGAGTAGAAGACAGAGAATGAGCACGAGATGAAGACAAAAGAAGGCACAGGTCGGTATCTACCTGCGTAGGAAAGGTTAAAAGGCTAAAAGGGTCCCTGAGTCTGAGTCTGAGTTGTGTTGGTCCACGGCTGGGTCTGTTTGCTGTGTAGACTGAAATATTGCCGACAAACACAGTAAGACAAACATACATACAGACAGACAAACACTGAGAAACATTTCAAAGTCGAACAAATAATTTCTAAACTGAGTTCTCATTGTATTCGAAACGAATTGAAACGAGAGGAAGGTAGCAGCAGAGAAAGAGAGAGAGGAAGGCATGCAGAAGAAAAGAAAGAGCTGGAGATGTAGGGAAACAAAGTGGGAGAGAGATATAGCAGAGGGAGTCAAAATAGAGAGAGAAGAGGTAGCAAAAAGTGAGATACAGGCAGTCCGAGTCGTGGTCAACAATTTAGTTAACAAGACCATGACTAACACTTTTCTTCTTTGGCATTCGAGTGGCCAAAAAAAAAACAACAACAACAATAATAATAATAACAACACAACAACAAACAACAATAAGATCGTTTGGCTGCTGCAATTTTAAAAGATTTTCTCTCGCGTTTCAGATAAACCAAAGAAAAAAATTCAAAATGAAATAAAAGAAATATCTAACAAGTAAAAGGGGGGGAGCGCAGCCGGTTCAAACTAAGCTGGAAAGACGACTATTAGCTACCCTATAAAGTTGAAATTACGTACAAAAATCATTCACTTTCCTAATAAACTGAACGGAGTAAGGCGCCATGAACGATTGGCGAATTGGGTCCGATCATTCGAAACTATAGTTGTCTCTACTGGTGGCCTGCGATTGTGATAATTACATTATTAGGTGAGGGGAAGCAATAGCAATTTGCCTATCAATGCTATAGTTTTATACGGTTAGAACCTAACCTAATACTTTATGGTAGGTTCTGTTTAAGTTACAAAATTAATAACAACTACATATTAAGCGTTTCAATACTTTTTATCAGGCGAAAATCTACATTATTCAAGACACCATGAAGCAAAGGCTTTTCTGTTGATGAGCTCATTTTATTAGAAAATATGAGGTGGAAGGACTTATAAGTATGACTGCACTATAATAGATAATGTAAAACTTTATATGCATAGAAATAGGTTAATCAACGATTTCTTTGTTAACACAACCATGACTGTAGAAGAACAAATGGATACGTTTGTACAAGATGTAATATAAGTGTCTCCATAATGTTGAATTCTGTTAACCACTCTCCCAAAACTTATATAAATGTAGTGTCGATCAAATTTGTTTTGCTAATTCATTTGAAAGTAGAGTAATATTTTGATCACTAACCAAATATCACTCAATTGTAATGCACAGAATACTAATTGGATTGGCTTGCTGATGAATGCACTGCTGCTAGTACCCGTTCTGTTCATCTGCCATAAACTAAAGTGTCTTTTACACAATTATACCATTATTAGGTGACCATTAGTACAAGGCTTTCACTAGTAATGGATTTGTTCTCATAGCACAACCTCCCAACAACAGATGCGCTAAGAGAAATGACGCACGCAGTGGTAGGAGTTGGGTTCGGTTGGGTTCAGTTGACTTCGTGATGTTCTTGACTGCGATAAATATCTTTGGAATGGGGGAGGCGGGGGAATAACCCTCGAGAAAGTGCCAGCTCATCGCGCGATAATCAGCCAGAAGAATCAAAAAAAAAGAAATGTTCAAAGCGAGCAATTAAAATTGAATTAATAACACTATTCAACTAACTTAAATAACTGGAACGGACTCTACCAATGTTGTACCGAATTGGAGTGGGGAATGATAACGAGAGGGGGAGAGAGAAGAGAGAGAGAGGGAAGAAGCACCTGGAATGTTGTGAGAGTATTAGAGAGTCTTCTGTGAAGTCAATTATGCGACATTCTGATTGACATAAAATAGCATAGGGGGGGAAGGGATGGAGAGGGAGTAGATGGCAGAGTTCCCGGGGGATATGTCTATTTGGCAAATGTTGTCGTGCCCAAACAGGTCTCTAATAACTTTATAATGACGAGCTGAGACCTTCCTGGCAGAGCTGGCCAAGACATGAAACGTAATTTAATAAACTGCAACCTGCAACTTGCGGCAACCTGCAACTGCAACCGGTGCAACAGTTAGACATGAACCCCGTTCCCACTCGGACACGGACTGTATTCCCTGTCTTGACACTTGACGGGCCATACGCAAATTACCAATGCGATTCCGCCTCAGCTCAGCTCAGCTCTCAGCTATCAGTCTCAGCTGCTGCCACTGCTGCCACTGCCACTGCCACTGCCACAGTCTCTGCTGCTGCGGAAACGTCAGTTTGATTTGCAGTTGTCATAAGTTTAGATGAACTGCTAATAACCAAACACATTAGAAAGCGACTCTGGGAATCTGCTTGGCATGCTGGCGCCGACCAACCACCGAGTTGACTTCAAGTGCCCACAGTGTCCACAGTGCAGCGTCCACTGTGCCTGTCCAGCCACCTGGGGTAGCTGTGTTTGCGTGTGAGTCTCTCTCTCTCTCTCTAATATCAAATGACAAAGTTTCTGTATGTGTAATTATATTGTAGTTTGGCTGCCTCTCTAACCCTCTCTCGCTCTCTCTCACTCACTCAATCTCTTTATCTCCCTCTCCCTCTCTAGATGGCACATTAAAATTATTACTTTTCCTGGCAGTGCATTCGCTTTTTGTTTTGTTTTTACGAGCGCCAAAGCTCGTAAAGCCCAAAAAGTGCAGAGCAGGAGGAGGAAGGCAGGGGGGAAGGCGGACTGCATTGGCGTTAATAAAATGCACTTAATGGCAAATAAAAGTTACAACAAATATGTATGTTATATGGTTAAACATAACTACGGCAGAGAGAAGAATGAAATACACATAAAAAACAAAAGAGGCAAGACAATAACAAGAGGGCAACGCATTAAGTTGATGGCGCAACTAATTAGCCAAAGGCAGCCCAGAGAAAGAACGGTAAAGAAGGTTCGTATTAGTAGTAGAAAGGTAGCTACAAAAATTGGAGCTAATAATCAATTTGGCAGGAGGCAATGTAGCTGCAAACTAGGTACGTAATTGGTAGTTAGATTTCACAGGCAGAGAGATCCTTCTATTGCTCTCTGTTCAATGTCTAGCGAAGGCGGAAGAGGAGCAGCAGCAGCAGATCATGCTGAGGCTGTTTAACATGCACATAACACATGTTCCTAGGGTTTCTTTTAATTACTCATACGATTTGTTGTTCTTGCACAATTAACAATTAAAAAGAGCCAAAGAAACGAGTCAGAAAATCCACTTAATGCTGTCGTTACTGATGTTGTTGTTGTTGTTCTGCTACATGATTTAACTTCAAAATATGCAAAATTGTTGTCTAAAACCGGCGGCTAAGTAGGTGGTAAGTAGCGCTTTAGAGCGTGTTTAATTAAATGTTGAGTAATTTATGAAATGCGCAATGCACGAGAAGGCGTGGGGGGGCGAGTCTGGGATGAGGGGCAGAGGAGCGTAGCGTGGTGACTGGCTGTGTTAATAAGTTATTTCTAATGGCTTTCTAATTGCCGTGCACACACCACAGTGCAGTGCAGTCTGTCTGTCTGTCCCATTGTAACTCTGTCTCTACGTGTCGTGTTGGACTTGTGGCGGCCATAAGCAGCAACATTTTAATTGTTTGCATATTAATTGAGCTCATTAAGATGCAAATCCTCGCCTTGGACCACGATCAGCCAATCAGACCGAGAGCACGAGAGCACGAGGCCAGACAGCTACAGACTCGGGAAAGCGTTAAAATTGCATGTGATTTTTTTTTGTCTGTGTTTCTGCATGGAAAAGTGCGAAAATGCAAGTGGAACAAAGAAGGCCCAACACCTTCTCTTCTCTTCTCTTGGCTTGGCTTGGCTTGGCTGACCAACAAAGCACGAAAGTATTTTTCATTTCCATTTCAATTTCCTTTGCGAATTTCACTTTCTCATGTAGTACAAAGAAATCTACAGAAGACTCTCTAATTTAACCACTGTACTTTGCACTTAAGATTTGTATAGTAAAAGAAACAAATTGGCGCAGCTTTTGCTTGTGAAGTCAATGTCTTCTCAAGCCTCTCTTCAGACTGGTTGGATTTGTATTCTCAGTTTGTCTGGCTAAATAAATGCCAATTAATTAGCGGCATTTCGCGGTCTCTTATCTTATCGCCGCACAGCGTCCGTCAACTGCACCAATTCCAATTGCAATTTTCAAGGTGTAAGAAGAAATATGAAATGACGCCTCACGTAGGAGAGAGATTGTGTACTCGAACTGGAAATCGTGAAGCGAAGAACAACCTGCAGCAACTCTGGTCTGGTCTGGTCTCCCTTCCTTTCTTCTCTCTCCCTCTCTCTCTCCCTGGACCTCTAATCTGCAATAGCTGTAAGTTGTCCCACGGTTCGCGTTACCGTTGCAGACAGTTCTTTTTCTTCGCCTCCGACAATTATGAGGTATATTATTAGACATGCCAAAGTAAAGCAAAGAAACCGGAAGTCAACAAGTCCCTGCATCAAACTCTGCCCAACCCAACAGATCTCAAACCCAGCTCAACTCAATCCATCTCTCATCTCGCATCACATCAAGTCACAGCGTGAATCGTGTGTTTTGGAGTAGCCAAAAGCATTTAGTAATAATTGTCATGGTATGCATATTTTGGACACTGTTTGGCCAGTTTAATGGGCCATCAAAAGACTGCAAAATCAACTCGACATCGAACAATCAAACTCAAGCTTATCTCACTTTATTCAGCTGCTTGGTTCGTTAACCTGTCTGCCTCCAGTCTGCTGCTGCACCATTAGAATCCGTATATTATTCCAATTTAAAAACAACAAATTTCGTTACGTTTCGTTATATTTAATCGCATGGAAATGATGTTGTTCTAGGGTGGTATATATATACTATTATAATGGCTTGTGGAGCAGCTCTATAAACAAAGCCAGGCCCCCATTAAGACAATCAAATTATGTAGACTGAGTGTTTATGGGATGCGCGCGTTGTCGAACGGAATGCAAACAAGCCGAATAAATAGTGCCTGAACGAATTTTAAAATACACTTGTTACTTATCTACACTGAGAGAAATATGTAACTGATGGGCAATAATATATTATTATTATTTATCATGTAAAGTAAAACAAAAAAGAACTTTGATTCAAAATTTTATGGCAAAAAATAGAATAGGGATAATTACAGTGAATAGAGATAATTGACTTTCCTAGTTTACAGGGGCGTAGGAGGGCGTGGACAAATGTAGAATGGTACTTTTCTTAGGTACAATAAAAGACAGTTTGTCACAACATTTGGTTGTCTAACCTTCATTAATCACTGAGTTATACGTGTTCATACGGACAGAAATGATTCTGATTTACGCTTATCAAAAATACATACAACTTGTGGAGTCGGAAATGTCTTCGAGTTGACCAGCATACCCTTCCATATTTAGTATATTTCGTATAATAAATGCCAATATACATTTATGTATATCATTTCTATTTTCTTTGAGTGTAAAATAACTCTATTTAAAGGTAGAAATGCTGCAAGTGGAAGTGGCTTTTATAGCTCTGCTCCAATCTTGAGTTAATTTGATGCCGCCCCAAGCTGCTCACTCTGATCATCGTGCAATATACACACGGTATATGGAGAGTCATAAAACGCGGAGCTTAACAAATTAAACCTAGATAAAATGCGGATTTCTAGAAAATTGTTTTTATAGTTTTATTGTCATTATGGTTCATAAACAGAGTTATGTTCAAAATAGAACAGGAAGGTGTAATAGACAGCAAGGGGGGAGAGAAAACGAGAGAGAGGGAGGAAGACTGAGGACTTTTATCACTTGCGTCTACAGGGTATCACACTTTGCCTTCTGCTTTGTTTTATAATACGCATAGAGAGATATTTTCGCGTAGTTAGCACGATTGACTTGCCACGAGCAACACAGCACATGCCACACACACCCCGCACACCCCACACACCCCACACCCAATGCCAATCGCAATCTCCTGGCAATTGCGATTGCCTCTACCTCTGCCTCTGCCTCTCTGTGCCGGCGCGGATGAAGACACTTGCAACAAAACGATGAACATATTCTGAAGTTAATCACAGGCTAGCACATTCGAATGTCCGCGGTGCCAAGTTGCATGAGACTCAACAAAGAAATTAGCGCTACTCAGAGAGCGCAGGACAGGCCATGGCAAGAGTGGGAGCGGGAGCGGGAGCGGCAGCGGGTGTGCCTCATGTGGCAGGTGGCAGGTGGCACACAGGCCAAGGCATATGCGCTGCGTCCACGTCTAATGTAATTTTCTTGGCACGGCGCATGAGGTGCGCGCGTGTGGTCCGCAAAAGGGGCAGCTGCCCTGCCGCTGCCTCTGCCAGCCTGTGCCTGTGTACGTGTAGTGTGCGTGTGTGCGTTGGGGGCCGGGCAAAAATAGATTAAAGCGTAATTTTTGTTTGTATAACGCTAAGCATTGCGGCAATTAGACGAAGAAGACGAGCAATTTAAAGCGCATTAAATTGCGCTTGCCCAAGTTCGCTGCCTAAGTCATTCGTTCTGCCACCACACACACAGTGAAGTTTGCTGCCTAAGTCATGCGGTTCAATGGCAGCCAATCACCCGCATCTCACCCTGACGCACTCTTGCAGAAAGATAAAGACAGTCTCTCTCTCTTCTACCTGCCTCCCCCCCTCCCTGCCCGCCTAGCACCGTTAGGTCGCCGAGCTGATAAAGCAAAATATGCAGAGCAGCCAAGAGCAGAAGAGCAATAGAGAGAGAGAGAGAGAGAGTGAGATGCTAGGCTAAATGAAAATGGGAAATGAAAATTACATTTTGTTCGCTTTTGCTGTGTGTTTTCCTTTGGTCGCTGCCGACTTCTGGGCGGGTTCAAGTTTTCTTTTGTTTTGCTTGTGGAAATTGAAAGGAAGTGTAAATTAAGGGCCATAAAACGCAGCCGAAATGCCCGTGTTTGTTTGTCTCAAGTCATTTTCAGTTAGTGCCTCTGTGTTTTTTCTTTGCCCCCATTTCCTACTAATGTCAAGCTATTTTTGCTTTTAGCATTAGCCCGAAAATTGGTTTAAAAGTGCCAGCACACACTCGACTTCACTACTAAGCAGTTCCAGAGACCAAACCCGACCAACTTTCCTTAATATGTAATAATTTTATATAATTTTCAATGGAATTTCTAATGCCTTTTAATGGAAATGGGCATTAAAAAGCCGAGCACGCAGCACTTCCTCGACGGGCAAAGAAACGAGAAACAAGAACAGAAACACAAACTGAGCACAAGCTGCAATTAGAAAATACTTTCATGTTTCAGCTCTCTGGTTTCTGGTGTAAGATTTTCCACGAATTTTCAATTGTTTGGCGACAGTTTTCCCACACACACACACAAATCACGCAGTCGTCTCACGTTTTGAACGGAGATAACGATAACTTGCAGGTGCCGTTGGCTATTGAGAGATTAATACGTGTAAAACAGGTAGAAAAACCGAAAATTTCAATCTCAACTTCAGTTTTGGTTTGTTGTTTTTCACATTTTCCTTTGCGCACACAGGCACAATAGGCAGGCGAAGCAGGAAAACGAAGGGAGACCACGAAGAAGAAGAAATAGAAGAAGAGGCAGCCAAGTGTTTTTCTAAGCAACCTTCTATCTCCGTCTGCCTCTTTCATTCTTTCTTTCTTTGACTTCAATTTCCAATAACCAATTTGACTATTTGAAGCTGTTTTTGTTTGCCGCCGCTTCTAGCTTCCTATTTGGCGCTAATTAGCGTATCAAATGTGCCATTTCTTTCAGTGTATTCAATTTTATTCGTATTTTAGTATTCTTCGCTGTATATTTTGCAGCTTTCTTACATTTTCTGGCAATATGCTGTCAATATTTTTCACCAAACAACAACAACAACACACACAGCTCGCTGTGCCACTGCGAGTCGACTTGTTGTTGTTGCTGCTGCTGCTGCTGCTGCTGCTGCTGCTGCTGGCCACACGGCCAAAGCGAGCCAAAGAACTCGTTTGACTTGTTGAACAATATTTCTTTTCGCCTTTTTCTGGTTTATTTTTTGAGGTGTTTTTTTCTTATTTTTTCTTCTCTTTTTCTCTTTTTCCTTTGATTACATATATTTGTTGTTGTTGTTGGAAATTCTTGCACTTTAATTAAAATGCAAATATCGCAATTTTCTTTAGATTCGGCATCGAGTCGCAAGTTTTTCGCAAATTCCGTTTTTACATTTTTTTTTGCTGCACGGCGAAAGAGACGCAAAACGCGACGAAGACGACGCAACGACGACGACGACGATCGCGACGAAAACAAAATAAAAACGCGGCGAAGGGAGAATGCACAGTGCAGTGTGGGCGGGGGGGAGAAGGGAGAGAGACACAACACACACACTGTTGGAGAGAAGAGACGCCTCCTCCTCCTTATGCGACTTAGAAATGGAATTTCTTGGATTTGTAGATTCTGCTCGCACTTGTTCTTCACTTGTCTTCACTTCCTTGTACACTTAACATATGCGAATCTTCTGTCGAATCTTCTTAAGATTCGGTTTCTTTGCTCTTTGATTGAGATTCAGATTCTGATTGAGATTCAGCTTGAGATTGCGATGCTCTTGTCGATACCGACGACGACGACGACGAGGCGACGAGCTGCGTTAATCCGCGCGTTCAAATTGTTCAATGTTTCTGCGACGCAAGCACACGACAGACTGACTTGTCTCTCTCTGTCTTCCAGTGGGCACAGAGACGATGCCGACATGGCAAAGACACACACGGCACGCAAACTCACCTGTGGTCAAGTGCATGTGGCAAGAGAGAGCGAACACACCACGTAGCTGATTGAGAATGCAGAGAGGTGAGGTGAATATGAAACTCAACATAGTTGTTTGGTCGGTTTATGCTCGCTCGTGAAGCTAGTGCTGCAACTACACACGCTGCTCTCTCTCTCTCTCCCTCGCAGCAGAGGCTGCACAGCACGCGGTCGAATACCAACAGAGAGATAGAAAAACATTTCGCCTTTTCCCTTCCTTACCTAGCAAAGCAAGGCTCCACTTATACTAATTTCAATGGGATTTGTAGCTGAAATAGTTGCCTAAATTGCAGTTAGCCTTAACATGCTTAAGAGCTGAGTTGCATGAGGAACTTCCTGTTTCCAATTGTGCAGGATTATGCGAAGAGTGCCTTGATGACAGTCAGTTTATTATTGAAATATTCTCATGTTCTTTATCTCTGTTTGCAGCTCTCTCTTTCTGCGTCACTCTGTCTCTCTCTCTCTCTCCGATCTCTCTGTATATCTCTCTCTATATCTGTCTATATATCTCTCTGTATATCTCTCTGTATATCTCTCTGTATACCTCTCTCGATATCTCTTTCTATATTTCTCTGTTTATCTCTTCCTATATCTCTCCCTATATCCCTCTCCCTTTGCCACTCTACCTGTCTCCCCCCCACACGCCATACAACTTTCTTAGCCGATAGTTGTGTCGATATATCGTAACGTGCTCAATAAAAGCATTAAAGTCAAGTCCAGCAATGCACCCAACGCCTCGCCAAGAACCAACGGCAGCAGCAGCAGCAGCAGCAGGCACACAGGCATGTAAATTAGCTAGAGTGGTAAGAGAGAGAGAGGGAGAGGAAGAGAGAGAGAGAGAGAGAGAGAGAGAGAGAGAGAGAGAGAGAGAGAGAGAGAGAGAGAGAGTAGGCGCAGAGTGTGGCTTGACTGAGGTGGGGAGAACATTGCTACGCTGATAGCATAAACCGGTTTGCGCTCCCTCTCTCTCTCTGCTCTCTCTCTCTCTTTCTCTTCCTCCTTCCCTCTCTCTCTCTCTGTCTATCTCTCTTGCTGTCTTCAACTGGATCGCAGTGCTCACCTGTGTACAAGTTCGCCTCACATTGTTGTTGTTGCTTTTTGGGGGCTCTGTTTGCCGCCGAGTGCAGCCCGAAGTGGCCATGGAGTGCGCTTTGACGTTGAGTGTTTGGTATGCTGACCGTGGTAGGCCTGCCTGCACCCCCTCCCTGCCCACTCCCCCTCTCCCCGTGCCCCTACTCCTGCCACTGCCACTGCTGCCCCTTTGTTATTGTTTTGCTGCCACAGCCAACAAAACTTTTTCGGCTGCTTACGCAACATGTGCGAATTTGGCGCCCCCTAAAAGAGTTGAAAGACGAAGCAATAACAATAATAGAAACCAGGGAGGGGCAGGGGGTTGGGTGGGGTAGGGTGTGTGCAGGCTTGGCAGCTTAACCAAAAAATACTGCTCCTAGGAAGCGGGACCACACCATAGATCTTCAACAGTTGATTCCCCCGTTTCTTTAGAATTCTCAAGCATTCGCCAATTCTGCAATTTGTCTGGGAATCGTACACGAAATGTGCGTGCCATCGTTGTCAGTTGTTGCTGCTGTTGTTGTTGTTGCTGCAACTCTTCTTCTACTTGCTGCAATTGTTGTTGTCGGTTTAGCTGGAATGCACGTTGGTGGCACGAAGCTCTCAGCTCACAGCTCAGCAGCTCACACACAGCTCGCTTAGCTCTCATCTCTCTGCGCTGACTGAGGCTGAACGCTGACACTGCAACAGCGACGGCAACAGGACGGCAACAGGAGCGGCTGCAACAGCGGCTGAGGCCGTGTGTTTGAGCGCGATTTGAGGGCGTCCATTTAAGCATTTTGGCCATTTGCCGCCATGTGCCGCCTTGTCAAAACTCTAAATGACGTCGCTTAGCTGTCGGCTTGCATTTGCACTTTGAAATGAATGTGAGTTGCAACAACAGCAACAACAACAACAGCAAGAACGCCTTGACAGGCACTTGAGCGGCACAGAGCACAAGAATCGTGTTTGAGAATATATCTCTATATATGTATATATACAGTGTACACTCACCTACAGTTCTAACTTACAATGTGCGCCAAGTTGATCGGCGATCGTTGTTGATCGACGCCACCCACACACCACACTGCGAGTGGGTTGGGCCACACTTCCCCTCCCCTCCCCCTGCTTCTTTTGCCTCTATGATTTCTCTCAGTGCACACTCTTGAGCTGAGCTCTCGACTTGATGGATTTATGTTGCGCCGTTCGCATAATGACGTTTAATTTCAGCCAATATTTGGCACCGAACACAGACACAGATCACAGATCAGAACGAGATCTGACGAGAGAGATCTTCGTCTATACGTTTATGTTCGGGTTTGTTTAGTTTGTCAGCATGTGGCGACAACTCTGCTCCATTCTCTCTCTCTCTCTCTGTCCCTGCTTTGTGTGTCTTCTGTTGCTGTTTAGGCCCACACAAAACGACGTATCCGCAGCCGAATCCATCATGCAAGTAATATGCAAAACGCTGTGCAGCTAAACAGCTTTGTAGAGGGGAGGGAGGGGGGATAGGATGTACAAGATGCTGGCAGGCCAAGCCAGGGTCCAGCTCTGCCGCTCCATTCGGGTTGAGCCATTCATACGGCTCAAAAATCAATAGCTGAGCTGAGACTGTTGCCTGTTTTGCCGATGATGCATCCTTGGAATCATCATCGTCATCAACAACAACTGCAAACAACATTCGCCTGTCAGCGGCAACATCATAAATTGTTGTTCTGCCACATGTTGCCAGTTGCCTGTTGCCTGTTGCCGAGCACAGCCTGCTCTACTGTCTCCTGTCTCCTGTCTCTCTCTCTCTCCCTCTCTGCTTGTTGTTTTTGCTGATGATGTTGTTTATTATGAGGCAGTGGGCATTCTAATTTTCGCATTTAGTTGGCGAATTTATTCCCGATTTCATTAATAGCTCTATATATCTGCCGAGTTGACCCAAACACACGTAGTTCTTGCTAGTTCTTTAATGAACTGCAGCCATAAATTGTGTGCTCACCCTGGGGGCACTGGCACTAGGCTATGCCATGAAAGCATCTCATGTTATACACGTATCAAGAAATTGCATTGTAATTTTATTATTTATTCATTTTCTTTTTATTTTAAGCACTTTCCTCTTTGAAAGCTGTGGCTTTTATAGACAAATCAGCTACTGTTTTTAGCATTCCTGGGGGAAAGTAAAGAGAAAGAGCAAAAGAAAGTAGCCAAGAAGAGAAGAGAAGAGCAGAGGAAATAAACTTAGACTTTGTGTGGCACTTTTTTATATGGAGAAGTTTGAAAACAGATTAGGAATTTAATTTATCGTAGACTTAACTCCATTCTGCTTATATATATATTACAGAAAACATTCCAACACACAGTCAGATATTTAATTATATCGATTGTATTGGTTTAAATGATGAAAATGAACCATAATCAAGCCTAGGAACTGAACTTGACCCAACTTATTTTACAATTATACGCGATTCGCAATACTATGCATAAGATATACCTTAGAGTAAATCTTCCTCACAGTTAACCCCAATTCCCTATACTATATATATTATATTCTCTACAGTAAACCTTCCTCTATCATCTTATAGTACATACTACATTCGTTGTGCCTCCATCCACATCTTTTTGCCTGCTGTTTTTGTTGTTATTGTGCCTTGCTGATTTCTTATGGCCGATAGTAAGTTTTATTTATTTGCGCATTCGTCTAAGTATTCACGACGGGCTGCTCTCCTCTTCAGTCTGTCCCTGTCTCCCTCTCCTCTCTTCCTCTAATCCTTTGTTATGGCCATGCAAATGACATGCGAGAGGAAGTGAGGCGTGGGGTTGGGGGGGGCAACTCATCCGGGAATCATAACTCCAGTTAGTTGCTCGTTTTTATTGCCAGCGCCCCCGCTCGATGACATCTCTCTGTCTCCCTGTCTTCTTCTCTCTTACTCTCTCTCTCTCTCTCTCTCTGTCTCTTTCTTGCTCACTCTAGCTGTGGACAAACATAAATATTGCTATTTTATTTCGGTAGCTGGCGTTGGAGTCGACCTCGAAGATGTCGGCAACATTCATTAATCTATAAATTATGCGAATTTTTAATGAGCGCACATTTTGTTCGATTTTTCATGGCACCCCCTCTCCACACTCTCCTCTCACTCTCCTCACTCCCCTCTTCCCTTTGAACGAACTTGTTCTACCTTCTGTTTTAGTTTTAATTGAAAAGCGCTTTCGTTCGTAAACTCTAGCTCGGAATGGCCTCCCAGTTGCCAGTTGCCAGTTGCCAGTTGACTTCGTCTCTCTGGCTGTTTAGCTGATAAGACGGCGTTCCAATTACATGAGTTTAGCCACAGTCTGGCTGGCACAGCCACTTGGGTGGGTTCCCAGCAGCAGCTAATGAAGCCAGACTGCGGGACTGAGGATGGACGGTTCACATAAATAGAAATATAATATAAATACATCTACATACATATTTCAAGCAATGTATTTGTATATTCAAAATCGTTCGACGTTTCTTTTCTTTGATCTTTGTCGACGACTGTCGTCGCTTGGGTTCGTTTTTGGTTTCGTTTTAGAAGAAGCGGCGGCCAATAAAAGCGCCGTAAAATACTAATTGACTCCAGCTGAGGATTAATTCTAGCGGTGAATTTATGTTACACAACAGCCAAATTAAATATTTACTTGGTTTTATGCGAAATTTATTGAAATCTCAATTCACAAATATTTCATCTGTCTCTCTCTACCTCTTACTGTCTGTCTGTTTGTCTATGTGTCTCACTCTCTCTCTCTGAATTATGGCAAGTTTTTAAAGCTGTGTGGAGTCTTTTGATCGCACTCTGATCGATTCATTCACAGTGTACAAATTATGCATAAATTCCACGGCATTTAGTCTGCGATTCATTTGATACCGTAGCTGCCTCAGAAGTTCGTTGAACTGTACTAAGCATCTGCACTAAGTATGCCCATTTCTATGCCTACACTGCAAGAATGAATGTGTTTAATCTTTAACTCTCCCTCTTTTTTCTTCTAATATTTTTTTTGGGCTCACACGGTGGCTGCAGGCAACTTTAGCAATGCAAATTCGGCTGCAACCTGCGTGTGTTTGCGCATTATCCTTATAGGCGCAGAGATCTTCTTCCTCAGCCTCATATGCATACTGAGCTAGAGAGAGAGAGGACAGAGAGAGGTATAGAGAGGAGAGAAGAGCAGTCTTGTGGCCCCACCTCGTCATCAATAGTCAATAGACAACGGCGGCATCAATCTACGCTCCTTGCTCGCTCGTCTTGTGTCGTCGTCGTCGCTTCGTCTTCTTCTCGAGAACTGTAGGCCCCTTCATCACGGCCAAACAAGCCTTGTTGCATGTATTCTTCATCCTCCATCCTCGACTCGGTTGTCGCTGTCGCATCGTCGTCGTTGTCGCTGTTGTCGTTGTTCGTACGTTCGTTCCTTCATTCCTTCCTTTTGTTGCTGTTGTCGCCATTACGAGTCGCAGTATCTGATGTTTGCTATCTATGCTCCTGCTGTGCCTTCCGCTTAAGTCTCAATGTCGCTGTCGTCGCCCAAGCCGAACTGTGGACCTCGAGGCTGGACCTGAGGCTGAGACCTGAAGCTGAGACGTGGAGCTGCCTGCCTCTAGCTCTGGGTGCAACCGTGGCACGCATGTTGTAAACTGATTTCCCATATTTACTGACAACTAGACAAATTTCAGGCATAAGTCATGCCTCGTCTCCAAGATCCAGCTTCAGCTCCAGCTTAGACTTTGGCTCAGGCGCAGGGTGCTCAAGCTCAAGCTCGGGGCTGCATCTCTCGCCGACTGTGTATGTGGCTCAGGCTCAGGCTTGCAGTGGCTCGGAATTTGCATAAGTTCGCGCATTATGTCCAAAAGTCGCATTTGTTCTTGGTATTCTCGCATAGCTCTCATAGAGCCACCTCGGTTTGCTGCGCTGCCTCCAGCAGAAGCAGCAGCAGAGGCAGAGCAGCAGAGGCAGCGGCACCACCAAGCACTCTGCATAAATTATAGACACGCATTAAACAACAGTTTGTTAAGCATTCCGTGAAATTGCGCTTGTTGCAATTTGTTGGCTCATTTAGTGAAAGAGAGAGTTGCATTTAACAGGCCAACTAACTAGCCAGCCATGCGTACACTGAGAGAAACAGTTGACTATGCAGAGGCAAGAGTAACACAAGCTTTTGACAAGAAAAAGAGTGTACACAATTGAAGAGCTGTCTCAATCAAGAGTCCACACATTCAACGCTTATTTAGATTATTATATATAGTTATTTCAATCAAGACTTTATCCATCTTTCTGGCTCAGTGTATAACCAATTAGCCAGCCATGCATACACTGAGAGAAACAGTGACTATGTAGAGGCAAGAGTAACACAAGCATAGGACAAGCAAGAGTGTATGCATTTGAACAGCTTTATCAATCAAGAGTCTAAACAAAGTCTCTCTCTTTATAGAGTCTCATCTTAACGCTTATTTAGATTATTATATATACTTATTTCAATCAAGACTTTATCCATCTTTCTGCTCAGTGTATGCCGCACTGCTTATTGATTTCTCTGCGAGAGAGCACTCATAAATTCACTGGCTTGCGCAATTTCTCATCATTTAGGCAGGCTGAGCGCTTTGTCTGCCATTAAATTTCCATTAATTGAGCTACAACGCAGCCGAACAGCTTCATTAAGCACAGCCACAGCCTCAGCCACAATCTAATCCGACGAGATCCGAAAATGTGTATCAAAAACATTTTCCAGCTCATATTCTAATCAGCGGGAGTCTCCTTTCACACAGACAG
Source organism: Zaprionus nigranus (assembly GCA_018903425.1). Taxonomy (NCBI): domain Eukaryota; kingdom Metazoa; phylum Arthropoda; class Insecta; order Diptera; family Drosophilidae; genus Zaprionus; species Zaprionus nigranus. The sequence continues at coordinate 1,558,531 of JAEIGD010000021.1, forward strand.
CGAACAAACAACGAGAGACAGTCAACAACTTTGGCTAATTAAGCTACACAATGTCATTGTCTGTTTGTAGACTGTGTGTGTGTGTGTGTGTGTATAAACAGTCTGTAGAGTGTGTGTGCTCCCAATGTCCGCTGCTAACTTCCAAACTGACTCGTCGCATATTAAATTTCATTGATGATCTATGTTTGCCTAGAGTTGCATTTAATTTTTCATCGCTACGGGAGATTTTCACACATTTTGCTGCTGCAGCTGCTGCTGCGGTCTGTCCGCTCTGTCCGCTCTGTCTCACATGGCGCATGATTAATGGGCAGGAATTTAATTGAGTTATTGTTGCACCGTTGGCGACGGTATTAACCCAGCGACCTTGTCGCCAACAAGCCACATAATCCCCCTTTGAGAACTCAGAGAAGTAAACCAAAATAATGCACAATGGAGAGATACCCTGTGCACTTTATACCCTTTAGTTCTCATGGCAACTTTGATAAAGATGCAATCAGGCAAAGCTGCTGCAACTGGCAGAACTTACGAGCAACTTAACCCCAACTCAAGCCAAGACATTTATCAGGTTTCGGCTCGCATTGGCATCGCCTTGGCTAGTTCTACATAAATTTTAATCAAATTAAAAAAAGCCACGCACTGCCGTGGTGCAAATAAATTGAATCTCCTCTCTCTCTCTCGATCTGGCAAAGAAGTGCGCATAAGTAAGGATTACCCGCGGTTCCACTGGGAAGAAGCTGCGGCAACTGCTGCTGCCAACAATGCTGCATAATTTTCAGTTTTTGACCTCTCAATCCACAGTGCAGGCAACGTGGTCAACCATGGGCCAAAGTGCTTTAAGAATGCCAAAGTAGAGGTGATTGCGGTGGGGAGACTTACTGAATTCCCTTTGCCAAGGTAAAACTTTTCATAGAATTTTGTGCAACATTGTTGGCTTCGCTGCCCATAGTGCGCGCTAGGCAGGCAAAGCCGTGTTGTAGCTACTCGTCAGCGCTCCAGTTCAGAGTTGCACTTGGTCAGCCTCTCTCTCTTTCACTCTCTCTCTCTCTTCCTCTCTCTCCCTTCCTCCTCTCTCTCTTCCCTCTCTCTCTGTCTCTCCCTCGACTCGTTGGTCAATTCAAATTAATCAGAATTAGGCAATTACAGAAATTACAAAAATTACAACGTAATTTTGCTGGAGCTCTTCACTCTTTAAAAGCTTTTGAAAAATTGCGCATGCGTATTGGGAGCGAGCTCACTTAACCCCCCCAATGCCCCAATGCCCAACTCAGGCCCCCCCCTTCCCCCTCCCCCTGCCTAGCCACTCTACCACTCTACCTCTTTGCCTTGGGGGTCCTCCCTCGACCAATCCACAGCTTGTTTGTGGTTGCTGCTGCTGCTGCTGGAGCTCAGGAATTTTTGCCAAGTCAGTTGCCAGTTGAGAGAGAAATCGGCGAAGTTTTAGTAGAACAGGCAAACACAGTGGTGTGTGTGTGTGTGTGTTGTCTGCGCATCTTGTCGACAACAATTTGTAACGGCAAATTCAATTTTCGGCAACGTCAGTAGCCATCAAAGGCCCCTAATTGGTTATGTCAGTTCATAAAGATGCATAATCATGTGCTGTGTGTGTTTCAGTAGCCGTTTTTGTGCCACTGTGCACGGAGACTTGTTTGACCCTTCTTGCTGGCCACGCCCTTTTGTTTGTTATTGCCATTATCCATGTGCATGTTGTGCTGTCACTGTCACTTTGCATACAAAGTCGTTAGCATTCGTGAAGACTTGGAAGAGGAGACTCAATGAGGCAGAGATGGAGAAAGGTTCTGGGAAGAGGCCTATAAATAGAAACTTCTATTTGGTATTGACAGAAGATGAGGCAGGATCATCTAAAGAGAGAGAGGCGCAAGTCTGACAAAAGTTGCACAAGAAGAAAGTAGAAGCTCATTAAAGAGAGACGAAGATTCATTTCTAAAGCAGCAAATGTATGCATTTAAAACTCACTTACACTGCGCAACAGCTCATACTCTTTTCTTCAATGTCCAGCTGCAAGACTCGACAGAAAAACTGCGTTAATTCCCGCTGACTTCAAACACTTTGCTTGATTGATCGCAGCGCATTGCCTTGATTTGAATACCTGTCACAAGTGAGAGAGACAGAGACAGACAGAGAGAGACAGACGCATGACAGACTCGTCAACAGCTCAATCGCTGCTTATCAACTACAACTGGCAACGGGCTACTGTTTGGTGGCTATCAGGCTCTGCTCAATGCGCCTCACTTAACGTATCTGCAAATCTCTAAATTGCCACAAATTAACAGATAATTCGACGCAGAGTTGCAAACTTGCAAAGCGACAACAACATGAGAGAGAGACTGCGAGAAAGAGAGTGAGACGTACAAACAACAGCAAACAAACAACAGCAACAACAGCAACAACAACGACGATACGACAAGCGACTGCTAAACAGATTCCGTTTGACTCCGGCGCGGAAAGGCGACGCTAATAGATACTTTGCGTGCTCACACTTACGGGCAACTCCAACTCCAACTGCAACTGCAACTGCCACAGCTCCAACTTGAGCCAAGTCGAACTGCAAGCGAGTGCAGCTACACTGCGAGAAAATACCTAAACATTTATGCTCTGCAAATGGCAAACAATTGCTGCCGTCTTTGCCTTGGCATACACACACAATGCTCTCAAACTGTGTCAATTACAAATCAAACAAGGCAGAAAGGCTGCCTACGGCATGCCGAATAATTCTACACCCTTGCGGATTCTTATCTACTCTGATCACCACAATATAAGTTATATATAATATATATAATGTTGCAGAATTGTATGGTCGTGTGTATATTCTATATTAAGTGCCAGTTTGATTGGTACTGATAAGTCAAGTTACTTTTTTAATCAGAATGAGTCGACCTACAAAAACCTACAATTCTGCTGATTGGCATATGGCAGCTATATGTTCTAGTATTTAGCAATAAGATGTATGTATGCCAAGTTGTATCTCTAATAAAGAGAGACTCTAACACACGGACAGACGGACAGACGCACAAAGCTAGTCAGACTCCTCTGTTCATCCTGCTTCATAATATATTATATATGTATACTTGATGGGGTCGGAGTTATCTGCTAACTTTTGCTCTTAATTAATATACTCTATGCAAGGGGTAGACCGAGTTTTTCTCAGTGTGCACAAGAGGGGCACAGAGGCAGAGCAAGAAGACTGAGACTGAGACAGAGCGAGTTGTGTGTGTTGCACAATAGCCAAATCCAATTTTCGAATTCCCACATGCGTTCATTATCGGACTCGGACTTGTAGTCGAGCTCAAACTCGCACTCGAACACATAGTCACACACAGACACACACTCTCACACACACACACACACACTCACACACTCACACTCTTACACACACACTGTTGCAGCGGGTGCGCGCGTGCGCATAACTCATTTCGCACTTTGTCCATTTCATAAGACCAATTAAAGCGCCTGCGAGCAAACTTGGATTGGGCACTGCCAACTACAGATGCAGGCCTGACTGTGGCTGCCTCTCTCTGTCGACTACACTGTGTCCACTGTGGACTTGGGGGGCACCGTGGGGCGCCTTTAGCTGCCGCTGCCGCTGCTGCTGCGACAATTTTCCACTGCGTTGCGAGTGGCGAAGCGACGCGTCGGATTAAGTGGGAAATTTGACAAATGCGCTGAGATTGGCTTCCAGACTCTTTGGACTCGCTGATAATCACCTGTGTGTGTGTGCACAGCCCCCTCTACCCCGTCCCCCGCAGTCCACTCTCCAACTGCAGCCTGTTCACGTCTGCCAGGCAACATTGCGGAAACATACAAATTTGCGCATTTGTCCAAAGCAGCGTGAACATTTGCACAATCAACGAGGCAGCGGGGCAACAATTCGCAGCGATCCGCATCCGATCATCTCTACAGCAAGCAGCAGCAGCAGCAGCAGCAGCAGAGGCAGAGGCAGTCATAAGCGGGCGCCTGAAAGGGTGCTCAAGTGACCCAGCAGGAATGTTTCCCTTGCCCCAAGACAAGACAAGCAAAGACTTCTCAATCAGGTTCTGCTCTCTCCATGGTCCAACTGGGTGACTTGGCTCGTTTCGTTTCGTTTCGTTTTCAATGCGCTGCCGACCACGAAATTATGTCAATAACTGAGGTCATAAGCATAAATTCTGGTGGTGCTGCTGCTGCCATCGTGTCTCGCCTGCCACGCAGACCCACAGACCCATAGAGAACGAGAACGAGAGTCGGAGGCAAGTCGAGTTGCTGCAGCATGTTTAACTGCATACTAAATGCAGCTACCCACCCCCCCTCATTCCTTACCCTCCTGCCTCCCCCTCATTGGCTTATAGCTTGCCTTAGCTCCAACTGTTGGTGCTTTTCATTAAGAATTAAGTCGAACGGCAGCTCTCGACTCGTTTGGCAAGTGCACGTGGCTCGTGTTAGTTGTCGACTCTCTGCTGCCCGCCTTCCCACGCCCCCCTTCTCACCCCGCTACAGCAGACACCTTGCAGCGTGGCTAATAAAACGATATTTTATTGCTTTTTGGCGGCTCATCATGGCTAAAATGGGACTCGAAATGCTAATGGAAAGACAAACGGAGGATGGCAAAGGCAACCATAAGACTAGAGGGAGTAGGAGTAGAGGAAGGGAGGGGGGCAGGACAGTACCCACAAGTCGCTTACGCATTCATTGCCAAAGATTAAATGATGATTGACAGCCTCGTTTCGTTGCCTGTGGGAGGAGTCAGAGCCACAACGGCATCCTAGTTAAAAGGAAATTGCACACAAATCAGGACTTGTGCAGGTTCTGACCTAGTAATTGGATGTGAGGAGCATGCACAGCCAGACAGACAGACAGTACGGGACAGACAAGGCAGACAGACTGGACAGACAGACAGGGACAGACAGACCAATAGACAAGATAGAACCCGCAGCACAGGCCACAGAGAGGGGGGCGGGGGGCAACTAGCGAAACTAGCCCAAAACACGATTAACCCACATCTTGGACGACGCCATCATAAATTATTATGCAGCCGAGGTAGTTTGCTGGGGCAGCAGCAGCAGCAGCAGCAGCTGGGGCACATCGAGAGAGGCATGTCGCGTATTTTTTCGGCCATTTCCAGCTACGATTCGCGTACAAGTTGCAGCGGCACGAACATGACTTTCTAGCGGATTTCTTTGCATGCGCCTGGCGCGCTTTTGTTGTTGCTCCCCCTGGCAGCTGTCCCTCTTCGATACCCTGCTCTGCAAGCTAGAGGATGCCTGTATAGGATGAGGCGGGCGGGCAAAGCACATAGAGAACATGCTACGAAGATATCCTGTATGTAGATTTGGTGGAAGAAGTGAAGACTCTCTGGAGCAGCTAAAAAAGAGCTGAACTTTCTGCAATGAGTTGTTTAAGTAATGCAGGGTATAGGTAAGTGGATACCCTGTAAAGATGCGCTCAGAATTCCAAGGCAATATAAAATATGCTAAGCTAAGTTCGTTCAGTTAGTGCAGGGTGTATGCTAGTATGACTAGAGGATGCTTGAAAAGAATGGAGTAAGCAGAAGGTTACATAGAGATCGTTCTACTAACATACCCTGTAGAAATGATGGAGCAAATCTTTACAGACCTAAGCAGAGTTCAAAATATACTGCAGGGTATATGCTAGTCGGGCTGGAAGATGAGACACACAGGCAAGCCACACAGCAATCATGCTGACCCTATAGATATTGTTGAAGAAGTCTAAGAAATGCAGAACTTCCTTTCCTCAATGAATAAACATGTGAAGGGTATATTTTAGCCTTGCGTAACTACTACAGAGTATATGCTAGTCTGGCATACCCTCGCTTTTAATGTTGTTTGCTGTTTGCTTCTCCCGCTTCTCTACATTTAATTATTTTGTTTAAAAAGTTTTGGCACCGCGACGCGCATACAGATTTACAGGCTGGAACAGGCAGATGAAGTCGGAGCTGGAGTCGAAGCTGGAGCTGGAGCTGGGCAGCGTATGGAGCTGGGCGCTGCGTCTGCCCGCTTCAAGACTGACAGCCTCGGCCAGCGGCAACGGCGTGTGTGTGTGTGGCTGTTTGGACTGTTGCAATAGTCAAAAAAAGTTTTTGCCATTCAATTTGAGTTGCGGCTTGTCGGAGATTGGATGGCTCCGCCAAACTGATGGCCTCCCTGGCTCCTCGTTAGTTTTTTTTACTGTTTCTGCTGTTGTTGCTGTTTCGCTGTCGTAGTTGCTATTGCTGTTGTTGTTGCTGTTGTTGTTGTTGTTAGCCAAAGTGTATCTAGATGAAGGCGCGACAATTGGCATGCATTAAGTTGTTGCAGCATTTTGTGGCAGCGTGTGAAGTACAACGTTGGATTAATTTAAGAGCAAGATCCGACAATCTGACAATGGACCATTCTCGCGACTCCGACTCTAGTCGGCAATGCATTGCGGTGGTTTCCCCTCGGCATTTGCGGCATTTGCAACACACTTTTCCGTCTATTGTTTATGTCGGGGCTAAGGGGTTGAGGTCGTCGATAGATCTGAGGCGCTTTGAAGGCTCACATTGATCTTCTAATTGATCTATGAGCTGTGAAAAAGAGACCAAGAACTGCATAACATAACTTCATAATATAATCAGAGTTATCTGCACTTTCGACACTCCTTAAATTGCCATAAAACATGGGATATCTATTTGATATGGACATTATGAGTCTAGATTGTTCAGTTTACCATTCTCTCTATGAGATTATAAATTATATTTCTGGACTCTTAACAGTCAGCACATTGTCAACAACCATTTGATTTTCATCTGGTATTCAAATTAGTGAATGATTAAGGCTCTCAATTCATTTCCATGCTATTCTCTTTGCAATGCAGAAAAAATCTGTGATGGACTTTCAAAAACCATCAGATTTTCAGTTGCTAAGGCATTTTATACTTGGTTTAGACCCTACACCGAATTCTTATATATTTTCAATCTATTTTATCTATTCTTATCTCTTTTCAAGACTTTCAACACTCCCAGCTTCATCAAAAATAAAAAAGTTAATGAGATTTTAATTAATTGATGTTTTTCAAGCGCCTCCCTTGTGAACCCCCTGCAAAGTTCCCTCCTCTCTCCTTGAACAGCCTGTTACTTTGGCAACTATTCATAACTACTTTATCTGTAATCAAAGTATTCAACTGATTTGCATGCGGGATCTGCAGTTGAAGTTGTGCAACTGCAATTTGACAGCCAATTTGGCAACTTTACATAAGGGTGTGGTGGTAGGGGAGGTGAAGTGGGCTTAGGTGAGTTGAATTGAGAAGATAAGTCGAGGGGAAACTGAATAATAAAAAAACGTTCAACTAAAACCGTCGGCAATTTTAATTGTCGAGTTGAGCAAACAACAAAAACAAAACAGAAACAAATTGAATTCGACGCATTCCATGGTTAATCAAGTGGCCCGCTCTGAGTTGCGAACTGTGGAGCTGTGGAGCTGGCAGGCCAAGTGGCAACTCCACCGTCGTCTGCACTGGAATTTTAATTGCAATGGAAATCGAAATCGCCGCCAAACGCTGCCATATTCGATGCCGACCGAGCACACACCTGTCGATGGTCATCGGCTTCAGGTTCAGCTTCAGCTTTAGCTTCGTCGGGGGCAGCAAATGCCACCGGTTATCCCCAGTTGCCTCTAGCACTAGTTCCGAGTGGTTCCAAGTGCTTGTACCAAGTGCCTAAATGCCTTCAAGTGCTTTGATTCGCTGCGCTGGTTTACTTTCTGATTCGCTCTTGCTTTTTGGTATTTTGGTCTTTTGGTTTTGGTTTCTGGGTCTCTCCAAGTCAAGTCAAATCGAGTCAAAAAGTTAATTACAATTTCAAGAATATCGTGCACTTTTGACACCACTGGGAACGTGACAATATGAGTGGGACGACTTCCTCAGTCGGAGCTGGAACTGGAACTGGCAGTTCAATGTCGGAACTTTGCACTGTAACTCACTGACTCTCACAAAGTTGCCCCTTTTGCTCCTGTGCTCATTAAAACTTTCTTCTGCTCCGAATATTTGCTGAACTAGAGATGGTAACGAATTATCGATAGCTAACAAGGTAAAGCAATAGTTTGTCTTGCTCTTATCATCATTTTGTGGTATATGGAATAATAGAACTTGTCTCTGCTTTGATTATTTTCGAAACTTAAGATGGTACCGATCTCTATCGATGGTTAGTAAGACAAGACGACGGAATCAATAATAAGTCCTTGAGAAATGGGACGATAACTATTGATAGCTAATAAGCTAAACGATAGCTTGATAACTCTCAAGTATGTCGAACATTAAAAGCTGCTTCTACTCTGAATAATTTCCAAGCTAGAAATGAAACACAAACATGGAAAGATATCTTTCGATACTTAACGAGACTCCCACTTATCATGACTCTCAGGTATTTAGGTTTTCCCATAGCTAGAGATGGCACGATAACTATCGATGGTTAACAAGACTCACACTAATCATGACTCTCCGGTATTTAGGTTTATATTTAATAACACTTATTACTCAGCTTGTTACCTTCATCTGCACAGAATATTTACCTAACTAGAGATGGCACGATAACTATCGATAGTTAACAAGACTCACTCTAATCATAACTCTCTGGTATGTCGTTTTCAACTTTGATAGACTTGTTACTTTCGTGCTTGTTACTTTCTTCCATATTTTCCCGGCCATTTACGTTCCTAGGCCAGACAAGCACGACGCCGGCATTTAATAACGGCTTCGCTGGGGCTCCACTAACCAAATAGTAGGAAATTTGAAAATCATCGAGTCAGCGGACGACGCCAGCGGTCAGTGGGTTAATTGTGCACAGTAATCACTCGCTACAGATGCTGCTAGATTAAAAAGATCGCAGGGCGCCCAATTAATCATGCCCTCTGACTTGTGGTGGTGGTTGTCTTGTGTACGAAAAGTTGGCGAAAGTTATCTTTGATATTATCTTTACTTGTTCCCTCGGCCACCTCCAACTCCACCTCTGCCCAGGGCGACCCCAGGTGGCCGTCACTTTCACGCATTCCCATTCGTATGGCAGACGAAGATTTGCTTCGACTGATCCATCAGCATGTTCAGCATCATGCATCGGCATGCAAATGCCTCATCAATCAACCTTTTAGGCAGAGGAAGAAGAAGAAGAAGAAGCAGTTGCAAATCTCCGTCACTCTGACTTGGCTACTGTGCTCCGCATGGCGGCAATCAACGCGTCAAACGCGGCCAGGAAGCTGACACTGTACAGTAAACAGACGTACGTTCCACACTCACTCCTCCCTCCTCCTCGTTCCACCTTCCACAAACAGTTAGACGATCCGTTTGCTGATTTGGCTTGCAGCAATGTGTGTGAAATCTTGAGCAGAGCATCCAACAACAACAAAACGTTTTTGACAGCTGCCTACCAACTGAGTCCACACAGAATCCACAGTGGAAGCTGTTATGAGAGAGGAGAGTAAGAGTGTAAGAGAGTAGGCAACCCTATTAGCTGCACGCTAATTTATTCTAGCAAACAGAGAGAAAGAGACAGAGAAAGGGGCGAAGAGAGCGAGAGCGTGTGCAAGAGAGACCACTCGGCGCCAGAGCAGCAGCAGCAGCAGCTGAGCAGCAGCTCATGCAAATTGTGAAAACTTGCAATTGCTTGAAAATTTCTGCATCGACTTGTTGCATCTTGTCGTGATGAACAAATGTGCCTTGACCTTGACAGCAGTCAGCAGTAATAATGGGAGAGAACAATAATAACAATGAAGAAAAGAGCGCAAGCGCAACTCACCGTTCATTCCGCGCTCTCTCGCTGTGAAGACGGGATGCAGGGGCAGCAACGTGCAGAAATTGCATTGCATAATAATTACACAAATGATTAAAATCTTAAACAATTACAATTAAAATAACAATAGTTATTTATTTACTATTAAAGCACTATCACTTCTTATTTTACACACACACACGAACTTTACGAGAGTTAAATACGCGTCACAGCACTTTGGCTGCTCCATTCAAACTGACATTCGTGAGAGCAATCGCATGTTCTGGAATGTTCTCTCTGATAAATTTGAGTTCTTCCTTTTCCCTTCTACAGTGCGCACGTGACAAACTCAATGCGCAGTTTCGGCAATTGCGTCGACCTTGGCACAAGAAACCAACAACAATGCGCCAATAGTGCTCTCATTTGCTCTCTCTTCATCCACTTGAGCACTGCATTGCCTGCAGAAGCTTTGAGCTCCCACAGTAACAAATATATGGCGCAGCGCAGCACATCAGTTGTTGCTCTCTCAGTGTGCTGTCTCTATGTGCGCTATTTCCCTCACACGCATTGTTCACTGCGACTTCTCCCCCTCTTCTGACTAGTTCTAAGCACTCACTTTGTTCTTGCTTTTGATCAATGCACAAACAGCACTCTCATTTATTCTCACCAACTATTTGAGTACTGCATTACCTGCAACAGTTTGAGTAATTAGAATAAAGCACAACTTGCACACGCAACAACAATTAATGTGTAGGAGGGCGTAGCTCAGCTGCTCTTCCTTAACACTCTCTCTTTCAGTGCATTCTCTCTTGGTGCTCTCTCTATTCCCCTCATACGCATACTAATCTTCGTCTGCTCTTTATACTTCCTAATTTGAGTGCAATTCTATGCATTGGCTGTTGTGTTATTAATAATTTGTCACTCTCTCTCTCTCCCTCTCGCTGACGCAATTGCAGTTACAAATGCAAATCTCATTCGTTTGGACACTTTCACTCAGTGCAGCGCTAATCTGAGTCTAATACCAACAGCAACAAAGAAACCACAATAACAACAACAACAATTGCTCGCTCATTCTCGCCTTTCACACTTTCGGTTTTAATTGCGTCCCAAAAATGAAACGGGAAGGAAAATGCCGCACAAGCAAAGGCAAAGTGCGACAGAGATAGACGGCGAAGCTGCTCCGCGGGCCGCTGGCGACGGCGCAATCATTTGCATAAAACAAACAACAATTTTTCGCGTGCAGAGTTGCCAGAGTGTGTGAGAGTTTGCATGTGTGTGCCTGAGTTTCTGTGTGAGTGAGAGAGTGTGAGTGTGTGAATTGCCTGTGCGAATGTGGCCCGCAGCGACGAATGCAAAACGATTCGACACACACGAGCTGGCGCAGTCGCCGTCGACCCACGCTGAGAAGGGTGACAGAGCGAGAGAGAGAGAGAGAGAGAGAGAGGCTGGCAGGGCCAAAAGCGTCACATCAAACATGCATCAATTGATACACACACATATACACTCTCTCTATCTCACACACACACATACAGAGATCGACATTTGTACATTTCCAATTTGAAAATGTTAATTGGAAACCAAAATGGAGGCGCGCTGCCCGCAGTCGCCGTCGTCATCGCAGCGTCGAGCGTAGGCTCCAGGCAGGTGCGGTTTGTCGTGGCGCGTTGAAAAGGAAATTTCTCATCTGGCTAACAAATGGACCGAGTGGACCGAATGGATCGAATGGAGTTGTAGCCCAGGCCTAAAACAGCAAGCAGCAACAACACACAATAAGCAAATACACAACAGCAGCAACAATAACAACAAAAATACACACATATAAATAAGTTGGGGAGAGGGACAAAAAGAGGGCTATCGCTATCGCTGCTGGCCAATCTGCATGCCTCATGCCTCATGCCTCATGCAGCAATCAACAAGCAACATGTGCGCCAACTGCTGCCTGCCTGCGTTAGTGTGTGTGTGTGTGTGTGTGTGCGACGCGGACAATGACAACAATGAACAAATCATGAGCACTTTGCATTTGCTGCTCTCTCCCTCTCTCCCTCTCTCTTCTCCTTCTCCCTTGCACTTGTAACTTTGCATGCCACACAAAAGGCTAAGGAGAGCTTAGTGATGGTTGCGTGCCTAAACGACGACACGAGCACAAGTGACATTCCATCCAGGTAAGGAGTATCGATTAATATTGAATAAGTATCAATTATGGTACTATCGAAAAGGCATCGATAGGTATTGATAATTCTACTAAAGAGTGATTTTTTAGCTATTATCTTTTTTGGCAACACTGGTTTAAACAGCTGACTCATGTTTCGTATTTTGTAACACTGTCAAAAATCTTCAGTTTGGTCTATAATTTAACCATGAATCGTCTTGTAAACAAAACTTAATTTGATTTTCTATTTATTTCGCATCCCAGCTCGTGTCACGATAAACACACTGTACGAAAGCAGCACGATATTGATAGCCGACACGCAGTATTGGTTTTTCTTCAATGCTGAGTGCCTTTAACATATCTTTCAGCTTTAGTAAACTTTAAACGTGTTCTTTCTCGTGTCACGCCAAACACACATCTCTATTAAAGTTTACTGCATTATTTAATATTTCCCAAAGGGACAGAAGATGTATCGTTTTGTACTACTTAATTTAATCATTATCCTTTCATTATAATTATATTAATTTAATCATTATCCCCCCTTAAGACCTCGTGTCACGCACACATCTCTAGCAGCTCGTATACTTAGCATATGTCTCGCGTACGTACGCTTGTAAGCTGCAACTAAATGGCATTTTTAGCTTTTGACATTTCACGCGTGCAGCTCCACAGTGCAGCGCCAGCGCAGTCGCAGTCGCCTTCTATCGCGTCCTACACGTCGTATGCGTGATGTGATAATTTCTGCCATGCCGCCGCCGCTGCAGCTAACCCGAGAGTCGACACTCGAATCGAGCCGTGGCGACTCTCGACTCTATTGCCAGGCGGCACTTGAAAGCGAGCTCCCCTTGCTACACCTCTCCCCCTCACCCTCCTTCCCCCCTCTCCACTTCCCTCTCTCTCCTTGGTCCGCTTCTAATGCCACACATTGATTCGGCGACTAATTCACGACAATTTGCGCCGATCGTCGATTGCCGTTTGCCGATTGTCGATTACTGATTGCAGTTAAGTTTAGCTTAGTGCGCTGCATTCCCGGACTCGCTCCCCGATCCCCACAGTCCCCCCACAGTTCCCTACAATCCGCACAGTCCCGATCGCAATTCCCGTTGCCCGCTTTAATGTTCACTTCCTCCCGCAAATGCGACGCCGGCGATCAAACGCGCCATCTCAGCCTCTTTAGGCGCACAAATGCATTTTTAATTACATTGGCGAACATTTGCGCGTTGCCAGCTGCCAGCGTTGCCAGACCTGCCTCTGCCCCTGCCACTGCCACTGTATCTGCCCACAGGGAGGAGCGAAGCGTTTGCTATGATACGGAATTGGTAACAATAGCAGAGCTTGACTTGTTGGACCAGGGAAGGAGTTGAGAGTGCTAAGGAAAGTATGAGGTATGAGGGGGTATAGAACACATTGTACGTAAGATATAGATATAACTAGCGATACTGAGCAAAAATCTATATACTTTAAGGGATCTGCCACGACTCCTTCTGCCTGTTATACATACATTTGTACAAGGTTAGAATACTCTTTATTAACCATCATCAATGCGGGAAGGGTATAATCAATGCATATTTAAGCAAGCACGAAAGCTACAGTTGATTTCTTAAATATACAACTTATACTTCTTCAACTCAATCTTATTTTGTGTTGCATACTTTGCAGGGCTTGGCAATCAGTAAAACTTTTAAAATTATTTCTTAAATAACTTCTATGTTAATTATCCAATCGCAACCAAGTTTTCAGAAATCGGTTTTAATCGATTTGAGGACCAAAATCGAACATAATCTTGATCTGCAGGCAGAACTTAGAAAATTGTGCATATTTATTTGGTACTCCTAGTTCTTATAGTCCCCAAGATTGGCACAAAGATTGCCTTATATCCTATGAATAGTAGCAAAAACAATACTATATATTTCTCTATAGATGAATCTTAACCATAATGAACACTCCAGAAAAGGAAAGTAACTATAACATAAATAAATGATCAATATTATCATGATAAAAAACTGTTACAACTGACCTTCCAAATGAGGAAATTTCTTTAGCCCTTTTACAAATGAAGATTGCAAAAATTCAACGATAATAGTTCTTGTTCCAAGTATTACATTCATTGATACACTCCATTACAGGGTACCTGCACGTCTAGTGCACCCCATAAATTGTTGCGCACTGTCTCATTGGCACGGCAACTGCCACTGACGTTGCTCATTTGCCTGATTGTTGTGTTTCCCTGCTGAAGATGGATGGGCTGGAGTTGGAGCTGCAGTTGGAGCTGGAACTGAGTAATGCCCGGTTAGTTGCGCTGCTGCTGCCACTCAGATTCCATTGGCAAGCTCGGCCAGAGACGACGATGGCGACGACGGCAGCTTCATCGAATGTGACCACATATCGATTTCAGGCTGCCCGTTTAGCTGACTCTTTCTCTCCCTCTACTTCCCCTTGCAACTGCACCCTCTTGAAGTGCTGTTGCTGCTAGTTTTACTGTTGCCCTCCTTTCGCTGCCTCCCTGCTCTCCTCTCCTGCTGCACTGCTGCCTCTGCTGTGTGCGCGTAAATTTTCATGTCTCTGCTTGATTTGCAAGCATTTAACAAAGTCAAAACAATTTTAATGCGCAGACGCGGCAGTTAATTAAAATTGCAACGAGCTGTTGCCCATTTGTTGTTGCCTCAGTTGTTGTTGCCTCAGTTGTTGCTGTTGCCTGTTGTTGTTGTTGTTGTGTGTTGTTGCTGCTTTGGGACTGCTGCTCAACACTTGTCGAGAGCGCCAGTGCGCGCATCTTCCCATGACTTTTGTGGCTGCCTTTGCTCTGTCGCTGCTGCTGCTGCCTTTGCTTGCCCAATTCAAATTAATTTTAATGCCGTCGGCAGCTTTGGCGCACATTAATTACCCCCCCGCTCTAGGACGCTCTCTGCCCCTCTGCTCACATCTGCATGCCGACTTCAGTTGCAGCTCCTTCTCCAGCTGCAGCTCCTTCTCCAGTGCAGCTCCTTCTCCTTCTCCAGCTCCTTCTCTAGTTCGGCTTTTGGTTTATAATTCAATAAAATTTGATTAGGCATTAATTTGCCATGGCGACTAATTAATGAGCGCGCTCGGGGGATCGATCTATGCTTCCGCCTTGTAAATGTTGTTCAAGCTAACCCCATCTCTCTCTCCCTCTCTCCTTCTGCCTCTTCTTCTGTCTCCCTCTGCTGCTCAGCTTCTTCCTTATTTGGTTTGCAGCTCTCTCTCTCAGTCTCTCTCCCTGTCTCTCCCTCTCTCTCTTCTAATGCCAACTAAAACACATATTAAATGCCGCGTGAAAGGGGTGGCTAGCGGGGCGGGCAATGGGCGTGGCTAACTAGCAACAGCAGCAACAACAACAATGTAGCACAGTGCGACCTAGTGCTGCCTGCCTGCCTGGCTGGCTGCTGCTGCTGTGGCATAATAGGCCAATTATTGCTGCAATTTGCATTAGAACAGAGTTGCATTGCAGCGTAGAGTAGTTTAGCTGGTAAGCGACTTGTAGATACCCTGTATTTTTCAAATTGTGGCAGTTGCTAGCGCAACTTTTTGTGCAGAGAGTTTTCAATATGTTCTGCCAGCTATGGAAGAGTTAAGAGCTGCTTGGCAGCTTGATAGACTCATAAATACCCTGTAGTTTGAAGAGTAATGTTGTTTCTTGTCTAGATTTTGTTTTAGGAAGTATCAAGCATGCTTTTTCTATTCTGAAACACCTCAGTAGTTGACAAACAAAGTGTCTGACTAGAAGATACTCTGTAGTTTATAATATAATCAAGTTTCTAGTGTACACTTTCTGCAGGAGCTATAAAATATTCTGTTGTTTGTGTGAAAGAACTCACGTGCAGCCAGACAGTGTGCAAGACTTGCAGATACTCTGCAGCCTATAAAGACACCCTGTAAATGTCCCCATTCTTTCCTCCTCTGCTCTAAATGTCCCTATGCTTTCCCTTTCTCTCCTCAAACTCTTCCATAGACAGTTCATAGTTATCCCTGCACTTATACCCTACCTATACCCCTCGTTTCCACATTTACAGGGTATACAGAACATGTCTCTGTTTGCTGTCCATATGCAGCGATGAGATGAGCTAAGCTGAGCACACTCGCATTATGAGAAGGAAGCTGCGCACAAATTCTTTAGCTCTGTCGCTGTCGCTGTCGCCGTTGCAGTCGCTGCCTCTGCTGACGTCGCTGTCGCTGCGTTGTTATTATGAAACCGTTTAGAGAACGTGTTTGTGAACACCACAGTAATTTGGTTAGATTACCTCGGCTTTGACTGCGACGAGCATATGACGTGGAGAATGCAGATGCCAAGCCACCAGCAGCAGCAGGCGCAGGAGGCAGAGGAATGGAAGAGACAGAGGCAGAGAGAGGGAGAGATGCCTGCTGATGGCGCTGCGGACGTTTGCATGAAATTGGCGACTCGCAGATCACAACGAATGTGGGCCAATCTATCACTGGCGGTGCAGCAGCAGCAGCAGAAGCAGAAGAAGAAGAAGCAACAGCGACAGCAGCTGAGACTGCAACTGAGGCAGCAGCAGCGACAGCGCTAACTGAAGAGGAAGAAGCTGAGCAGCAGCAGCAGCTGAGAGCGCTGAAATGCTTGCCGTGCACTGAGAGAAATTAATGGAACATGCAAGAAGAGGAAAGAATCATAAAGACGAAAGAAACTTTCCAGATTTGAACTTATTTTCAGAAATGGAATATAGAAATGAGTAACCTGCAAAGGAACCTTCGATATATGTATGTATGTGTACAACATATTTTGGGATTATTCTATTCAAAAACCTTTAACATTTCAGTTTGAGTCAAACTAACAGTTGATATAGCTTAAAGTTTAGTGAGCATTACTAAGGGGATATCAGTAAAGATGCTATAAGGTTCATGTATCTCACGAATAATTGAATAATAATATTAAATTTGAAATTTAGTTACGATTAGTGTCATAATGTGCTGAAGAACACATTAAAGTATGTATGTATTCTACACTAAAACCTCTCTTGAGCGGACACTCACTGTCACGACATTTCGATCAGCCAATGGAGTTGTCTGCCCAGGAGGACAAAAACTGTTTCATTAGGAAACGATATTATAAGGATACTGAAAGCAGCATGGAAATAGATTAGAATAGAATAGAATAGAATAATGGAAGCTCTATTAAGCGAACAGTTACCATGTTTAACTAGTAAGAATGCTACAGTCCAGCACACTAAACAGATATAACCACCAACCAACTGACCAAAATGATTTCATAAAAAAGAAATAACTTTTATGTTTAACGTATTTTGTGTTGCATACTTTGCAGGGAGTGGCTTGGCAATCACAACCTCTTTCAAAATATTTCTTAAAAAAAGACTATGTTAATTGTAATTTCATCGATTTACAGGGGCGTGCTACTCTCTAAAACACCCTAAAACAAACTTGATCTACTTGCAATATTAAGACAGTTGTTCACATTTATTTCGTAGTGGCATCTCTAGTAGTCTCTGAGTTGTTGTTCAAATGGACAGACAGGCAGATAGATATATATATACAATATATTCTATCATCTCTATGTATAGAAACCTTTCTCTAAGTGCACTTATTCCCGTTGTCTCTAACCAAGCGTGTGAATAGAAACGTTAGCGCAGGCACGTTCCCGGCCAAGCCTGATAAAAGTTGATTGCAAATTTATAGAGGAGCTGGAGCTGAAGCTGGGAGCTGTAGGAGCATAGATTGCCCATAAACTGGCCAACTTGTAGTTGTAGTTGTAGTTGTTCTTCTAGTGTATGTTGTTGTTATCGTTGTTGTAGGTACCACATAGCCGGGGGCAGAACATGGCTTAAATGCCTAGTTTGATTATGCCAGCGCTCTATCTGGACGATCTCTCAGCCTGCGATCTGCCAATCTATTCATCTATTTAGCAGATGTAAGAGACAGAGAGAGAGAGGGGGAGAGAAAGGGGGAAAGAGAGGAAGAAAGAGAGGATAAGAGGGCATAGATAAGCTCACTGCGTTAGTTGTCAACACCGCTTCAACTTCCGCAACTGCTCGATCATTCAAAGCAAATTCGTTTTTCAATTCAATTCCAAATCCCCCAATCTCAATTCCCCTCTTTCCTGCCTGCCTTCCTCAGCCCAATTCCCCATTAGACTTTTCTGCTAATTGAGTTAATTAGCTGCCGCTATACAAATCGAGCAACAGAAACAGAAACTGGCTCACATTTGTCTAGCGACTTTATGCATTATCGGATACTTTGCGCGGCCAAGTGTCGGCGCAAGTTCGCACATGCATGTGCATGCACTCGCTTGCAAGTACTCGTACTCGTACTCGTACTCGTATTCACATGACTATTCACAAGGGTATTCACATTGTACATTTGTGCTGGCCCATTATTCTTTCAACTGCGCCGCAAGCAGCTGCAATCTCTGACTGATCTCGATCTACTCTCGTCGAGCTCTTTACGGGCTACATGGGACATGGGGCTACCCTATGCCTAGCAGTATGTAGGGCTGTTTGCACTATGCAGTGGGTTTGGTAACATTAGAGTGAGAGAGAGAGAGAGAGAGAGAGAGAGAGAAAGAGGCAAAGTTATTGCAAGACTAAGAGGGAATAGCAATGGATAAAAATGGAAAGAAATAGTTATATAAACAAAGAGAATGAGAATGAACGAGAGATGTCTAGATATATTCACAGTACGATAGAGAGAGAGATAGGGAGAGAGACAGTTATATAAAAATATAAGAAAACAGAAAGAGTTTTATATATGAGGGGGGAATATATTGAAAGACTGTGGAAAGTAGTTAAGTATATTGAGAAAGGAACTCACACGGATTAGGCAGATCTCTCCAGCTTTTCTCAATTTGTGGAAGGTAGTTATGTAGTGTGAGAAAGGCTCTCCCAAGGATTAGGTAGATCTCCCTTCCTTTTCTCAATTTTATTTTCTTTATCTTCATATATCTATTTCTAGTAAGACACAAGAGGCTTAAGAGACTAAAAGCTTTGATTTCTCCCCCGAGAATTCTGCTTGAATTTCTCATCATTCAATTCAAATGTTCTAGGGGAAAAAGAGTGTAGCCTCCTTTTGCTATGTCCTCTTCACAGCCTTAGAAAGCTTTAATGTGCTTTCGCTTGTTATCATGTTGAGATGTCACATGTTAAATCTCTTTACAATAAGACACACAAACCTTAGACAAACCTTAGATACATTTCAGCTGAGCTCCATGAAAACTTTGGGCATTTTCTAGCCGATTTTAAAGCTTCAAAATTCAAACTTACCATTCATAAATCAATGCACTTCCCTCCAACTGTTAGCGTATTTGGGTCTTCGGTGTATTTGGCTGAGCCCGCGGCATTCTTGTGGAAGTTGCGCGGTTTGTTTGCACTCGTATTTCATTTTAGCAGCAGCAGCGACGACGGCAACGGTGGCGACGACGGCAACGGCAACGCCAACACACTCGAAAGCCGCTGCCAAGTAGACCTTCAGACGCCAAACACTCCAACGCCAGCGAACAACAACAACAACAGCAACAACAATAGCAACAACAGCAACACTAACGAAACGGCACAACAACTGCAAACTGCGAACTGCGAACGGGCTCAGCCTCAGCCAACGCGACAAGAGCAGTCAGCAAAGTGAGCCAGGCAGTCAGGCAGTGGGACAGGTGGACAGTTGGGACAGTTGGACAATTGGACAGTGTGGGGACAAGGGGGACAGTGGGACAAACAGACAAATAGACAGCAAAGACAGTGGGACAGGCAGACGGACAGAGGGACAGACAGTCAGACAGCGCGACAGTTGGACTGGCAAGAGTCGACAGTTGTTGGGCTTGCAATTGCGCACTTTTCAATGCGACTGCACTTTTTGATATGTGCCTGAGCCGACAGAGCCACACACACACCAACACCCACCACACACACACACACCAGCTACACCACACACAGTTTTGCATCTCGAAATATATATGAAAATTGTGTAGATATTGCCGCCATGTGTGCAGCAGCTCATTTGTTTATTCAGCGCTTGATTCATTCACCTGCACAGTTGGGCTCAAGTGCAGCCAGCCAGCGAGTGAGTCTACACTGAGAGAAATGCCTTTAATAGTAAGTCAGTCAGTCAAAAATTTTTGTAGCTCCTCAAAGTATAACTCGATCAAAACTTAAAGAAGATGAAACCTATGCAATGAAAGTCTTTTATTCCTTTTTACTTACCTCTTTTTTTCAGATACTTTTCAATGAGTTTTTTAGACATCTGAATATTACACTATATACCTTAAATAAGCTCAATCCTAATTGATCTGTTGTTTAATTCTCTTGAATGCCTAACCAAGAAGAAACAAATTTATAAAAAATTTCCTTACTTTAGGTTATTTTAACCGGTATTTCAAATATCTTGATGAGTTGGGTTACTTTTAACCTATTTTCAATTCAAATACTTCTGCAAGAGTTCTAATATTGAATTTATATTTTTGAAATATTTTATAGATTGTAAACGAATTTCGGAAAAGTCATATTATAATAATGTTAAATCGAATTATAATAATCCCCTTCAAACACTTATTAAGTACTCTCACAATAGGTTTACTGACTTAACTTCAATAATCCACTCATAAATCCTGTACTTCACACTCTTCTGCTTTGTTTCTCTCAGTGCAGCTGCCTAGCTGTGTCTCGAGTTGGATGTGAATTGTGGATTGACACCTGACATGGCAGCCAAGGCAGCTTAACGCGCAGCCGCGAAACAATACAGCTGATACTCATTCAAATGCCTTATCTCAGCTGCGAGAGTGCGACGCAGACTCAGAGTCAGCCTCGGACCCTGCAGTGATTGTAGTCGTACCCGTTTGGTACTGCTGCAAGTACTACAACGTATATTGTACATATATAATTATATAAGCCCGATTTGGCCTGAACCTGTGTGCAAAAACCACTCACGGGCAAATTGACTGCAGGCGTTATTGTACAAGTTATTGTAAATAAAACTTCGTAGATGATTCATTCATTCGGCGATCGAACATGCGATCGATCGATCGAATAATTTATGGTCATGTTGATAGGCAAATATCCGTTTCAGTTGCTGCAACTAATCACGCAGTTGATCACTTAAGGGCCGCCTCGATAGTTGATTTCAGTGTCGTGTTTAGCTATCGATAAATCAACGGAAACAACCGATTTAAATTGTATGAATAATATCAAACTCATTTCGAACTCGAATTCATTGCCAGCTGAAAAGGAGAACTTTACGCGATATTCACTTGACTTTTATTGTACTCGAAATCGATTGAATATTTTTGGATGTTCGTCTATCGTATTTGGTATATTCATATTGTATATTCATATAATCGTATAATCGTATCGTGGTATAGTATAATATGTCTCGGAAATCACACTAAATCTACAGTTCAGTCTACGAATGCGTGGGATAAACATACGATACATGGTGAGTGAGTTTTTGAGTGAGTAAAACAGTTAGAAGGGTTCGAGTTGAGTGTGTGATCGGGGCACGGATGTGTATCGATAACAGAACTAAAACTATAGCTAGGCCTTCTTCAGCTCGTCGTGTTTACAACCTGCGATTGCAATTAGCTAAACTAACAAACAGAATAAGAATGCGCTACACACACACATAGACATATCAAAACATACACAACACATACTACATACATAGATCGTATTACAAAATCATTATAAATCGAAGTTATCTTATCGTCTCCTCTCCTTCTATATCCTTGCTACTGCCCGCCTTCATCCCGTCATTGACTCGATCACAAATGGTCGCCTAGTCGACCGCGCTTTCTAAATAATACCCATAGAGATTATGCATAGTTTAAAACACATCACAAAAATGTTGTTCCTCCTTCTCCACCTCCTTCTGCCTCCCTTCCTGCTTGTGTATAATAATTGATGCTTGTTCCTACTACTGCTGGATGGTTCCAATACAATATAGTGATATTTCTTTGTCCAAGTTACTCAACTATCGCGGCAACTATCGGCAAATTGAAAAGAAAACTGCAAACTATACTCAAATGTGCCACAAAGATTTGATCCGATAGTTCCCTCGATAGTTGTACAACCTCTCTCTAGTTATGTTTCTATGTGATCTAGATTATTTATCGATAGTCGATTGGTTATGTGGCTAAGTTTCTATTGACCTTTTCCAAGGAGTTTTGGTTGGGGTAGATCGCTATTAATTCATATAAAGAAATTCTTTGGAACAGTCTCACAATCGATTGGATGATTCTACTTGTATATCGATAGTCGATTGGTTATGTGGCTAAGTTACTATTGACTTGTTGGTCAGACCTTTTCCAGTGAATTTTGGTTGGGGTAGATCGCTATAAACTCATATAAAGAAATTCTTTTGAACAGTCTCACAATCGATTGGTTGATTCTACTTGTATATAAATTGTTCAGTTATCGATAATCAAAAGACATCGACTGCCATTGGGGGTGGGTTAACTCTAGAACACTGTGGTCTATTTGCTGGTTATGCTACGTGCTACGCTTCTTTTGATATATATATATAAACTACTATAAGAATGGTTCCTGACTTTTCGAAACTCATCAGAAAGCGAGAAATGTTTAAGAACTTAGAGTAACAATGATTTGTTGCCTTCCTTCAAATCATTTGGGGTTAAACTTGAGAATTATTTCTGAATCATTATAGAACTTCTTCTTCTTCTTCTGCTGGGAATGCAATCTACACTCTGCGATTGCTGTGCTCCTGCTTGAGATTCACATTGTTCATGACGGCACTCATGTCCACAACGACGGCATCGCACATGCTCTTGTTGGACGTCTCCAGCTCCGTTTGACCCTCCAGCAGTCCGCCATGGTGTCCATTCGGGGTGCCAGCAGGCAGATCCTAAGGTTTGCAGTATTTTAAATAAGGAATCTATGTGAAGCATCTGCCTGACTCACCTGATAGTTAACAGCAGCAGCATCCAGTGCCATCAGTTCCTTGCGGGACAATTCCTCCACGACGGCAGCTGTGTAGCAATCTCCCAGCATGTTGTTGGTGGTGCGTATGCGATCGCTAAGGAGGAGAAGAAGATGCTTAAAGTATAAATACCCCAAGAATAGAAGCACCTTCGACTTACACCAGCCAGTCTACGGCAAAGAGCAGACTCACATCCTGCACAGGAGCATCGATGGCTGTCAAGACGACAAGGAGCAGCACCAGAGCCGCACTGGGCACACTGGCTGAGCTCATGGAGGCTGCCGTGGAGGTCAGCAGAACAGTCAGGAGCTCACCAAAACCGAGTACCATGCCACTCATCTGGGCCACAAAGATGGAGGCAACAGCTATGAAGAGGGCGGTGCCATCCATGTTGATGTTGCAACCGATGGGAAGGACGAAGCGCGTGATGCGAGGATCGATGCGCAGCTTGTCGTTCATGCAGCGGAATGTGATTGGCAACGCGGCGGCGCTGCGGAAGACGTTCATGGTGTGTGTGTGTGTGTATGGGTAAGAGTGGAGGTGTGTGAGAGGTGTGTGTGTGTGGTGAAAATCAAAAGAGTTGAATTTTCATAAGAACAACAAAGGAAGTTAACGATTTTGAATGAAAATATCTCTTGAACTGCGACAATCAGGGATTTTACAGTGGGACAAAACCTTTAAATATGCAACAGTGAATACAATTTTGAAACTGCGCCAATAGGGGGGATAATACAGTAGGCAAATAACCTTAAATATTCACTACAGTAAATACAATTTTGAATAGTTCTAACTGATTTTGGTCAAATAAAAATATAAATTTAATAAAACTTGCTAAGAATTTGAACAGATTTCAAAGATAAGGAGGACCATATCTGTACAGATTAATAATAGTTAACTATCGTATATCATAAGTAATACAATGCCTATCGATAACAAATCGATAACAATTGGAAAACATCACACAATATTGGGCAAAACATTGTTAGTTTACGATATCAAGTATCGCATGCTCGATCAACCCTTTTCTGAGATAAATATCGATATCGATTACTTTCTGATACCCTGTAAAATGGGTATAGATGAGCTTTTGTGTTATTTTAGGCTTACGTTGAGGCTGTGGCAAATGCAGTTAGCATGGGCTGAATGAGACCCGCGTAGAACTTGTAGGGATTGCGTCGCACGAACACAAAGTAGATGCCCGGCATGACGAGCCACTGATAGATGAGTACCCCGATGGCCACCGTGATGATGAACCACACCAGCTGGGCCATCACCAGGCTGAGGTTATCGACGCTGAGTATCTTGCCAGCGATCACTGAACTGATGCCCACCGGCGTTAGCCACATCACGCAGCTGACCATTTTCATGATCACCTGGAAAATGGCAGCAAAGAAATCCACAACAACTTGTCCCTTCTGCCCGATGGTGCCCAGGAATGTGCCAAAGACAAGGCAGAAGAAGACGATGCCGAGTGTGTTCGTTCCATTGCGATATTGCACATCCCGTACGAGCATCACCTCCTCCTCCATCATCATCTCTTGGTTGTTTTCCTTCTGCTGACGCAGTGCCTCCATTCCAGTGCGCACCAGAGCAGCTGCCGTGTCATTCAGTGTATTATTTAGGGCATTGTTGTTGTTGTAGCCAGTGCTGTTGTTGTTGTTGTGCACTACTCCCGGCTTGGGCAGGTAGACGGTGTGCGCCTGTTGAATTGATGCCTGGAACAGGTTGTCCGGGAATACGTTCCTGCAAGCAGTAGAGCAAGAGTAAAAGGCAACTGCTTAAGAACTGCTTAGTAACATGGCACAAGCAGTGCTTCGCTTAGCTGCTGCTTGGCTGAGGAAGGCAAGCAGCAGACAGGAACTGCTTGCAGCGCAACAACTTAAAGTCACGCACGGTTTTGCTAGCGATTTTAGATTATGCAGAGTGCAAGCAGTTTAAATAAAACTGGGCAAAAGCAATACTCAGAAACTGTTTGCACCGCAAGAACACACGCGATCTGCTAGCGATTTTAGGCAATGTGCAATGTGCAAGCAGTGCACAAATCGCTGGCAAGCAGTTTAATTGAAACGCGTGCGTTTTTGTAGCGATTTTCAGTTTTTCAATCTCTAACAAGACCATGCGCGCGTTTCACTAGCGGTTTTAGACTGTGCAGCTAACAAGCAGTTTAAAAGCACAGCAACTGCTTGCAGCAACAGTTTAATGTTTAGCGACTTTAGTGTGTTTCCCTAGCGATTTTAAACGCGCTTCCCTCACTCACCTGCCCAAATCCAAGAGACTGTCCAACAATTTGACCGCCTTCCTATCCGTAGCCAATGCATCCGCAGTATGCAAATCAGGATTGCCCGGATGTATGAGCAGCACCAGAGCAATGCCAAGCGCAGCATTGAACAGCGACGTGGAGGCAAAGTAAATGAAGGTGCGCAGCGCAATTCTGCCATTCATCTTGGCATTCAGACTGGCCGAGCCGGCAATCAGGCTGGAGATGACCAGCGGGAGTATCATTAGCTTCAGCAGACGCATGAACAGTTCCCCGGGATACGAGATCAGCATGATGGAGTCGCCTTGCAGCTGCAACGGGCGCAGAGAGAAGCCTGAGGAGGAGAAGGAGATTAGTTAATCAGTTAGAGCTGCACTCTGCCTGCTACTCACCCAGCAGAACGCCCAGCAGCACGCCAGAGAGCGTCACCAACAGCATGAGGTTATCCCGCAGCCACTTCCTGTAGCCGGTGAGCTCCAGGGGCGCATCACTGCGCTCCGGATGCGTCTTCGGTGGCAACTCGGTGCCATGCACGGCGGCCGTCACATTAGGGGGGCCCATTTTGGCGAAGAGGTAATCTGAAAATTTCTCCGACTTTTCCATTTTAGGGCAGAGAGCGAGAAGCCGCGCAAGGGGGCCACGCAAGAGAGACGAACGAGGGAGAGAGAGAGTCGCGAGGGAGTCGAGAGACAGGAGAGAAACCAAGAGAGACACGAGAGAGTATCCAGAGAGAAAGAGAATTCAGAGAGAGATGCCAGGAACTCAGAGAGAGAGTAAACTCGAGAGAGAGTGAGTGAGACAGCGCTAGACTGTGTGAGTGAGCTGGCAAACGTGTGTGAGTTCAGCTGTTCAGCAACGACAGGATGGACAACAGATTGTGCTGCCTTCTTGCTTCCTTCCTCACTATTTGTTGCCTTTTCTTTGCCACTTCTTCTTCTTCTTCCTTATGTGCTGCTTCCCTTCCGTTCCTTGCACTCCTCCTTGCTTGGCTTCCTTGTGGTGCCTTCTGCTTCCCCTTTCGTTGCAATTATTGATTTTTTAAATACTTCACATTGAACTTGAGTATGTTAATTAGATAAGCCATGGCAGCCTCGCCTGGGCAGCAGCACCCTATGCAGTACCTCGTGGAGTACCTTGTGGAGTTCCCCGTCGAGTTCCTCGTGAAGTACCTCGTGGAGTACGTCTTGGAGTTCCTCGTGGAGTTCTTCGTGGAGTACTTTGTAAAGTTCCTCGTGCTGTACCTCGTGTAGTACCTTGTGCCTCACTGATTAGTGCAGTTCCTCGAAAGGTTCCTCGTGGGTTTCCTCGTGCAGTACCTCGCAGACTTCTTCGTGGAGTACTTTGTAAAGTCCCCAGTGGTGTACCTCGTGCAGTACCTTGTGCAGTACCTCACTGGTTGCCTAGTGCAGTTCCTCTTGGGTTTCCTCCTGGGTCTGTTGGTTCCTCTGGAAGTTCCTTCCCTGTTGCACTATCTTTACCCTGCCAGTATTGTTGCACCTTCTATACCCTTCCCGCTCTCACTCACGCCAGTCTCACTATCGATGTGGCGTTGTCTTCTTTGCCGTCAATGTTCGCGTTCGGCTTGTTGCGGCGTCTCCAACTGCGCCAACTAAGCACAAATCTTGCTCCGGTAAGGGCTCCGTTGTTGTGGCTTTAGTTCTCTCTTTACCCTCGAATTTCAGGCGACCTTACTAGCCTCCCCTCCTTCTCTTGCTGCTGCTGCTTCCTCCTCTGCTGTTGCTGCGCTTTCTTCGTCTGTTGGCTGCAGTCAAATAATCGATATGCACCTCGTTGTACTCAGCTGAATCTCGTGCTCAATGAATCTGTGTCACACAGTCAGGCGCCCACCTGCACACCGGCACACACACACACAGATGCAGACACAGAGATACTCAGACACTCAGACACAGTCACCTTCTCTAATCACTTTCCTGCTTCGCCTTTTGCCTTTGACTTTGCCTTGATTGCACTTTCCGCTTTCGTTTTCGTTTTCACTATGCACTTTTTTCTGCCTCCTTTTCCTCTTCCTTTTCCTTTATCTGTCTGCTGTCTGTTGCTGTTTGCTGTGCTCTGCTCAGTTCCTTGTTCCGTTCCGTTCGCTCCAAGCCTGCTCCGTCGACTGTGCGTCGCTGCAGCTGGACGAGCGCCTTTTATGGCAAGTCCTGGCTACAACAGAGAGAGAGAGAGAGTTGAGTGCCATAATGACTCCCCTCCTCTCTCTCTCACTCTCTCTCTGCTGTGCTATCACTCTTCTCTCTCTCTCTTCACACTCCTCTCTCTTTATAGCGTCCCAAAGAAAAGGAATCAGGGGCAACCCCGTGTAGGAGTCCGACCGGAGACCGGCACGCACTTGTCACACAGTTTGATTGACGGACCTCGCTCATAATCACCATCATTATCATCTGGCGGAAAATTTCCAAAATTGATTCAACTTCGAACGAACAACAGCGATGACGACGTTGACGACGATGTTGTCTACGTGTTCCACGAGTTTGGCTAAGCTACATTAGGCAAATTGCCACGGGCAGCTCAATAGATCATTATCAATGCGATAGCTGGGGAAGGAGTTGAGGCGATGTTAGTTGTTAAATTATTGAAGGATTTATTGCGCATTTGAATTACAAGCAAATCCAAATCCAAATGAATTGTGATAATGATTGTGTAGGGAATACATATGGAAGAATTTCTTCGCTTTAAAATTAATCGAATGAGAAGAAGAAAGATCTTAGAGTTTTGACTAAAACATTCCTTTCGCTCTTAAAAATCACTCTTTATATTGTCAATCAACGTCACAATGGAAGTCGATCTAGCCATGTCTGTCTGTCTATATATTTGTTCTTCCGTCTGTCTGTCAGTTGTAATAAAAACTTGTCTGTCAATTCTTGATGAAACTTAGTACGCATGCATCTTATTGCTGAACGCTGTAAATAAGTCGGAACGAGTTGGATATAAGAACCTGCAAGGATACTTTCCGCATGTCGAAGTTACCATTTTGTTCTGGTTGAACTTTGTTTATTAAGGAACTACTCGTATACATTTAAATATTCAACAGTTTCCTTAAATGTTTCTCATACATTTTTAAAAGGGATGGCCTTTTCGTGTTTTTGTTCTAATAGTCCGAGAATTTATCTAATTTGATATAACAAAGAAATATTTTATAACAAATCTATAGTTTATCAAAAAAAACGAAAAAGTTAGATCTTTCAAATTGCCCTTCTCTCACTTTTTGGACATAGTTACTTAAGTTTACCAGTTCAAAGAGTAGTCAAAGAATTCTCTTTTTGATTTTTGCCTCATCATCAAAGTTTCCCACATTGACGTGGGGCTTACCAAGTACATGCATCCTCGTTCGACCCTAACCTACCTAACTCATCTTTTATTTTCACTCTAGTCTATTTTAGCGATTACATCGATTTTTTTGGGGCAGGCCAGTTGGGTTTAATTGGCCTCATTGCTAATGGACTCGATAATGATTTGAAAGCGGGTTGAGACAGTTGGCTAGACTGGGCAGCATGGGGAAACGGACTGAGGCAAGCTGAGGTAGACTGAGGGAGGCAGGCCAGTATTCCCGTTGGGTCACCTTCTTCGGGTTATCGATCCAACGCGAAGCTCCTGTCAAAGAGCTGTCAGCCATAAATCATGTGCTGGGCAGGCGTCCAACTCGATAGGGGAGAATACCATCATTATATACTACTATATATATATCGATGTGGTCTATATAGTATCAAGTAGTAGATTTGACTTGTCTCAGCGCAGGTCGACGCGATCCGGTTGAAATTGGTTGTGCGCCATAATTCCGTGCCAACTGTCAGTTTTGATCTCTTTGCCTGCTCTCCCCTCTCTCTCTCACTCTCTTTCTGTCTCTCTGCCTCTCTCTGTCTGGCAAATAATTAAGACAAATGTGCGATTTGTTCACTTCGCTTTGATTTTACGCAAACATGGCGAAGATTGTCAGTCTCTTTGGCTATTTATGTTGCAGATCGAATCGAAGCAGCCTCGAACCTGCACTTGACGAGGTGAAGATTCAGGAAGAAGGTTCAAGGCAACTAAGTGACGACAGGTTGAACTACGTAGTATATAAAGTAGAAGAAGTTGAAGTAGTTGTAGTAAGACTCTGTCTCTAATGAGCCTTCCGCTGCGTGTTAATGTGCCTTGAACTCTTATCTCTCGCTCTTTTTCTCTCTCTCTCTCTCAAATGGCCTTTTAATAACTGTATTTATATCGAACTCACCTCTAAGGATTAACCACAAATTACCCAGGTTTGCGCTGGTTTCTTTACACTGCTGCACACACACACACACACGCACACTTGTCTACTCTACGCGTTTGTCCAATGGGGCGTATGCTTAACTCAGCTTTGCCAGCTTGGTCTCTTGCTGAAACTTACGCAGCAGCTTCAGCTGCTGTTGCATCCACAGTTTCCGCACACGTTGCACTGCTGTAGCCGTTGTACCGCCTTGCTAGGCTCGAAGCAGCGCGAAAGGGCAAAGGGTCACGCCTCACACTCAGGCAGAGACAGAGACAGACGGAGACAGAGACGGAGACAGCCTTGTGTGCTGTTTATTGCGTTGCAAATTCAATTATGGCAAGTGCCTTTCCTTTCCCTTCCTTCACACAATCACAACACACTGTAGCGGTAAACAAGCAAAGGCTTAAGTTGTTTATCGATCGGTTATCGATAACACAGACTGTTTGACTTCCGCACGCTGTGAGAACGTTTGCCAGACTGCGCGTAACTTAGCAAAGGGCTGGCGATTTAAACCGACAATGACGACGATCGTTACAGCGAACAATGATGTATAGCTTGTATATATATATATAGTATATATATTCGTGTACTCTATATATGGCAACACTTGGCAACTGTTATTCGGGGTTGCGACGCGTCAGCTGAGCTCGGCGATTCGGCATAAAATGAACTGCAGGTGCAGCAAGAAAATTGAAAACTGAACGAAAATCGGCAGAGTGAAGAAAACACGGCGAGAAAACAAATGAAAACATGCAGTAGAACATTTATTTTCACAACATTTCTTTGGCTTTGTTTTTGGTCACACTCAGCACACACACACACACACACAGAGACACAGTGGCCTGCGGCAGACAACGGGCTAATGACGCGCACGCAGCGCACACGTCAAAGAGTTGAGCCCCTTTGCACTGCCCTGCCCCCTCCTCTCTCACTTGGCACCTGTCCAGACAGAGCCAAACTAAGCGCAATTGTTTAATGCACTTTGACACACTTTACGGCGACAAGACGACACAAAATGAACAGTCGCAACCCGTGCGCGAGCTGACACTGCGTAGCTGGGGCAGATCGCCTGCCTGCCTGCCTGGAAGATCACTTTGATCACTTGGCAGATCGTTTATAATGCGGCACATTACTTGCAATTTATGCCAAGTGAGTTTGATTTGTTTTTCGTTTTTCATTTTTTGTCTTAAGTGGAAAATTGCAGCCCAAAAGGTGGCAGGGAGAAGAAGAGAGGGGGCGCGCGTGACCTTTGTGTTCGCGCATTACGCATACGCAGCGTGGCTAATGAAGGTGTTGGGAGGGCACATGCACAGCGAGAAATGTTGAGAAATGTAGGGAAATAACAAAGAAATTAAGCATGGAATTTACTTCATTATGTAATTGAAACTACTTGGCTAAACAATTCTAAATATACTAAAATGTTATCTTTGGAGGAATAATTAGGAAGGAATAACAATATTTCTTATGTTATTTACGAGTGAAGGTCGGAACGAAAAATATATCGCAAAAGTACTAAAAATACATTTAAACTACTGTGTAGTTAGCGTAAATACTTCACAAAAGACCTGTTTCTTAATAAATTGTATCAATATTAAGTAAGTTAATAGCAAACATTTGTTATTTTAATGGATAAATAAAATATATGAAAATATTACAAAAAAACTAATTTCTTAAACGTTCGTTTCGTTTAACTAGTTCAAAAAAAAATTACTTGTGAAATACTAATTACTATAAAATGTTTTCTCAATAAACATATACGAAAGCAGCAATCAAGTGTACTCGACTGTGATATACCTTAACGATTTCCTAAATAAATATAAAACTTCAATGTTTAGCATATTTTAGATTGCATACTTTGCAGGGAATGGCTTGGAAATCAGTACTTCCTTACAATTATTTATTAAATAACTTCTAGGTTAATTAACTGATCCAGTTTATAAGTTGCAAATTTTTAGAAATTGCTTGGGCATTACTCCACACAGTAAGACTCTTCTCTTATTTATCGGGGAGTGCACAACGTAAAGTATTTTAACATAACTAAAATTATAGCTGAATTGACAGCAATACTAATGTTTAAAACAATAGACATTTTTTCTGTGAAGAAGTTAGTAAAATGTTTGAAAAACAGTACAAATATTTGACTAATTTGCTCAACTACAGTCAATCAAGGTTAATCAGTTAATCATATGTATAGAAAACCCAAAATATAAATGTAAAGACTCTAAACGTCATTTACACTACACATTAAGTAACCTACATTGTAGTTTCTCTCAGTGTTGCAATGCAAATAGAGAAAACAAAGCACTTTCTGTGCAATTTGCATTTGTCATTATAATTGTTCTTGTAATTATAATAAACGAATACGAATAATAGATGAATACCCTCTGAGTGAGTCGATGAGGCTTAAAAATAAAACAGCTACCTCATCGACGGGCAAGAAGAGAGAGAGAGAGGGAGAGAGAGAGAGAGAGAGAGAGAGAGAGAGAGAGAGAGGAAGGAAGGTAGAGAGAAAAGGAGAATGACAATTTGCGGTTATTTGCATAAGCGATGAACACGCAAATTGCGTGTGACGATTTGGCCAAGTCAAAAAGTGAGCAGGTACAAGTTGAGTTCAGTGAGGTACCTGTTCAGTTAGTTACCTATGCAGTGGGGTACCTTCTCAGTAAGGTATGCATTCAGTAAGGTACCCATTCAGAAAAGTACCTATGTATGTGTTCAGTTCGTTATAAAGGTTGTGCCACTTACATAAGGTTGGCAACGCGTCAAAAGCCAATTAGGGGTCAGCTCTAAAAATTGCACTAGCCGCAAGAAGTCACGCGCAGCTGACAGGGGAAGCAGGGGGAGGGCAAGCAGCAGTAGGAGGAGATAGGGGAGGGAGGTGCCACGCATCTGCACCTGACCCACTCAGCGCACGTTGTCATCGTCCCCCCGTTTGTTGAGGTTTCTCAATGAGCGAAGCCAACAGCGAGCAATGACACCGAGCAGCTGTCTTTGTTTACGACCCATCTCTTTCTAACGCTGAGACGGCAAATCGACAACAAGCCAGGAAGAGCCACGAGGCGAGGCGAGGAGGTTCCCGACTGCGGCGACGGCAAGTGCCTCGCTTTGTTTACGATGCATCCCTTTCGCACCACACAGTCGCACTCCCTCGCACACGCTCTCTACTCTCTCCCAGTCTCTCTCTCTGGTTTCTCTCCTGCTTCTCTCTCTCTTCTCTACTGCTCTCTCACTCATGCGCCTTGTTGCTTTATGGTTAATAATTATGGCATACGCCTTTGGGCCTTGGCCAGCAAATTATGGCACTTTATAGCAGGGTGTGTGTCTCGACTAGAGTCAACAGCTTTCACAGGTTGCCTCGTGGCACAAGCAGAAACAGCTGTGCTTTGTTTACAGCCGGCAAATTGAAGGCAACTCTCTCTCTCCTTCTCTCTCTCTCTCTGTCTCTCTCTTTCAGCATTGAAAGCATCCTTTGTCAATTCAATCTTATCCAGCTGCGCTATAAAAGCAGCACAGCCAGCTGCCGGGGCGAGCAGTGCGCGATTCTTCATCGCCTCGCCAGCATCAGCAGCAGCAGCGAATCAAACGAATAAAGCGATTCAAACGATTGCCAGTGCAAGTGCCTAAACAAATCAAAAGTCGAACTCGAATTGGATTTGGAAATCAAACACAGAAACAGAAACAGACACAGAAAGCACACAGAACTAACATACAAAACAAGCTGTCAATCAATGTGTGCAAAATCGAGTTAGAACGGGCAGCAAATTGAATCAACTCCACTCCTCCCTCTCCCCTATACACTCTGTACTCGCATACTTGAATGAATGAATGATTCACTGTGATTCGTTTCATGATACTCTCTCACTCGCATTCATAGACGATGCGCTCTGCGGCTTATTGAATGAAGTTAAAAAGAAAAGCTGCCAAAATAAGCCACAGTTTGTTATTGAGAGTATAGCCAGTATATACAGTAGGGTATGCGCAACTTGTACATACTACATATCTCTGTACAGACTGAGTTGCATACATATAGTATATAAAAGTTACCAAACTTCATCCCTAAAACCATTTACAATAATTAATGATCTTACAAATTAAAAGAGATGGGGGGGGTCATAGTGCAAATGTGTTTTTGCCCCTCTTCCCTCTCTCTCTCTCTATTAAATACAGGGTATTACAGCAGCAATTCATTTAATTAACTAAACCCAAAATAACAACAACAGCAGCAACAAGAAGCCTTGCCAAATTATTCAATTTTGTTGCTTTCACTCTTAATTAATATTAAAATATTTAAAAGTTTTTTGGCTTTCATTGTCGGCATTTTTAGAGTGGCGCAAGCCAAGCAGCAAACGCCACACAAACACACACAGAGGAAGCACACACACATATACATACACACAGACACACACAATCTCCACACCGCTCTCCTTCAGTCTGGCGCAAAAAGTTTTCTTCCAAAAATTGTAAATATGTGCAACACCTGAAAAATTGAAAATTGAATATTTTCATTAAAAGTTAAAAGCTTCATCGACGCCGCGTCGGCTGTCAAGTGAGCCACAAATACTCATACACACTCTAGACTTGCACTCACATACAAATACATACACACGAACTCATAAGCACACACACAAGCACACGCACATTTGGTCTGCCCAGACTGAGAACCAATAAATAAACTTTGAAAGTGCTCGAAAATGTTGTTGCCAAAGAGAGGCTGTTCCTCCTGTCTGTTCCTGCTGTTCCTCCTGCTTCTTCTGCCACTTTTCCTCCTTCTCCCTTTTATTGTGCCCCTTTCCATTAGCTGCTGCCTTGCCCCCCCCTTCTTCTCCATCCATCTACAGCTGTAGCTTCTTAAGCAACTAAAGCAATTTACAGCCATCTTCAGCGACAGCACGTGTTGCTTCACTTCGTACTGCTTCCCCTTCACTCCTCCCCTCTGTGATACATTTCTCCTGCTCCCTCTCTCTGTCTTGCCTCCCTCCTTCCTCTTTTCTACTTTCTCTGCCAGTTTAAACCGCCATCATAATCAGTTCGTGTTCATCATCGCCAACGCCAACTCGCGCGCCGTAACGTCACTAATATGCCATGTATTCTACAAGCCAGGCAAAATCTAAGCGTGCCCAACTCAACAATAACTCCTAGCCCCCCTCCATCCCTCTACGTCTTCTAACTCACCTTCTGCCTCGCTCCACGCGTTTTGCTTTGTTAAAAGGATTTTCACGGATTTCCGTTGTAATTTGAAAAGTTTTTGTGCAACTTTTTTTCATTTACAACGAGCGAAACGTTAAAACCTCCCCTCGCTTGGCTCGCCTCTGCCTGCTACTTCCCCTCTCTCCCCTCTTCTGCGTAGTCTTCTGCCTGTGTTAGTTTTTCGAGTAGCTGCCAAGGGCAGCTGGCAAACAGGTGTTAATTGTTTCGAGCTAATTTACCAAGGCGGGGGCGGGAAAAAGGTAAAAAAAGGGAAAGTGAAGTGAAAATTATAATTAAACTGCGCCCAAAAACTGAAGCTGACTTAGTTAACTGTTTTTGCTCCCTTCCCCTGCCACTGCCCCTTCCCTCGCCCCTTCACCTCTCCATCGCCAGTTGCAAATGAAGTGCGCTGGAATAATGTAATCCCCGTGTGCGCAAAGTGTTTTGGGGCGCCACAATGCCGCAGCTAACAGCTGAGGCTGAGGCTGAAGCAGCAGACAATAAAGTTGTCGACGCTGATGGCCAAACTAGCAAACCACAGCAGAGAGAGAGTACAATGTAACCAGGCCCCCGCTCCCTCTCCTTTCCTTACCATCCTCAGTTTAGCGACTCTCCCTCTGCAGCCTGTGCTGCCTTTGTTGGCCTTGAAAAAGCAACCAGGTGTGAAAAGTGCGTACAAAATGACAGCAGGCTGGCAAGTGAGTTTGTCTGTGTGTGTGTCCTGTGTGTGTGCCTGTGTGTGTGCTTGTGTGTCTCGGAGATAATTGAATTCCTGATTTTAAGTGCTGCTCAGTTAGAGAGCGCACACCGCACTCAACGCAGACTGTCACACACACACACACACTGACAATAACATACACACACACTGGCATACACACACACATAGTAACTGGCACACTAGCACACAGGCTGGCGGCGGCACAAAGTGTAGCTAAACAAGTCACAAAAGTGCAAATTTGCGCCGCAAAGTATGCAGCACTAAATTACGCATACGCCACGTGCGACGACAAGCGAAACGTGTAAATTGCTCCATGCTCGCCGTCGCTCTACGCTAGTGCGCCCCTCTGCCTACTCTACTTCTCTCCTTGTCTCTCTTCCCCCTCTCTCTCTCTCTCTCTATTCTTTGCTGTCAAAAGTTGGCACAACAACAGCAGCAGCAACAACAACTGCCTCAGTGGCCGCAACAGCCGCAGCAGTTCAAGCAGCAGCTGTAGGCAGAGAGTGAGAGTGATAGAGAGAGAGGGAGGGGAAGAGGCAGAGTAACCGTTCTATCTACAGTTACCGCTGCCAGCTGCCAATTTGCCAAGTGTCCGCAAACAAAACACTAAACAAAACAAAATCAAATGAAGGCAACGTGAAAACAAACACAAACAGCAGATAATATGGGCTAGGAAATACTCTAAGTATTAAGTATTTAATATACTAGTATATACAAGCAATCATTTAAACTAAATTAAGTTTTTTTAATGAAGAGGAAACTTCTGAATAAAACTGCATATAAGACTGGAATTTGAAAATATCTAAACTTGCAAATACCCTAGTGCCACATTGCCCCTCGGCTATTGCTAAGTAACTAACTTTTCTGATCTAACTGGGGTTTTCTCGTTTTTCTACAATCCCTTGCTGGAGAAAAATCAATGTTACATCGATAAACATTGATGTATTATGTGAGGAATCTCAACAAACATCGATGTATCTCTAGGTCTACTTGCAATAAATTTTGCATCAGCTTATTCTTGTTTATCTCATTTTAAATTTAAATAAACAAAAATATAAGATTTATTTCTAATTCATTGTAAATAAATAAATATACATATAAATCCTTCTGTTAATCTTAAGTGGAAGTATTTTCCAACTTTATTATACACTATACTTCGGTTTATTATGTTATATGTTCTCTTTCCTCACTGATTTAATAGTCTTTTGAGTTTCATTTGAGTTCATTACTGAGCAAAACAGCAAATTTTATAGAAAATCATTTTTATCTTTTTAAAATCAACTTGACATTGAATAAAGCTTTTTGCTTCATGACATGTTTAAGAAAACTATACCATATGTCTGCCTTTCTTTAATCTACTAACTACTTTTGTACACTACGCTCTTTCTACCTTGTTTTCCTTCTTATCCTACGTAAGCTGTAAAAAATGCAGTCAATTTCACAGCTGTCAACACCAATTTGCGCTATTTTTATTAGCTTGACCATATTTTAGAAGAGAATGCTATAGATTCGAGCACAAACTATTAACAGCAGTCGCAAATACCTCATTGTGAGAGTGAGTCAAGTATTGGCAATGAAATAACAGTGCAAATTAGGAGAGACACTTTGACTATCAGATACTCTGCAATAATAATCAAACTTCAATTGCAGACTAATTTATCAAATTATAACTGCCCCCTTCTCCACATTACAGGGTATGCCCGCTAGACAACTCATTTTTCTGATTTTATCAGCTAAAGAGACGAGGTAAACTCAATTTGACTGATCGATTGCTTGGCAAATACTTGAAGCGCAATCGCAGATTTAATTCGCATTTTTGTTTACACTTCTTTCTCTTCTTTCTCTGCTCCCTCTTACTCTTCTTTGCCGCGGGTGACAAACGACGCGACCAAGTTATGACACTTCATTCTGAGTAAAGGCGACAGATGGAACATTGTAAAAAGTTGACAACATCATTTAAAATGCAAATGGGAAAGGAGACCGACGCTGACCAGTCTGCCAAATAAGCTCTGCCTTCACCCGCGAAAAAAAGAGAGAGGGCGAGAGAGGGAGAGAGAGCGAGAGGGAGCCTGTCTAATATATCACAAATAAATAATACACGGCAATGTAGGCGTGGCCTGTCAAGGAGTCGAGTGAATTCCACGTAATCCGCTTTATGTTCTGTTCGCTCGAAACACATTTGCCAAGCCAAATGGAAATGGCCAAACAAAGGCACAGGCGGAGCTATACTAGAGAGAGGGAGAGAAGAGAGTGTCAGGGGGAGTGGGGAGGGGAAGAGGAGCCTTCGTGCAATGTTAACTTCTTAAGTGCAGCGCAACTTTTTGACACTTGAAATTGAGTTTTGCGGTGTAATTGCATTTTATTTGAGCCTCAAGTTGTGCCCCAAACGAGCAAACGCCACAAAACAAAAGTCCGCAAAACCCGCTCACAAGCTAAAACAAGCTGGAACGTGTTAGCTGTCCAAAGGGAATGACACCGACGACTGCCAGATACCCTATAGAAGGTAGAGAGAAGTTCAGCATAAGGTCTCAGCTTGGCTCTTTACTGACTTATTAACTGAGTGTCAGTAAAAGTTTTGCATACTTAGACAGTCAGTTCTGGTTCCGATTACGGTTCCAGTTTTAATAGAGGTTTAGTTCCAGATGTAGTTGCTGTTCAAATTTAGGTTTATTTTAATTCATTTCCAGTTTCAGTTCTACAATAATTCTGTCAGAAGTTAAACATTCAATAAATAAGTTGATTTCTATGCAACATTTTAGTTCCATATTCATACTCGTATAATACTTGTTGCGCTGTCAAGCAGTTTCTTCTAACTCTGATGCAGTTCAAGTTCAAGATAGTTGATCTCCAACTTCCTTTGAAGTTTTGCTTCTATTCTGGTTCTGCTTCCAAAATCCCTTAACACTTAATCTACCCTTTTGACCTGCCCCTGTACAGGGTGCTCAAGAGCTCAACTATTCGCAATTGTCGAAAATATATTTTGCACTTGCCCCCGAGGAGAAGGAGACTTTCCCCGAGCAGTGTCTAGGCAACAAGGATGCTCTTTGGCTGCGACTCCATGACTCCTCGTCTTCTTGCCTAGCTTGGTGCTTTCGCTTCGGTTGCTTGGCTCTTGCTCCAGCTGTTCCTTGTGCTCCTTCTGCTGCTCTGCTCTGCTGCGCTGTTGCATCAAATTTGCATTGCTAGACGCCTCTTACCCCCTCTTGCCCCGCCCCTCTTGCCACGTGCCTGTGGTGTGTGGTGCCAGCTTCGGCTCAAGTCAAGTGACGATAATCGCAAGTTGTTGCCAACTCCCTCACGTCCTCTCCCTCTCTCCCCCTGTCCCTACCCCTTCCACTCTTCCCCTGCTCCTCTTGGTGCTCGTTTTGGGCTAAGTGCATGGCAAATGGATTGCCCACAGTTGTGTGTAAAGTTTATTTGCAAATTGTGTGTGTGTGTAAATTGCAGTTGAGTTTGTTGTTTGCTATCCTGTATCCCTGCTCATCCCCCCTCATCAGGCTGCCCCTTGTTCCCACTTGCTACGCATCTACGTCTGCTCCCGCTGCTGTTTACCCAGCCTTGAGCTCATAAAACAACTCAATTTGCAGCTGAATCAACGCAGCGCTGGGCGCAAATATTAATTACTTTTTTTCATCTTTACCCCTACCCCCTACACTCCTTCCACTCTTTTCATCTGACTCTTCTTTACCCCCTTTGCTTTTTGTTTGATAACTGTTCGCAATGAATGGCGCAAAAAATTGTACAGAAATCAAAAATCAAATTATTGCAGTGCAAAGTGCAAAGGCGCAAAGTGCTGGCACAGGGGGGAAGAGGGCAAGGGGCAGGGGCAGCAGCAGCATCAGCCAAGCAACTTTGTAGCCAGGGGAGTTAGGGAGCTGCTGCTCATAAATACACTCACTCACACTCACACACATAGACTGCAATCAGCACTGAGTGCGAGTCTAAAGAAAATCTATCAATAAAACTGCATGGGACAAGTGCACATCCGATTGTGGCAGACAGTACTGAGACTGATTGAATGATTGACATAACGAGATTCGAGTAGACAAATCAATCAATCTGCAAAATTTAAAGTGTCTTTAAGGTTACTTATGTGTTGTGAATATTCCATAAGATATGTGTAATCAATCTGCATATTAACCTAGATTTGTGTTTGAATTGTGCATATTCCTATTCGTTCATTCATAATCTAATTTCATTTAACAAGCTCTAAGCAAAATAGGATTGAAGTTCAATCAACTTTTAAATTTGCAAATAGTTCTAGATATTGCTAGAGATATAATCACTTAGCAAATTCAGCTAGACTTCTATCAACCTTTAACATATAATACTAGTTAGTAAAAGGGAGTCTCCAACAGATGAAAAAGGTCAGCAGATTCGGTCTTTTTTATACCTGAAGGGTCGTTGCAAGCCTGAAACCATGAAAAGAGCAAATCTTTCGTCAAGGTGCTAGCAATCTCTGCAGGGAATGGGGTATTTATGTGCAGATGCCTCCTCCTCGTGCATACCAAGGCTGAGCAGTCCCAGAAAATTTGCTTGGTAGTTTTGTAGTCTTCAATCAATCTACAAGTTTTCTATCAACTTCTCTCTTCATATATTAGTCAGTAGTTCCATGACATTATCTTGCCCATCATCAAGTACGTTCCTTACTTAAATCCCACAGATTTTGCCCCTCAAAGGTTTCTCTTCAACCTCTTTTCAGAGCACTCTCTCAGCACATTATCAAATTTGTCGATGCCTACATTTCAAGCATATTGAAGTCCTCCTTTAGAACTCTCCAACAATCAACAGATTTAGCCTTACTCCCATCCCCCCCCCTTGAAGTGCCTACAAATCGAGTGCAAACTTTTCTGTTCATCTTTCAATTTCAGGTCATTTCAATGGGCATTTTATCAGCTCCGCTCAGTCTGAAATATTGAAAAACGAGCCAGTGACATAAGGGGCAGGAAGGAAGGAGAGGAGGAGGGGGGGCAGATGTAGAAGGACCTTGCAGCGCCATCTGCAGCTGCAGCTGTAATTAAGTGTGTCCTGGCTGTCAGTTCTACCAATTGTTGGCGCTTCAATTGCAGCTTTCGGCCGACTTAAGGCAAAATGTGCAGCATATTTCCACACCCTCCACTCCCCCTCTCTGCAGTTGCTGCTACTGCATTTGTCCTTTCATTTGGCTGGCACAATAAATGAATATTGCATTAAGACAGTTGCAAATTATTTAGTTCCATGTTGGGCATTAATTTGAATAATTTAAAGTTCAACTTGCTTTCGTTTCGTTCCCTCCCCTCCTCCTTCTCTCGTTTCTCAGTTTGCATTTTTAAATTTCCCAGGCGAAACTTTTTGCCAGCTTGTTGCGCCCACGTCGACACTGCCCCGCCCCCTCCCCCCCGCTTGGCTGTTGCTTTTTATGAATGAATTTTGGCGCCCTTTTTATGCCGCATGCGCTGTGCGCTGCCGGTTGAAGTTGAACGTCGGTTGAAATTGAAACTGGACTCGATTGAAACAGACGCGCAGCATCCACTGAAAGTTTATCAGAAAAGCAGCGCGCAGTGAATGCGAGACAACAGTTGCGGTCTGGAGCTCGTCGCGTGCGCCTGTCGCTCCGTTCCCAGCTCGGAGCAATCCTCCCAGCCAGCCTCACAAAACCGTCTCCGATCCCGTTCCGCCGCCAAAAAAAAACCAACGCACAAATTTCAATTTAAATTTAAATTCGCAAAAAAAGCAGAAAATAAGTGCGTATCCAATTAGTCGCAGGCAGTAATAAATAATACAAATAATAATAATAAATAAAAGGTACAAAAATTATTGCGCAAAAGTAAATCAAGCACAGCGAGTCGGACGAGTGTTGCCTCTGGCGTATACGTAATATTCGGCCAGCCCCAAAGAAATGCAAATAATTCACGAATAATCCGAATGAAATTCGCTCGTAACTCAAGTGTGAATACAACAACAACAACAGTGAGAGCAACAACAACAACAAAAAAACGATGACGATGACGATGATAATAATAATTTTATAAGCAGCATTCGCTGCTGGTTTTATTATCGCCCCCGACCTCGAAGAGCGCGTGTTTTGTCTCTGCTTAGCCCAGTGGAAATCCCCAGTTTGCCCAGCTCAGTTTCCTGCATTTTCTTCTGCTTCTTCTTCGTCTTCTGCTTCTTCTTCTTCTTCTTCTTCTGGTTCCATTGGCCTGGCTCAAATATTGAATATGTTTGGCCAAGTAGAAAAAGCTGCATAACAAATCAAATCGCATCAACTATTCAGTAGACTCAAGTGCATAAGAATGCACTTGGCAGTTCCATTTACAGCAACGTCCTGTTCCCCCTTTCCACTCCCTCCCCTGCTGTGTACGTGCCTGTGTTTGTGCATGTATTTGTGCCCTGTGAAATGGCAACGAACTTCATAACTACACGCACAAACATTACACACATGAGAGGAGAACAGGAGCAGCGAGTGGGAATACTTGCTTACAGCATACTCTGTAGTCGAATCAAGTTAAATGTGACAAAAAGATGTTAGATATCGCATGTATCTCATGTATTTGCAAGGGAATCCTTATGAAATTCATTGCACAGCTAGAGAGAATATTGAGACCGCTTAATGTTCAATATAACAGCTACAGCAGAGAGAGACAGTTGATTACC
Organism: Zaprionus nigranus; assembly: GCA_018903425.1. Lineage (NCBI taxonomy): Eukaryota > Metazoa > Arthropoda > Insecta > Diptera > Drosophilidae > Zaprionus > Zaprionus nigranus. Next base: position 1,600,368 of record JAEIGD010000021.1, read on the forward strand.
ATTTGACAAAGAGAAAGGAGCATCAAACTTAATAGGCATATCAAGTATAGACATGTGAGAGAAGAAGAGAAGCAGAGGAAGGGAATACTTGTTTAGAATATGTGCTTTAACCAAGGCATCTTAACAGATAGTTATATCTTTTAAAACGTGGAAGAAAAGACAAGTCGATGCCCATTTAAAGATAAAAAAATATAGTTAAACTTCAAAATCCACAACTCTACACACAGAAGAGAGGAAAGAGATGGAACAGAATAGTAGCAAAGGGAGGAAATTCTTGCTTAGAGCATACTCTGCAGCTAAGATCTCATTAAACAAACTCTGCATTGTGCAAAGAAGTCACATGTAACTTATATATTTGTCATGCAATTGTTATGAAATTTGTTGCATAGCGCAAGGCGTAACTGCAAGAAGTGTACACCAATTATCAGTGGTTTACATCCCACAATTTTAGTTTGATAATAACTTTAAATACTTTACTAAGAAGTGAAAGATATTTTTCCACTACAGTTCTTCATGTTACAGAGGCAAGGCAGCTGCCTTAAGCACACCCTCTAATCAGATACTCCTTAATTCCCTTGAGTTGTTCAAAGTAGTGTGAACTAACTTATGCATTTGTTATAAGATAGTTAGGGACAGAACAAACGCTACAGCACCCTTTTCTGCTAAGGAAGAATCCCTTTAGCTAATAATAATAAGTATCATAATTATAAATAGTTATACAATTTGCTGCTTAAAGAAAAGCAGGACTACATCGAGTTTTCTCTTAAATACTTGGAGCATACTCACAAATACTTAAAGCAATTTCCTTTATATGGAATTCTCGCAACTTTCCTTGCCGGACTAAACTGGTTAATAGTGTCAAATATCTTGTGGAATCATCTGTATATAGGCCACTCAAAGAGTTACAACCCGCAATGGCAGCAGTCTGCCTGGAAATGCATCATTAGCAGAGCAAACAATAACTAGTTCTTTTTTAATAGTTGCCAAGCTCTTTTAGCTAGCAGAACAACTCAAATAATGTCACATATGCACATATTCCATATTTAATTTCTCAACCTCCCTCTCTCTCTCTCTCTCTTCCGCCCACTTGCCGTACTACTCTTGATACTCCCATAATAGCTGCGGGCACAGGGTATAAAAATGTAATCACAATTACAAATGCAGGCAACATTTTGCATAATTTATGTCAAGCACAACAACAACAGCAGCAGCAGGAGAGGAAGGAGGGGAGAGGGGGTAGACTCTGTAGCGTGTGAGTTGCGGATAAAATGCGGGCTGTGGGCTGCAGGCTGTGGGTGATGGGGGGGCGTGGCACACACGCTTGCATGGTCATAAATAAGTGCAGGTTTAAATACCACGGCAACAATTGTGAAATATGGCAGAATAATAGAAAGACCAGAAAGCATAAAACAAAATGTATGAAATGTAACTACAAGTAGCCCGCTGACATGCAGCGTGAGAAAGACAGAGACACAGAGAGAGAGAGGGAGAGAGAGCAGAAGAGCGCAAGCAGAGGCGTCGCACAGTGGGGCAAATGTCAACTGTTAAGACTTTAGTCGCAGCACGTCTGAACAGAGCACAATGTATTGCCAAAGGCTTTAACTGTTTGAGCAGAGAGAGACAGAGATTTGTGTGTGTGTTTGTGTGTGGTTACCCCCTTTAACCCCTCCACCCCCCTCAGCAGGCGCGCCACTGTGTGGCAAACAGTGCAAAACAAAAGACCAAGAACAAAATGGGCCAAAAGTTATTTTAAGGACATGGCAAAAAAGTGCGCGCGCGATTCTCGTTTCGTTTTCAAAAACTAAGTGAAACGAAACGAAACGAAAGAAGGCAACTGCGAGTGCATGTTAATGCATGTGTGTGCAGGCCAGTGCATGTTTCTGCATGTCTTGTGTGTGTGTGTGTGTTTTTGTGTTGTAATCTCGAAACAATTATGCATACGTGCATACATAGAAATCTGTGGCGCGTGATGCTCAAAAGTAGCCCCTCTACGCGCCCTTCCCCCCCTGCCTACCCCCTCTTCAGGGAAAGCCTCGAAATGAAAGCGCAAAATGCTTCCCATTAGCATAAAAAATAATGGCCAAAGCCAAAGCCAAAATGGGTCCAACTGCCGCCGTCGCCTCTACTTCCCCCTCTCGCCTGTCGATGCCCAACGGTGGCAATGGGCAATAGCGCTGGTCAATGGGCAATGGGCAGCAACACCATCAAAGCCATCATCGACCAAAAGAGAAACAAAAACACACACACACACACACACACGATAACAGAAACAGAAAAAAAGAAGAAAGACTGAACCAAAACTGAACCAAATAACAAAACGTCCCAAACAATCTGCACAAAAGTCGACGGCATTTTGTACACAGTGAAAATAAAGAGGAGAGAGAATATTTTGAACTACATTTTGCAGGAAATTAATGTGATGTGGGAACACTTAAAGTAAAATATGTGAGAAAGATTGTACAGAAGAGAAGTCGGACTCTTCAAGATGTATTCACTTTTAATTGTCCAGACTTGTTTTGAATATAGTATAATACTAAACATGATTGTAAATGAAAGATAAACTTCAGTTCGAATTTCTGCAGACTCATTAAATTTAAACAAAGTTTAGTTGCTTTAAGGCACATTTATAAATTATATTTTAGGAGTGTTCATTTAATGAGGAATGTGTCTTTAAGTATGGAGAAAGTTATTCTGGAGAAATAAGACTCAAATAACATATAATACAAACATTATGAAAGAGAAACTAAACTGGTTGAAATTCCTGCTGAAAATCCATTTAATATGAGCTAAGTTTAGTTTGTTTAAGGCAGCTTTATAAATGCTGCTTGAGTGTTCATTTTTAAGAGGAACAATTCTTAAAGATAGAGAGAGTTCTTCAGTAAAGTTCACTCTATATTGTGCTCAAGTAAATAATGAATTTAGCTTGTGATACCATCAACAAATAACATACATGCAATAAACACCTATAAGTCTCAATGAAAGGGGAATGTAATGAAGTTCAAGTTAACGTTGAACTATTTCCCAAACTTTTTTCGATTGCTAGTTAAATCTATAGCTAGAGGCCAAAATGAAGCTGCCTTAAAATGTTAGAGTATAGTGTAAAAATAACAACAATATCATTGATAAAATCTTCCATCTAATAAAGTAGAATCTAGAGTTAAATATCCAGCTAAAGTTGCATTAAATTTGTGCTAAGATCTCGATAAAAGGAGGTTTAATAAAGTTGTAGTGGAAGTTGTACCTTAACTTTTTCTTAAACTGCCAGTTAAAGTTCCAGTTAAAGTTCAAGCAAAACTGCAAGACAGTCTTTCTTTCATACCAGCATTAAATTCAACTACTTTGTTTAATTTCGAAAATGATTCCAAAAAATACTTTAGCCAAAGTTTGTATCACGATAAGCTATGCCTAATTTAATCAAGTCAAGTCATATGCTAAAATGAGCAAAATAAAGGAAATTCTTGTTTAGCTTTTTTTTTTAATTTCCATTTTTCCATGCTGCTGCCATCCGCTTATCTTGCAGCACTTTTTGATGTAGTTTGCTTTGGCAACGAGCAAAACTTTGTGCCTTTTGCACCGCCGGCATTTCTTCTTGTGTAGCCTTGAGAGGCACGTTTGAATGCCTCACCGCCTCACTGCCCCACTGTGTGTGTGTCTTTATTTATGTGTGTGTGTGGGTGGCATGGATATTTCCATTCTATTGAAGACTTAATCCTTTCTCAACTGCCAACAGGCAACTGGCAATTGGCTGCGGCTGCTGCTGATTGTTTCGTTCGCTTTTTGTTTATTTACAAGTGACGTAGGTGGTGTAGGGAGCGGGGGGGAGGGAGTGAGCAGCCTAACCTACACCCTAGTGCATATTTTTATGACCATCGAATACTTTTACAGTGCGCGCCCAGAGCGAGAACTGATAATGGCAGCCCCTGCAAAATGAGACCAAAAGTGAAGCCAATAAAAAGGCGATAAAACTGACGCCAAATACAACGAAGAAAGAGACAGACAAAGTGAGAAGACAGAGAGACGGAGAGAGTGTGTGTGAGAGAGTGAGACAGCTGCAGGAAGAGCCGTCGATAAGCGCGTGTCAGGGGCAAAGAGTGCATAAAAAAGGCGAATACTATATATTCACATACGTCCGACCAGCAGGGACAGTCAGGGAGTCAGAGGAGCAGGAGCAGGAGCAGCAGGAGGAAGAGAAGGGTACTCCCACCCACCTGGCAGGCTGTGTTTATAGTCAACATCCGAGCGAGATACCGCTAGCAGCAAATGCCGTGCTGATTAATGGGCCTAGGCGCCATTGCCGACGGGATGCGCATAACTCACGTGAGCCCGTCCAGCTGGAGCTGCCATCCTCATCTACGGCCATGGCTACAAATGCTGCTAACATTGGCAGCACTGGCAACTCTCTCGCCATCCGCCGCCATGGAGTCCTCGGCCGAGCTGAGTGCAGCTGTCGGCGCTGCTGTCGACACAGTAATTAGCGGGGAAATGCATCGGCCGAGCCGTCCAGACGCCCATGCAGAGTGGAAGAGTGCGCGCACGAAAGTCAAGCGCCGCCAGCGCCTCAACGCAAAGAGCAACCTGCCCACCATACACACCAACAGCAACAGCAACACCAGCAACAGTAGCAGCAGTGGCAACTCCAACCTGTCCAGCTGGCAGCAGCAACGCTATCTGAAAGTCAACCAGGTATTTGAGAGCGAGCGGCGCATGTCGCGCGACGAGATTCAGCGCAATCATGGCAAAATCGTGCTGCTCGGTCTCTTTGAGCTGTCCACCAAGCGCGGACCACGTCCCGACGGGCTCAGCGAGCTGGGAGCTGCCACAATGGCCGTGGAGCACATCAACCGAAAGCGTCTGCTGCCAGGCTACACCCTCGAGCTGGTCACCAATGACACTCAGGTGAGTAGGGCAGCAGGGGGAAGGGAAAAGGGCAAGGGGAGGGGCACCTAGGCACCTCAGTCTCCTCGTTGGTGACGCTGCTGCTTCCATTACGAAATTGAATTTTCATTTAGTGGCGCGTGCAACATTAAAACTTAATAAGAAAATCTGCAACCGCAGCAGCAGCGCAGAATGAAGATGGAGACAGAGACGCTGACTGCGACTGCGACAGCGGCGGCAGATGCCACAGCAGCTAAAAGAAATTTGTCATCAACATTTTTTTTATTGCGAGCAGCGCAATTGAGCAGGCCCAACCTCGCACAGTGGGATGATTGCTAAAAAACAAGCAAAGCATAATTTAAAATTATAACAATTTGTTAACAATATTCAAAGACAGACTGTGGAAAATCAAGCGAAACTAGATATATATCAGAGTAATAAACTGAAGTATGAATCGATAAATATTGATTTCCATCATTTATTATCTTAAATTATTCAACTTAATTAGAGATAACTATTTTGGGTACGAACACTAGCGTCGACGCCTTCTGTTACTATTTATAACTTAGCCTTTATCTTATCATTTATCTTTTCTATCGGTGAAGCACTTTGTGCAGAAAGTAACAAACAAATGCTATTATTAAAAGGAATGGTTGACTATCCTCAATTTCAGTGAAGACAAACTTCTTTTAAAGGTTAACATTAAGGTATAAAACAAATAATACAGTATTTTTGAAGATAACTTACCACTTTCCCATGAAAACAAACATTTTGTAACAACAATCAATTCTTTAAACTCTAAAACATCCTTACAATAATGACAAGTGTCGATAGCTCCGACCTAATATTATCATTTCACTACAAACTCGTTTTCATTTGGATAACCTAATTCAAATGTTTTGTAAATAATTTTCTTTCATCTTGTTATATTTGATTGTATCTCATCTCGAATATAATATAGAAGATTATCATTCAATTTAAGAGCAGCCTTATTCAGGTGTAGCTCCCCATTATTTGATGTAATTCAACTGCTTACTGTCTTGTGCCACTGTGCCTGGTAGCGTCGGCACATGAAATTCTTTTTTGATGGCACTTTGAGACAGTCTCAGTCTGAGGCGGTGGCTCATATCGGCATCTCAGCATCTCCTATCAAAGTCAAGAGTCGACATTTTAAAAATGTTTATTGCGCCATCTTGGCGCGCTTTTTATGACGCGTTGCGCGTCAGGGAGCAGCTACCACTCTCAGCTGCCGCTTGCCACTTCAGCTGCAACCAATTGACTTCACTGTCTGACTCAAGAGAGAGAGTGAGAAGAGGGGATACAGGGGTATAGAGCGAGTAAATCTATAGGGATCCCTCACTCTCTCTGTCTCTATCTTACTCTTTACTGCAGTCTCTTTCTTCTGCACTCTCTCACTGTTTTTCTCCTATCTACTCTCAATTTCACAGTGTGATCCTGGTGTAGGTGTCGATCGCTTCTTTCATGCCATATACACACAACCCTCAACTCGCATGATGATGTTGCTCGGCTCTGCCTGCTCCGAGGTCACCGAGAGTCTGGCCAAGGTGGTGCCCTACTGGAACATTGTACAGGTAAGTCAGAGACACACACACGCAGCGTCCAATAGACACGTCTGATTAAAATATGCAAATACCTCCCCCAAACCCATTGGGCGATTACTCAAAAATTTAATCAACTCACGTGCCTCGCCTCGCCTCGACTCGCTCGATTAGCATAAATACCGACGGGGCTCAAAGGCGGCCAATAAACGTTTCCGCGCTATGAAGTAAACAGCCTGCTACAAATTATTAGACAAGATGCGTAGACTTCTAGGGGAAGGCCGAAGAGGGAATGCCCTGAAATGAGAAATAATTGAATATATATATGTATATAGAATATAATAACATACCCTTGGGTTCAATTGTTGAATTGTTGATGATCTATAGGGGCAAATAGAACGAGTGAATTGAATCTCTATGAGAATATTTGAAATTGATTAAAGCATTTTAATACTGACAGAAATATTGTAGAAATCCTTCTTTATCATTGGTTATATTAGGTATATTTAGAGAAAGGAAGCTTAAATTTGTTGGTGATCTATAGAAGCAAATGTTAAACACTTTAAAACGTTAAGTTTCTGCTAGCCTGAGTTATATTATAAATTCCAACTACTAAGGTCAGAAGAGAAGCGAAATCATTAGTTCCCATCCTTCCTATTCTATGTTTAGGATACGAATAAGTACATTCACAAATAAGACTATTTCAGTTAGATAAGAAAACTTTAACTAATGCATTGGACATTTAAATATAATTACCACGATCTAGAGATGGTGATACTAACACTGATACCATCTAGAGGAAGTAACAAATATCAGCAATCAACAGACCTATCTTGGGAATAGATATTCCATGCACAAATACAATGTGCAACCTTATGAAGTATACAATTTAACTCTGTAGGAAAGTCAACTTTTGATAATGTAAGCTACATTATCCCTTAGGAACTGCCGTTCTGTATCTCATAAGTGCCCCAGCTAGAGTATTTCAGACAACGCGTGAATCCGCTTGTGTTGCTGTGGCGGGGCGTACATAAATTCACTTGGAAGCATGTTGCATGCAAATGCCGCAACGTGGCGCAGGCTGAGCAGGAAGCTGAGGCAGAGGAGGCAGCTGGGCACGACTGCGTTTGGCCTTTGAAGTTCAGTTCTGAATGCTTGACTTGCTGCGCGTATGTGGCCACTAAATGAGCCGAAACTTGGCAGACAAAACACACACACACAAACACATGCAGGAAACTTTGGCACATGCTGCACATAATAATTTCTTGTCTTCTTCTCCTCCTCCTCCGGCGACTGATTACAGGTCTCCTTTGGCTCCACATCGCCGGCACTGAGTGATAGACGAGAATTTCCGTATTTCTATCGCACCGTTGCGCCGGACTCCTCGCACAATCCGGCGCGCATAGCGTTCATCCGTCGCTTTGGCTGGGGCACCGTGACGACCTTCTCGCAGAACGAGGAGGTTCACTCGTTGGCAGTGAACAATCTGGTCACCGAACTGGAGGCGGCCAACATTTCCTGTGCGGCGACAATCACCTTTGCAGCCACCGACTTCAAGGAGCAGCTGCTGCTCTTGAGGGTGAGTTGACCCTGGTTCCCTACTTGCTACCCCTCTATTCCCACTCCTCCATTCCCTCTCACCTGGAAATTGCCTGCTTTGTTCTTCTTGCCACAGGAGACGGACACACGCATCATTATTGGCAGCTTCTCGCAGGAGTTGGCGCCACAGATACTGTGCGAGGCCTACAGGCTACGCATGTTTGGCGCCGATTATGCCTGGATACTGCACGAGAGCATGGGCGCGCCATGGTGGACAGACCAGCAGACACCCTGTACCAGGCACGAGCTGCAGCTGGCGGTGGAGAATCTCATTGTGGTCTCCACGCACAACAGCATCGTGGGCAACAATGTGAGCTACAGCGGACTGGTAAGCAGATTGATTGCATAGATTGACCGAGAGAGTCCACAGAACAGTGGGGCGAATTGAAGACTCTTAGCCTGAATAGTTGAGCCGCCCTAAGGCAGTGTGAAAGTTCAAGCAAATCAGAAGTTGCAGCTGAGGGTTGAAAGAGCTGATTAATTGCATAGATTGAGATGCACATAAACTCAAGCACAGTGGGGCGAAATGAGCAAACTAAAGTTGTTCTGTAGGTAGATAAACTTGGAAATGAACGAGTGTTTTCCCAAGAGGGATCAGGCAAGTGAGATAGTCGCTTGCACAGTGGAGCAAAATTAGTTCTCTGCAGTAGATAATCTAACAAGAGGAGCCCAAAACTTCCTCCACTCTCCTTCTAAATCACATTAATGCGCCTCACTGTGCACTCTCAAAATGTTGCATTTGATTCACAATCAACATAAACTCAAGCACAGTGGGGCGTAATGGGCAAGAAATAGTTAAAGTTCTTCTGCGAACTTAAAGCTAATCGAGTGTGCTCCCAAGAAAAATCAAGGCAATGAGATACTGCCCTGCACAGTGGAGGAAAATGATTAAATCCAGCTCTGCAGTAGGAATATGTTATTCAGGCAGTTCCCCAAGACTCCCCTTAGCTCCCTTCTAAATCACATCAATCTGTCCCACTGTGCACTCTTAAAATGATTCATTTGATTCACGAGTGGCCCGCGGCAGGCAACGATTGCTCGACTCGTAGGCGCAGAATGATAAAATGTTTATTATCGTTTTAGTGCCAGCCATGAAATCGGTGGCGCATAATGAGCTGGCAATCTCATTATGAAGGGCAGCTATAGTGGGGGCGTGGCAATAGCTGGGCGTGGCAGTGGGTGGACGTTTAAACGATGAGTGGTCGAGTTAATCGCTTGCAATTCTCTCTCTCTCGATTCACAGAACAATCACATGTTCAACTCGCAGCTGCGCAAACAGTTCTCGCAGTTCCATCACCAGGATGCGGGCAGCAGCAGCAGCAGCGGGAGTGGCAACCACAAGCGAGTGATACCACAATCGGATTTGACCGGCAGCAGTAGCAGAAGTAGGAGGAGGCGGAGCAGGCGTGGCACCAGTCAAGGCAGCCATTTGCTGCCCGAAGCCATTTCCCGTTACGCGCCACAAACCTACGACGCAGTGTGGGCAATCGCGCTGGCACTACGCGCCGCCGAGGAGCATTGGCGGAAGGATGCGGCACAGTCCAAGCTGGATGGGTTCGACTACACGCGCAGCGACATGGCCTGGGAGTTCCTGCAGCAGCTGGGCAAACTGCACTTTCTGGGAGTGTCGGTGAGTGGCAGAAGAGGAGCAACTAAAAAGAGAGATTCCACTCCGAATCGGATTACACTCATTATTCTCTCTCTCTGTGTCCTCTCTCTCTCCATCTCTCTCCTCTCTCTTTGCTTGCAGGGTCCCGTCTCCTTTAGCGGTCCAGATCGCGTGGGCACCACCGCCTTCTATCAGATCCAGCGCGGTCTGTTGGAACCCGTCGCCCTGTACTACCCGGCCACAGATGCACTGGACTTTCGTTGCCCACGCTGTCGTCCGGTCAAGTGGCACAGTGGGCAGGTGCCCATTGCGAAGCGTGTGTTCAAGCTGCGTGTGGCCACCATTGCACCGCTGGCGTTCTACACCATAGCCACACTCTCCAGCGTGGGCATCGCACTCGCCATCGCGTTCCTCGCCTTCAATTTGCACTTTCGCAAGCTCAAGTAGGTACACGGATGTAGGAGAAGCAGTCAGTGCAGTCCCAGCGGCTGCTTGCATTGCACTTTCAACTTGACATCTTACTCTACTTTCACTCTTCCCTGCCATCCCCCCCTCTTGTTTGCTTGTCTCTCTTCTCTCTCCACAGAGCAATTAAACTTTCCAGCCCCAAGCTGAGCAACATCACCGCAGTGGGATGCATCTTTGTTTATGCCACCGTCATCCTGCTGGGCCTGGACCACTCGACGCTGCCCTCGGCGGCAGACTCCTTTGCTACGGTCTGCACGGTGAGTTTACCCGAGCCTCCTCCCCAACCTCCACCTCCACCCAGCTGAGCCTGCTACAGAGACTGAGCTAGAACTCTTTGTTTGAGTTTCGGTTGTGCAAGCAAACGCGAATACACTCAAAGAAATATTTACCAACCAAAACGAACAGGCACGCTCGACAATAAGACACTCTTCTTCCATTACAAATAAACTAAGACACAGTCTATTGACGGCTATTTCTTCCTCACTTTAATACACATAGGTAGGCACGCGCCAAAAAAAGTAAAGCATACCAACAAGGGCAACTCAGTGCTTTAGCGCACATTTCTAAACTTGTATAACTTCTGTGTTTATTATCCGATCGAATTGAAATTTTGGGAAGAGAAAGATACTTTAGTCAGCGTAATATATATTAATGTCGGAAAGTTGTATCATATATGCGTCGCTTTAAAATCACATTGAAAAATATAATTATTAATTTTCGTAGGAAAGGGAGAGTGGTATCCTATAAACGATATAATCCAATTCTGACTAGGACACACCGAAACCTTTATGCCAAATTTGGTATTTCTAGCTCTTATAATTTTTGAGATCCGTGTGTTGATACAGACATAAGGCAAGACAGAGAGACAAACTTGGCTCAATCGGCCAATTATACATCCCAAGCATGAATATATATACTTTAAGCGATCTGCCACGCCTCCTGCTGTCAGTTACATACATTTTCCCAAAGTGTCTTCACCCTTTTTTGCACATTTTCATACTCCAAATGGTACTTAACATATAAAAAGGATTTTGTCATATCTATTCACGTTGTAGAATAAGGTTTGATGCTTGCCTTGTTTGTTTACTTTCTCGCAGTGTAACTAACAAGTTAGCTGCTCTACCTTCAGCTCCACCCCTCTGTCTGCTCATCAAATATGACTTTCAGTTTCAGTTTCGACTTTCACGTCGCGCAACTCATGTGTTTGCCTTGTTATTTATGTGAATTGCCGTATTGCCAGCTGGAGAGCAGACCTGGCTCTGAGTTTGTCTTGAGCTCAAGCTATAAATAGCTGCAATATTATGTGCGAAATCTGCGTAAATCTTTAAACTGCTAGACGAAGCTGCCACGCCATGCCACGTCGCGCCGTAAAGTCCAATTTGATGGCGCGTTGTCATCGGGCAACATTTTTGGGCGAAAAAACATTCCACTCCAGGGAAATTCGCAGTCCGCTGTACTTGGCAACATATAATGGTTGCATGGGGACAGCACGGGGGGGGGAAGGGGTAGGATGAGGTCGGCACACATGACACGAGAATTCACAACTTTTGTGTTATTTTTTATTTTGCATAAATTTCAAGCGAGGCCCGCAGCTCCACTGAGTCTTTACCCTGCTTCCCTCCTCCCGTTCTTTTCCTCTTGTTGTTGTTTCGTGCTGTTGTTTTCCTTTTGGCCATTGATGACTTGTTTAGCCCCGCTCAGTACACACAACATGACACCCTCTCCCACGCTAATCCCTCTCCCACTGTCTTTTTATCTTCCTCTCATGCTGTAATAGGCCCGCGTGTATCTGTTGTCGGCGGGTTTCTCTCTCGCCTTCGGCTCCATGTTCGCCAAGACATATCGGGTGCACCGCATCTTCACACGTACGGGCAGCGTGTTTAAGGACAAAATGCTGCAGGACATTCAGCTAATTCTGCTCGTGTGCGGCCTGTTGCTTGTCGACGCCCTCCTGGTCACCCTCTGGGTGGTGGCGGATCCCATGGAGAGGCATTTGCATAATTTGACACTCGAAATCAGCGCCATTGATCGAAGCGTTGTCTACCAGCCGCAGGTGAGTGTTCTACTCTCTCTAGTCTGATACACAACACAGCAAGCTACACTGAGAGAAACTAGCAGGGTAATTGCCTTGCCTGGCAGTACCTTCTTCGTGGTTTGCCTTGATTTCCACGTGATTTGTCAATGATTTCTTCCTCTGCAGGTTGAAGTTTGTCGCTCACAGCACACACAGACCTGGCTGGGCGTGCTGTACGCCTACAAGGGCCTGCTGCTGGTGGTGGGCGTGTACATGGCCTGGGAGACGCGCCACGTCAAGATACCCGCCCTCAACGACTCACAATACATTGGCGTCTCCGTGTACAGTGTGGTCATTACCAGCGCCATTGTTGTCGTCCTAGCCAACCTGATCTCGGAGCGCGTCACGCTGGCCTTCATTACCATAACGGCCCTCATACTGACCTCCACCACAGCGACGCTCTGCCTGCTGTTTATTCCCAAGCTACACGACATCTGGGCACGCAGTAAGTACTGGCTGGGAAGGTGGTACTTTAAGGGTAGCTCAACTGTTGCCCTGTCTCGTTTCCCCCCTCTGTCTCTTCCTCTTTCACCGCAGACGACATCATCGACCCCGTGATACACAGCATGGGCCTCAAGATGGAGTGCAACACGCGTCGCTTTGTCGTCGACGATCGTCGCGAGTTGCAGTACCGCGTGGAGGTGCAGAACCGGGTGTACAAGAAGGAGATACAGGCACTCGATGCCGAAATACGCAAGCTGGAGCGACTGCTGGAGTCGGGACTGACCACCGCCTCGACCACAACCTCCTCGTCCACCTCCTTGCTGGCTGGTCATGGTCACCTCAAGCCAGAGTTGACCGTAACGAGTAACATCTCGCAGGCTCCAATGCCGCATCCCAACAAGTCAAGAACTCCCAGCATCTCGGGCATACTGCCCAACCTGTTGCTCTCCGTGCTGCCGCCGGTGATTCCACGTGCCAGTTGGCCATCGGCGGAGTACATGCAGATTCCCATGCGACGTTCCGTGACGTTCGCTTCGCAGCCACAGCTGGAGGAGGCCTGTCTGCCGGCACAGGACCTTATCAATCTGCGCCTTGCGCACCAACAGGCCACCGAAGCCAAGACGGGCCTGATCAATCGACTGCGCGGCATCTTCTCGCGCACCACCAGCAGCAACAAGGGCTCCACGGCCAGCCTGGCCGACCAGAAGGGTCTCAAGGCGGCCTTCAAGTCGCACATGGGTCTCTTCACGCGCCTGATTCCCTCCTCGCAGACAGCCTCCTGCAATGCCATCTATGCAGAGGCCAACATCAATGGTCTGGCTATCGAGGGAGGCAGTTGCTCCAATGGCTCTCACCTCAAGCCCATGCACCGTGGCTCACTGACCAAGAGCGGCACCCACCTCGATCATCTCACAAAGGATCCCAATTTTCTACCCATACCAAGCATCTCGGGTGAACGGTTTGATCTGCAACCGGTGGCAGAGTATGTCAAGCTACCGGAAACTAAGGTGAACTTTCAGCTGCCCAGCAGTCGGCGTCCGTCGGTGGTGCAGCCCGTGCCGAGCTTGAGGGAGCGTGTACGTGGCTCTCCACGTTTCCCACATCGCATACTGCCGCCCACCTGCAGCCTAAGTGCACTGGCCGAATCAGAGGATCGAGTAGGAGGCGGCGGTGGCTCGGAAACTTCCACTGCAGTGGGCAGCTGCAAGTCCATAGCACGCATATCGCTGCAGCATGCCACAAGCGGCGGCAACTGGAAGTCCATGGAGACGGCGGCCAAGTCGCGACTATCCCTCGACTCCCAGGAAGATCCACAGCCCGCCGCAACGAGCAATGGTGTCGCTTAGTGTTCTTGTTGTAGTAAGTCCCACCTCACCACCTCACCCACCTCTCCCTCGCGCCCTCGAGCATGATACAGCCACAAGAAGCCAGCATTTCCGCCCAATCCTTGTCAATTAGAAGAAGAAACACCAAGCAATTATTTCGACACGCGACTCCTTCTCGTCCTGCCAAAGGAATCGCGCGTGTGCAACTGACCAATCATCGGCTTAAAGCAATCAAACGCATTAGGATAACAACGCTAGTTAAGTTACGATATTCAATAAACCTTCCCCGCCCTTCCCCGACCTCTCGACCTCTCGAGTAGCTAGTCATCTTATCCCCATACTCCCACTCTTTACTTCCCTTCTCTAGTTGACCCTTCTTAAACAGCCTTTCTCTTTATAGGCTAAGTAGAAGTTTTGTGCTGCATTAGTTGCACAAATTGTGGCAGTCTGAACTCGAAACTGTTCTCAGAGTGTGTCCCCAACTGTTCCCACTTAGGATTTCGTAAACATTTCATAGATTGATACACTTTTCTTTCCTGATTCTCTCTTTGTGCTTCTCTTGATCTTCTCAGTTTGTGGGAATACTGTTCCCATCTACGGTATCTAGTGAGCAATACTATATAGTTCGTAGGATTAGTAGGCAATATGATTAATTATCGCCAGTGCATTAGGGTGCAAACTTTTCTCGTATCACGCTGCATACCAGTAAAAACAAAATACCAAAAACAAACAAACAAAAAATACTCGCACAGTGGTCACACGCATAACGAAAATATATATATAAAACATATAATATATATATATTATCGTATATCGTAATGTTTTGAAAGCCTATCAAATACGCTTTTGTTGAGCATTTAAAATATAAGTTATCAATCGCAATCAAAGTATTTTAATTTCAACTTCTAGCATTAAATGAGATTTTAAGTGGAACTCTGCTGCTGTTGACCACTGTGTGTACTACTATGTATATCGTCTCAGTATTTGTTGTAGCCAAAAAATGTTGTAGAGTCGTAGTCGTAGCTCGATACTAGCATAAGTGAACTAAGTTTTAGCATTGTAATCCAATTCGACCCTCTTTGACTTTGACTACCCTCCTGTCCCCCTCTCGGCTCCATAAGTATTCAGCATAACGTCAATAAACAGAGGAAAAAAGCCAACAAAAAATAATGATTAATTAATTAAGTTGTTTTATTGGGTGGCGATAAGGGGGCACCACGCACCACTCGAGGGCAAACAGAAATAATGACTTTCTATAAAGCCGAAAAATAAGTTTGCCAACTAAAGCAGGAAAGGAGGAAGTGTGGGAGTGGAGGCAAGGGGCAGGGGCGTAGCAAATAGCAAACAAGGCTGACAAAGAGAAGCAGAAAACTAATAGAGTACGGTGATTAAGTTGACATTGCAATTTGTTACTATAAATAAATAAATAAAATCGCATGAACGACGAAATACCGAGAGAGCGCGCAGGTCGACCTGGGCGGTCTCTGCGACGTCACCGGATCGTGTGAATTTATCTTTATGCTCGTAAAAACAAAAAATCACATGAAACGAAATTGTGCAAATAAACAGCGACAAGTGCGGATGGCAACATTCGCACAGTCGCGAATGCGGATGGCGAACGAATGCTCCGGCATATTTCATGGCTCCATTCGCCCGTTGTTGCCTCGTCGAATGCCGCATGAAGATTTATCTGGCCGACACGTCGCACTTCTCTGACTGCTCACCCATTCCCCCCTCTCTCCCCTCTCTCTCTCTTGCTCTCACTCACCGTGTGTGCTAGCGGCTGCCGCATGTTGCGCATACGTCGCGTGTGCCGCATCAATAAAACGTAGCAGTTTGGGGCTCGCCTTACATTTGGTTTATTACGTTGAGGAAGAAGGAGGGGGGGTGGCGAGGAGGAAGCACAGGGGGCAGTTCAAGTACCTTTTGCCGGAACAATAGAGTAGAAGTGTTTATTTATTGTGCAGCAACTGTGACAGCAGCTGGCGACACAGAAAAGTTGCCCCGAAATATTCATTTTAATCAAGCTAATTAATATGGTCCAGTTATGCGGTGCCAGAGGAGCAGACCCCTGACAAATGAGCACAGGGTGCGCACCACAGAATGCCCCATTTGCCCCAATGCCTTCGGTTCTCACCTCATTGTCCTCTGACTCTGGCTGTGCTCATTAAAGCAAAGGACGCAATTCAACTCGCGCTTAATTAGTGTAACTGCTTCCCCTCAGCTCCACTTGCCTGCCCCCCCCCCCTTCCGCTCGTGCCACACTTGTCTCAGTTGTGTCCCAGTTGCCTCACTTGTCTTACTACTCCCAGCTGCCTCACTTGTGCCGAATTCCCTTTACATTATTTTGCAGGATTATCGAAAGACGCTCAATGAATTCCAGCCAGAGGAAAATGCCTCTACAGTCATGCCTCCCACACTTCTCCTCCTTCCATCTCTGTCTCTTCCTCACTCTGCTGGCAGGTAGGAAGGACTACCTTGTTTTATTTACATACCTTTGGCATAAACTGGTCGAGTTTATATCGTGTTTCGTTCCTTATTCCCATTCCCTCGTTCCCTCCATGGAGCGGAACAACACACACATAAAGCGGCACTAAGTTATTTTCAATCAATAAAAATAACATAAACAAAAAAGCAAGCTGTAAAAAATACACTCAAGTGCTTTTCACACACACACACACACACAACCAAGAAACAGATACACGGAGAGAAATAATACGAGAGCATGAGGAATAGGGAGGAATTCGGCAGGAACTCGGTAAGATTCTTATTTCTCTTATTTCAGAAGATTGTAAAAGAACTAAACAGGAACTAAACAAGGAATATTTCTGCAGAATGTTTCTGAAAATATTTTCAAACTTTTCCTATAAAAATTCCAATTTGTATAGCCGTAAAAGCGCCATAAAGTGTGTAGAGTAAGCCGTGATCTTAAGCGAGATGATTTCAATTGTAAAGCCCATGGGGGGCCAAGACTTCTTAAAATACATGCCCTATTTCTATATTATACCATCCTAACTTCGTGCCTTCTCCCAGCCTTTCTCGCAGTGTAGGAGGAGCAACAATTTTGGAGGCAAAAGAAAAGCACTGTGCACTCCCAATTTGCCAATAAATTTGCTTGCCATGCATTGCCCGTATTTCAAAGGAAAAGTAGAGTGAGAAATGTATGGAGCGAGCAAGACAGCAACAAGACAGGAACGAGAAGGAGAACAGAGAACAGAGAAAATGTGGCAATGTGGCAACGTCAAACTGTGAAAATGCTACGCCAAATATGTATATAAAAAAAGTTTTACTCGCAATTTGCTTTCGTGGCTCGTGAAGATGACAAAATATGTTCATATACATTTATTAAGGAATTGCTGCTACTTCCTCAATCTCGACAGTCTTCACGCCCCCTCCCTAGGGATTGGGCAACCTAATCAGGCGTAAGCAGATGCGGCACATTTGTCACTTTGATTCATTTTCCATTTCCCATTTGCGTGAAAAAAAAAACACATGCTGACAATTTGCAGCAATTTTAATTGAAGGTGCCAAGATTATGGGGCCCAAAGGAGTCTCTAATTGCTTATCTGATAGATAGATAAGGCAGGGGCGTAGCAGAGGGGGTAGGGGAAATGTGGATAGGCAGCTGGAAAATGGGAAACTCGATTCAATGGTAAATGACAAGCGGAAAACGGATCTCTGAACGAATGAACGTCTGATTGACATTTCAAGTGCCAATGCCAAGTCCCAGAGGCATAAGGAGGCAAGATAGAGACAGGGAGAGAGGGACCGAGAGAGAGAAGCCGTGGCAGAGCCCATGCAAATACACTTCATAACGCACAGTATGATGAAACAATTGGAAATGTGCGTGGGCTTTAAACCAGTTATGGCTGCACTGAGAGAGAAGCAAAGATACTTAAGAGATTAATGAGAAGAAATGGGAGATATCTTAAAGAAACAGAGTATACTAAAGGAACTCTACAAACGGGGAATATGGTCACTCAATCAACGCAATCAACTTCTACTTTCATGAGAGTTTTCAGTAGGAACAACTTGTGATTTCTCTCAGTGCATGGCTACAGGTTATTACCTAGATGATGGCTGCTATAAAGCTGAGCAGTACGACAGACAGAAGGAGACTAAAATGAAGTACTAAAACGCAAGCAAATACGCACGACAGAGCAGGCAAATAAAGAGAGAGAAACAGAGGGAGGGAGGAAGAGAAAGAAAAGTTGTTGATTTCATTGCCAGAAGGAGTTGAGCGAGTCTCGCCAGTTGAAGCAATAGCTAAAGGAGACAAGAGACAGCAGACAGCAGACAGCAGACGGAAGAATGCAGATAGAAGACAGTAGATATACGACAAGCAGCTGACTGCGATTGGGATTCAGTAGGACTCGGTCTGGTCCTGGTTGAAGCAGCTGCACTCACATGTTAAGATGCGTAAAAATACCATGGGAAATTACGCGAATGGAATAACAGCCGCAGCTCAAACAGCCACACACCCAATGCAGACAGGCTGCCACATATGAGTGAGTGAGAGGGTAAAGGGCTGAGCGAGAGGGAGATGAAGAACACACATATAACATAATGTTGTTGACATACTGCACAAGCAGAAGAAGCAGCGCGTGCGGCAAAGCCAACTACGAACGGAAACGGAAGTTCAGCGACAGCGACAACGACAGATGAGAGAACGAGAGAGAAAGTTGCTTACGGAAAACTGATTGCCAAAGCATAGAAAGCGAAATGAAGGAGGACATAGCGCAGGCGGGATGAGCACGACTAGCAGATGCCATGCAGTAGAGACAAGAGAAGAGCTGTGTCTGCTGTAGACAGACATACCTCTTGGCCTGTGTTGCTCCCCACTCTCATATCCTTAACAGGGTATATTGGCAAAAAGGCAACCCAGCTGGCAACTGGCAACTGGCAGTGGCAACGTGGCGGCCTGGCAGCCAAATGATTAATTTCGACAAGCTGCCACAAGCTGAGCTGAGGTAGCCGACGCGACAGCAGGCGACTGTGCGGCTATGGCAACCCTGCCAGCATGCAGGCAGTGGCATGGCAACTCTGAAACGTGCCAGCGACGAAATTTATTGACTATGTGTAAACTGAATGCAAAACTTGCGACAACGCGTGCGTTGCGTTCATTCTGTGCTTCAAGATGAGTGAAAACTGCAGCTGCAGATAGTACGCTCTCTCTCTCTTTCTCTCCCTCTTTCTATGTCTTCCTTTACCTGCCTCTCTCTCTCTTTCTCATTCCCTCTCTGCTGCACTTCTTTGACATCTTCCTGCACATTTCGGTAATTGTCTCGTTTGAGTTTTTGTTTAATTTTCACTCCAAATGCAAATTTGCAACGGCTTACGCATTTTCCCCCAATTTTCCCACAATTTTCCTACCTAACTAGCTACTTTACCCCAACTAGACTCATTTCTCTGTCTCCGCCTCTGAAGCCTGCAGTGCACTGTGTTTGATTTGCGGTTGTGAATCCAATTGCACTGCAAATGAAGCAAACGAGCCATGCGCCCATTAGATGTCGCCCTTCTCTGTCCCTCTCTGCCTTTCTCTCTCTCTCTCTCTGTCTGTCTTTCTGTCCATCTGTCTGTCTGCTCCATTGTTTGCCCAACTGTCCATTGTCTCTGCACTCAAGTCTGCCGCATTCTCCATAAATATTGGCGCACATTAAATCGTTTGGCCTGCATTAAATTCAGCTCAATTGCCTTCGCATTGGCCGGCAGCGGCAGCCTCAGTCACCTCATTAATTTCAGTAGGCGGTGAAATTTTAATTAGAGCCAGCAACGACTACGCTCTGCTGGCAAATATAAGCGCAAAGACAGACAGACAGACAGACAGACAAGACAGCTGAACAGCAGGAGAAAATGTTTAACAGGCAAGGCAGAGTGAGAAATATGAATGAAAAATTGATAAGGAAACCAGTTTTGAACTTTACATAAAATTATCGAACGTACATCAATCCGATTAAGACATAATTCTTTGGGAAATAAACATGGAAATACGTCATTTTCATTGCAGCAACAACGGCCAAGGGCGAACGTAAAGTGGCAGATAATTCTCTCTGTGGAAATCTGTGCACAATTGCCTGTTAAATAAGGTGTGCTTTTAGTCTACAGTGAGCCAGTACAGTAAGTAGCCTTGTGAGGATGGTTACTTGATTCCTACTCAGCTTCATAATCTGTTTTAAACTCTTGAGGTTGCATCAACCCAAATCTATCGAAGAGTTTTGTTAGACACAGCGCGGTTTTTCAAGTATTCTATTTATTGTTTTGACCCTTGATGGCCCATGTGTGTGCCTTAAAAGTGGATGGATTATGTGACAATCTCCCTGCTACATGATAGTCTTAGTGATAGCAAAAGAGTGTAGCGCAGTACCGTACAGTGCACCGCAGTGCAACTTCATGTTTATGCTAATGAGACACACCATACACATACGCACGGTTGTGTGTTTACATATGAGTTTGTATACTAAACCTAACTTCAACCTGGTGTTTGTTCCCATACTAATGCGCGAATTCTTTAATTCAGAAACTGTGTAAAAAGCAAGAGAGGAGGAGAGAACTTAAAATATAACACTGTGTTTGTAAGACACCGGCTCGCTTCATAGATACTTATTTATCGTTGCGATTGTCAGACTCTGCATAACCTATCAAGTATTCTATTAAAGGATGATCTTCTTGATACCTGATGGTCTTAGTGATAGCAACGCAATGCAGTTCCGTGCTGGGCTACTACATTTTCGTGCTACTGCCTTGATAGTGTTTCTGTCTATGCCTCAAAAAGGCTGCTATCATTGCTGTTGCTTTCGATGTTTATAGCTTCCTCATTTCACTGTATGTTGCTGTGCCCAGGCATCAACTCTGCACAAAACAGTATATATTATTAGCCTGAAATATAATAGAATAGAAAAGAATATTAGAAATATAAACGGAAATGATTAAATTTATGTTTATATTAAATTTATTGTAGAAACATTAAGAAATATATTAATCCTTCTTGATATCAATTAAGTTACAAGCTGAATATGTTTAAATAGTTTACCCATCAATCTGCAGCATTATTCACCTTTAATACCCAATTACTCGTGGATGCTATAAGTATAATTGCTATAACTGTAGTTTGAAAATGTGCCACAACTCACTCTCTCTTTCTCTCTCTCTCTCAACTTGTTCAAAAAGTACATCAAAATTGTAGAAAACTGAAATATGGCGGACAAAAACTCGTTGGTTAATTTGTGGCACAGTGAAGCGTGTCAAAAGCAGTGGAAAAGTTTCGAGTCGAGGTGAAACTGTGCTTCATTTAACGTGAGCAGGTAAGCTGCGAGTAAACTGAGAGACAACGACAACGCAGCACTTGACACGCAACCTCACACACACTCGCACACGCACACACATTCGCATACACACACAATACTTCACAGACAACTTGCAGCTGGTGCACACGGCGTATGCGTAACCTGCAGCAGCAACTTTGATGCGCGCGATGACTTGGTAAATATTTTCATTGGCGCCAGCAACAAAACAACAACAACATCTACAACAATAGTAGCAAGGTGGAGTATAGTGTAGTGCAGGGCGGGTAGTGGGAGGGGAGGTATGCTGCCCCTTTTGTTTCGACAACTCTATATAAAAATAAGTTTTAATTAGGACGCAGCAGCGAAAAACTTTCGACTTTCGGCATACGCGACGTATGCGTAATCTGGCAAAACCGAGCACAGGCAACGCCAACTTTTAATCAAAACTTGCGTTGTGCTGCTGCTTTCAGCAATTATGCGACAAGAAGTCAGTTCAAGTGCACAGACCTCTCCTTCCCTCTCTCACTCTCCCTCCTTCCCCCTCTGCTTGCCTCTGCCTCTGGCTCGTTTCGTTTTACAGTTTACCTCTAATTAAGCGATGCAGAAGCGACTTTAAAAGACGCAAGCGAGCGAGAGAGCTGAGGCAATGCAACATTAATGCACACACACACACACAGACAGGAGGGTGAGGAGAGAGTGTAAAGGGGTGAGGCGACAGCTAATAGCCTGCCTTTTTATGCCACAGTTTAGTTGCCACTGCTGCCACTGCCACTGCCAGCGATGCTTTGCCACGTAGGCAACATAAAATTTTTCGGCATGCCGTGATTATTATGAAGGGTCGAAGGTCGTTTCGCGCTCTCGCTGTCGCTGTCGCCGTGAAACTGAAACTGAACCTGCTCCACGCTCGTAATTTCATTAAAATTTTATTAGCTCGATATGTGTGCGGGTTGCGTACGTGCTGAGTGTCTGTGTGTGTGTATATGTATGTGTGTGTGTCTCTGTTGTCTGTGAGTGTCTGTTTTAAGCGAGCGTTTTTGATATTATTCGAGCAGCTGGGCAAATGAAATTATCACCTATGTGCATTATGAAGCAAGGCAGCACTCACTCACTCACTCAACAAATGAGCACCGTACACTGTGAGAAACTATAAGCAGTACTAGATGTGTGTGAGCTCAATTTAATATAAATCCTGTCAAATCCTTTTTGTTTTATTCAAAATATTATTTGATTGATTGATTTTATTCCACTTCTTGCAGTGTGTACACTCTCATAGCATTTCAATAGCCACTGTGAGAAATATTGCGTGTACATATTGTTCTTAAATTTCTCTTTTCTTTCGCTACAAGACAAACTCAATCACACTGGAATTATCTCTTTAATCATTCATCGTCTCAATCTCTCATTTCACGCAGTGCATACGCCTTAAAAGTTCATTTACTTAACTATAATAATTCATTTCATTCAACAATCATTTCACTGAATTTATTTATTCCTTCTTCTTCCTGTTTTCTCCAAATTTCTCTCAGTGCACACGCACTTTAAAGTGCTTCGAAAACCACTTGAATTTGCTTACAAAATTGAGCTAGTTGCTTTGGCGGAACCACTGTTTGCTGGCGCCGCCGAGCGAGTCCATTACGCAGGCTACGCAGGACGCACTCACATTACCCACTGTCAGACAGGCAGGGAGAACGGAGAAGGGCGAAGGGCGCAGGGCTTTTAATTTACATTTTGCTATTAATTTCAACCTCAAAGGTTGTGCAGCACGCAGTGAGCAAGCAATATAGAGAAAGGGAGAGAGAGAGCGAGAGAGAGAGATGGAGAGATGGAGTGAAAGAGAAGTTGGAAAGTTGGAGGCAGGTGAAGGACAGACGAGGGGAGTCTGTATCAGTGTCGTATCACACAAAGCCGCAAAGCCGAACGTGGGCTTTGGTTAATCCGGGCAGTTGAAACGGCTGCTTCTTACACACACACACACACGCAACACAGTTATACAATACACACACGCAGAGAGAATGCTTGCTGAGGTGAGCAGATGCAGGCGCCGCCGCCTTTATGTTTTTCTTGATTGAGTTTCACCTTTTGCATATGAAATTCAATTTAATCAGTTTGCCAGGTCATAGGCTGTCATCACACACACGCACACACACACACATAGTCTGAGATAGACACACACACACACGCACACTCAGGCACATACACGTGTACACAATGCAGCCAATAATAATGAAGTCCTTTTGTTGTTCCGACATTTTCAACACAAATTTGCCTTGCGCACATACGCAACATACAATTTTTGATACCCTGTAGAGCCATTAGCATTGCGTGCGGTGGGTATGCACGACTTGTGAGGCAATTCTTCAGGAAAGCTCCACTATTGTTATTCTGTAGATAAGTTACAGTGTATGCATGTCAAAGGGAACTAAAAACAAACACGATGCTAAGTCAAGTGTGCTCGACTGTGATAATATATAAATTAGATTTTTAAAATATTTTGTGTTGTAACTTTGGGGAGCGGTTTGAAAATCAGTAACTCTTAAAGTTACTTCTTAAATAACTTCTGTGTTAATTATCCGATGGCAAACAAATTTTTAGAAATTATTTGGGGGTTGATAGTTATTGTATTTTCCAAAAATGAATTGTCCAGCATGTCAATTACGTTTGGAATTTGGTTTGTATCGTTTAACGGAAGGAGCGTAAATCTAAAACAAACTTAAACGCGTGTAACTATAACACATATCGACAGCAAATTTGGTAGTTCTAGCTCTTATAGTCTCTGAGATCTGGATTTTTAAACGGACAGACAGACGGACATACAAGCTATATCGACTCGACTGTTGATACTGATAAAGTATATATATGCTTTATGTGGTCGGACACGCCTCCTTCTGCCTATTACAGACATTACCGGTTGGCACAAAGTTATAATACCCTTCTGCCTTATAGGTAGAGGGTATATTCATAGAGTTTCCTTTGCAAGTATGCATAGACAAACACAGATTAGGCTAATAACATTATAAGCAGTATTTAAAGTACTTATGTGAACAGGCAGGTCTTAGCCAGTTTCAGCCTCTTTCCTGCCAATTTACAGGGTATATGCACTGTACATAACTCAGACCTACACGCATATTGGACAATTTGCCGACCTCAATAATGTTTTCACTTGGAAATCAATAAATACAAATAACAAATATACGTATATCGACGCAACCAAAGCGGACAGCACACACCCCCTACCCTCTCCTCTCCCTCACCCTCCATTTATACAAACGCAGACCGCAAAACCTACAGAGAGAAGGGGAGTGAAGAGGGGAAGTAGGAAAGAGGAGCTCTTGGCGGCCATAAACGGGCAAATTGTATGCAAATAAAATACAAGCGAATGCCGCAAGACAAACCGCCGTATGGCCTGCCTCTATGCACACGCCACGCCCACTGCCTACACCTCCCCTACCCCTTCCCCTACTAACAGCTGAGGAAATAGAAATGTTGCTGACGTTGCAGCTTGCCAATAAAACAAGCTGAATCCGTGCGGCGACAAGACAACTTTTTATTAACTCTTTGGCTCGCTCTGACCGCAGCTGTGGCAAGTCTCAGGCCAGGCAGCACAGTGCTGGCGCCTGCCTCAGGCAACCACCCACCCTCCTTGCTTCTCTCTCTGCGCTTTTTGTCTTAGTTTGTCTGTCGAGACGCCTCAGCATTGTCAGAGAAAAAACTTTTGCGACTCGCAACTTGTTGTCGTGTCTTGCTAAAGTTCCACGTCGGTCATTTCTCATTGCTGTCCATGCAAATCATCACGAAGCAGGCGAAAAGAGAAAACAAGAGAAGGGGGAGCAAGGGGAAGTTAAGAAAAGAAGAGTACAGTGTGTTCTGCTGCTTGTCATACTTGGTTTTTATTTGTTTTTTCTTATTTGGCAACTGCTTATATGTCCAAACAATCGATCCAATTGCGACTTGCCTTTCCTGCTCCTCCCCCCTCTTTCTCACTCTCTCCCGTCTCTGTAGAATGTCTCCTCTCTTGCCAGGCAATCACATGTAACACATGCCGCAAGTTTGGCCATGTGGCAACACCCTCACACACACACACAGACGTCACATTGTTCTGCCTGTTGTAATAGGCTTCGACTTTAATGTGCATTGAGAGAGGCAGGAGACATCACTCGTCTCTCTTGTCTGTCTTGTCTGTCTGTCGCAAATTTAATCGAATTTAGCTCATTTAGCGGCAAATTGAATTTGTGCCTGTGCCATGTGCCACGCCCACTAGATGAGACAGCCCCTCGAAAATGAGAAATTCAATTAAAATCAAATTTTGGACGTCGCGTTACAAAACATTTCATTCGACGGGGGGGGAACAGTAAAGCTTTAAACAGATTTACGGCTTTAACTCACGCTGAATTGCGCAAATCAACAGCAACAGAAGCAGAAACAGATACTCCCTCTGCGCCACACCCGCTGCCCCTCTTGTCTTTGGCTCTGCCCTTGCCCTCTCCACAAATAAATAAGCAAAATAATTGAGCCGCCACAGACGGTGATGGACTACGACGAAGCCCACCTCCAATCTCGCCTGGGGACCCCCCCAAACCAATTCTGACTCGCCCCTCTTTACACCCACCCCCCCTCTCCTATCTGCTCTTTCTTTCCACCCTCCCCTCCATTCACTCTCCCCTCTTTCTACACCACTGTCCGTTTTCATCATTGACGCAACTTTTATCAAGGACATGAGATAATTCCGCCTCCATTGCCGCCTTGGCCTATTCCTCTGCCTCTTCCCCCCTCTTTCTCCGCTGCGCTTTTGCCACTTCATATTTTCCCTGGCTGACCAAACTAATCAGCATTGGGATTAGTTTGCTGCGTCGTCGCCACTCGTCAAAAGTATCGAGCCGCAGTCGCTTAAACTGTTTCTCCAGCGATAATTAGGCGTTTACCGAGAATCCCCCCTTCCTCCTTCCCCCTCTATTTGGATAGAAAAGATGATTTATTATCCATGCAACCTCTCGATTTGTTATTCAGCTTGATATATTCTTGCTAGCTTCGGCTGCGGCTTCAGCTACAGCTCTAGCTGAGAGTTTGTAGCATGACAAATGCTTCCTAAATTCGACTGGATCTGGCAAAGCCTTTAATTATGTGTCCACTCTTTCTCCCTCTCTATCTCTCTCCCCCTCTCTCACTCCCTTACTTTTCTGCTCTGCTTCAAAGATGCAATGAATTTGTTTTTAGCATTAAATCTGGCTAGAAAACTAACTATTTTTTGATAGGTCATGAAATATCTTAAGGATTTTATTCAGTGTTAAAAAATCTAGCGAGAATTCCTACTTGTTAAAGAAGTAAAGCCAGAATTCCAGATTATTAGCTAAGAAAACTAACTACAAATATATTGGCAAAAGATTCCTTAGGGAAGTTTCTTTTATCTGATTTCTTACGTGCAAATCTAGCAGGAATTTCTAGCTATCTAATAAGCTATAGCTAAATAAGTTTAGCTATTAAATTTGTTGCAATTTAATGGGTTAACAAATAGCTAGAATTATGCTTTTAGAGTTTTCTTTCACTTGCCTTTCTTGCGTGCAAATCTAGCTAGCATTTCTAATTTCAAAAGTTACTTTAGCTAAATAATCTAGCTAAAAACTAACTGCAATTTGATTAGCTAAAAAATAGCTTTAAAATTGCTTTCAAAGTTCTTATTCTTTTTCACTTTTTTTAGCTTTTCTAACTGTCTATGCTGGCTTAGCCAAAGCTGGCAACTCTATGCGTAGCTGGCCGTCTGCAGCTGCAACTGCAATTGCTGCTGCTGTGCCAAAGTGCGCGCCTCAAAGCATGCAACACTTCTTGTGGCAGCTTCTTTATGTTAAACCAGTCGACTGCGAATCCCCCAGGAGAGAGAGAGAGAAAGAGAGAGAGGGGGAGAGAGCTAGAGTGCCCCGTCGTGTTTAACAAACTGCACGCTATTTGCAGCAGCAGCCACTGCAGCAGCAACTTGCAACATGCCGCACTTCCACTAAATTTGTGACAAACGGGCAGCTGTGCTGAGTTAAGTTTGCAGTCTCAAATGGCAATGACGACATGAGCAGCGGCAGAGGGAATGAGAGAGAGAGAGAGGAGGGAGAGAGAGGAGGAGAGAGAGAGAGAGAGACAAGAGGGGCAGCAGTGTTGCAAAAAGACGAATGCGCTTGCACATGAAATGCAGCTAATGCCAACTCAGGAAAGTCCTGCATGTCCATGTTCTTCTCTCAGCTTGCAACATGCCACATGCCACACTTGCACCGCAAGAAATCTGAATATGCCATATCATCATCATTTGTATTCAATTCGATTTGAATGATCATATATAATTCAGAGCTAAACACACTTTATGTTTATTTAACAGAGACTCTGATTTCTCTTTGACCACAAAACACAACAGAGACGAAGAGGGAAGACAGGCAGGCAAGGCAGACAAAGTAAGGCAGATAGAAATAGATGGAACTGTCTACTAAATGCATATACATATATATAGTGTATATATATATAGTATATATAGTATTCTCTGAGCAACTGTTTGTTTATGTCGAATCCATCATCGCGCAGTGTTCAAAGGCAGCGGCAAATGCTCAATTGATTTGCATGCACTGCCAGCACGCTTGCATTTTCCGCTGCAGTTCGTTCATTTTCCCTCCCTCTCCTTCCTCCTCCCTTCTCCCCTTCCCCCCTCTGCTTGCACTCGGACTATTAAGTCGGTTGGCGAGTGTGGCAACAGCTCGCTGGGGAACTGTAAATCACGTCAAGCGCAGAGCACAAATTGGTTGAGCAACACACACTCACACACAAAGACATATAACACACAAATGCATACACAGACCCACACACACACTCGCACAATACATGTCTGTGTATGTTGGTCCGACTTCAAACACGCTTAAACTTTCTGTCTGTAAAAATACGTTCAACATTCGCAACTAAATCTGCTCAAAGTGCACACACACACAGTCTCAAAAGAAGAAGAAGGCGTGCTGGCAGTGGGCGTGGCACAGTGGGAATCATATTATGCTTAATATATCTATCTTGTACTTTTGCTTATATAGTATACGAATTAGTTGGCCATTTCGAACAGGAATCTCTTGCTCAGCAGGATACAGGAAACTACTTCAAACTCATCTTGAGCATCAGAAAATAAATGGCGAAATAAAACAAGTGAATAGTGTGTAGAGTAATGGACGTGTGATACCCTGTAGAGAGCACCGAGAGAGAGAGAGTGGGATACTTAAGAGAGAGAAAGAGTTAAGAAAGAGAACTAACCAAGCTAAGGTGAAGGTAACTTTCTTCTATATCTTCATTTTTCCTTCCCTCTCTTTTCTATCCATCCTTTCTATACCTTTATTCTCTTTAATATCCCTCCCGTCTCTCTTCTAACCCTTTCTTCTCCCTTCTTTCCCTTCCTATGCCTTGCTTATCCTCTCTAGTTACTTCTTTAACCATATATTCTTCTACAGACTGTTCACACTATCTTCCCTCGGAGTTCACCTCCTTATATACACCTTCCTTCACTCTTCTATACCTTCCATCTCTCTTTAACCCCTTTCTTCTTTCTAATATGCCTCCCGTCTCTCTTCTAACACTTCCATCTACCTTCTTTCTCTTCCATCTCACTTCTATTCATTCCTTCGCCCTTCTATCCCTTCCTACTTCCTTCTAGCTACTTCTTTTTTCACAGACTGTTCTCACTAGCTTCACTCGCAACTCTCCTACTCATTTGCCTCTCCCGTGATACTCCCCATTTACAGGGTATATGATGAAGACACACATATTTCACTTGAGGCGGCCGCCTCATAACTTTGCCTCAACTGACATCCTGGCAGCAGCAACAACTGCAGCAACAACGATAACTGACAAGTGAAATGCAGGGCAACTCTATGGAAAACTCTGCAGTTTCCCACGTCCCCCGTCCTTCCCCTCCCTTGCAGCCCTTTTCATCCGCAGGCTATCGAAAACGTACAAAAAATGATAATCATAAATATTGCATGTGCTCGAAACGTTTTTTACTCAGCCAGAGAGAGAGAAGGGGAGAATGCAGGCTGACTGCGCTGCTAACTGGCGTTAAGTATACGCCACGTTAGCTGACAAAAGCTAAAACCCTCGAATGGCACCAAAAAAAGCAGAAGCAGCCAGAAGAGAGGGCGGCAAAAATAGGTAAAAGCCGCCTCTGCATATTTGCAAGGCTCTCCAACGCAAACACCTTCCCTCGCACTCAAGTAGGCGTGGCAACGCTGCCAGGGACTAAGGCGCAACGCCCTCGTGTCTCGTGCTTCGCTCTCTATACAAAACAACGTCGTCGAGTCGAGTCTGGGGCGCCTTAAAAATGATTTCACGCCTGGCACCAGCGAAATCAGGTTAAAAAGGTGTTACAAGCCCAAGCTGACGTCGAAGTCGTGGCATTTAAAGCGCTTTGGGTTATTTCGAGTACAAGTTTTGCATCCCTGCCCTGCCCGTGCCACGCCTCCTTGGCAACTACTTAGCGCCTTCCGTTGAGCGCGACACCTTTTGGAACATTGTGAAATTAAAAGTTAAATGCGCCAAGTCAATAAAAGCATGATACTAAAAATAAAGATAAGGATGCCAATGTGAATGGCAAAATGGAGAAGGAGAGAAAGAGAAGAAGAGAGGGAGGAAGGTAGAGAAAGAAGTAGTGGAGAGAGAGGCGTCTGCCTGGCACATTTATGCGCCGAAAAATCCCTTAATGCTATCGCATTTGCATGGCCAATGCAGCAGGAGCTGAAGCTGCAGTGAAAGACGCAACAAGAGTAGAAGGAATAGAAGAGGCAGTCGCAGAGGGAAGAGAGAAGAGAAGAGGCAACCGGGAGCCGCAGCAGGGGCTGAGCCAGAGCTGGAGCAGGAGACCAAGCCAGGACAATGGCAACACTTCATTTATGTCCTTTGGGGGGCGGCAACTGTTTGCGCAGAGATAAAAGCGAAACTGAAGCCTGAACTGACTCTTTAAATGGCAAGCGAGAGAAGAGAAAGAGAGAGAGAGCTACGGCAAATGGGGGCACAGGACTAATAAAATGCATTCACTGCATGCAAAGAGGAAAAGCAGAAGGGGAATGAGGGGAGGAAGAGGGTGGACAGATGCTGGAGGGATAAGGGAATCGCTTGCTTTTTCACTTTGCCAGCTCACTGACTGCGTTTGCTTTACTAATTGATGCACTACTTGGCACTTATGTACTCTGCGAATTATTATACTCTGTGCCTCTTCCCCTCCGTCTTCCTCTCACTCCACAATCTGCAGGCTATGGAATGGAAGTACGTGGAAGATGTGGGTAGATATGTGCAGCAGTTGACACAGCTGAGAAAGAACTCATGATGTTCATCGAGATAAAATCGAGATTTCTTGAATTAATTGAATAATTTGACTTTAATGCAGTTCCATCTCATTACAGGGTATAAGCTAGTGCTGCACACTCTTCTGCAGTTATCAGTTGGTTCCCCCAGTCTCATCTGAGCCTGGGGCTGAGCTAAGAAAATTGCACTATGTCAATAAAATGGAAAGATGGAAAATGGTAACTAAATGAAACGAGAGTCGAGTTCGCATTCACTTACCTTCCCTGCTGCCCCTCCTTCATTCTCTGCTGCTCATCAGCCTTCTTCTAATACTTCCTCATCTCAATGTACCCCCCTCTTTTCCTCCTTCCTCTCCCCGTGGTCAGGCAGTCTTCTTACCTCGATTATCAGCGCGACAAATTCAAAATGCCAATTGAGGCTCGACAAAAGCGCCTCTGAAGAAATAATTGATGCCGCACTCGCTTTGCGCACACCTTCGCACACACACAGACACATAGCACACACATAGCACACACATCTCACACACACACATACGCATTGCCATTTCGCATAGAAAGCGCATTGTGGCAGCAGCAGCAGCAGCTGGAAAAATCAATGGGGGAAAATATGCAAAGCGTTTTTAATTAAAATTTGAAGATCTCCGGACACGGCACAAACAGAGAGATGGAGAGACGGACGGAGAAGCTTAGCTGAGGCTAAAAATTATTATGTGTAGAGCGAATGAGCGCATCGAAGCGTGGATTATTGCAGGGAAATTGTGTAAATAAGAAAGAAAAGCATGTCGAAGGTTCTATACTCTTGCAGGCTCTTATATATTTTCTGATCATTCCTGTACTATTGATATAAAATAGGACAGAATTGAAGAGTATTATTTACATACAATATTGTGTCTCCTTTTGATTAGCACTGATAAGTATTAATTATTTCTTAAATCTTACATGGTCTTCATACAAAAACTTTCGTTTCGGACGATTGTTCCTATGACAGCTATATCTTATAGTGATTTGATATTTATGAAATTTTATATATACATATATTCAATATATGTATAACAAAAAAAAGCGATGTAGTAAATTTGGTTGCAAAATGTTGACAAATATCCGAAATTAGCCGATAGTTTGTATGGCAGCTATACTATATATCGCTCTGATTCGGGTCCGATATTTAGAAAATAGCTTTAAAACTGAGAGACTAATTTGTATTGCAACGGACAGACACACGAAAGGGGGGGTCGTTCCCCCTAATGCAGATACTAAATATATATAATTAACGAATTCAAAAATGTCTCCTAAGGTACGTTGCAAACTTCTTGCCAAAATTAATATACCCTCAGCAAAGGTATAAAAAGAAGGGAGAGAAAGAAAGAAAGAGAAAGGAAACTGATGAAAATAAAAGCCATAGTTGGGCTGCTTTTAATTGCAATTGCGGCTCGTTCATTAAAGCTGTGAAAAGTCGAGCCAAAATTAATTGAAAATTTCGACATTAATTTGTGTGTGTGTGCGGCTGCCCCCGATAATGGCAGCCCCTCTATAGATGCCCCCGCGTGCTGGCATTAACCTGACAAATAAGGAAATTGGTTTGTAAATGAACAAGATTATCTGCAATATACCATATATATAGATATACACAGATATACAGATATATATCTGCAGACCTACATACATATATTATGCCATTATTTCCGGTCTTGCTGCGGTTTAGGCCAAACATAGCTGCAATTCGCTTTTAGCACTAATTAGTCAATTTACGAGAGAGAGCGAGAGTCATGTGTGTGTGTGTGTGTGCAGTTTGCTAATTTGTCGATAAATCGAATTCTAGCCAGCCACTCGGCCAGCCAATATGCTGGTCTATCTATTGCCCATTTGCCTCTGTGTGCCCTTGCTTACAATCAAGCCAGATTGCCACACAGTGCGTATGATTAATATTTAATTGCATTATGCTTTTGCCATGTAAAATGCAGCAACTAAAGTGCACACAGTACATCCGTTTCCCTGCGTGTGTGAGAGTTGCAATTTCAATGGCCAAATGAAATTAAATTAAAATTTATTTGCTGCTGAAAGAGAGAGAGTGAGGGGGAGGGGGAGAGAGAGTAGAGAAGAGAGAAAGCGCATCCGGTTGGCTGCCTCTGCTGTAATAGTTTTTAGTAGAGCATTCACTTGAGGGACCTTTTAGCAGCAGACACATTCAGATTTACATTCACATACCTACATGTACTTTCAGAGTGATTAAATTTCACAATTTGCATAACGTTCAGATATCTCCGACTTGCCCTCCCCAACCTAACTGTTCCACTGAAAGATAAGCAGGCAATAATCACATCAACAATATCTAATGGCATCCAGATTCACGTCCCAGTCAAGTGGCATGTGGCAATTGCATTCAGATTTGGAATTCCAGCAAACTAGTTAATTAACCAGCTGCTGCTGCAGGCCACAAGACAACACAAAGAAGTGCGAGAGAGAGAGAGAGAGAGAGAGAGTGGCAATCTTGATTGAAGAGCAGCCTGCACATGTATTAGTCGTAGATTAGAATATATTTTTAATCGTGCAATTTGTGCGATTATTGTTTTAATTAAAATTGCTATAAAAAATGTTGATTGCGTCAGGTTTATCGCTAAAATTCATATAACAAATTGAACACCTGAAAAAACGTTTAGAAAATCAATATTATAATGTGAATTTGACTATGAAATACCCTGTAAACTAACCAATATTTAACTTAAGTTGTCTAAAAATGGAATTAGCGTTTATTTTTTTATGAAACTCTAGAGGAATTCACATCTTTACAATTCTGACAATCTTCACATGTTTCATAAAAATAATTATAATAATTATGATATTTATGATGTTGATGATATTAATTATATTTGTGATCTATATGATATTTGTGATATTGATGATATTTGTAATATTAATACATTATATTTATGATATTTGTAATATTTATGATGCTTATGATATTTGTGATATTTGTAATATTTGTGATATTTATCATTAACTATGATATTTACAATATTTATGATATTTGTGATTTATATGATATTTTTGATATTTATGATATTAATAATATGAATGAAATACATACTATATGAATTGATTTAACTTGTTTTAATCCCAATTGGCTTAAATATCTAAAATATTTATGATATTTAGAAATAAGATAAAAATTAAAATCCCCAAAGTTCTCAACTTTGTTGAAAATAAATAGCTTTTCATCTCTGCAAATTTTGCATTTAAACCCCAACTGGAGTGCTGCATTTGAATTTTTATTAACCACAAATTTATGCAGAGAATACTACTCGTTCATTCACCCCGCTGCCTTCGTTTCATTTGCTTAATATTCACAATATATTTTAAATTTCCCATTTTTAGTTAAAATAAATAATAAAATAAATTGATAGAATTGTTTGACAAACTAGACAGAAATACTTGAACAGCGCCTGGTTCTATAATCTCATAAATGTGGACTATGCAGACAAACATCCTTGTATCCACAGCTGCTACTGGGTATAATACAAGTGTAATTGTGCAATGTATTGCAGTAAATATTGATATTGTAAGGATTATTAGCATTTCCCTGTTTAAATATAGACAAATTTCAGCTGCCCAGGCAAACAAAGCAAAAGAAAATAGATTCGAAACAAAATGAAATACGAATATTTAGCTATTAAAAGCTTAAAAGAATAGCTAAGAGTCTTAGGGATTAGTTTAAGTTGCAACTTTAAATGAGCAGAGAGAGCAGAGAATTTAATTGTCCAGCCAGTGCTTGTTCCATATTCATGATGAGGATATCATAAATTCAATCTGGGACACGACAATGCGATTCATTGGGGCTTCTCTATTCAATTGCGGCGCACAAAGTCAGGTTGCATGCAACATCCCTGCAGCCATGCAGCTAATGTTGAGAATCCCGACTCGCCTTGTACGTATTAATAAAAGTTATTTCTGTGCCTGAGCACATTTTCCGGGGCGGATTTCGAGCGATTCGAGTGGGGGAAAGACACTTGCATAATGCACTCCTACGGCCCCCTGAGGGTCCCCTGTGGCATGTGGCAAGAAGCAGCGCGAGCGTGGTGGCAAGTGGCAAGTGGAAAACGGAAATCGAAATGTAATTTGTTCGCGCTGCACAACGTGGCAGCAGCGGCGCTGGCGATCAGACACAGTTGACAGCCCTGCGGCCATGGGAGATGGCAGACGACAGAGCGATGAGACAGGCTGGGTGACAAGAGGGGGGGGGCGGACAAGGCACACGGCAGACAGCGAATGTGGCACGTATAAAAGCGACAGCCTTGAGGGGATGAAGCCAGGCATAACCTCAAGCAAACAACCCACACACAAATCCTGAGACGAACTTCTGATATCGCCTCCACAGAAGTTGCAACATCAGCTTCAGCTTCAGTTTGGTCTTTAGTCCCAGTTTCAGTTTCAGTTTTGGTTTCTTGCATCTTGTGGCTTTAATGTTGGGTCAAGATATGCCAAGTCGGATTGGGATTGGGCCTTAAACTTGGCTGTGCACATCTTCCTGGCTGACTTGGCTGCAATTATGTCACACACAAAATGTTTGTACTGTACATCCTGCCTTGCAATCCAGCCATAAAAAACAAGCTAAACACTTTATTTATTTGCTGCTGCTTCGTCGTTAGTCTTGAAACTTTTCGCATTAAACGAGGAGAGAGACTAAGGGCAGATAGGGGAAGAGAGAGGTAGAGCGCAGAGTTTGCCAAACTATTCGCAATGAAAATTGTCGAAAGTGGAAGAAGAGAGAAGAGGTCGACAGGAGGATACTCTAGATAACTTGTGAACTATCATGATTTGATAAAGTATATTTGACTATCATGCCCACCGCCATCACAAATCGATAATTAAATATTTCAATTCGATTTGTAAGCACCGCATAATAGATAAAACTTACTTACTTCGACATATAGTTAGCTGACTATGATATCTATATATCCTGCAAATTTTAAACTAATCGAATAATAAACACAAAAGTTATATAGAAGTTTCGAATAGTGCGCTGAAGCGATGTCTGCCCCTGATAGTGTGCTACAGTTTTTGAAAGCGTGCCTGCATGTGCAGAGTGATGGTTCGATAGTATGGTCCTTTGGGCTCTTCCTTCATTGAGCTCTTTTAAGCATCTCTAGCCTCCTGCATTCCCTCTCCCTACTCCCGCTACAGGGTATTAGCAAACACAAGAAGAGTCTGCTTCATC
Organism: Zaprionus nigranus; assembly: GCA_018903425.1. Lineage (NCBI taxonomy): Eukaryota > Metazoa > Arthropoda > Insecta > Diptera > Drosophilidae > Zaprionus > Zaprionus nigranus. The sequence continues at coordinate 1,636,118 of JAEIGD010000021.1, forward strand.
TACTTGCAGTGCAACCGTTAAGGAAGGCAACAGTTGGCCAGAAGCCCAAAATTAAATGCCTCCTTTGAAGTGCTTACTCGGAGCTCGTCTCGCAGCTCTGCTCGGACCTGGACAAGTCTATTTTAAACACACATTTCAAATGCTGCTGACTGTGCAGCATGTTCCACTCTCAGGTGTGTATGTGTGTGTGTTGTGTGTGTTTGCTGTGTGTCATGTGTATGTTGAGATTGTGCCAGCAGCAGACGCACCTCATCTAGCTGGCCTCGGCTCAGCTTTAAGCAGCATCCGCTCGTCCGCCTCGAGTGAACTGTGTGGAGCCTTTAACTTCCTCAGGCAGAAATGGATCAAAAGTCAGACACAGTGACTCACAGTGGGCACAAGCGGCCAACGGTGGCACATTTTTATTGGTCATTAGTGCGAGCCTCTATCGGCATTCGTAAGCATTTACACATCGTTAAACTTTCATTTCCGGCAAATTAAGCGCATTCTATGTACCGTTCTGTGCTGACCCGGTCTGGCCTTCCCTTTCCTTCCATCCTGTGCTGTGCTGTGCTGTGTCCTTCGGCCACACCAACCTCACACACAATATTCACACCGTGTCTGTCCGCCAACCCTCTCCCTCTTCCCTGTGCACAGTGGTTGGCAAAGTATCAACAAATTATTTGCAACTTTTTATGACTTTGCCAAATTACGCAAAACGTTGCACAAAATGTTTATCAACTCGAGCGCAACTGAAAAAGTTTATGCAAATAATTATAGCAATTAAAAGGGGGAATTCATGACAGTTTTGCACCACTGTGCAGCACACTGTGCAGCACCCGTTCGTGGCGTTGCGTCTTTGTCAGCAAAACGCGAGGCAGCCTTACAGCAGCAAATGACCACAACAAACCGACCCCGGCCCGACCCGACAAGGCCCAGAGAGGCAGGAGCGGACAGGCCCATACAGCGACTGGGCATATTTAATGGACACGGACACGGACACGGCGCGGACATCGGCAAGCAAATAGAGGCGTGCAGGCGTGGCCCGGAGGCGGGTACCTGGTACTTTTGTTTGCTTTTCAATCAAAAGTCAATAGCAGCAACTGGCCATATAAAGGCGACGGGATACGCCGCTGCTGCTGCTGTTGCTTCTTGTCATTACCTCGTCTCTATTGTGCTCGTCATGTCATTCTGGGCGGTTAGCCGCGGCCTGACACCGCCAGGCAAAGGCAAGGTGGCACCCAAGCTGAACCCGACACAGCGTCAGTTTCTCGAGGACGAGGAACGTTATCGCGAGAAGCTAAAGATGCTCGCCGGTGGCAATGCCATGGATGATGTTTATGTGCGTAAGCCAGACGTTGTGGATGATCCGCTTGAGTTGGACAAGTACGATTCCTTCTACAACACCACAAAGAGTCTGCTCGTGCTGTTCCAGATCATGGGCGTGATGCCCATTCATCGCAATCCGCCTGTAAAGAATCTACCACGCACCGAATACTCCTGGACATCCAAGCAGGTCATGTGGGCCATTTTCATCTACAGCATTCAGACAACGATTGTGGTGCTGGTACTGCGTGAGCGCGTCAAGAAGTTTATCACCAGCCCAGACAAACGTTTCGATGAGGCCATCTACAACGTGATCTTCATCAGCCTGCTCTTCACCAACTTTCTGCTGCCCGTGGCCAGTTGGCGTCATGGCCCCCAAGTGGCTATATTCAAGAACATGTGGACCAACTATCAGTACAAGTTCTACAAGACCACTGGCTCCTCGATTGTGTTTCCCAACCTGTATGTGCTCACCTACTCGCTGTGCATTTTCTCCTGGCTTCTGAGCATTGCCATAAATCTGTCCCAGTACTTTCTCCAGCCGGACTTCCGGCTGTGGTACACCTTTGCCTACTACCCCATCATTGCCATGCTGAACTGCTTCTGCAGTCTGTGGTACATCAATTGCAATGCATTCGGTACTGCCAGTCATGCCCTGTCGGATGCCCTGCAGGCGACCATACGGGATGAGAAGCCCGCCCAGAAACTGACCGAGTATCGGCACCTGTGGGTCGATCTCAGCCACATGATGCAGCAGCTGGGACGCGCCTACTCTAACATGTACGGCATGTACTGTCTGGTCATCTTCTTCACCAGCATCATTGCCACCTATGGTAGCATCAGCGAGATCATTGACCACGGCGCCACCTACAAGGAAGTGGGCCTCTTTGTCATCGTCTTCTACTGCATGTGCCTGCTCTACATCATCTGCAACGAAGCACACTATGCCTCACGCAAGGTGGGCCTTGATTTTCAGACGAAACTTCTCAACATCAATCTGACCGCTGTCGATTCGGCTACACAGAAGGAGGTTGACATGCTATTGGTGGCCATCAACAAGAATCCTCCCATTATGAATCTCGATGGTTATGCAAACATCAATCGCGAACTAATCACAACAAACATCTCCTTCATGGCAACCTACTTGGTCGTTCTGCTACAGTTCAAGATAACCGAACAGAGGCGCGATCGCCTAGCGGCCTAAGCAGTTGAGAAACCCGTCGAAGTAAGAGAACTACCCTCGTGGAATCTTAGAAAATTAGTTTATAATTCGCTTTAGATGTAATTAAAAAGATATCGAAATCTTAGATAACGTAGAACTGTGTAACCTAAACGACCTAAGCAACGAGGAACCTTCTAAGAACTACACATTACTCTCTTAGGTTCTGTGAAGCTTTGGTGATTATGCACTACAAATGTTAATCAAATGAAATAGAAAACTTCGTCAAAATGCTCACTAATCTATACGAAATTTTGTATTTCATCTCAGTTACATTTGAACTGTATAATTCTAAACAACCTAAGCAACCTAAGCTGCTAAAGAGTGCACACTTACCTCTGATATGAAATTACAGATGGTATAGAACATATTTACATACCATGATCTATTAAGAAGTTAAGCGATTACCAAAGATATTCTATTTGAACAGTATAATCTACCGCAATTAATTGTGTCGACATTTGAAATGATCGCAGCTGAATTGATTTTGGAATTTATGTGCTTAAATAAAAACGGAAAACTACTTACCCAATTCCGAGGTGTATAATTCCAAAATGCGTTGCTCCAGCTGACGTTGATAACGATGCTGGATCGCAGCCAACAATGACAGAGTTGTTTATTGAGTATGTTATTCAGCAAACTTTTTAGTAATTTCAAAATTTGTAAGTAAGAAAAAACGTAATGTGTAAGAGACCACCGAAAGACTACAGCCTCAACACGTATATGGGCATCAGTCTGTGTACCGACGTGATGCAGGCTTTCATTCTGGACTCTAAAATGGAGGTAATCCACACGGCATGCGTTACCTACGACGTTGACTTGCCCGAGTTCAAAACTCTTAACGGTGTGTCGCTTGATAGTCCTGAAGGCGAGGTTCTGGTGAATCCTGTGATGTATGTCAAGGCATTAGACATACTGATTAACTGCCTTAAAGGTCATGGCGCCGATCTGAACACGATTGTTTCTATTGGTGGTACGGCCCATCATAGTAGTCCTGTCTTCTGGACGGATAAGGGGTTTCGGCGGCTTTGTGGCCTCAATGCGAGACTTCGTCTGCACGAGCAGCTCAACGACGAATGTTTTAAGTTGATTGGAGTTTGCAACGAGATGCTGCGCTGCTACGAAATAGAACAACAAATGGGAGGCGTCAAAGAAATGATCAAAATCACGGGCTCCAAGGCATACACTTGGTCGCCGGGTGCGCAGATAAGAAAGATCTATGTAGATGATCCTTATACATACTATCATATAGTTCGCATTTCGCTGTTGAGCAGCTTCTTGGCCTCTGTTCTGGTTGGCAACATCGCATCCATTGAATATTCTCTTGGCTCTTGCATGAATCTGCTGGACATCGAAAAGAAGGAGTGGTCAGCTGAGTGCGTAAGCGCGTGTGCTCCAGTCTTGAAGAACCGCCTGATGCTGCCAATTGCACCAAATCGACTCCAGGGATGCATCCACGATTACTTTGTCACTCGGTGGGGATTTCCGGCGGACTGTATGATTGTCAGTGCCACTGGATGCGCCCCGACCACGCTGGCCGCTCTTAGGCCGGATCCAGACTCCATTATTATAACATTGAGGACAACTGACAATGTTATCATTCCTGTCATAAAGCGACCATATCTGGAGCAAGGACACGTCCTGTGCCATCCAACGCATCCCGGCGAGTACATCATTTTGTATACCTATCGAAACGGCTGCAATGTGCGAAACGCTGTACAGCAGGAGCTGGCCAATGGCGACTGGCAGCTGCTCGACCAAATGCTCGACTCGACGCCGATGGGCAACGACGGCAACCTCATGGTACGCTTCGATGTGCCCGAATACTTATTCGGGGCACAAGGCACGTTGCGATGGGACAGCACAGTCGATGCGCTGTCTGATGAGGCCTTTATAGGCATCGAACAATTCGATGATCCGCAGACAGAAGTGCGCGCCTTTTTCGAGGGTCAAATGATGCAGCGTCGTATTTATGTCGCCAAAACTAACTTCCTTTTTGGTCCGAAGAGCAAAGTAATTGTTGTTGGCTCTGATGTTGTGCCCGAGGGGGTTCTACAAGTTATAGCCGACGTCTTTAATACGCCCGTCTACACGCCCAACTTCAATGGCCAGGCAACGCTTGTTATGGGTGCCGCGTACCGTGCCCGTTATGCCTTCTACGAGTATCGCGAGGCGAACTGCAATTGCAGCAGATGCCGAACACGTCGAGCCAGAGCACCGCACCTAAGCTACGAAGAGTTCTTCAAGCAATTTCCCAACGAGCTAGAGCTCGCTGCCACGCCCCAGACCGGCTGCGAATCAATCTACCGCCCGCTAATTGATCGATTAAAAAGGATGTGCAATCTAATGTCACAATATCAACGATGGAACTGAGATGCGTCAAGAGCTTCGTGAAACACGAACTATAAAAGTTACGAAGAGGCAACTCGGTTTTCTTAGTTCGTTTTGCAACCCATTGATTGACTCTTCAAAAGCTCGCCGTCTAAGTTCACTCAGCACTACCCAGAAGGTTGGCTATGTCTTTTTTCCTGAATATTCCCATATTGGTTTAATGTCAAGCCCCTAATTAAGTAACAAGTTCTATGCAATCACTAATTATTGAGTTAAGAAGCGTAATCTAGTTAACTAGTTCAACGTTAATAACAGGAAGTCGGCTAGAAGTCCGCATCCCAGCCGGATAACTCGTCGGGTGGCTCGCTGAGATCGCAGGGGAACCGATCAAAGTATCGCACATCTGTTGGATGTGCAATGGGTCGCACGAACGGCGGTATCAGCAATTGACTTGCCAGACCATCCCAATCAAAGCCCAGAAACCATCTGCAAGTGACAATGAGTGTTGGCTTAGTCTCGTCTTTCTATTCAAGAGGTAACGCACTACTCACTTGTGCTTCTTTATATCCTGTATGCCGCCTGACTGATATCCCAAGCGCTCGGAGGGCACATCGCGGCACAAACGCTTGATGAGCTGCACGGCCCAGCGGGATATGTGTTTGGGAAATGTGATCATGTCGATACCCTTCAGTATGAGATTGTATGTCTGCATGGGATCAGCGGCGCTAAACGGTGGTCTACAAATAGAGTTGTAGATTGTACAAAATAAATGAATTTCATGACATTTCCCCTTCCCACTTACGTTCCATTCAGCAACTCGTGAATCAGAATACCCAATGCCCAATAGTCGACGGCACGATCGTGTCCCTTGTTGAGGATTATCTCTGGTGCCACGTACTCTGGTGTACCGCAAAAGGTCCACGTCTTAGAGCTGTTCCCAATGTATTTGGCAAAGCCAAAGTCCACGAGCTTCACATAGCCCCGCTCATCCAACATGAGGTTCTCCGGCTTGAGGTCCCGATAGATGATACCCCTGGCATGCAGGTACTCAAAGGCCTGCAGAACGCAGCCAATGATGAACTGTGCCGCATTGTCCTCGAAGGAGCCGCGATCACGTAACATTGTCCAGATCTCGCCGCCCATGCAAGCCTCGAGCAGCATGTAGACATACTTCTCATCCCGAAAGGTTCGATACAGACGGCAGATGAACGGCGACTTGGAGCTGAGCATGATGGTGCGTTCGCTGTAGATGTGATCCTCCTGCTTTGTATCCACAATGTGTCGCTTCTTCAAGCACTTCAGCGCAAACGTATCCTCCCTGCCCTGATGATAGGCCTTGACCAGCTCAACGCGCCCAAACCCACCGATGCCCAGTGTGCTGATCACCTCCAGATCTGTCAGCTTGAGATCTGGGAACTCCTGTTGTGCCTGTGCCCCAAATATGTCCTCACTTTGCGCCGCCTGTTTCATTGCCAGCATGCGATCCTCATCTCCATAATCCTTCTCCTTCAGCTCACACAGATCGCCAATGAGTCGCTTAAACGAATCCCGATCTAAGCTGAGGCACTCCACGCCCGGTGGCAAAGCGATTATGTTCGCCGTTCGCTTATCCTCATTGATCAGCGCCTGCTCGCCAAAGTAATCGCCCCGACTGAGCGTCCGCAGCTCCGTCTCCTCCAGCGTGGCGGGCGTCAGCTTCTGTGTGACCCTCACATTGCCCTGTGAGATGAGGAAGAAGCTATCGCCCGCTGTGCCCTGACGTATGATGTAAGTGCCAGCGGCATAGAACTCCAACTCCAGAACATCGGCGATCTTGGCCAGCAACTCATCGCTGAGATTCCGCAAGAGTGGCACTGACTTCAGGAAGTTGACACTATTCTCGATGCGCTGCAGCCCCGTACGCATCATTATCTGCTGGAATACGCGTCGATCCAAGACCCAAACACGAGCTTCGCTGAGCACTCGAATAGAAGCGGTTCTGGTGCAGTTGTAGAGTATGGCCAGCTCTCCAAAAGCCTTGCCTGATCCCATCTTGTCCAGCACCTTGCCATTCTGCATCACAGCAAACTCACCCGAGGCAGAGACATACAAATGAGCACCCACCTCACCCTCGCGTATAACAAACTCGCCCGCCCCAATGCACTTGGAGTACATTGAATCCACCAGCTCACGCACCTGTGAGGCATCGATGTTCTTCAGAAAATCATTGTCCATGATGGCATCTTTGATCTGCTGCTTGGCACTAAGAGGGTGAATGGATGAGTTCAGTTGAATCTATTTATTTTGGATTCAAGATTGACTCACCTAAAATCCTTGTCGTATTTGGGAATGGGCGCACTGTAGGACTGCTGCATGGACTGCACGCAGCTCTCGGCAGACACGCCCTGCTTCTTGATGGCCGCTGACAACGGCTTGGGTCGCGCCGCATCGCTGGCGGCTGGCTGTGGTGGCGGGGTGGTGAGTGGAATTGCCGTTGCACTCAGCGAAAGTGCCTCCAGGGCATATTCGGCACTGCCCGGCATGGACATGCCGCATGAGGTGCACACATGCGCATTCCTCTGCAAACTGCTCGTCGTCACTTCCCCGCACTGCTCTGGCAGTGAGTAGAGCTTCGTCTTGCCGGGAGATGTGGGCATCTGTTTGCTGAGATGATTTGTCGTCTGCTGGAGCACGCTCTGCATTGAGATCATCAATTGAGAGGCGTCAGTTAAACAATTCTCAGCCAATTGAGGCACCCCATCAGCGCGCACATGTGATTGCACGTCATGCATGGGAACCTAATTTAACAAATGACCCCAGGCTGCCTCATGAGACGTATTCACGTGCCACAGTTGGACACACATGCGCTTGAAAGTATGTCAACCCACTGTGCGACCTTCGATATGTGCCGCCAGGTGCAAGTGTCATCTTATCTTACCCACCCAGAAATGCTAATACTGAAACTGACCCAAAAAGCAACTAACGCGAAAAGATAATGCTAGAAAGACCTGATCCATATATGGCTCATAAGGCAAACATGAGATAAGCCCCACTGTAGCAGTGCAAAGTGTCGCCTCGTCGCGCCACACCTTGCCTTGCCCAGTCCGTCAGTCTCATTCCCATTCCCCAGTTAGCTCGATCGTTCCACTCCCTTTGCCACTTTTCCGCTCCCATTCCATTTCTGGTCTATTTGTTGCTCCCCCAAAATTATTTACATACAAATTAGCAATTCTGAAATGGTCTGCGTGCTCTGCATGAGAGATACCCTGTACGCATTGATGCGAATAGAGAGAGTGAGAGAACATACAAAATTGTGGAAAATTTGTTTATAATCGCAGCTTTAGCCGAAAGCATAACAATGATAATTATAGAGGCAAATTAATACCCTGTAATGAAGGAAGTGGTTGCTATAAAGACTATAACGGGTTGGTAGAGTTAAAGAAAATTAGTGAAGAGAAGAGAAGCCATAAGAGAAGAGAAGTTCAGTAAAATTTTGTTATTTATTTGCACTTTATTTCAACTTCTTACTTAACAGTATCAACATTATTCATGTACAAATTATACAGGCCATGGGAATAAGTGAGAGAACACATGAGCGCAGAAGGTGAGTAAAATTAGTATTTGCTTATTATACTGTACATGTTTTACAGGGTATTCTTATACTATACTTTAATACTGGGCTACTTACAAGGTACCCCAAGTGTAGGAAAATAAGTGAATAGAAGAGGTTAAGAAGAGAGAGTTGAGTAAAATTATGTTATTTGCTTATTATAACTTTACATTGCTCATTACACATTTTACAGGGTATCAACTAGCACATCAAAGCATGTCACTCTTATAATATACTTCCAATACTGTATTCTGTTTACAGGGTACCCTCCAGTCGTACACGCTCGTGTTTGGCATTCCTAACTATTTTATTTTTCAATTTCTCGGTGCTCCGCCCTCCTCCTCTTTGCTCTTGTGGAGCGCGCGTGCTGGCCCCCAGTGGCAACAGTACGGCATCGCATGTATTTATTTACATAAAGCAAACACACCGAGTGCCGCCAGACGAAGCTGGTGAAGAGCGGCAAAGCAGAAGCCGAGGCTGATCCACCAATTAGCGCAGCAGAGCCGCCACTGTTGCTGTTATAGCTGGGAGCGGGAGTGGGAGATTTATCTGTATCTGTATCTGTATCTCTAACTGTAGCTTGGCTGTGGCTGTGCATGTATCTGTATCTCTAATTGTATCTGTATCTGTATCTCAGTGGGCTGAGAACGTGCGTAACTTCTGCTCTGCGGACGCGCGCGACAGCAGCACCAGCAGCAGCAAAATAAATCTCGCCAAGAAGTGCTAATCGCTTGGCCCAATAAAAACGCTTTACAATTTAAATACACACACACACAGAAGAGAAGGAGGAGCTGCTGCACAATGCCAAGTGATGTTCAAGTACGAAACTATTATGGAGGAAGCGAGACACAAAGCCGAGCATAACTAAACCAACTGGCAAGTAACTAAGCTAACGCCTGACAAGGGCATAGGGCACAGACTAGCCTCGTATCTGGTATCTATGTTACTGTCTCGCACTCTCTGTCCGTCGGACTGCTTAGCCCCGGCTGCTGCTTCTGCTTCTGCTTTTGTTGCCCCCCCCCTGCTGCCCCCTGGCAGAGATAACGCGATATGCGACGCAATTGATACGATTGTGCGCGTATTTCAGATACATTGGCTGTTGTTGTTGTTGTTGCTTGTTTGTATCTGTGCGATACAAAGCAAATACAAATTAGTCGAAATACGCCGGACGGGCAATTGTGGCTGCTCTGCTCTGTTGCGGCTTGTTGCCAGTGTGTGGCGCTTATCTGCGGCGTGGCAACAAATAACACCAAAAACAAAACAAACAAACGATGCATTAAACAATGACAACGCTTGCTAGGGTTTCCTGAGGTCTCAGCGCTGCCCTAGGTAAGTTTCCCCCTACCAGCTGACCCTGTGAGTTGACTAAGAATTGATTCTGTTACTCATTCCTTGGGCTCTCTGTAGCAGCTTTATACTTTACTTCCCTATTTATTCAAAACTCTCATTTCTTTGCCGTCTTCCTCCTTCTTCTTCTAGAATAGGTTCCTAATACCTATGCCTTAGGAAAGTTTCCCCTTCCAGGTGACTCTGTGCTTTGACTAAGAATTGTAACTGTAAGAATTGAAACTCTATTTCATTTCTAACAAAGTTCTTCTCTATTAAACTTGCCTATCATAACTCACCTAATTCTTTTCCTTCTTATCGTTCTTCTAGAATAGCTACCTTGCACCTTTGTCCTGGTTAAGTTTCTCCTTCCAGTTGATACTCTAATACTGCCTATGAATTGTTTCTCTTACTCATTGCTTCCATGAATATTTGTCCAGCAACTTCTCTACTTAACTTCACATACGTAACTCACTTATTGCCTTTCCCTACTCCCCGCTTTGTACCCTTCTAGAATATGTACCTAACACCTTTGCCTAACTGCCTAATTGATTCCACAAACACTTCCGCAGTTCTTCGCCTCCTCTCACCTTTAGCTTGTGTATTTCTCGATGCAGTTTGATCAGTTCGCTCTCCCGATTCCGCACAAGCTCCTGCAGCGTATGCACATCGTTCTGCAGTCTGCTCACGATGGCATCACGCTCCTCATCATCCAATCCCATGGCCATGTCACGTTCAAGTTCACGTTCTCTCTCTCTCGTTTCAGTTGATCTTCAATTCAGTTTCGAGTGCGGATCCCATTCAGCTTCAGCTTGTCTAAGTTTTTAGCGGAGGCTTCACGATTCGCTTTCGCACGCGTTCGGACGACGACTGGCGGCAATTGCCGGCCCTACTCGGCTACTGTGGCTGTGATCGATGCGGCGTATGTGTAATGTGTGACAGTGAGAGAGTGAAAGAGAGAGAGAGAGAGAGAGCTAAGAGCGCGCCTCCTAGCAAAAAGAGCGTCATAAAGCAGATCGCAAAGAGACAACGACGTTGCCGCACTATCAGTTTTGATAACTGCCAAGAGATAAACGAAAAGGGTTGGCTAGCTGAATTTAATTTGGCCACTGATATAAAGACAGCAACTACAACAGCAACAACAACACTGCAACAGCAGCAACTACAACAGCTGCATAAATATAGCGAAAATATAAGCAAACTCCGTTGCCAGTAGCCGCTTTTGTGCTTTACTATTAAAGCAACGCGGCGCGAGCCGAGACAAAAGAACGGGGCGTAATTTGATGATGACAGCTTCGCTGGCTAATGGGCAATGGGTACACGGTACGAAAAACAACAACAGTAACAACAACAGTAGCAACAACATTTACTTTTTATCGCAATTCGCAATTGTTTTTTGCCAATAACAGTTTTTCTTTTCCTTTTCTTTTTTTTTTTTGGGCTGGCAATAAAAAGTTGTGCGAGAATTTTGCGCAAAACGAAATTCCTTAAGTAAACATACAATTATTTTCTTTCGGTGTAGTTGCAAGGGGTAGAGTAGGGCAGACCGGACAGGGTGTGGGGAGAATGAGGGGGGGCAAAGACGCGCTCAAAGCGTAAAAATGCGAAATGAAAATGAAAATGGCAGCGCAGATGTGAAAATGAAAGCTAAACGAGGCGCGCGACGGCAGGGGAGAGAAAGGAGAGGGGGGGAGAGGGAGACAGGGAGAAGGGGTGAGAGAGGAAGAGGGGCCACAACAAAACAGCCCGAAATAAAATTGCTTTACAGCCATAATAGAATTATAGTGCCCACTATGAAGCGAGGACAACCGCAACGGGTTCTTGGTTAGAGGCATGAGAAATGAGGAGAAATGGACAGCAGAGAGGGGCAGGGGAAGAGCAGAAGGAAAGAGAGGAGGGGGAGCGGTAGCTGTGCAGACTAAAAGCAAGTGAAATAAAACGAGGCATGGCAAGGACACTGATTTGCTGCTGGCAAACGGCACAACGCTTCATCCGCTTCGCGGTGGCCCACATTAAATATGAGAAAGAGACAGACAGACAGACAGACAGAGAGAGAGGGAGAGAGAGGGAGAAGGGAGTAGGGCAGGCAGGCAGACAGGCAGACAGTGATGTATGTGGCCGTGAGAGTGCGTGCCAACAAGAAAAATGACACTGCGATTTGTGCGACGTGCCGACATCGAACCAAAGAAAATCTGTAGACGCCAAGGCGAGAGGCAGTAAAAGGATTAGCTGCCGCAGACGCAGCATACGCGGCGTATGCGTAATGATGCAGCAAATGATCTATTAGCTGGAGTGGAAGTGGGTGTGGGAGAGGGGAATATTTCGTAATTTAATGCATGGCGACAGACGTGCAGAGAGTGCTTCAAGTGCTGGCAAAGTTTGTGACAAAACTGCGAGAAATTACACTAGACAACATAAGTTAGATTAGGCGGATAATAAAGCAGGGTATTTACTATACATATATGCCACTCCTTCCCATGCTTTTATTGCACTCAGCGGGAATTACAAACAAAATGCCATGTAGTCTAGTGTTGTCTATGTGTCGCTTTCCCCCCAACGATGCCCTGTCGTGCCACTAATTGCCCCAAGGACACGTCGCATTACTTTAAACGTCAATCTGCAGAGCGTCTAATTAATGAACGCTAATTTGAACTATGCCCAGAGGGAGGGGAAGAGCAGGAAAGCAGTGGGAGCCAAATGATAACGACGCGAAGCGAGCAGGAAAAGAGCAGCGCAGAACTGACACTGAGCTTGCTAGTTATCATAAAAGTCTGTCGCGCATTATGTGCAGGTTGCTGTAAATGCAGGGATAAGCCGTGCTCACAGCGAAACCACAATTACAAAGGCAAATCCTCAACCGAACTGGCCTCTCCTGGCATGGCATAGGCTAGGCGAACAGGGCAATCAGTCTAACAGGCTGTTGGGGCAAACAAGCCAACTGGCTAACAGGCTAACAGGATTTGTTGCCAATATTTACATAATAAATATTACATATCAGTGACAGCAGCAGGAAGAGCACCAGCACCTGCCCCCGGGCTGGCCCCATCTCTCCTGCCATTGCCGTACTTTCCTGTCACCGGCATATGCCAGTAATGTTAACCAGACAGAGCAGAGAAAGCGAGCCAGATAAGTATGATAAGTAACACGCACACAGACAAGAAAAATAGCACAGATAGAACAGCTGCGATATACGTGCATAAAAGGTGGCAATCAAGTGCGAATCTCTGCATAACTTATAGCTGCATATACAGAATCCAACAAGCTGGAAAAGCTTCTCACTTTGAACATTTTCAAATACATTTTCGGAATTTTCAAAGCATTCACGATATGATATCCCCGCTAAACTAGCTTGAATTTCGCTATTTGTGTGGCAACACTGACGCGACAATATTTCTCCAAACATCGCAGTTATCTCTATTACACGTATGTGGTATATAGCCATATGCATATCGTATGTAAATGAGAGCTTAAGCAGGCTTTGACAAATTCCACACTCGTCGCCCTGTTGACAGTGACAGCTAACCTTTCCCCCTAGTTTCCAGTTCAGTTCTGGAGTGAATAGAATCAACACACAATAATTTCACAGAAATATTCAAAACATATTTATTTTTATACGTATAGCTAGTGAAAGAGATAGTTAGACAGCTCTCGTTTGAGAAACAGATTCTAAGATAGTTAGAGAAAGCAAGACATTTAAGGTAGAGCAAAAGGATTAAGCAAGACCGAAACTTCACACACCTGATCTTGGAGCACTTCAAAGCAGGTGAGCAATGCGGGCAAAAAATCCGTCTTACCCGGTATCACATTTCATATAGTTATTCAATCAAAATCACTCTACGCACTCGAATCTTGCGCCTTTGTTTAGTGCGTGAACCCAGAAGTCTACGGCTCAGGTGGGGCCTGGTAAAAGTGCACGCCTGGGATTAATTCCTGACCTAAAGACAGAGCGACGAGCGAACCGCCAATCCCAGCCTCAATCCCGGCATTGCCCGAGAGCTCATTCATTTTCGGGCTTTTGTTGTTTTATGCTCGTGCCCGTGCTCGTATCTCTTTTATTGCCTTTACCCAATGCCTTTGTCATACCCTCTAAGCGCAAGGTTGATTAGCTGACCAAATACTTAGTGTGTTTCACATACCTATCAAACTTTAATTTAATTTTAAATGTATCTTTAAGCAAACAAAGCGTACTCAGGCACCTACTTTACCCGCTTACACTCACCTTTCCTTTCCTTAAGAAGGGTATACAGTGTTCATTGTGTTCTTCGCGCACTTTTACTTTCCATTCTCATCCATTTTTTGTGTTCTGCTTGTTCGCTTGTCTGCTTTGTCCGGTGCAAGATAAATAGTAACATGTTTGCTTTACCAGGCACAGACACTGGCTCTCTCCAACTCTCTCCCACTCGCGCTCCATCCACACAATCCCTTATTCTGTGCCACAAATACAGGTGCTATCGGGGCTAACGTGCATCATGTGCTTGGGTTGAAATATTTAATGGCTAATTTTCGTGATTTCAGCTGCTAAAGTTGATTATATTATGCGATATTCAACATAATTGAAGCTACCTATCTGTTTTCATTGCAAATTTTCCATTGCAACATAAGACTTTCAATTTTTTTTGTACCATGGATACCAATATCAGGTGAGTGAACGTGTTGAGAATTTATATATATATAATGTAATATAAAATATAAAATAAAACTTACTGCCGAACGGACTCAATACAGAGACCCCATACAAGACTCACATATTAACAGAAGAATTCGACTTACCAGATGGGTGTAAAGAAACTCTGTCTTCTTCTCAGTGCTCAACCGATTCTTTCGCGTATTACTAAAGATTTCCATGGAGAGGAGCAGTCCATTGTGCCTTAAATTCATTTTCAGCATGATAAAGTCATGTTAGGCATGTATTAGTATCTAATAGTCGCGCAATTCCAGTTGTTGCCTTTCTTCATCAATTTGTTTCCATGTTTTCTTCTCGTTCTACCAAAGAAACTAGTCTTTTTAACTTTCTTTTGACTCAAATTTTGTTGCAAATAAATTTAGATTTTTGCCTTCGTGACGAGGTCCGTGTGGACAGACAGACAGACAGACAGGTAGACAGACAGAGCAAGTTGGTTGCTTTCCTCGCTGCTTGTCTAGCTCGTTTCTGGCAGAACTCTCGAGTGCAGACGAGCCGCTGCTGATGGCTGTGCGTGTTTCTGAAGTTTTGCAAATTGCCACACAGACACAGACCATACACACACAGTCGAACGAACATTCATATGGGCAACGGACAATGATAGATTAGCTGTGTGTGTGTGTATGCTGTGCCCTCATCTTGCTCTCGCTTTTTCTGGCCTCAGCTTTCTGCTTTACTTTAGCCAGCATCCGTTGGTATGCTGCATCCTTTCTATATATGCATTCCACATTAGAGAAACTTCAATTGGCAGTGCCAACATCTCTAGTAACAAAATTAAACTGTAATTGAAAAAGTCAATTAAAAAGTTTCAGCCAGACAGACAGTGGGAGAGATGGGAGGGATAGAGAGAGACATATAGGGAAGGACTGAAATAATGAAAGAAAGAAAGAAAGTATTCCTAGCTAGCTAAGAAAAGTGCTTTGTCTACGAAGTCGTCCTCTCTTTCACTCCCTCTCTCTCTCTTTCCTCTTTATAAGCATTGCTGGGAGTGATATTTGAAGCCAAAGTTTTCGCACACTTTTCACACTCCCCCGCGAGAGCATAGCGTGACCAAGCAAAGTGCTTAATTATCAATTAGTGTAAAGTTTTCATAAGCGCGCACTATACACCCATTACCAACCCCCCTCTGCCACATCACGGCCAAGAAATTTCGGACAACTTGAAAGATTACTTAAAGCAGCAGCGAAAGTTAAGAGAGGGAGATAAATATATATACCCTACATTTGCTCGCCCTTCCCTCAGCTTGGATCAACTTGATGCCTTTTATAAAAAGCCTTAGCCTCGTTGGAGCAATCGCATTTCGTAGTTCCCGGCAGCTTGACGAGCGTGGAGGAACTGCAGCAACGCTGCCGCATCTGTGGCTGCCTGGACGATGGCACCTTTGTCGACTTGGACAAGCCGCTGGACTTTGAGTTTGACTCTTCGATAAACAACTTTCGCACGCTCTTTCAGCGCACCTCGCTGCAGTTTGTAAGTGGAAGTAACAGCTGCATATCGAGTCAGATCGCTTCAGCATAATCCCAATCCTTCCAAGCAATTCCACACCATGCCCGATCTGCCGTCACGTCTCTGTGCCAAATGTGGCTACAAGGTAAAGATATTCTATCTACTGACACGGCAATTTGTGCTCGGGCAGTACGCAATGCGTGCCACAATCACGGAGTGGTACCACAACAAGTACAACATAGAACCACCGGAGCAGGTGGAGGATCAGAAGCGCCTACAAAAGCAGCTGGCAATGACCGAGGTGGCGGCACCTCCATTGCCAGCCCTGATTTCGGTAACGCCGAGTGTCTCTGCTACGGACCACAAGCGAAAAGAGAAGCCGGAGAAGAAGCTGCCGACCACAGCAGATCAGAGCGGATTCAAGCGCTCCATATCGGTGGAGAGTGAACACAGTCGACGCACTGCGGCTGGTTTGGCACAGGTAAGCGGACAACGAAGCAAACTCGATGTTGGTAAGATGGCTCGCTCCACGGCAAACCTCAACTTTCCAGGCAAAGAGCGTGTGCTATTGAAGAAGCATTCACAGGTGGGCGTGGCAAATACACATGCCACATATTACTCATATCACTTCCCCCCAACATATTCCCTCTACAGATTCAACAACAGGAGCAGCAGAAAAGGACACGAGCTGAACAGTGCGAACGAGGGTTGGCAACCAGACCCAGCGCTATGGGTAGTCCAAGCCATCAGTGCTACGTGACTGCCCGCACTGTCAAGCCCAGCGCGAGACAGAACATGCTCGGTGCACCCAACTCGAATCCCAAGACGCATACAAAGACGTCCACAACAAATGCTCCACTGAAGTCAGAGGTAGTGACCTCCAAGACGCAACTGCAGGGCCAGCAGCTGCAGGATCTAAAGAAACGATGGCGTTAATCATCCAAGCTGAAGTTCACAAGCACAGTAAGCAAGGAATAGTTAATAGTTAAGTTCATCTCCCTTCAAGAATTAGTTTTAGAGAAAAAGGTATCACGGTTAATTTAGACGGCAGTTTATTAGATATGTAAGGTGAGAATCATTTCACAAAATTTATGTATTATATCCAAAGTGTACTACAATCCCAAACCCATCGAGATCTGAGACATAGCTAAGATTGTATACAACAGACAAAAGTGTAAGGAAAATACAATAAACAAAAAAAAAACAAATTCAAAATAAATCCCAAAAACAAATCTGTAGTTTGTAAGGGGTAATTTCTTAGGTATTATATTTTTGGAAACACAGGTTTAAATAGCTGATGCACATTTGCTGTTTTGTAATACTGTCGAACATCTTCAGTTTGGTTTATAATTTAACCACGCATCGTCTTGCAAACGAACAACGCTTGCAAATTATTAAATTTTATTGTCAATGCGTGCTTTGTTAAGAAAGTTCATCGAGCGCTTCTTCATTAATTTTAGGTTTTTTTTATGATGACCATCATTGGACCGTACTTCTTCAAAGACGATGCGAAGCGTAACTTAACTGGGAATAGCAAAAACAACCAAGTCTATCACAGTGCTGTAGTTTATACGACCCGCTCCTATTCACATTGCAGGGTATAATGCACTTGGGGATCAGGAAATACAAAAGGAACAAGTTGCAATAACTAACAAGAAAATTCTTTGACAGTCCCGGAAGTACGAACTAAGATGGATTCGTTGCCAGGGAACATGCTAGTTGCCACATGCCACATGCCACTCGAACCCTGACCCTCCTCCCACCAACAACTACAACTACTTTAAACCGTATTTAAAAATGCAACAAGCAACGCGATTCGCTGGAAGTGTTTGCCAATTGCCCTGCTCTGTTTTCCTGCTGCTGCTTTGAAAACGGAGCACAAAATCGATAGAGCAAACCAAGAACAACAACAACAAAAAAAGAAGCAAACAAAAAGCATTCCGAAAACAGCCCACTCGGAGGTAAATTGCAGTGGCGGGGGGAGAGGGTTGAACAGCCAAAAATGCCAAACAAATTGATTGGAATCGAAAACGAAACGTAAACGAAAACGATTCATATGATTGACTGGCTGACTGATGGACGACGGCCAATATGATGGGGTATATACGATGGCAGTAGGATGAGACAGCCAGAGAGAGAGAGAGAGACGGAAGAAGACTGAGCATTTGATGGCGTCTGATGCTCGCCATTGATTGCATGTTTTAAGGCCCTAGCACCTGCCATCAGCCTCCATGGCCCATATGAGTTTGCAGCCCATGAAAGTCAAAAATGTTGCACAGCATTTAATTTGATTACTGCTAGAGAGCAGCCACTGTGGCAAGTCGCAGTGGGAATACCCTATAAAACATACCCTAAAAAAGCTAAAGCTTATATAGGTTTCTCTGCTATCATGCATAGGAATACTTAGCAATGAGTTCTATATACAATAAAGCCCTCACTGCTTTTCCTCTTCTCTATAGCAGTTATACCCTTTTCAAGAGTACGACAAAAAATGTACTTTCACATGAAATGACATTCATTTTGATGAATGCAATTACGCAACGACTTGTGCCTTAAAATTTATTTGTCCTGCTGATGTTCTTGTTCTTGTTGTTGTTGCTGTTGTTGTTAGCGACATAGAAAATGCATTTTGCATTATTTGTCGGCCATTGCCCGAAGCTGGTGCACAGTGAATGCGTTGCCATACACAGCGAGTATTCAATTCGAATCGAATAGAACTGAATTGAATGCCATTCAAAATGCAACCAGCAGGCAGCGCACACACACACACTGCACTACGCACACACACAGTGATTTAACTTGAATTGACAGAACCTCTACTCGAATTGAATCGTATCGACGTGTTTATTCACTGCATTTCCTGTTGATATTCAACAGCAGCAGCAACAACAACAACAACAACAACAACAACTGCCAATCGGCCCGGTCCCGGTACCCGTCCCGTCCCGTTCTATCGTGTCCTAACTGCATCCCGTAGTGTCGCGCTAAAAGGAAACAGGAAGCGCATTTGCAGCGCCAGAAGTTTCTCCCATTGATTTTTGTCACTTATTGTTTGCTTTCCTCTCCCTCTTCCTCTCTCTCTCTTTCTCTTTCATTCTCGTTTGTTGTAGAAATTTAATGTTTAATCTCTTTCTCGTTTGGCAGTCTCAAGTTTTGAAGCATTCCCTGCATGCCTCACTGGACTGAGCTCCCTTCCTCTTTAGCATTTTGTACTTCCTTCACTTGCTACTTACCTTGACGATAAATTGAAGGTGCCAACAGCTATGACAGCCCTTCAAATTATGTGGGTATTAAAAAGTATTTCCTTATTGAAAAGGCTGCTGAAGAATATCTTTAAAAACTTGAGGCCGTCACTTTAAATTTTCCTTTCACTTTGTCAACTCTTTATGCGTTAGCTTCTCTGTCCTTCCTTGAAGGGTATCTGCGAGTCGCGCACCACTCTTAAATTGGGCTCTCTTAATGCCGTTTGGCCAGCGATTTTAACTTTCATTTTATTATTTATGTTTGCCATATTTTTTTCCCATTTACCTTCCAGTTTTCCGAGCTTTTGCAGTTTTTAAAGCGCCTTCGCTCTGCTTTGTTCGCGCACCGCATGCAAACATTTTCTTTTTTTGTATCGGACCATGCCACGCCTACTGCACAACGAGTGCATGCAGTGAAGGCTGTGGACGAGAAGAAGATGAAAAAAATATGAAAAAGAATCAGAAAGCGAGAGAACGGTTGAAAAAATATAAACTAACAATGTTTTATGCATGAGCAAACCACAACAAAGCGCGTAAATGTCATTTCCCTTTCGCTAAAAGGATACTTTGAAATTGAAATTGTGGTATTTTACACACAATACACACTAACACAGTACACACACACACACACACATGCAGCCGCTCATATGCAGTGGGGTCGAAGAGCAAACCAAGCGTCAGCGTAGCGCCTTTGCTGCAGCTCCCACAAGCACCGCAAGTTCTTTCGCTTCGTAGCTTCCAGGGAGGTCTGAGTTAGGTTAAGATACCCTATGACTTCATATGATACCCTATGATGCCCTCAAGATACCCCCTAAGATACCCCAAAATACATTTAAACACCGCTTGTTCTTGCGCTTTGTAAGTTTTGTAGGCAGTCGAGGATGTTCTAAGTTATGTAAGAGTATAATACACTACGATACCCCCCAAATACCGCCAAGATACCCACAAGCTACCCTCAAGATACTCCTTCTACTTCCCTAATGCGAAATTCTCGAAAGAAGAACCTGCAATACTGTATTCCTCTTTAGTTTTCTTACATTTCTTCCTTGCTGTGCTACCTCTCACCCAGTTCTGAGTTATGTTAGGGTAAAATACACTATGATACCTTCCAATTACCTACACTACTACTACTACACTCAAGATACCGTCAAGATACTCTCAACATACTCTCAAGATACTCCACACACAAAATATGTTGCAAACTTCCATGTTTGATGAAAGTTTTCTTAAGAACCTGCAATACTGTATGCTCTTCAGTTATATTACACTACTTCCTTGCTGTGCTACCTCTCACGCTCTGCCTTTGCATTTACAGGGTATATAAGCAGGCAGGGGAAAAAAATCAACTAAGCCACAGAGGCAATTGACGATGGCGTTGTCGATGGCGTTGCCTGATTGCACAACTGCAAGTTGCATGCTTTGTGGCTAATTACGCTTGACAAAAAACGAGAGGGTGTTTGAAGGGGCACCTCCCTACTTCCCCTCTTTCCCCTCTCTCCTCCCTTTCACTGCCACTCTCTTCACAGCCTTGTGCTATCCACAGCATAAAAGTTTTTGCCATGCAACAGGAAGAACATTGCACAAGCAACTAGAGCAGAGGCAAAGAAGACGTCACGTTAATAGTGGCATTGGCATTGAGTAGCCACCCTTCTCTTCTCCTACCCATTCCTCCTACCCTCTCTCTGCACACTCCCTTTGGAGCAGCATAAATAATTCAAAACTTTGTCTTGCAGTCCTTCGATATGGCGAAAGGTCAGCAGCGCACAGCAAGAAGGGGACACACATTTTTATTCTCACTCATATTTTGATAATATCAGAGAGTTTCTCTCCAAGTTAACCGGAAATCCTGCTAAAACTATTCACTTTATTTTTTGTAGTTGGCCACAGCTTACAACTTTATCGGCTCGCATTACCGATTGTTTAACTTGCTTTGACTTTTGAAAGCTGATTCGATAAATCCTCGGCACATCGTTATGAAATTTGTGTGCAAATTGGGGAAAATTGCCAAAAATATCCAACTCTGAACGGGGCCAAAGTCTCCAGCAGCTCAGGACTACTTAGGAATACTGAAATATTCATATGTGTGTAGGGGGAGGGCAGCAGGGGCAGGTCGGGGTTCAACAATTATGCAACGAAATGCAAATGGAAATAAATTGGAATGAAAAACGGCAGCAAATGAAGGCTACGATTTGCATTGTTTTTGACATTTGCATTGCGTAGCGCGGGAGATTGGGGAAAGGATTGCAAATTGGCCTAACCAAACCGCGATGCGTATGAACGAATGAACAACAAGAGCAACAAGAACACCAATAACAGCAAATCAACAAAGGCGCGAATTTGCGAGTGCTGCAGACCCAAGTGTAGCTCTCGCTGTCCGAATTTTGGGATACGGGATTCTCTGCCTGGATTCTGAATGCGGGCTTAACCGCCATTTGCCACAGGCTGCGCACCGAAAACTTTTGCCAGGAGACAGTGAAAGGAGGAAGAGGCAGCACTACAGCCAAATGAGCGCTAAAAGTTTGTTTTATGTGCCCGTTGACGACGACGATGAGGATGAACGACGACGACGATGACGATGACGACGGGGACAACAGGATGGTTGGCAACAGCAAAGTTCAATTACGGTCAGCAAATTGTTTCGCAATTTGAAAACACATTTTCATAGTTTTTACGCTGACAGACCGAAAAAAGTAGGCCCCTATTACGGGGCAACAGGCAGCTAAAGATGAAGCTGAAGCAACAGCAGCATGCAGCAAACGTTGTGGAGAGGGAGGGAGAGGCAGAGGTGGTGAGGGGGGCTGGGGAGGAACGTAGCGGATGCTATAAATGCCCACGAACGCTGCCGCCAGCCGCAAAGTGCGCAATGAGCAGAGCTGGCACAAGATTTTAATCACGATTTGCGCATATTGCGTAAAATTGAATTTCAAAGTAACCAAAAAGTTTCTACAGGCTCAGTATTTGTATGAGTGTGTGTGTGTGTGCGGGAGTGTGGGTGTGTGTATGCGTGTGTTAGGGCTTTATAATGACGACAGTTACAATCGTTAGACGGAGATGGCAATGCGTTTGCATGCCCCACTCGAATCGTCAAGCTATTTGCCTCGACTTAATTGAGGCTTCGCTGCCAGCAACTGCAATTGCAGCAGGCAGCAAGGGAAGAGGGGAGAAGGGAGGGAGGAGCAGACCAAGCTGTCTGCCACGCTTACAACACTAAGTCTTGCCATGCTACACACAATAATCTCTTGGCTGCTGGACGCCCACGAGCAACAGCAACAGTAGCAGCAGCAGAAGCTCTGCTGAAGTTGTTGTCCTTCTCTCCCTGCAGCTGTTCCTCCTCTTGCTGCCACTTCGCCTGCTGCATCCTTTGCTACTCCATCGCTTTTGCTCCTCATTGCACACTCGAAGAAAGCGCACAACTTTTTTCGGCCAAATCAAGTGCAAACTTTAGCGTTAACTTAACCAAACTCTAGCAAACTCTTTATGATATATGGCTCAAAAAGTTTGCAGTTTTTCAGATGAATGTGTGAATCTTTTTGTATCTTTAAGATACATACACAAATCACCGCGTTAAAGTAAAGCAAAAACCAGAAATAAAGGCTACGAAAGCTCTATACTCTTGCAGGTTCCTATATCATCCGAACCATAATATAATATATATGTGATATACTATATAATAGTGCAGGATTGAATAATATTGTGTACATTCAATATTATGTCTAACTTTAATTGACACTTATAATTCAGTTAGTTTCTAAAACCAAAATTTCTATTTATACAAATACCTTCATTTCGACCTATTGTTCCAATGGCAGCTATATGTTGTATGGTCCAATTTTAATGAAGTTTTATACGCTTATATTATATACCTATATACATAAAAGTGTGGTATAGTAAATTTGGTTGTACCATATCGACAAATAACAAAAATCGGCCGATAGTTTCTATGATAGATATATGATACATTGGCTCGATCCGACGCATCCCGACTTATTCAACAGCTTCTAACAATCGGAAGCATGTGTGCCACTTTTATCAATACAGTTGTAAAGCTGAGAGACTAGTTTGCGTTGCAATATACGGACAGACAAACAGGGCTAGTTTAATTCCTCTGTTGATGCTGAATCAGAATTTATATACTTTGTGACGTCGGAGATGTCGTCTAAACTGCATTGCAAACTATTGGCAAAAATAAATATAATAAATAGAAGAACGGCCGTATTACCAAGTGAAGTTCAATGTGGACCACAAACTCCACTGAGTTTTGCGCAGTGCATGCTCCTAAGTAGTTGCAGTCACGAATGAAACACGACTCCTGTTCATGCTGTTCTTGTTGCTGCTGTTGTTGCCGATGTTATTCCTCTTCGTGTTGCTGTTGCTGCTGTTGTTGTTATTTTGTTTGAAAAAGGTTTTAATTTAATTTAAAATTCATGAGCTGCAGCGTCTCCGTCGTCATCGTCGCGACTTTAAGTTGTTGGCCAATCTGCAAATTGAATTCACGTTGAAGACGCGCTCAGAACTCTCAAATGAAACTGGAACAACATTTAAGTAGGTTTATTTCGGTCTGGCGCAAATTGAATTTAGACTTAGGTCACAGATTGTGGCACGTTCTTTTTTAATATGCCACATCTAAAGGCATTGTTCTCTCCACACACACACACACACACACTCTCTAGCACACACTCATAAATGTTATATACAATTCAAGTGTGTCTATGCGGCGTATGCGTAATATTTGCACTTTTAATTTAATATTCATAAGCAGCAGTTAATGAAAAACACTTGTAGTCATTATTAGCCCCAAGCAAGCGCAAGCGAAGCCCTTCGGCAATGCGTCGCATGCGTCCTTTAGTGTGGCACAGTGGAGCAAGAGCAAAGAAATCCTCTTTAATAGCAAACTGAAAGCAAAGCGGAAACAGCTGTGTGTGGAACTTGGCAATGCATAAATCTATAGGAGAAATATGTTATGATATACACTCATAATATACATATATATATTTGCCATTTATCATATGTATATCTTTTCCCTCCTCTCACCAGTGTGCGTGCGGCCGTTGCCTTTTCCCCATCGCTGTGCGGCATAATAAAATGTCAAATATGTTTGGCGCAATTTAACCACAACACAATCTCCTCCAGCTTCAGCTATAGCGCTGCTGACTCGCTCCTGAAACGGCACTCAACGACGCTTAAGGACACTTAGGGACGGTATTCAATGCCGAGCATGCGGATGAGTGTAAGTACAAGCATTGAGAGGATGTGGCACGCGGCATGGCGTGTGGCATGTGGCAGGTAAAATGGCAAACGGGATTCTCTGTGCCGGGTTTAGGTTACACTTACACATTGCCTGCTGCTGCTGCTGTTGCTTTTGTTATTAGCATAAACGGGCTACGTGCCTCAAGTTGTTGCAGGCTGAAAATAGGCAGAAGCACAAGAGAGAGAGGAAGAGTGGGGAGTGGGGAGATCTTCTCAAGGTAACCGCAAAAGGTCTGTAGAAGTCAATCTATTGATTTTACTTGGCATTTCTCACGTACCTAACAAATCGAAGGTCCGAGACAAAGGATAAACGACCAAAGACAAAACACGACATTCCAACGAGGTGCGAGTGTGTATATATGTAGTGTGTGTGTGTGTGTGAGCGTGCGCGGGTGATGACATTGCATGCTACTCGAGTTGCGAAAGGAATTTGCCCCCCGGCAGGCAGAAGGGGAATGTAGGGGGGACGGACTAAGGGCAGTCAGCCGGGAAGCAGTCAATAAAAGTCCACTTGAATTTCAGCTGACATCTCAATTATTTTTGCTCTTACGCTGTGGCCCACATTGCCGCAGCGAGAGTAAGAGAGAAAGCTTGCACTGCCTTTGCTTTTTCTTCTTCTTCTTCTTCTTCTTCTACTCTCAAGATGAGCCACCTGAAGCATCGTATCGTTGTGGGGGTCTCAAGGTCTCAAAGGCGACATTTGCGTGTCAAAATAATTAAAATTACATTACGCATTTCACATGGCGTGTTTAATATTTAATCGCTTCGTCTCCTTCTCTCTCTTCCTATGTCTCTCTGACTGCAAATGCAATTCAGCTTCGACAGTTAGTCTTGTTAATTAATTATTAAGCCCTACCGAGCTGAACACCTACCCTGGACACCTGGGTAAGTCCCTTGGGATGCGCACACAAATCAAAGCGAGATTCAAGATTAACGCACAATAAATAAAGAGTCCAGCTAAAAATACCTACCTAGCTAGACATTTTTTGGCTAAATTAAAGCCAAGATTTGCTTATAAGATTCTCTACAACTTTCTACAAAATTGCATCCGTTTTAAGCGCATTTTTGGGTAGAAAACATTTAATTTTCCATTTAAAATAATTTAATAAAAAATGTTTAAATTGAAGTGAAAGCGAATTTGCCGACGCTGGTCTGCAATTAAGGCAGAGAACACGGAATGCGACAAGGAAATTCGTGGGAAACTCTGTAGAAATTCAGCAAGAAATCTGAGGTAGACTGCCAAGCAAACAAGGCGGGTGTTTTATATGGTTTCTTTCTCTTCTTTTTTGTTTCTTTTTCTCGTCTCGGCTAACATTCAAAACGACCAAACTCATTTGACCAACTTAAGTTGATTACGCCTAAAGAGATGAGCCGCGAGGCGCGTCTAGAAAGGGGGTTAGGGTAAGTAAGGGAACAGGGACAGATATGGTGAAGATGGGAAGCTGCGACAGGAATCCTGTTACAGCAATAACAAACAATTCATTTCGTCAGTAGAGTTGTGCGACGCGGATTTCTTTGCTTATGCCAAATCCACAAGGGGACGACGAAGTGGGGAAGGTAAAGAAGAAGGAGAAAAGGAAAAGGAATTCTGTGAAGCTGGCATAATCTGCGCGCTCAACGCGCCTCTTTGCTTATTTGCATAAAATAATTGAAAGGCGAAATTTAAAAGAATCAACAAAAGAAAACGAATGCAGAGAAGACAAAGCGAGACAAGGCGAAGGCGAAGAAGAAGCCGAAACAGAGAGCAAAGCAAGGCAAAGCGAAGCGAATCACTTCAAACGCGAATATGGAGAGGACCAATCAAAAAACCGTTGTAACAAGCGGTCAAAGTGCACTAATTACTTGTGCATGCTCTGTCCCACTGGAGTGCAGCCTAAAGCAGATGATGATGATGATGATGATGATGATGACGATTCCGGTGATGATGGGTATCCTCGTGGGCGTCATTTGGCATTTTAATTGGTCGCCACGCCCGCACAACGAGCACGCAACGATGACTATGACGACTACGACGACTCGTCCTCGTTGATGTAATATAACTGCCTGCTGATTGACTAATTGGCCAGCCTCCAGCTACAGTTGCCCCCCTCCAGCTCCTGCTACCTCCCCTCTTCTGTGTGTTTGTGTGCGATGTGCCAATCATTCGATTTGTGTTGCATCCTTCACATGGCAATTAATAAACGGGCAGAAATTCAATTAAATGGAATTAAATCTGGCATACCTGTGTCTCCTACAACCCCCCCCCATCTCCCCTAGCCCGCCCCTGTCTACAAGTGTCCATGCGCCTCAATTAGCCCACACCAGCATAGAACAGTACAGACCAGACCAGAACAGACCAGAACAGCAGCTTGAAATGGTCACGATTCACTGACCACGCCTCCCCCCTGCCTCCGTACTAACGCCCCCATGCCAGTTCAATTGAGTTACCTTTGTGCGAAGGGAGATTGGAAATTGAGGATTCAGGATTGTGGTGGGGATGAGCGAACATTACAATCGCATCACGTCAACAAAAACCCGCACTTGCTACACCCCAATTAATTGATACGAGCTACGACACACACACACACTGCAAGAAAAGCAAACTAAACAAATCGAGACGAAGCTGTTTAATAACAAGTAACAAAATCAACAGTTGAACCTTATGATTCCCAACAGCAAATTCCTGCAAAGACTACAAAACTGGATTTACTTCTGTGTTTAATGTCCGATGAGGTTGTTATCTGGAGCATAGATTCATTTAATATTCATCTTTGTGTATGTTTGTAACAAAATTAACTGTCGAACCTTATGATTCCCAACAGCAAAGACTACACAACGTTTACTGGATTAGCTTCTAATGTAATCTAGTTGAGGTTCTAATTGAGAGAAGAGATTCACTTGTGTATTCACTTATAACTCAACCGTAAATAATAATAAAATAGTGTATTAAGTGTTATGTATATTCACTTATTCGCTAGTTTATTTCTCTCAGTGCACATGGCATGCTTAATGGCAACAGAAACGGAATGGCAGACGGGACAGATTGAATCGAAAATCGACTGAGAATCAAGCATCAAATGCCAGGGCAACTAGCCAGTAGACATCTGGATAAATACGCGTCGAGATCAACACCTCAGCTCACCTCCAAGCGACGCTTGTCACTCGCCAATTGTCGTTTTCATCAGCCAAATTGGATTCAACTTCGAACAAGAGAAAGGCAGAGGTAAAAGAGAGACAGAGAAAGAGGCCTGATAGGGGAACTGAGCAGGATAAGCTCTGCTGTTTACCGAGTAGAGGCACAAGTTCCGGCAATGTCTTTGTAATTTCTCCAAAGCCCCAACACACGCAAACGCCCCAAGCTACAGTTCTTTCTCTCCTCCTCTTGCTCCTCCTCTCTGACAGCGTCCAAAAATAAAGAGCAGGCGACAGGTAACGGCAGGTAAACGCATAACGCAGCAGGTTTTAATTATGCAAAGAGCTTGCTGAAAGACGCTGATTGATTGTCGACTCAGCCAGCGCGTGCTGACGCTGATGATGAAGCTGACGATGAAGCCGAAACTGAAGTGGAAACTGTGCAACTGAAACCCACAACTGGCAACTGAAGCTGAAAAACAATTGGGGATGCGCCGACGACCGCGGGTGGCCCAAAGGCGACGCTCCACTTGGAAGCATTTATGAATAATGTTGCTGTCGAAGAACTGCTAAAGGGTTGCATGCCACGATGCTACACGACAGACACCTCTACTTCTCTCTACTGTCTTTCTCCATACTCCCTCTCTCTACCACCTTTCTTCACACTGCCTCTCTTCCCTCCTTCTGTCCACACGCCCTCTGTCCTTTAGTAAGACTCTTTGGCACTATCGATGTCGCTTCCCCTTTTGGTAAATGACAACAATGTCCATTAAACTTATTGGACAACCTTTGCCATCGGCTGCAGCAGCATCGACGGCGATGCAACATCATCATTCCTGCAACCAAGTGGCACGCTCTAGTGTCTGGCAATACGCTTTATACCCTGGGCTGGTAAAAAGAAAGGCTTTATCAAACAAGATGTAAACGACAGTTGGCTGGCATTTAAGCAGTCATAATCTCTTCGTATTCGACTAATTTACAAGTATTATGTCAAGGAATTCATTGATTTTAACAATTTTCCATGCTTCCTCCTTATGAAATTATAAAGGTTCCATTCTGATTCCTTTAGTAGTCATAATTTGATCAAAAATCAATAGATTTATGATAATGTTTAACATCATTGTTTGATTCTGTAATTAAAGAGTCCTACAAACGTTAAAATTGTGGGCGGGATTCCATGCTGCCCTCTTTAAAAGGTCTTAGAGTTACATCTAAACTTCCAATAATCATTACTATGCAGAAAGTCAATTGATTTTCATTCGGAATATCAATTTGTGGATCGTTAAAGTTCTATATTCATTCTGTATTGAAATATATGCTCCAAATATAAAGGACCTTTACTCCTACCTTTTACAGGGCACCGTCTATTCGAGCTTGCCTGTTCAGTCTCATGCACATAGCTCGTTAATGGCTGCTCTCTTGGGTAAAAGTCTTTTGCAACTCTGGATTGTGTGTTAAAACAAACCGATTCTCAGGTTGAGCAAACCATGAAACTCATACGCATCCATTTAATTTGAAACACACACAGTTCGCAGAAACCTCAGTGGAAACGGGAAATGATTGAATGGCTCTTTGACTGGCAGTTGGCATTAAAAAACGTAAAGAATTTCAAGTGATAATCTCTGGCACGAAAAGAAGAACGAGTTGGTTTCTTATCGAAAATGCATGCGCTGAAATTGGATTTGCCGCAAGCAGAAAACAACGTCTAATTCTGCAGGCACTTTCAGTAGGGACTTCTTCTAACAAGTTTCAAATTTCCTGCCTTAGCGCCCTACTTCTGACTCCTTTCCTTCACCGTAGGCTGCCCCTGACTTTGTCGTAAGTCCGCACACATCGTTGCACATTTATTTCCGGCAAATTAGACTTGGTCTGGCTCGGGCTCTGACTCTCTACTGGCCTGGCCACAAGCAGTTTTCCCTCTTAGCAAGCAGCTTTTCGTTACCGTTAACAACGAGCGTTGACATTGCTCATACGCCCCGTCAGACGATGGCCAATACTACTCCTCGCTCAGCTGCTGCCGGCCCCCCAAAAACCGTCGTCAATACGAAAACATAAAAATGATAACAGACAATTTATTGAAGCGCAGCCTCTCTCTCTTGGTGCCGGTTAATGTTCCGTTGTCCAACCACAGATCCTTGCCAGCACACACACACACACACTCACACAGCATGTGCCTGAGTGAGAGGGCAGTTCTTGGCTTGCTGCACAAAAGTCGGCAACACCAAACATAATCGAGGCACAGTGGGACAAGCATGCCTAAAGAAGTCAAGCAAATGTACAAGAATTCAACACTTCAAACTAGTACAGAATCTACAGTCATGTGCACAGCTAAAAATAATTGTATAGGCAACATTATAACTCTATTTTTATCGCTTTACGGCGCAGAAGAAGGCGTGGCAAGAAAGGACACTGTTACTATTAGCTGCGTGCAATATGCAGACATATTACCACCAAATTTGGTAGCCCTAGAACTTATAGTCACTGAGATCTAGATGTTTATACAGACAGAAATGGCTATATCATTGAATTCGTTCCTTTCGTTCTAGGGGTGTCGATAAGCATTACTTAAAATACTTAACCCACTACTCTCGACATGGGTATCTACTATTGGTATCTACTTCTGCCTGTTACACACTACAATACCATTCTATGTTTTGGTTAATTCACTTTCCAACTGTTGCTTTTGAAGCACTGTGCCCTTGTACCATTCCCCTAGCATTGCCCAATGCTGAAATCGGCTTCAGCTTCAGCTCATGATTATGATTATTATGATTTGTCGATTCCTGGCCAGTGCGTTCTCTATCTGAAGCTGTATCCGCATTCGCATTTGTAGCCACACTGACCAAACGACTGACAGACAGAGACGGACTGCCTGACTGAGTGACTGTTTGGTGCTTTAGCAGGCAGAAAGGGGAATGAGGAATCACCCTGTCTATTTTTCTCCCATTGCGGATGTTTATTTATTGCTCGCAATTTTTCGATTGTGTCTTGTGTTAGCCTATAGCATCTATAGATGCCTAGATGCCTAGCTGCCTTGCCTGGGTTTAAGCTTAAATTCATGCCTTGTATTTATTATCAAGGCGCACACTCATGAATCCACTCACAACAGACTCGCTGACAAATATGCGAGCAATGCGTTGCTTGCTGCCTTTGAATTCGAAGCTATTTTGCATGTTTTTGATTTTCGCTGGCTTATATTTCTTTGTGTGTAGTTGTTCCTGTGTAGGGGACTCTCCCCTGCTCAAGTAGCACCTGGGCAGTACCAGAGCCGAAAAAAGAAGATCTCACGGCCTCTTGCTCCCTTCAAGCAGCTTAGCTGCCAGCCGTGTCAATGGCTGTGTGCGTGCGAATTTCTTTCGTCGGCAGCTTAAGGCAGCAAGGTAGGAAGCAGGACCTTTTGCTCTTCCCTCTCTTCTACCGGCCTGCCTGCCTTCCTTCGGGCCACATTCATCACCTGGTTTCAGCTACAGCTGCTTGTGCCGCAGGACGCACGTGAGTATGAGTGCGAGTGTTAAGCAGACATTTTTATTTACGTTGATGGCCATAAACATTTGAATTACAATATAATATTTAAGCCCGCACCGAAGGCACACACAAAGAAGCAGCCCCAAAGCCATGAAGGCTTCCCTTCCATTTCACGTTGCCACTGCCTCCCTCTTTTTCCCTGCCCCCCACCTCCCCCTTCTTTCAGTCTGTTGAAGGATTTATGGCTGCCGCAAATCTACGCACAGCCACTTAATGCATTTTAATTTATTAAGCTGTCAATCCGTCAGCCAATCTCCCTTCCCTTCCCTTCCCTCTCCTACGCCCACGCACTCTCATTCAATGGCACGGTTTTTATTCACTTCACAAACAAGTGAGTGCAGCAAGTTCATTCAGCGACCACTCAAAAATGTTGTTAATTAACAAACCAATGCCAACTCGTATGGAATCCCTCATTGAGGTCGCATTGTTCCTGTCAATTGTCATTCAGTCTGTTCACACAGTAAATGCATATCTCTCACTCTCTGTCTCCTCTCTCTCCCTCTCTCTCTCTCTCTCTGTCAGCTTGTTTGGCAAATAAGCATTTATTCGTGTTCGCAGTCTCGCAGTTATGGGTTCCGACAGGTTGTGTGTGCTTTAATTAGATGAACACTCTCAAATGCAATAATAATCGCACTTAAACGGGTTGAGTGAGTGTGGAAAAATCCCACATACACTGACAGAAATTGCAGTTTAAGTTAACAAATAATATTTACACTCTCTAAACTAGAGTTCAGTCTTTCATTTGTTTTTCCAAGTGTACACAACGTCTGTTTAAATATGAGCAACAGATTATAACTTAATTTAAAGTTCAGATGGTCGAGGGGTTCTCTGTGTGTGTCTGTGTGTGTGTGTGAGTCTTTGTGTGTGTGTTTCCTTGTTTCCACTTTAAGTTTAATTAATATGTTAAGCCCTTAAAAGCCGCAACGGTGAACTAAACCCGAGACGAGGCAACAAAACACAATCCCAGCCCACATTTCCTGCTGCTGCTGTCGCTGTTTGCTGCTTTTGTTGTTGTTGTTGCTTTCCCAGCGTAAATACATAAACAAAATAAATGGCCAGCAACGAAGGGTCACGTAAAACAATGAACCAGTAAAGAGATTTATCCGCTTGGATATGATTGAAAAGCTATAAAGCTTAAAAATCGCAACGAGCTGAAAACATTTTGCAATTTGCAATTATTTAGAATTAAATTTCATTTCTGTTTGAATGTTAGTTTATGCACTAATCGAGTTGAGTTTTATGTTTATTGAGCTGCACACAGCAACAAATGCAAACAAACAGTTCAATCATGAGGGGGCAAATGGAATTAAAGTCAAATACGCGTGAGAAGTATTAAAATATTACAAAGCGTAATGAGGCAAACATGATATAAATCTCTCTTTATAATACGTATACGTTATATTTAAACACTGTTTGCCTAATGTACGTTTTAAAGTGTTGCCCAACACTCATAGGTAAACATACAGGCACACACGCACACATACATAGGCGCGCACAAAGAGAGCGGCACTCGACGTGGCTGTAATTTGACGCCGCTAAATATGCAACAGAAAATTTTAAATGCATTTCACGCAATGCGGTTGATGCTGTCGCTGTCGCTGCTGTCGCTGTTGCTGTTGCTGTTGCTATCTCTGTCGTTGCCACAGTCGCTGTTACAGTCGGCTTTGCTGCTTTGTTTTCCCTCTCTCTCACCCTCTGTCTGTCTCTGCCCACACTCAAAATTCTGCTGCGTGTCTGCGTGTGTCGTCAAGTGATGTGACTGCGGCTGTCGCCGTTAGTGTTGACATGGGCGTGGCACGGACTCCTACCACACCTCCCTAACTTGCTGGCAAATTTAGGCTTAACGCACACACCCACACACATACGCACAGACAGAGTAACACTGTAATGCTGCTGCTGCTGCACACGACACATTTCAAAAATTTGCAGTTATGCAAATTTCAATTAAACAACAGGCTCTTTTGCTGGCTCCGCTGGCTGCCCCTCTGCCACTGCCTGTGCTGGCTGCCCCTCTGCCACTGCCTCTGCCGGCTGGCTGCTGCAATTTGCCCTTTGTTCAACATTTTTATCAGCCGACTTTCACGCTTATCCCCCAACATGCAAATGTCCTGCCAACGGTCAGCAGAGCCGACACCAGGCGTGATTTATTCAATTGGTTAAGTGTGCCTGCTGATGCTATGTGCCTCTGTATGTGTGTGAGTGTGTGCCTCTGTGTGTGTGCTGTATGCGGTCGCTGTGGCCACAGGCAATTTGGCATATGCGGCGTATGTGTGATATTTAGAAGCTCATTTAAGCAACAAATCCACATTCGTTGACACGTCGCGCAACAGTACGAACTTGTTGCACTCACTGTGATGAGTTGTGTGTTCCCAGTTCCACTTTCAAACTGACCCCATTAGGACCGCACTGCCTGCCTGCCATAGATAATTCCATCACTGTGAAATAATGCCAAATTTATCTCAATTATCGCCGTCGAATACGCAAGTGAAAGCGAGTGTCAGAACAAGGCTGATCATTATTGGATTTGCTTTTTGGGTTTGCGGTTTATTATAAGGACATTAGCACAGACACAGACACTACATATACGGATTAGCAAGGAGCGACACACGCACGCACATGTCGTGCCAGCCAGAAGGGACTTTAACACTTTCCGCATTGGAATTGCAAATTTTGACAGGCTTGAGCAACTTGAGCCAGCAAAGAAAGCAGCACAAACAGCAACAACATGACAACAGACTCTCACACGCACACGCACTTCGACACTTCCACATGAGGCAGGCCAACATCAAAAAGGTAGAGATGCCCAGTCGGAGCCAGCTGGTATTTAACATATTGCAAAGCCCAAAAACTAAAAGAGCAGAATTAAAATTCAGCCCACTTTGACAGACGAAACGACGAACCAAGCACAACGAATAAATTAAGTTGAAATTCGTTTTTATATTTCAGGGGGAGAAAGAAAGGGACTAAGAGGGGGTGGGAGCGAGGGAGAGGGTAGAGGCACCCTCAATGCATGTGGAAATGTCCTCAAGCTGAATTGTTGCTTTTATTGCACGTAAATAAAGTCATAAAGTCATCATTACACGCTTGCCAACAAGCAATGACACAGTGGGAAGGGGAAGGGGAGCAGCAGCTGGGGTCAGAGGACAAAGGACATCTGTCGTGGCGCATTGTTAAATGCAAAGGACACAGTTTTGTGGCCGCGATAAAAATTCGAAAATGTGCGCAAATTACTTAAAACATATTAAAAAACGGGCACACCCCCTCCCCTCACTCCCTCAGTTCCCCACGCTGACTTTTTGCGCACACTGTAACAGAAATTAAAAAACTCTTCACAGACACGCAGAAACATGAACGCATGAAAGTGAATTCCTTTCTTTATGATATTTCTTCTTCTTGTTCTTTCTCCTCCTTCTCTCCTTCCATCTCCCTCTTCAGCGCGCAACAGGGCAAAAGTTTTATGCACTTTTATGGGCCCATTTTGTCATTGCAATTTGCCAAATTTGTACAAAGTTTCAAGTTTGTTATTACACAGTTATAAGCCTCGTTATCTTTAAGAACAAAAGTAATACAATTACTTGCAACAACTCAGCTCAAAGCAAAAATAACAATATTCTTTAATATTTGCAAGCAAGAGTAATTGATGAGTGAGAGAGGAAAACTTGCAATTGTTATGGTGTGAGTATGTGTGTGTGTGTGTATAAATGCCAGCAAGTTTTTGCATGCCGAATTGCCTCTTAAAAATGCAATCCATATAAAATGCTTAACTTACCTTAGTTAGCTAATACTTCAATTATTAATATTTGCAATATTACATTTATTTAAACCACTTACACTTTATACAACTTTAAATTAAATTCTTTACTTGCTGCGTCATTTATAATTTTCGCGGTCAGCGCGCGGTTGCAACTCACTATATATCGATAATAATGGGCAGCACTGTCGTTGAGCTTTGCCATTGGCGATAGTATCGAGTAGTCTATGCTGTGTCGCATTGTCCAGCACTGCCATTCGGTTACATGACCATCAAATCAACAACACAAACAGCTGTTGGCGGCGTGCCGCATTTAAGTTATTGAATAATGTTGCAGAATTTGTCGCAAGTGCTGCGTCGGCAATTCGCCAAGGCGGCAACGCAAGCCAAGCCAAAGGAGGCACAAACACAGATTAAGCCACTCATCACCTGCCGACGAACACAATTCAATCTGCTGCAGCATGAGCGAGCGGATGCCAAGTTCGGCACGCTGCCACTGTGCTCCAAGGGCTGGCTGCACAACAAGTCCAAGGGGGATCACTTCACACTGAATCCCACTGTCAGTCGGGAACAGTTGCAGGCAGAGATGCAGAGCTTGGAACAGTTTCTGGCCACAGGAGAAGTCAAACTGCACGAGACTCTCCTCCAGAATCTGCAAACGGAGCTGGGCATAAAAAAGCTGACAGGAATCCAGGCGCAGGCCATCCCCATTGTGAACGCCAGCTTCCATGCACTCATTGCCGCCGAGACCGGTTGTGGCAAGACGCTGGCGTATCTGTTGCCCGTGATCAATCGCAGACTGCAAGCAGAGCGACACGAGCGGAAACTGAACACGCCCACTGTGCTGATCCTCACCCCGGGACGCGAACTGGCCACACAGATTTCACAGATTGCAACAAAGCTGTGCGCGGGCACCGACCTGAAGGTGAAGACGCTGCTGGGCGGCAAGACGAAACAACTGATGCTGAATCCGGACTTCGAAGAGATGGACATATTGGTGGCCACGCTGGGCGCAGTCAGCAAGCTAGTCACCACAGGCGTCTATCACATGGACCAAGTGCGGCATGTGGTGCTCGACGAAGCAGACACACTGCTGGACGACTCATTCACGGACAAGCTCTGCTACTTCTTGAGAAGATTTCCCGTAAGTTTTGAGGCTTAATCTTCAATGCTTTCCCATCTGCTAAACGGCCTTTCTCTCTCTGTCTTTAGTTCCACAAGAACCACACGCAGGATGCCCACATAGTGGGCACACAGCTACTGCTCGCCTCGGCCACAATGCCCACAAACACACGTGAGATACTCCAGCGCGTCATTGATGTGAAGACCATACGCGAGGTGGTCAGTCCCCAGTTGCATTACCTGATGCCACATGTGACGCAGAAGTTCCTGCGCATGTCCAAGGCAGATCGCCCTGCCAACCTATTGATCTTGACCAAGCAAGACCTGAACAAGCGGCGTCCCCTGATCGTGTTCAGCAACAAGTCCACCACCAGCGACTACGTCTCCATCTTCCTCAACAACAATGGCATCAATTGCGTCAATCTAAATGGGGATATGTTGATGAAGATACGACTTGGTCGCTTCGAGCAGTTCCAGAGTGGCAATTGCGATGTTCTCTCCACCACAGACGTGGGCAGTCGCGGGCTGGACACGACTAGAGCACGGCATGTGCTCAACTATGACTTCCCCCTGCACGTATCCGACTACATACATCGTTGTGGTCGCATTGGACGCGTGGGCAGCTTCGATAAGTCGCTGGTCACGAACTTTATTTCATCCCGGCGTGAAATCGATGTGGTACAGCGCATCGAACACGCTGCACGCACTGGCGGACTGCTGCCTGATGTGAATGCCAACATCAAGAACATCATCAACAAACGTATTCTGGAGGAGATGAAGGAGGCGGGCGTGCCACTCCCCCAGGAGGAGGCCTTCTAATGACCCTTAGATTAAGTAATAAACTTGTGATTGAATCTATACTACATTTATTACTGCTGCCTTAGGTCAATCATTGTCCTAGTCGAGTTCAGATGCGCAGATAGTGGTAGCCACTGGTGGCCGCCACACGCCGCACATTTGTGAGTTGCTTGAAGAGTTTCCGCTTGGCGATGAGTATGTCCGAGTGCACAATGTCACTGCCGCCGCCATTGGTCGAGGGTGAGTCCATGAAATGTGCGGCAGCCACGCCCTTTGGCTTGAGCAGCACTGGGCGACAGCCGGCGAACTTGAAGCGTATTGTGCCAGCGCAGTTGAGTCTCAGATTCGGCTGCACCAGTTCGGGAAATGCCTCACAGAGTGTTGGCTTTGGTTTGAGCGCTTTGCTGGGATCATCGCCGTGACACATTGCCGCTGCCAGTGTGCTCCACTCCAGACGCCGCACGCCAGGCTGAGCCTCTAGTCTGTAAGCTGGTTGTCTAGCCTGCACATAGCGCTTGGAGATCATCTTCTCATAGGAAGCTGCAAGAAGGGACATTAGCTTGACTCTACAAGATCTAAAATGGTATCTTACGTACACACAAAGTGCAGCAGGAAGGGCTGCAGTGTACCAGCACCGCAGCCATATTCGAGCCACTCGTACAGATGAATGTCGTCCCGCCCACTGAGGAATATGGCAGCAGGCACCAGATCACGCCAGAGACTTTCAGGGATTTCATTTACATTCAGTTTGTAGATGTAGGGAAATAAACTCACGGAAGGCGTATTCCCCCAGTGCAATCAGTCCACGCACAGCGCGACTGATGTACTTGAAGTCTACTTAAAGGGAAGGAATATTAGTCACATCTTAGGATTACATGGAAGACCAAAGCCTTGCCTCTTTCGCTGCACACTTCGCGTCCCTCGAAGAATCTATCGAGACGGCGCTTGATTAGAAAGAGACACTCCGCCTGCAGGTAGCCACTCTGTGCGGCCATTTGGCCAATGGTTTCGCACAGCTCATCAACGTAGCTATTACCCACAGGACTGGCAAAGTAGCTGGACAAGTGTTGTGGCTCCTGCTGCACCTCATCGTTGCTGTCATCCTCCAGTTTGTAAATTGTCTCCTCATGTGCCGCATTGCCGCTGAAGGGAATCTCTGTTGCAGCTTGAGGCGCCTGCGGCTGCGACTGTGGCTGCTGCTGTTCAAGCTCTGTAGCCTGCGTGGAATACTGTTGTTGTTCGGTGTTGTTGGGCAAACCAGCCTGCTCCTCCTCCAGCTCCATTTTGACCTGAGACGACTGTGTCTCGGGCACTTTGATGGTCTCATAGGGCGCCATTAGCTGTGAGATGAGCACCTCGGCCAGGTGAAAGTACTCGGGCCGACATCTGATGTGATTCGCCTGCGCATTGTAGTTGCAGGCGCGTAAGAGACGCCAGCAGCGTTGACTCACTTGATCGTGTTGCCTGAAGGCGAGCAACTGCAGCAATTTGCTGACTATGACGCGATAGCAGGCACCCATAAAAGGGAGACTGAAAGGCTTCAGAGACGGCCACGTTCCGTGCCTTTGCCTCGCCATAGATGGCAGCTTATGGAGGAG
Organism: Zaprionus nigranus; assembly: GCA_018903425.1. NCBI lineage: Eukaryota > Metazoa > Arthropoda > Insecta > Diptera > Drosophilidae > Zaprionus > Zaprionus nigranus. The sequence continues at coordinate 1,674,409 of JAEIGD010000021.1, forward strand.
GGATAACAAGTGGATTACTCATTTGGCAGAATCGGCTGAGTGTGCTAGACTTACCCGTTACTAAACTCTGCACGTACTGCTTCAGATGATCCGTGTTCTTGTCTTCAATGGGGCAGATGCAATTGAAGTCCGCATCGTTTGGCAGCGAGAGGGAGATCTCCTTCTGGAACTCATCACGCAGCTCGAATATTTTGTCCGAGTGAAAGAAGTAGCTGCCATCGTAGTCAATGCAATCCCAGTCAGTGTCCATGGCACCCAGCATGGGCGGCACATCCGCATCCTTGAGCACCTCATTGACCAGATCGTAGGTGACTATGCCGCCCGAGTGACGCGAGTAGACCTTGACGTTCTGTTGAAAGTAGGAATATATAACTGGAAACCAGACTTGGAAATATTATAACGTTACGTTAATGAGTTCCCAGACTTTGTAGGAGGCATCCTCCGCCAGACGTGCGCAGACATCCTGCGACAATTCCACGTCTGTTTGATCGTGCTGCTCCCAGAAGATCTTAATGCTGCGCGGGTCAAAGCCAGCGTAACTCTTGTTGTGGTGGCCCTAAATAAGGGGGTAAAGAGGGATGAGTTCATTTCAAGCCTGATGCTTGTCGAATCCACTCACCACTCGGCTGGCATTGGCATTTGCGGCCGCCTCCACGCCGGCTGTGTGCCCGGCCACGGCAAAGGATGCATCGAAGAGATTATAGTTCCCTAGGCTAGTCGTGGGCGTTGTGGGTGTTGCTGCCAAATTCACCAGAGTGGGAGTGGCTGGCAAATTGCCCACTGTGGCACCACTAACAACTCCTGCAACTGGCGCTGCATTTTTGCTGCTTGCATCTTGTAATTTTGCATTTTTCGAACGCGATTTTGTTGATTTCTTGCTAACTTTTGTAAGTGACGACTTGTTTGGCTCCTCCGCGGAGCCACCGCCTGTTGTTTTCATTTTCTTTATTTGTTTATAAACAATTTACAGCACATCAATTGCATGCCAAACTTGCAGTAGGAAAAACAGCTGATTTGCGCGGACAATAGTTTGTGGCGGTCGGTCGATAACAATAACATGGTGCTCAATAATTTCCCCATGCAAATTTGCCTTTACTAATCGATACCTACCTATCGGCCTTCCAACACTGGCCAAACAACTGTTGATACCTTATCTCCGTTGACCTAACAAATTTGTTTAATTAAAATCGGCGAGGGCTGCGGTTAGGCTTATCCACCGTTATAAGATGGCAGAGGCAGCTAACGTACGTCAGAATCTACAGAACGTACCCTCGATATTTGAAATATCGGCCGCCGAGACCCTGGACAACCTTATCTACCCGGCGCTTAGCAAAGTGTTTGACTACTTCGGACTGCGATTGGACTTTAAGCTCTGGGGCAACCTACGGGTGCGCGAGGAGCTGTCGCCGGTAGTAACATGGATCCTACAGTATTTATACCTACGCAAGCGTGCCTCATCCTTTGGTGAAAGCTTCTATGGCCTGCAACGCACAGCTACAGCAACTGGCGAGATTCTCACCCGGCAGAAGCAATTCAGCTCGGCGACCCTCTTGACGCTACTGCCCTACATCGAGCGCAAGCTGAGGACGCGTAGTGCGCAGCACGAGGACACCTACACGTGGGAGGCACATCTGATCAATCTGTTCCACGTATACAATGCCTCGCGTGCGGTACACACATTCCTGTACCTAATAAAATATGCCTCCAGTCATTCCCCCCTATTCCGAGCCCTACGCCTGACACTGAGGTACCCCAGCGAACCACCCAAGGAAGACAAATGGACCTTCATATTTCTCAAGATGCTCGAGGTGCTCGCCTTCTTCTTGCAGTTCATTCAGTGGTGGTACTCGAATGACCAGCGACGCAAGCTAGGCGGCACCCTCCAGAATCCCCAGGCCATGCAGCAGCGGGAGCTGCCTCGTGAGCTGCAGGAAGCGCAACCAAAGAACGGCGAATGTCCCGTTTGCCTGATGAAACTGCAAACGCCAACAGCGTGTGCCGTGTCCGGCTATGTCTACTGCTGGAAGTGCATTGCAATGCACCTAAAGGAGCACGGCACCTGCCCCGTCACTAGCTACCCCATCACCGTGGACGACTTAGTGCGCATTTACGAATCGTAGTTTAGTATATAGAGAGGATAAATAAAGAGAGTATTCATTTGGTTAGGTTCTGTAAATAGAATCCCTTCTTGGCATTCCAGCACAAGTATAGCCAGTAGAAATCCAGATGCGAGCTCCATATGTAGCACATGACCGAATAGTTGACGATGTACTCGAAGCACGAGAAGACGGAGTAGGCTGTAAGCGAGAAATCAATGAAACGAAGGATACACTCTACCAACTCACCCAAAGGCAGGCAGTATTCGTTGTGCAGCAGATAGAAGATGATCATCCCCACAAAACAGGCGAGAATCAAACGCAGTAGCTTTCGCTTCAGCCGATAGGAACGCAGCTGATGGGGCTCCAGTGCATAGCTGGGATAACGCGCATAGCAGTAATTGAATGCAGTCATATAACCAGTCTGGGAGCACCAAATGGAGAGCACAGTCAGTACATGTAAGGAACTCCCTCCGGATGACTTCATGGACAGCGCCATGACAACCGTGCTGATGCCTTCGAGCAGCAACAGCGTCAGACAGATTGCACCCAGTTGGGGTAGACTACTCGGCACCAGGTGCCTGTAGAAGCGTGCATAGAACCAGGCAACAATCACACGACACATGAGAAACTCCAGTGTTACCATCAGCCAGAGAAGCTCATTATGCCTTGCAGCTGACGACACAGAAGGCAGCACGTTGAGCACCTCGCAGTGCGTGTACGTAGAGGCCCAGTAATCCGTTAGAATCGTTTCAATGATACACCAAGTCAGGGCCAAAGGCATTATACCGAATCCCAAATACAAAAAGTGAGACATCGAGATGCGCCACGTGGGAGCCAACGCGGGCTCATTTAGCTCGGTCTCGGGCAATAGTTTTATCGAGTCTGACATTATACAAAATGATTTTAAGCTTATATTTGATGAGCCGACTATGTAATTGATTTGTCGCAGTTAAGTTGATTCGGTTCTCTTTAAAAATTAAGTAAACTTTGAGCTTAAGCTAATACCGCATAGTATGTACAGTTGGAATACGTTCAGGGGGAGACGAAGAGTTTTAGAAATGCGTTAGATAAATTCCATGTTTAGAATCGCAGACCACGTTCAGGCCATAGAAGTCCCAACAGGCTGTTATGTGGTAGCCCATATTGGTCAGCACCACGATGTACTCGAAGAGCGCAAAGAAGGTGTAGACTAGGGAGAAAAAGAGAGAGAATTAAAGCGATCTGTGCTGGTCAAAGGTCTTCTAGATGACATACCTCCCGTCTCGCAGTGGGCATTGTGGCGCATAAAGCAATAGCCGGCTAAGCCGAAGGCAATTACATTGATAAGGAACAAATTACGCTTAAATCTCAGGGACTTTTCCTCATGCTCCAGCAGCACCACCTTGCGTGCATTCCTGTTTAACAGGTATGAGATCAGCATGTAGCACTCACTGCAAGCAATGAATACAATAAAGGAGTTCCGATGGATCTCGTAGTTATCTGCCGAAGTCCACAGTGAGAGGCAGAAGAGCGCAAAGTCCTCGATAACATTCAACGTGCAGGCGAGGATGCCAAACAGACGACGATTACGCCGTATGTGTTCCCTGTAATAGCCGAGGTACATTTTGGCCACTGCTAAGCGTAGTGGCAGGTGCAGGAATATCGCCAGGCGCCATACCGTCTTCTGGGGCTCGTAGTTACCGATGGCCGCCGACACCGATGGCAGGTAATTGGGCACGTCGCAGTGTGTGAAGGTGGAGCGCACAAAGTCGAACTTAAGGGACCAGAGCACGCAGAAGAAAAAGGCACCTAGGGGTAGGCTAACGGCGATTCCGGCCAACTTGGCAAATGATATGCGAAAGAAGACCTTTTTTCGGCTCGTTTAAACGCTCGTATTGGGGCAGCATGGCGAGCTGGAGGCGGTAATTGGAAATGAATTTGGCGGCCGTGGCGTCGCACACATAATTTATACGCGCCCAATTGTTGCTGTAACCGTTAACCTTTTATTAACTGAACACTCATTCTGCATCTTCGACATCGCGTAAACAATTGGTAAAGGCAGGTATGCTGCAAATGTTGCAAACTCCTTCTCCCACAACTCTATGCAAATGCCTATTCATATACTGTATATTCATTTAAAATAAATTATTTATTGCATTAGTATGTATACAGATTGCGCTATCTTTAAAATGATGCTTGTTGATCAGTTATTTGAAATCGAATTTTTTGCTTGCAACAGTATTGAACAGCATACCACGCACTCTTTTTTGCACAACTATCGGTATATTCCAATTCACTATCGATACATCGGCATTAAATTTGCGTGAGCATTTTCTAGTATGTAGGTCACGCCAACAATGCAAAATTATTTCTTATTATGATCCATGTCTAACTAACTAGTCTAACAGTTTTTAAGAAAATAACATAAATATTACTATTTACACACAGCTTTCGTAATTTAACAAACTGTTGTTACCCCAGACAGGAATATTATTCACTAATTATCGGATTGGAGCTGCATACCTAAAAAAGAATCGACAAGCCGCCACTTTGCTAAATGCCGATATCGATATATTGGCTCATGTTAAAAAAAACATTAGATCCGAAACAACGCGCTTTTTTATTGTTTATGCAAAAAGTACCGCATCGGCATGGACGTTATTTTAGCCAACGTAAACAGCCTGCAGTTCAAGGCAGAGCGGGATCTCATCGAGCAGGTGGGGGCCATACCACTGCCTTTCCATGGCATGGACAAGTCCATTGCGGCGGTCTGCAACTTCATAACAAAAAATGGACAGGAGTGCGACAAAGGAAGCGCTTGCCCATTCCGGCACATACGCGGTGACCGGACCATCGTGTGCAAGCATTGGCTGCGCGGCCTCTGTAAAAAGGGTGACCAGTGCGAGTTTCTGCACGAGTACGACATGACCAAGATGCCTGAGTGCTACTTCTACTCACGATTCAATGCCTGCCACAACAAGGAGTGTCCGTTCCTGCACATCGATCCACAGAGCAAGGTGAAAGACTGCCCCTGGTACAAGCGCGGATTCTGTCGCCACGGGCCCCACTGCCGGCACCAGCATCTTCGTAGAGTGCTCTGCATGAACTACCTAGCCGGCTTTTGTCCGGATGGACCCAATTGCAAGCACATGCACCCAAGATTCGAGCTGCCGCCTCTGACCGATCTCAGCAAGGATCAACTGCACAAGAAGCTGCCCACGTGCCATTATTGTGGCGAGCTGGGGCACAAGGCGAACTCCTGTAAACAGTACGCGGGCAGCCTGGAGCACCGCAACAATATTAATGCAATGGATCACAGTGGTGAGAATAATGAGGATGGAGTTCCCAACCATCCGCCTCCCGCATTTATCAAAATACCAACGCCGTTGGAAGAAATCACCTGCTACAAATGTGGACACAAAGGGCACTACGCCAACAAGTGCCCCAAGGGTCATTTGGCCTTCCTCTCAAATCAACATAGTCATAAGTAGTGCTAAGCTGTAAAGGTACATTTAGGAATTCAGTTACAGAGTAAATTCTTCCGTCAAACAATCAAACATGTGTGTCATACATTTCATGCAAGTATCGAGTAAGTATTGGATACATATTTCATAAAAAGGTCGTTATTTTTGAGCAAATTATATTTGGTCGTCTTTGGAATAAAAGACATTAATTTTTTCTTATTTATTTTATTAGTTTAAAAACTAAATAATGCCAATTTAAAAATGTACATATATTTTTAAAATTTAAACCCCACATTAAGTAATCGACCATAATATCGATTCTTTTAATGCAAGTGTAAGCAGGTAAGAAAGTATCGACTGCTTGCTACGCAGTTTACTTCTGCCACTAAGCATCGAACATATAGAGTACTGAAACAGCGGAACCCCAGAACACGAAATGTTTCACGAGTTAGTGATCGGCTCTGTTCGTTAGAAACCGCGAGAAGCACACAGCGGCATCAACTCAATCGCAGCGCGCTGGCAGCCTGAAGTCAATTTGCTGTTTAGGCGTCGAGAGCCAAGAGACTGAAGACACTGAGACTGTGGGCAAAAAGGATTTTTTGGCGGCAATAACTTTTAACATTTGAAAACATGTGTATTTATAATTCATTGAGTAGATAGATTAAATATTCATAATAATTTTATTTTTTGTAATCAAATTTGTAATATGAAAAAAAGTTGTGCAACAACTATAATATTTTTGTTTATGTTTTTACTAACTTTGACAAAATTTATGAATCAAAACTAAAAAATTCGGAATACATATATACATATATATTTACAAAATAAAATTATCCTCATTAAACAAGCCACATGTTTTCGAATGTTATACAATTTTCGCCCCAAGAGTTAATTTTATATTACAATTATTTACAGTTTTATTAATATTTGCTGTATAATTGTTTATATTTTTTATAAAGTAAATGTTCATCACGTCTATCTTACTATGTGACGCGGTTTGCGTTGTTCTGTTGGGCGGGCATTTTGTCACAAGTAGAAAGGGCGATGGTGCAGATTTGTCCCTTCGCAAAATGTAAATCTGAGTGGCACCAGGCTGTGGCGCGTTAGTTTGTGGTGTACTCTTGTATAATCTACATATGCATTCATCGTCTCCATCCTGTAAAAGTAATAGAGGTAAAAAGACTCAAATTGTTTTTATTTGTTTGTATTTAGTTAAGAATGTAACAATTATTGTTTTAACAATGAAAATATATTCGTAAATGCACGTGAAATAATGTAAATATAAAAAATCGTTGGATGTATCAAAGAGTTTATAAAAATATGTTATAGTTATACATTTGATTGTTTAATACTTTTATAAAACAGTAACAAAATGTTACGCTACATAAGGCAAAGATGTATGTATATGTTGTACTTGTCAATGTATATATGGAAATGTCATAAGCTTACAACTAAAGTTCTTTTTAGCTATTGTCAGTATTTTGAAACTAAAAGATAAGATATGTATTAACAACTTTGATTGGAGATGAAAATTGTTACGTTTTTTGTACTTTCTAGCTCATGTCATTGGACTTACAATTTTAAATTTCAAAATTGATGGAATTTATATTGGCGATTTATTTAAATGCGGCAAATTATTGTGACCACTTTAATTTGTATAATTATATATTTTTTTTGTTTCAGTGTTTTTTTATATATTTGTATAAATTGTGAAACGTTAAAAGTTTGTATATGAATTATATGAAAAGTGCAATTGTATATGTTTTATACATTATTTATAGTTATGTCGTTTTACTTATTGATTCTACTTATTTTTTATTCAAAAAATCTGTCTAAAATTGACTTTCTTCATGCGTTGTTGTTGTAGTCTTTAAGGTTTCGTTTTCACCGTTGCTCTTTTCGTTTGATATGGTCGTTATAACAGATTTTATGACGACTGAACTGGTGCTTGTTTCGGTTGTATTGCTGAAAGTTGAAAGATACTTGTAATTTTTGTTTCATAGTTTGTATGGTATTTCTTTACGAACCCTTTTGAAGCCAAGTCCTGAAGATTAGGTATATTTAAATTAGGTATATCCTTCATATTTACGTTAGTCATAACTTGGTTGGTTTGTGTGCTGAGAACCGATAGGCGACCTATTAATAAATAAGAAATATGAAAATATTGAGATTTAAGTGCATTAAAAAAAATTAATATTCAATCATATTACTTTAGGGATGCAAAAAATTCGGGTCAAAGAACGCGACCTTAAAACTATAGGATTTTAAAAAGTGTTATAAGGGTTGTCAAATTTACTGCCGTTCGCCTAAAAACAAAGGTGAAAATAATTAGGACACCAAGAAAATTTATATAAAATATTTAGCATTGTACCAATCACCGATTTACATGCAAGCTACAGGACGTTAAAAACCTACATAGATTTATGAAGTTTCAAAGGACAAAACATAATCTTATAATATTTAGATTGGAGCTTTACATACCGACAGTCTCTTCTGTAGTGGTGGAACACAGTGTTGTTGTTGTTGTATTCAAATGATCGCGCACTGAGTCAACAGTAATATCTCCTATAGAACTAGTGATCGTCTCGTTAGCAAGATTTGCAGAGTTGACCCTGTGTATTCCGTTCGCTAGTGCTGCGCTATTATTTTCGACGTTCAGGATCTCAAGTGGATTTGATCGTTGCTGAGCAACCGGTGGTTCCTTGACGGGTTCGTTAATATTTTTCAAGGCGTCATTTATTTTGTCAATTTCTTTATCGCTTTCTTCGTCTTCATTGATGGCTGATACACTGTCTTCAGTAGTTTCAAGAGGTTCGATCTCAACAATACCAGTGGGTTGTACCACTTTGGAGGTGGCCAATGCAATTCGTTGGAGTTCCGAAGATGACATCATATACAAAGCCTCACCGTTATTAGTAAAACAAAGAGAAGAAATTCCACTGAAAGAAAACGTGAATTTAATATATTTGGCATCAATTATTTGCATTTTTGAATACGTACTTAATGTCTTCGCGTCTTACAGCAGCTGCATTTAATTGTCGTTTCAATTCAGGCACAGATAATACCATGATATCACCCATGTTTGTTAAACATATCAAAGCCATTTCTTTGTATAGTTCCCCTCCTCCTGATGCTGACGCAATACTTGTGTTAGCTGCTCCATCCCCTTCATGTGAGCGTGTAGACTTTGTGGGACTGCCACCATTGAGACTTTGCAAAAGCTCATGCGAAACACGACAGCTAAACGATCCGAAATGTACGCGACGTACTCGGGCTCCTTCATGAGCAGTTAATTTGTATTTATTAATTGGCTTCAATTGTGGAAGTGAGAAAACTTTGAATTGTTCTTCTGACGCAATGAGAACACGATGAGGCGGGGTGCCATTTTCACCATAGTTCAATTGTTCCACAGGATATCCAGTTTGGTCAAATATCGATATTGCTACTACAGGTGCACGATGTTTTAATTGAATTTCCTTGGCCAACTGTACAGATATACGACGTGGAGATTGCGGCGTTGCATTGCCGCTTGCGGGGGGCCCTGTAGTAGCGGCTGTCTGGGCTGGTGGTAAATGCAAGAGGAATACCGAAACAGTGCTCGAGTTTGTCGCTGACCACAGTGTGGGCGAAGTAATGTTTACTAAAATAATAATTTAAAAAAAATGCCTACGTAAACATATAAAAAAATATCTTCAAAATATTTACCATTAGTTATATACGTTTTGGCAAAGAGCAAAACACGCACCATAGATCCCATGCCATCATCTGTGTTGCGTGCTTCTATTTGCCGTTCAACAGGACGAGATTCCAACTGTCGAAAAATAACAATGGTTTATTGTATTTATTGCAGTGTAAGAGTGATAGCAAATATGGGTGCTTACCGTTGTAGGAACCACATTTGGATTGTTTCTCGTCGATCTTCCTTTGCGCAACTTACGAAAAGATTCTCGAAGTGACTTTTTAAAAGATTTCCGGCGTGAAAGCTGTTCACCGGCACCAGTTAAATCATTTGGATTTAAAGTGCATCGGTGAAAAACAGGAACAAAATTCTTAAAGTCAAAGACCACTAAGCCATGCGCTGTTCCACCGGATACCAGACCCCAGTTAGCTTCTAGTGCTAAACATGTGATACTAGCTGGAGGGAGAACTTGCAGTACGCCAGTTATATTGACACCGTTCTCTGAAATTGGTCCAGCGTCTTCTTCTAATAAATTGGCACGTACGTTTAGCTGATCATGGCCCTTCCAAACAAATCCATCGCGATCGCTAACTAGATTCATTGAACTACATTTTAAAATTCCTCGCGCCTCATTATCTCCATCAAAGTCCGCTATTATGATTTGCCCGGCAGTGCCACCAACAATTAATTTTCCTGTCTTTGGACACAGTGCAATTTTTTTAACAGCCAATCTTGGATCGTCAGAATACGGATCGAAAAGGCCAGATTTACGAAATGGTGGTTCCCCTTCATCAAGTTGTTCAATACAAGCATCTTGATGATCATCGTCATGGTTTTCATGACCAAAAACTGTTGCCGTCTTGAAGTTGAAAATGGGTTTTAGAAGTACCCCTGAACAATCCCAGAACTTAACCGAACCATCCTCATGACCCGTTAATAATATTTCTATATCATTTTCATCCGACTGGTCATTATTAGGAAGTAGTCCACCGGTAATAGGCCAATCAATACTACTGTAATCTAAATCTTGTTCATCACCAGCACGTAAAATGCGTTGATATACCTCATTGGTTACTTGTGAAGCCAAATAATTGCATGTTACTGCCGATGCATGCACTGAGTGCAAATATGGAGGCTTGATGGCTGATATTTTTGGATCAGTAAGATCATATGCACAAAGCTCTTCTTCAAGTAAAACAATGAGCACCTGCACAGCTTCACTTTCATCTTTGTAGGTTACAAAGAAATCAATTACTTTGGACGTAAAATCTAGACACACTCTTTGTCCAGTAGTCGCATGCACAGAAACGCAATTATGATCTCCATACGCCGAACGAGGCATGCCACCAGAAAATACTATAATGTCGTCAGCACTAAAATTAAAAATGGAAATGTCAGTTATATCTTTCAAAGGCTTAATACACAAATTAAATTACCCTCTTTTTCCTTTGTAAAGCCTGTTTATGCTTTTGCATGGATCAGGTCCATAGGGAACATAGTTAACATTTTGGGGGGGCTGTCCGCTTCCAATATCCCAGGTGGCATAAGAACCATCAGCATGGTACCAACTGAATTCTGTTCCGGTCGCATTGACGTATAGACCCACACTTTGTCCATGTCCGGGTGCAATATAGGCACGTTCAACAGCTGACGTATCCAGATCCCAAAGTACACAAAGACCGCGGTTGTACGCAATGAGCAGTTTGTTAAGAGCATTTGGAAGCTGACTTATTGACTCAATTGCACCAGGATTGAGTTTATAGGTAGGTGGTACTTGTTCCAATACAACATCGTGGTAAATAACAGGTTCACGTATAGAGAATGATTTTAAATCGAATTGATATATATTGCCCCCTTCTGTTCCTATCCATACAAGATCTTTATTCAGAGAGCAGCATAGCAAAGACACTTTTTTTAATTTTCCATCAAATGCAAGTGTTTTAATAGGCACAAGTGTTGTACCCACAGGTTCCCACAATATAAGTTGATTTGCGGCAGTAAGGGACAGCACACGTCCAGTTCCATATACCCATTCAAGAAGCTGCACATTTAGTTCAGATGCAGTATTATTGACTAAAGTGTGCTGAGCATAAAGTTCCACCCCAGGTTGACCGAAAACTTTAATAGCCCCTGTTTGTGTTCCAATTGCCATAAGTTTACAAACTGGATCATAGGCAAGTGCTGAGGGTTTGTGAGGAAAACCATGTTGTGCAGTCTGAAAATAAAAAAAAAGTTGTACTTAATTTGTACACAACACAATTTTTGCCTTACTTTAAAATTTAGGTCCGTCTGTTCTCTGCAAGAGATTTTTTTTAAAACTAGTATACAACAGCATTGTCAGGCTTATTTGTCTAGCGACTGTAATCTGGTGAAGCCAAAAAGATCTCTGAATAAAAACTTAAACGACAATACTTTTAAAGCTACGCAAACTGTACAAATTGTCTTAAGCGAAATGTGCTACTTAGCTGTAATTATGAAATAGGTAAGAGATAACCTATTAAAAAACAGAGGAAAAGTAGGAAAACGAGAGCAACAGTCGAGCGTATTCGACAGGGGGATACCCTACGAACTATATTCCGGTGTTAACTTATATGTCGAAATCAGAAAGTTGTATCTCTTAAAGCGCTTAAAAATCGATTTGAAAAATTTAAATATTGAATTGCAGGAGCGGTGTGCGTGGCATCCAAAATTTGCAATGAAGTTGATCTGTGGACAGTTAATTCAAATCTTCATGCCAAATTTGGAGTCTCTATCTCTTTTAATAGCTGAGATCTTCAGGTTCAAACAGAAGGACAGACAACCAAACATGGCTCAGTCGACTTGGCTAGTGATACTTTGCAAGTGACATTTTTAATGGTCGAGGGGTATTCAAATATTAATAGTTGCCACGTACTGTGTATTTTCTATGTACATCATTTATTATTTGTAAATTAGTAAAAGAGGTGCCTGCTTTTGATCTGTTCATTTTGAGATGTATAACTTAAATGAGTTTAAGGTAAAAGAGGTACTGCACTCAACACAATTGAAATATGAAAGACAGGATAACATAAGATTTAGAGATATAAAAATAGGGACTCTTTGCTATTAATGTTGGCGTAACACGCTATATAGGAGTTCACACGTATATTCATACGTATGTATCAAAACGATATACAAATAAGGAGTCACCGAAGCTTTGAACACTTTACAGGTGCAGCATTTTACACAGTCGCGGGTGACTCTTTATCAAATCTTATCAGCTGAAAATTCTACGCCTATCAGCCCCACATACTACAGTCGATACAGTTTTTTGCGTCCGTATGCGATACATTATGTGTTTTTATTTAGGTTGCACATAAAACAAACTTAGTTAATCTTATCAATTTTACTGCTCCACAGTCATTCCGGCGACTGGCGTTTACTTTTCAAGCAAGCGCTATGTACAAATTGTTATTTTAGGTTGATGACAATGTTTTGTAAATGTATGTACGTTTTTGTCTGTATAAATGCGTATATAAGAATAATTACCAATGCTTGATTATTATTATTATTATTATTTTGTTTGTTCAAGTTTTTCTTTCAAATTAACTAAAAAATGTAAATATATATGTATATCTTTACTTTACTTTATCCATTAACCACTTCTGCAATAAAATCTCGCGCTAACACACATATAGCGGTGAGTAAATATATTTGAACTAATTGAAAAGTTTTTAAAATGCTGATACCTCCAATTTTATTAATATTTTATTCTATCTTTTATGGTATCTCGCCTCTTGTTTTATCATTACAGTAATACCCGAAGGTGACGCATTATAAATGATGTCATTGAATGAAACGTCAAGCTTTAACTGGTGGATGGCGTTGGCAATGAACGTGTTTCTTACCAATTTTAATTATTTAAGGGTCATTTTCTTCATATACACATTAAAGAAATCTTTTGCTTGCTATTATTAAACATTTAAAACTGCTCCAAGTCTGAAGCGTATACCACAATATTATAAGTTTCGTCGTTGAACATACCTTTCGATAGGCAAATAGCTCCTTTTGAAGTCGCTGTCGTTCAGCTGTTGGTTGTTGACCCTTGCCGCGAATAAACTTCAACATAATTACGATTGCTTTGGAGTTTTATTAATAGTTGCAAATCTGCAAAAAAAAAGACGGAAAAAAAAGATTTACAATCAACAAAGAATGAAAAATAGTTGAATAGAAATCTGCAACATTATTTAATGATTTAAGCGAAAACTATGTATATGGCTTGTACACTATTAATACCTAACAAGTGAAGAATTTCAAAAAAACAGATATTTGAATGCAAACAAATTATTCACAATATTTTTGTACAAAGATATTGCTCATGTACACATATTCAATAGAAATAAACGATATTTATGTACATTGGTTCGAAAGAAAATTGCAATAGACGTCTCAGCATGACCTCAACTTACCAAACTTGTTTAACAAGTTATGCTATGATTTGTAACGAACGCCGGCAAAGGTTTGTGGGCGTCAAGAGATACTTGTAGCTATTTATATCAAAATCCACGGCTAGTATTAATCTAGGCATATTTTTGAGGAACAACTTCCATACTTTGAAATCATTGCAGAACGATTATGTTCAATGAATAAACCTTAAATAAATTCACTAATGTAAATAATTTGTCTATTTTTGAAGATAAATGTGAATGAACTCGCGAACAGATCTTTATGTGAAATATACACAGATACTCATCAGTACGTATGCAAGTATGGTTCTGTTTACAACTGGCTAACTTTTATTGTGTGCGTGACAGGGAGACATCGTGTAGTTGAACGCTCTCTCGAGCATAATTGTTTTTTTTAGGCGACGCCCGAATATTAATTACTCGAACGGTTCTGAGCACATTTTTGGTTTCTCTCTGTTGTTTTTTGTATGTTTATATAATTGAATTACTATTTAACTGTTATACATAAAACATTACCCATTTAAACTTATCAATATAATATAGTTGTATAGTTTTCATTGAAAAAAGTGCTTCAAAACTTAAATATATATGTATGTATATGCAGATGCATATGTAAATATGCATATACATACATATCGACACAGCGTTTACTAGGTTCTCTGGCAAAGCTGAGTCATACGTAAATATGCAGGTAGAAAAGTATGCCATTAATTAATGTTTGGTTTGTTTCGCATATGTGTATATCTGATGCTAAATACCTTTTATAATAATTTTGCGTCTGTTTTTACAGTCGCTGTCTCTGATTAATACATTTGCAGTTGCGCGTTAAGGACGGAAACGCCGCTGTTTTCATATAATTTTCCCACACTTGTTGGAGTCTTTGCACTTGCGAACTAGCAACGAAACTTTTAACAAACAAATAATTTTATAGTTATCATTAGCAAAATAATAAATTGAACTGTAAATTGCGAAACTGTATCCAGAACTATTTATTTCACCCGTTTACAAAAAGTTTTGATCTCGGCACTTACGAAAAATGTACACGACGCGTTCATGCCGAATTCACTCTTCAACTGTATCGTTATCGGAAAGTGTTAATAAAGAATATCGATGAATTTAGGGCTGTAAAACCACTGTTGTAGAAAATATATTATCGATGTCACTGTTATAAAATTTGTTGACCGTGGTTAACATAAAAAACAGTGCTAAATAATATTTTTAGTTTTGCAATTTTCTTTTGAAATAAAAAGTGTTGCACAATTAGTAATTTGTAAAGAGAACCAAGCAGCTGGGAGCAACTGTTAAGTCAGCTGTTTATTTTGTTGTTTTGGCGCAGAAAAGACAATATTTTGTAGTATTCTAAAATGGCTAAGCGGTTTGAGCCAATCAATAAGTTTGGTGCTGCTAAAAAGCTTAAATTAGACATAAGTGTTAATGGCGCGCGTTTTACCAGCACTTCATCTAATATAGTCGATTTCTGGGACAATCATGACGACGATGTTATTCTTTTGGCCACTCAGCAAGCAGAAGAAAAGCATCACCAGTCTGATAGAAATGCTGGGAGTGAAATTAATTGTAGTCAATTTGAGCCTCAAGTTCATGGGACAACAAGCACTCAGCAGCCTGCTCAATTGCCTATGGATGATTTGCATACAATGGATCTGTCTACTTCGTGGAATATAGAAGAAATATTTGGAACCGATGAAACTTTTGTTTTTTTGCCAGACCAAAAAAATGCAGAAGAACCCGTTGTTAATGCTCCAGAATCAAATATTTCCAGTACCACGGGAACAAGGCGTCAATTAGCTCAGGAACGTCAGTTAAAATTTCTAATGGAACGTGTTGATGCCCTCAAGAAGTTAAATACGAAACTAAAGAAAGATCTTTCAGATAGTATCAACAACGCTGTGACCAAAGATGGCGAGGTGAGTTGGTTATAATCTCTCTCTCTCAAGTGGTATTCTAAATTAGTTCAAATGTACATCTTGAATAGGTCCGGATTTTGCGCGATGAATTGCGACAAGCGCGCAAATTGCTTCAGGCTAGCAAAATGGAAAAAATAGCGTTGGCAGAAGAAGCTGAAAAAGACTGTAATGAGAAGGTCTCAGAAGTATTTAAGAAAGTAATCGCTAAAAACACTGAGCTGAGCTTTGTCAATGTTGAATTTTCAGAGCATAAGATTCGAACTGCTAAAAGTATATTTAAAGATGGATCCACGTTAACACTAAGCGATGTTGATCAAGGACGCAATCTACTTCGATTAGAAAATTTACACATAGTAAATTCATCTTCAAGACAATCCACTAAAGGCGAGCAAATCTACCAGTACGCCAAACAGACTAATGGGCTAAACAAACAACGAAACTTCTTTGAAATTGAATTGGAGAATTTATTGCTTCTTAACGCACAGTTGAAAGCACAGCCTAAAAATGATCAATCGGTTATAAAGAACATAATTACTTCTGTATGCCGAATGCTATTCGAATTTTGGTCATATGCTAATAGCTTTGAATTACCAAAACACTGCATGCTGTATGCACAAAGCCATTTTGAATTACAGCTGAATCAAACTATCTCTATGCGCTATTCTTTAACTCAACATGACACTTTGTACAACATGGAGCGGGGTATTTTACTTCGTCGTTATATTGCAACTTTAGCAGTTATTTGTCAAAAAGAATGTAAAATAGCTCAAGCTTTACTTCATAAAAAACATGGAGAACACTTGATAATCCAATTAGTTATCCAGGCTATAGTCAAGATAAGTTACTCATTTGAAGTGTATGAACATATTGGTATTCTTAAAGCTACCGGAGCTCTTTTATACAGTTTACTTACTCATTTAAAATCATTAAATGATTCTGAATCAGGACATCAGGAGGAAGTACTGTTTAATTTATTGAAACAGTTGGTGTTTACTTGCCCAAGCCCTTCAGTTTTTCATGAGCTTAGTTCTTGTATTGTATTGTGTAGCCGACAAACTCAACTTATTGCAAAAATGTGTGTAAAAAGTCCAAAGGATTGCTTTGTATCAGATCGAGTGCGCTCACTTTATCGTTTTGGTTCAAAATCGTGTCTTATCCAGGTTTACTCTGGCCTACTTGAGCTGTGCTTCTGCAGTCACTTACCTGTCCAGCCCAGCCAATTTAAGCTGATATTATCAATTTGTGGGAATCATGTGCGATTTGTATACCAATGCTTTACTGAAATCCCGGAATTTATTTTGAAAATGCTTCCATTATCATCATTTACTGATGAAGAGAAGAAAAAGAGTGAAAACTTGATAGCTAAGGTTTTTGGGTTTAGACCTGATGTAACAATTGTAAATAATAACATCGTTAGAATAGATGGGTCAACACTCTCTTCTACAAGTCCATCAGATTGTTCTCTAGCCCCGGTAGCGGAACAAATTGCAAATGACGGTGGTTGTGAGTGTTACGTAAAACTTTGCCTAAGCGTTGTTACTCTTGTTTTTCAAACAATGTATCACTGGATGTTACAAAATAAAAAGTCAGGTATGTTTACCATGTCACACAATGTCAAACCTACTTCTATAATAAACTATTTTTAGATATCTTACAAGTTGCGGAAATATCGCAGATAGCCGTACATTTGTTTACACTTATCTTTGGTGAATATTATGTCACGGGTCTTCTTCGCGACTCTGAGGAAACCACAAAACATTACTTGTGTTTAATATGCAACTGGTGGACGGATAATTCCAATCTTTTGGATTTTGGAGATACGCAATGTAAATATACCTTTCCTTAAAATTGAGATGAACCTATAAATTTGCAAGTAGTTG
This sequence comes from Zaprionus nigranus, assembly GCA_018903425.1. Taxonomy (NCBI): domain Eukaryota; kingdom Metazoa; phylum Arthropoda; class Insecta; order Diptera; family Drosophilidae; genus Zaprionus; species Zaprionus nigranus. The sequence continues at coordinate 1,691,859 of JAEIGD010000021.1, forward strand.
TTGAAAGCAATCTAAAATCAAATATTAGCTCAATAGTGCGATCAAGAATACCAATCAAAAATAAATGGTTAATCTAAAGTCTTATCCCTAATTCTTATTTTTAACTTTCAGTACGTTTTTTGAGACAACTGCAAAACTTACAGTTTATGTGGAAGCCATTGCATCAAGAAGGAAACCTATCCAACCCAAGTAACGACTGTGCCGAATGGACGGAAAGTCTCAAAAATATTGATGCTGTACAAATAGCTTATCAACCAGATGTCAAACCTGATTTTGAAAGTTTATTCACGTACAAATCAAGTGAATTTTTTTATGGATTAAAAAAGACCACTTATAATTTTGATGAATAAAATATAATAATGGATATAAGAATGTTTTTTTCATATTTATTTTTGAAATTTCGTTTTATATAAGAGTAAGAAATGTCTATACAAATTTTCATGGTTAAAAAGTTATTAATATGGTTTATGCTGATTCGAAAATGCTTTCTTTAATGCATTTAATCTTAATTTGTATAATTTGTTTAAATTTCAATCAAGTCGATTATAATACCACTTTAAGCTTTCACCGGAGATACGCAATTTTTTATGATTTGAGTAAAAAAACTCTTTACTTAAAATAGTCCGATACGCTAGACATGTGAAATATGTATAAAAGAGATGAACGTTTAACTATATGAATGTGTTCATTGTTATTTAACGTGATTAACTATTGAACAGTTTAATTACCATTTTAGTGGGGTGCTTTTATTTTGATAGGCATTCGCTCTGCAAACGAAAAATAAATGTTAACTTTGTTCTTTGAATATTACATGTCAAGTATTAAATATTTAAAGAAACTTACGTTACAACACCTTGCGTCTGTAACGTAGTGAGCGTTATAAGCGGTGTTAGTCGATCCACGAAGCGTTCATAGTTACGTTCTAGTTCACGTTGATAATCCTTTTGATCCGACAAAATAAGATTTCGATTTTTTTTTTAAAGCATCTGCACAACGCTTAGAAAACTCGCGAAAGCACAATCGTAATTTATTTTGATGTTTAGTCGGTATAGTTGTACCATCACATAAATTTAAGAGAAATACAGTAGCCATTTCCATGGGTCCCTGGTTTACAGTAGTTCCAATGCAACCCTGTAGAACCATTTGGAGAATTTTTGGGTCTGCGGGCTCTTGATTCGTTGCCGCAGCTAACTCCAAAGTCTTTTTTTGGATGTCTTCTATTCATGATAAAAATATATTATGTAAATTATAAATAATGTAAATAAGTAAATTATATAAAATGTTTTTAAACTATCAAAAAGGTGCCATTTCTTTATTTCAAGCATAAATATTAAACAAAATATTAAGGTGTATTCACCATTCTAATGAAATCATTTCTTTGCAGTGGGCGCGTGGCATAATAGCGGCTTAAAAGTGACTATTAATTCCAATGGGGTCTGTAATTTTCAATGAACAGGGATTAAAAATATTTTTAAGCGTGTTTCAGATTTAAAAAAAGACCAGGGATTTAAAAAATACAAACCAATAGCCACTTCAATCGGCTCCAATTGAAATTGCGTTCTGCTTATTACTTGAATTCGAGTTTTAACGTATGGAAAATGATTTGTCGTTGTTAGTACTGTTTTTCGTTTACATTGTTCATGTAGTTCACCATGGGCTTTTCCGTTTTTCGTGAAAGGAGTGGCAAATATGAATCGTTCTGTAAAATGATTATTAATATTGATAATAAACATAAAAATATTTGATTTTTTAGAAAAATATACTAACTTATATTGAAGTTGCGTTCGAAATAAGTTTCACGGTGGCGCATTTCATAGGTTTCGAAGAAGGGTTCGACATACGTGATTTGTATATACGCCTTATCTGGGTCTAAAGTGTTTGTGTCAAAATTATTGGAATCCTTGATTATATGCACCGAGTCCGGACCAAATCTATCTGCATAAAAGTTCTAAATTGGACATTTTGATAAGTAATAGAACTATAGTTTAACAATTTTAGTAAATGTACCTGAAGTCGACTGAATATCTCTGGCAATTTTGTCAATGTGGGCTCCTTGTAAATAAATTCTTGTTGATCTAGGTCTCCAAACTTCGCTCCATAGAATCCCACACGAAAATAAGTTCCGAATACTCGTTTTCCCTATAATTTACAAATATATATCAAATATAATATAATATAATAAAGTAATAATGACTTTACGTTTACAATTTTATATATTTTTAAAGGTTTAAGTAATATGTAGTACATATTGTCATAATCACCTGAAGTTGCGCAATTCTATTAAATGCTTCTTGCAGCTTTCCATGAATCTTTCCGAGTTTGTGAAATTCGCGGTTTGCCTCGCAAATAGGAATTAAAATTTTGTAAACTTCGTTCATTGCTTCGTACATGCCCGCAACTTGAAATGAATTTGAGGCTTCTTCAAGTAATGCTTTTAGTCCCGTCTCGGTAAAATGATTTCCCAGGCAAATACCATCTTCACCTGGGCTGAGAACATCATCCGATACCGCCGATTCCATAAATGTGTTTGGAGAAATGCGCTGAAAGCTTACCGCACCAACAGGTAAATGTGTTTGAGATTCAAGCATGCTAAGATATTCAGATACCAAAGCAGCGGCGTGCACATAACACATTGCCGCCTCAGTATGATTGGAACGTTCACGATGTTTCTTAGCCATATTTTCTAGCCAAGTCAATCGCAAGTCTGGATTATTTTGATAGCCTTTAGCTATACGATTCATCAAGTCAAGTAACATTTCCGGGTCCTCTTGATATTCTTTCATTTTCACAGTATCAGATAGGATCATGTGCAAATTAAAAAGTAAGTCTTGCACTTGTTCTGGAAAAGATGTTTCCTGGAGTTCTGCATCGGATTCGGCGTAAACTAATATTGTCTTTAAGGCACGACGAAGGGATTGTTCACTAAATGACGCGCTAGTACCAACCAACGAGCTTAAAGACATAGTTACTTGCATTTTAACGCGGGCAAAATTCTGAAACAATATATTGTTTTAATATTTATTATACTTTAATTCGTATATGTACTTACATTTCCAATTTCAAAGTTTTGTCTCATTAGTAAGTATAGTGAAGCAGCAGCTTGTGAACGGATGCCTGGTAATTGAGACGCGCAATGCTTTAACAGTAATAGACACAAGTCTGCACATATATCTGTTTCCTCGTCAAACAGTAGATTTGGAAATTTAAATATCAATGCACGCTGGGAGGCAAACAAATTTTGTAACGCAAGAGTCGACTGATTTCGCGATAAACTATGCAACAGTACTTTAAGTACTGTACCCAAAAGGTTGTGGTGCAGGTTCGTGGCCACATGAATTATTATTTCCAAAGAGTCAAGAATGATAAGCGCACTTTCAGTAGCAAGTGAACCCTCAATCCAATGATTTAACTCATGCTCTGGTTCAACTCTGTAGGAAGCATCGCTGTACTGTGAGCGGTATGGCATTTGATCCTTGCGCCAACGTAGCTTTTCCGTTGAATTACGATCTTTGCGACGGTTGATTAAATCATAACGCGCTGAATTAGTTCCTCTTATACATTCTTCTAGTTTTTCTTTAACGTCGGGACACGCCGTTTTACGAAAACTATGGGTATTAGTTCGCTTTAGAGTTGGTAAACGCTTTTGTCCAGAATACTCAAACGCCTTTAAGCATGTATTAAGAACTTGCAAAACTTGATGTACTCGATGTGGACTTAAGCCAAGTAACCAGCGGTAAAGGACGGTGCGTTCCAAATTTTTAAGAACCCAAAGGAAACATGCTAGCAAATGACGCGTGTGTTCTGCGTTTAATGCTATCTTATTTTTGGACTGATCTGCCATGTAAGAATATACGCGACTACCAGATATGGCATATGCAACTTCTGGACTAATAGTTGGGGTTGTTATGGTCTGAAGAGGTCCTTGATAATCGTCAAGATGACTCATTTGCTTCAAGCGATCATGATCTTGTACATCTAATAAATATTGATTCAATTGTGAAAAGCTATCCATAACTATTGAAAGCAGCGGTATATAAAGTGAAGCAACTCGAGAGCGTGTTTCTGCATCATACCGTGAGTCATGTGAAGTTAAGAGGTTGCGTACACAATTTATGGCTTTTCCATGAAGTTGAGGATTAGGAACTTCCATGATTGTAGCCAAATCACTTAAAACAAGGCCGACGAGAAAGTGTTGTTGACGAAATTCTATACTAAGTTCAGCATGTATGGCACGATCAATGGAACCCTAAATAATTAAGATATTCAAAATCAATATATTTTAAATTTTAGTCTTTGTACTTACATATGAAGTTTGACTGTTGCTCGATGTTGTACTGGGAGTGGGACTGCATGGAGCCGAAATTGTCGTGTAGGGAGTTCCAAATGGTAAATTCAAAGCTATGAAATGCTCATGGCTGCATACAATTCGAAGAAAATCTATTTTATAGTTCATTAAATCGGGGGCGGATGCATTCCTCGACATTATTAGCTTTGAATATATTCTAATTAGGCAAAAAACAAATCCGCGGTCCATGATACTTAATAAATCAAATATAAGGAACCCTAAACTAGCGTTTAAGGATTGTGCTAATCTTGGCTCATTGTTATTATACTCAGCAACTTTATTTGTAACTATCGTTACTAGTGTAGATATATCTTCAATATACTGTTGTGGAAAACGTTGTTTGCGTGGTGCAGATAATGCGCCTGAAAAGTCTAGGTGTTCTATCATAGATTTAACAATGAGTTCAAAAAGAAACCACGAATTGCTCATCGCAAGATCCGCTATTTTTCCACTAGATAATGTGAATTGTAAAGCGAGCTCTTCATGTAATAGTCGCACATGAGGAGTAGCAATTTCCAATCCGTTATTTAAAGATGCTTCCTCAAATTCTAAATAGTTTAAAATTAATGCAAAGATTAATTTGACTTATATTACATTTATGCTTACCAGTCCCTCTTATAATGTCATATCTGTCATATGATTTACTGGATTGACTTTCAGTATTTATGCCGCGTGGATATGGTATTTTGCACTGAAATTGCACATAAGAAGAAAACAAACTCTGGCGGCCATATTGGTCCACGTCACTTAATATAGATAGGTGGGCCGAAATTAAACAAAGAACCTCAAACACAGTGGGACCTAAAGACATATTCTGTCCTCCAATTTTATAGCTTGATACCATCAACTCAATGAGTTTATCCAAAACAAGAGGAAGATGTTTAGTTAAAGACTCACGGCTTGACTGATCTATTTCCAACAAACATTTTTTCAATTCAGTCTCCAAATTACATTCCCCTATATGCGAGGGTATGCTGCGACTATCTAAATACTCGCAATTTAAGAAAAACCGATCCAGATGTGGGTCTAAAGTATGGACGGATGTAACTGCAGCCAAAGTAATGGAAAATACAGCGCGATGGTTGTCCAGCCATTTAATTCCAGGGAGGTGTACGTTTGGTGGTATAAAGGAATAATTTTCCGGTGGTACTTCCACCATAACGGGTAAATTGAAGTCCCCAACTCTTAGCTTGCCATCTTCCAGAAGTGGTAGCCATGTATAGCCAATAGGAGTCTCAATCGGGAGCTGCAACTCATGTGGTTTTTTTGGCAGGATACGTGATAGATTGTAAAAAATAAATGATGGTTTTGTTTGATTGACGCAGGTAAAGCAATCTTGATTTCATCATAAAACGATGGGCATTTGTTATGATAGCTGACGGATGTATATGCCTCCTGGGCATATTCGGGACAAGATGATTTTCCAAATATCGAATTAACTGCATCATTTTGAGTTTCACCTGTATAATACATTTAATTTTTAATTTGGTTTGGAATTGTTTTTTTCTATAACATACCTGACATTAACTGTACTCGAATAGCTAGGTTACGTGCAGAGCCAGTGCGCGATGAAAAGTTAAGCTCTTTAGGTGACACAAAAAGTAAATTGCGATAGATGTAATGTGGGTTATAAATCGGAAACGTTGGAAATTCTAAAACTTCTTTAACTGGTTTTGTTTTGTCTCCAGTATTGGGGTTTATCTTAGCCAGTTCCGGGGTTATCGCGTTTGGCACATCCTCGACACATGGTGATATTTCCAGCTTAATGGAGCCGGGAATGCATTTATATTTTTTTAATAACGTGTTGGGTCGCTTTAGTTCAGGCAAAAGCTTGTATAAATCTTCATCTTTCATTTTATCGCCTTCCTGCTTAAAGAAATTGGGCACTGTTATAGTTATCGGGCGAAAGCTTTCAATTATATTAGCAAAATCATCTGGTGACCATGATCGACGTTTTTCTTTTCGTTCCAGTGATCCTCGTCTAGTTAGAGTTCCACTCATATCATTAGCTTTTCGCCGAAGTTGATCAAAACTGCTAGTCGATGATTTACGATCCAAGCTATTTGAACTTGCGGCGGATGTTAAAGTCCCATTACCACCGCTGACAGACGAATCTTTTTCTAAAGTGCAAGTCTCTTTGTTTTCAAAGTTATCTCCATTGAAAACATTTGTTAAATATATTGCCGTCCATGCAAAAGGCATTCTATATTTACCCAAACGCTCACAGTAGTCCATTGCATTTGATTTTACTTTCTCCCTATACTTTTCCTTGTCTTCCTTTAAATATGGCTCAACAGAATTATTAATATCACCTTGCAGTACTTTTTCGAGTCGAATAACAAGAAACAAGTCATTACTTGGATACGTAATTTCAAAGATGGCAGAACGACTTTGAGTACTAATATCAGCACATCGAACGTGATTTGATAGCATTAGTTTTAGACTATCAGAATTCATATCAAAGTAAAAGTTTTCCGATATTTTTTGACGTTCTTTTGCATCATATATAGCTATTGAAGCGAATATTGGTTCTACTTCCAGCTCTAGCTTTAATTGTAGGCAGTTTACGTGTATTCGATGACCCATATGCTCTACTGGCATATCAGCGGGTAGCCTCCGTTCAATAATTTCATCAGTTTCATTTTCCGGATACAATGAAAAAAATGAGTCTTGACGATCTTCTTGACGACGCGTCTCATTCAATTGATCGAGATGTTCAGGAATTGCATTGTCCAATAAATTTGGAAGAAGTGGATCATTAACGGAACGCCGCAAATCAAAGCTGGCCCATGAACCACGAGGAGTAAGAGTATCTGTGCAAGAACTTACAGAAGCTAAACTAGCTATTGACTGCCTAGAACTAGGCGTGCAACTTTCGCTCTTGTCGGTAAATGTTTCATCAAACGAGGAAAAGTCTTTGTCAACTTCAAACTCCTGTTGGTAAGCAGATGGGCTAATGGTGCCACGATCAATTCGCTCGCGTGCACAACATGAGCTTGAATAATGGCGCTGTGCATATTCTATGACTTTCCAAGGGCGTGTATAGCAACAGATACACTCATGCACATGTTTTGGCAACGTGGATCTAAGTTGACAAAATAATTAAGTTAAATTAAAGATAAGAATCAATTAGTAGAGTAATTCTTACATATGTTCATTTGGTAGGATATGATCAATAGTACGAATTTTTCGTGGTATTGTTTTGACGTTTACATCTTCTTGCGGAAAATCCAATATATGTTTTAGTGGATCACGATTAATAATGCTCATGTGTTGTAAAAGAAATTCTTCGTAGTCAAGTGGTTCAGGTAAATATTGCTGTTTGAAAAGAAAATGAATTAAAAATTAAGAAAATTGTTTTAGTTCTCAAAATAGACTTACCGTAGACGACAACATTGAGCCTGCGTTAATGGGCTTGGATTGCATATGAACATTTATATTTTTTCGTACATCCGCAGCCGGTTGTCTAGATAAATATAATTATTTAATTACTCATATTGAAAAATTGAACAACTTTAAATGTTAGTCATAATTTTCGGAGCAACACCATTTTCTTTTATATCAAGAAGTGTGGGAAGGGCGCGGTTAGAAAACTATCAGTCTCGATTTCTGATGTTTTTTCTTACTTTGATACTTTTTGTACAAATGACCTTTGTGCGTTAGACATTTTGCACACATTCAAAAAAACAGCTCAAAACTAATAGTTTACTAATTTAAAATGAAACAATGAGCAGAATTCTCTTAGAAAACAATCGAACTGCGAGAAAACAACCCGATAGAAAACCGATAGTTGTGGCGGTTTGTCGATAAGCTTCGATTTGTTTTTGATAGGTTTTTTACTGTAATTTGGAGTAAATACTTTCAGATTTATGAAAAAAACAATCAATAGAAAATAAAATATTTCATACGTTATGGCATTTTACGGGTTTACTTTATTTTAAATTTCGTTACACAATTGTACAGATAACTTACAACACTAAGCATCGAAAGTAGTGGTAAGCTGTAAAGGTACATTTAAGAATTCAGTTACAGAGTAAATTCTTCCGTCAACCAATCAAACATGTGTGTCATACATTTCATGCAAGTATCGAGTATTTGATACATATCATTCGATAAAAAGGTCGTTATTTTTGAGCAAGTTATATTTGGTTGTCTTTGGAATAAAAGATATTATTTTTTTCTTATTTATTTTATTAGTTTAAAAACTAAATAATGCCAATTTAAAAATGTACACGTATTTTAAAAATTTAAACCCACATTAAGTAATCGACCATAATATCGATTCTTTTAATGCAAGTGCAGGTGAAGAAGTATCGACTGCTTGCTACGCAGTTTACTTCTGCACATACAAAACAAAGTGAAAAAAATAATTGAAGAGTAAACATCACTCTGGCTGATTTTATAACAATACATTATTTTTCGATTAACTCGTCATTGGTTTATAACAAAATTTGAAGCGCATTTATTTCAAATAACGAACTCTCACTAAAATTGTTGGGGGAAAAAAAGAACAAACAAAATGACGATTCTGGCAAAATTAACTGGTGAAAAGAAGGATTTGGAGAAGGTGCCGTTACCTCTACATCTGAACGATGAGGCCATGATGCATCATGGCTCGCTAATGAGTGTAAGTTCCACCTGCAATTCACGTTTACACAATCAGCAAAACTTGTCCTTGCGAGCCCCAATATATCCTGTGTCCTTCGCGCTCTCGCAGCGCTACAAGTTTCGTTTTCATTTGCTGTGTGTGTGTGTGTATGGGATTCTCTGAGCGTGGGCGAACCTCTGTTACTGTGAGATTTCTATATACATACAAATACATGTATGACTGTGTGTTTGTGAGTGTCCCTGTGTGCACAGCAGCATGCATATTTATCGATTTTTCCATGCTAAAATTCCCAGTGTCCTTGCACTCTTTCCGTCGTCCATTTTGAGGCCAAACGATTAGTCGTTGTTGTTCTTTTGTTGTTGCTGTTGCTGGTGACAGAACCTAACAAAAAAACAGACCGAATTCAAAGTCCCTTTGGGGGGGCATTGATAAAAATGTTTTGTAAGAGAATTTCCCCAAAGCCCACGCATACATACATATATGTACATACATATGTACAATCTACAGATACTGTATGTATCTCGCTGTGTGCATGCATGCATACGTATGTACCTGTGCTTGTATTTGTGTATGTGTCAGCTCTTTTTTCGCAGTTCTATATTTTATTGTTTTATTTCATTCTCCAATTTCGCTGCCTAGGTGGCTGTCGCATTTCTCTAGTGCAAGTCTATTTACTGACTGCACTTTGCACATCAGCGATAACTGCACACGCACACAGATACAGTTACATATTTACATACAAACCCCCCACACACACCCCGTAATTTACTGACTAGCCAGAGTGGCATACACACACACACACACACACGGGACGATAAACCAGCTTTAATGAATGCACATATGGATATGTGCATGTTTATGCATGATTGTGTGCTGTTTTTGTTTTTGTTGCAATCATTGCAGCAGCCTCTGTACAGATTTATAGAAAACACGCTCGGGCGAAACCCATTTACCTTATATCGAAGTAAAGATTAGAGAATTCAAAATAACTATGTGTACAGAAACTCGATAAGATTGCCCGCATTCGACAACTGAATACCCTGCAGAGTGTTTGAAATTTCAACCCATAACAAATTCATTAAGAAAAGTTTAACCACATTAAGCATAGCGCGCCGTCTTATCCCGCTAAAGAATTTTAAACGAAGCGAAGAAATTGCTCTATACTCGCATATCGTGGATACTAATATGGAATATACCCTACTTATCAAGGCATACTTGTATACTAAAGAATATGCATTGAATACTAATGTAATATATCTTAGATATCAATTAAATACCCCTGGCAATTTACATATTAAGTATTCCATAAAGCAATTTTTTAAAAATTAAACGATTCGAATTTTCTTATCGATGTCAGAAGTATATAATGTCACAATTTCAAGAATTACGTGGCTTGACGAGCCCATTAATCATTGAATTCATTGGGGGAAATTTACAATATTCATTAGCGCAGCTAATTACGATTAGAAGAATAATTTCAAAGATGTAAAACTTATATTTTCTTTATTTTAATTCATGCACGTCTATTAGAGCTGGAAAGAACATCGACGATGTATGATACATCGATGTTTTCCAATTTTTGAAAACATCGAAGTTTTTATTCAACTGAGAATTTTATATGGGAAATCATGATCTTTCTTCTAAACCAAGCCGAAAATAACACAAGGTTTTTATACCCCTGCAGAGGAGATAGTAATCTGGGGTACTTCTCCGATCCTATAACGCATATACATACATATATTCTAATTTAGCATCAACAAAGGAGTCGAACTAGCCCTGAGAGTGTTCATCTGTTTTGAAATCTAGATTATGAGCCCTTTTTACCATATCAGTTAGTGTATTGGGAATTCGTCTTATCGCTCATTGACTGTGTTTGGTGTCTGGAACATTCTTATCCGTATCAAAAGCAGAAACGCTGAAAATTGCGATAAAAAGAAACAAGAAGGTGTTCAGAAAGTGTGAAATTGCAACAATAAGTCAGCGTAAATAATTACGATTTGAGAAGGCATGTATTTGCATATACAATATTCGATATATATAGAGTCTGCGTTATGCACTGTTTTCTCTATTACACATCCTATTATTGAAAACGATTGATACAGATTTCTAATTATAATGTCTTCCTCTTTGCAACAAAAGCCCAAAGGAGGAGCCTACAGCGATGCGGATACAGAGTCCATGGTCTTTAACCGACCACAATACACTTGCCTGAAGTCCTTTCTACTGTTCCTGATCGCCGTTATTGTAATGATGCTGGGAGTTCTAGGTGGCTGGACATTGTACCGGATCTATGCACCGAATCATGCCAATATGCGCTATCACGCCTTGTGCGACATTCCCTATGCCGAGGACTCCATTGAGTTGCCACGTTTTTATCCTCGCAACGATGATGCCTTCTCTCTAAACTGGCGCACGCTGTTGCCGCTGACGGGCTCGAACTCGGAGAGTGTCAAGCAGTTCGACGACGACATAGTCAACGATAACTACTTCCGTGAGGAGATCGAGCTGGACAGCAGCAGCGACAGCGATGGCTATGCTCGCATCGATGTGCCCGACTTCAAGGACGGACGTCGCGGTCGATTCATGCACGACTTCAAGGAGAACCAGTCTGCCATCATCGATACCAGCAGCAATCGGTGCTTCATCATGCCCCTTGACCGCGAGACGACCCTGCCGCCAAGCAGCTTTATTGATCTGATGCAGAAAATGGGATCAGGCTATTACAACATCGACACGGAGCGAGTGCGTCATAACATGCGCGTCATCACGCCCCGCATTACGGATCTGTCATTGATCTCGGAGCGTATTGCCAATGAATGCTACGACATGAAGGTCTACATGATGGAGAAGTTTATTTCCGGAGGTGAGTAAACGAGAGCTTAACATATATCTGAAAGATCTATTCCTCTAATTTACTTCTCTTTTCTTTCCAGTGTCCAAGCGCTCGGCTGATCTCTTGCCTGATGCTGGCAAATATGCCGAGTTCATGGGCAAGGGTGTGATCGAGTACGATCTGGCCAACATTGCCGAGGTGGAGGCCTACGAGCAGGGGCAGAAGTAACTAGATTGAGCTACAGTTGGTGCAATGCCACGCAATGTTTTAAATCATTAAGAAAAAAAACACACAAAAACAAAAACATAAACTAAAACGAAAATAAGAAATAACAATTTCTATATGTATGTATAACGATGATCTGTAGGCACTCACGCCTCCTTTTGTAGTCTCTTCTAGAATTGTAAAACTATGGCACGTACTATCGCTGAAATGCTCTGCGCTTCTCTGAACAGACAGACAAAGCAATAGATCGGTAGTTTTCCCATATCATTTACCAGATTTATGAAATTTTTAACTTTCTTCTTTGATAAAATAAAAGAAGAAACCTTTGCAATTACGTTTCTTATGTTTGTTATATGTTTTATAGTTGGACTGATAAATTACCATATTGGCTCCGTATTAGTTATTATGCAAGATCCCAATCGATATTACTAACGATAGTTTTGCAACTCTAGAGCGTAGTTCGGGAAGCAGCATGCTTATAAATCGAGTGAACAGATGATGAGTATTGGCCAAGATAAGAATAGAAAATAGCGAATCATATAGACCCTATAAAGAAATGTACCTAGAAAGCAATTAAAATGCGATCGACGAAATTGTGACAAATACAAAACGCGAGAGAGTGCGATAAGTTGGAAATGGAACGAAGAAAATATGTAAAAGCTGAAGAAGCTGTTTAGGATTGTTTATCTCGTGCAACTTTCTATTGTACCATATGAGAGTAAGGGCGCAAGAAGGCCCGGATCCCCCAACCACTTGATACATATAAATACACTGCATTCCAATTACATATTTTATATATTATACTACTATTTAACTATATATTATATCTATCTATAACTGCGTACCGCGTGCTAACATAACACACGATATGTATAGAACGAAATCGAACAGCTATTTACATCGCAAGACGAAGATAAAGACGGATGTGGAGAAGAAGAGATCAAGATGGAGAGAAGAGCAACATCAGATAACAAACAAATTAATCTAAATGTTCTTTAATCGATTTAAATGTATTAAAACGCGAATTTGTGATCTTCAAACTGATTTCTCACTTTATTTCGGACTAGTTAAGGGGGTTTCTATATGGTTTCCTATATATGAGGTCTACATATGGCTATGGTGTGGTCCACACCGTAGGCCACCTTCGTCACCTTTCCATTGATAGCTGTCTTGAAGGGGAAGAACTGATCCTTCTTGTGGCCCAGACCCAGATGACCAAATCGATTCTTGCCCCACATGAATAGATCTCCATCAGAGTTGACGGCGCCCATGTGAAAGACACCACAACCGATGGACACCACAGTGGTGGCATTGCTAAAGTCATTACGTCCAAAGAGTGGCGGCAACAGATGCTGTGGCTTTGATGTCTGCTCCACGAAGGGGCCGAAGCCCAGTATGCCATAGCCCCAGGTGTAGACAAGGCCTTGATCATTGAGGGCCATGCAGAAGGAGCCGCCCGCTGCCACATCCTTTATTTTGCCAATGCCCTGCGTCAGCTTAAGGGCTCTGGGAGTGTTTATCTGCGTGTCGGCATCGGGTGAGTCGTCCAACTGACCGTACTCCGAGTTCCCCCAGCCAAACACGTCCCCTGCTTCATTCAAAGCCAGCACACAGTCGGAGGCACAAGCAATGCGCACAATACGTTCCTTTTCAATGTCTCCTCCGATTAGAGTTATGCGGCCAACAGAATAATAGTTGCCCTGCCCCGTCTGGCCATCTGCACCCCAGCCGCAGGTGTAAACTCGTCCCAGTTTGGTCAGAAACATGGTGTGATCCTGCCCACACTCCACACTCACGATTTCATCGCCCTCGCCGCAGATGTCCCCTTGTGGTATTCTGTGAACTAACGCACTGCGACTGTAGCACTCATCCTGGATGATCGATCGCCCACACTGGCCGTACGAATTGTTGCCCAGTGTGTATATGGTACCATTTTGCGTGAGCACCACCAGATGAGCTCGTCCTGCCGCCATGCTGCGCACTTGCATGCCCTCATCCGTGTCGCTCTCCACGCGTGGCAGCCGTATCGCAGTGGGGTAGATTAGGACATCCAGATTGGTTGGTTCTTTGCTTCTGTTCTTAAACTGAAATCCCAGTTGGGATTCTGTGTTGATGCCGCTGCCGAACAGTGTCTCCCCGTCAGACCGCTTGACAGCATATGCTGTGAATCCGTAGCCCGCTGCAACGTCGGTTATATCATTATTGTTGGAGAACTGCAGGCGGGTGGGGTGATGTACCATCTCTGTGTATCGCTCCTGCGACTTCTTTATGTTCGTCTGAAGCCCGAGGGCTCCTGTTTCCTGAAAGCCCCACACATACACGCGATTCGTATGTGTTCCTGCAATACGGGGCTCGTAATCTAAATAAAAACAAATCGTCAGGTTAATTCTGTATTGGAATGTGCTTTCATGTTTTACTTTTCACTTTGCTCTTATCCTGCGCTAGCACGCTGCGCTTTGCCTTTGCAGTATACTGGCGAACCAGAAACCGAGGAGTTGATATCCTTACCACATTCATCATTTTGTACTGTTTAACTTACTATTAATATAAATATTGCGCTCGTTTAAATAATAAGGTGGATCCAGGCATCGTTGCGATTGCGATAGTTCTCTTCTATCGATATTTGCTGCTTTTACGACATTTCGCAGGCATACCGATATGCCATCCCCATCATGAAATGAGTTATCGATGCCACAGCTGTTTGCAATAAATACTCGATTCACACATAAAAGAAATATCGATGTGGGCGACATTCAACCTATCGAAATTGTAGAGAGCGACGAAAAAGTAGCTCCGGTAAATCTGCTAAAAAAATTAATAATTAAACGCGAATTACTGCTTGGAAATTATTTAATTGCGCGAATTGATTGCGTCAAAGTGCGGTTGCAATACTATATGTATAAAAAAGTCTCGAATTAAATGAATATCGTATGTTTTGTGTGATTTTCAACTGTGCAGCATAATTTATACACACTCACAGCAGTCGCACTCATACAAACGAACAGATGTACACATAATGTACATTTGAAGCAATATTATTATTGTGGAAACTGTGTAAAGTGCAATATACTTTGGCAAGCGCCTGGAACTGTGCAAATATTGTTGGCAGCAAGTGAAGAAAGTGCAATTTTACATGAGTGTTTCTGCTGCTGCACAAAGGGCTGGGGCCGTTGGCTGCTGCTAGGAGTTGCCGTTGCCGTCGTCGTCGTTGCCGTCGTCATCGCCGTCGCCGTTGCCGTCGCCAAAACTTTCGTCTCCGGTAGGTACACACAAAATATACGGCTGCTCCTGTTTAGCTCCTGTTTTGTGTCTCGCTCTCTCTCTCTCTATGTCCAACTCACTCACTCACTCTCTCTCGCTCTCTTTAAAAGTCGCTCTCATTTGTTATGTTTGGTTTTTGTCCGTTACGTTGCCAGCGCTCTCTCGTCCTCTCTGTGTGCTCTCTCTGGCACTGTCTCTCTTCACCACCGGCCAATGTACGGTACTTGGCCAGGACAAAATCACATGCATATTCACGTACAAAAATGAAGGTGTATGCGGATTTGCGCATCTGCTGCTGCTGCTCTCCGGCCTTTCATTTTCCACTCTTTCGTGCGTACCCCGTGCCTGGGTGTCGTTCCAACCCTCAAACAATGTACTCTCTTCCTCTCTCTTTCTCTGCGTGCGGTCCATCCTTGGCTTTCTTCAGTGATTTTGGTAACCATGGTCGCTATATTGCCCGTGGCTATATGTGTCAGACAACTCCCCCTTTTCCATCTTCCCTCTTTTCCATTTTCCCATTTTAAATTTCAACCACCATACGTAATATGGCTGCGCAGTTCGCTTCGCAGCCCCGTTGCACAGCCCACAACCCACAGTCCACATCCCACTATCCATATGCCTCACTCACTCCAAATCCCACATGTCACAGGTCTGCTCCTCTAGAGACTCCAAACAGTTCATCAAATTGAGGCGACAACACAACAACAATAACAATAGATCAGTGTTCTGTCTACCCGCCCCCACCCCTTCTCCCACTGCCCCAAAATTCCTCTTTCCAATAGATTTATGTACACATCCATATGTATTCATATGTATGTATGTCTGTGTGTGTGCATGTTTATAGATTTGCTCCCCGAACTGTATTTGTGGCTGCCCTTTCTGTCTGTTTTGATGCTCTTTCTGCTCCACTTTCTGTGATTTAAGAGCTTCGCCCTGAATAAATATTTGTGCTTTGTTTTGTCTCAATTTGTTTCAATAAGTTTAGGGCCAATTTTGAGTATGTGTAGTTTCTTTCCTCCTTCTTCTTCTGCTTCTTCTTGTTGTGGTCCGTTGAATGGAACGAACACTCCCGTACCGTGGGTTGGGAAACAACTTTCCGCCTCATAAACTCAAAAGCACGTGCAACTCTTTCAATTTCACTTTGACGAACTGTCTCCAAAGCAGAGACAGAGACAGTCCCCCCTGCTCTCCTTGCTACCTTGGCAACAACACAACACAACAAAAGAAAAACAAACATGGAACATAAATTGCGACAAAAATAGTTGGCAGTCGGAGAATACGACTCGAACTCGAACACAGTTCAATGGCCATAAACAGAAACCATCCAAGCGTTTCCAATGTCTTCACTTTGTTAGCCGGCGATGGCCTTGCGCCACCACCAACATCTCCACCAGCTCTACCAGCTGCTCCCACAGCTACTCAGCGTGCTTATACAGTGGTGGCTGACAAAGTTAAACCAGTAGAATTATAAGCAATTCTTCAGTGTTAAGCTAAGAAACCGCTAACTTCCTCAGAGATCTCTGCAAAGAATACTATATGATAGTTTAATCTTTGCCCTTATATATACCCTACTATATAATGTGGTTTATAGCAAAGTAGAGCAGCAACATAATTGGCAGATCTTTGGGATACAAAAGCAACTTCTAACTCGCTTTAACTAAGCTCCATATGCTGTCTAACGTATACTAAATGATACTCTTACATTTGACAAAGCATACCATACTACTGTATATGTATAATGTATACCATATGATACTCTAACGTTTATCACAGAATACCCTACGTTAGTCTAACGTAACTTTCTGCATAATTTGCATATTTTTGACTGTGTAGCAATTTCGTTTATTTGTTTATTGTTTGTTCTTTGTCTCCGCTTTCTCTGCGAGGCAAAATTAATGGAGATGCAAAAGAAGAAAGAATCATATTCGTATATTCGAAAACTGCTTTCGCCTTCACTTCGTTTCCGTTTTCCATTTCCCCGCTCCGCCTCTCAACATGTCACGCAATTTCTATTTGTGTTTTCTTATCGCAGGGGAATGACAAAAATCATTTCTAGTAAAACCCGCTAGGTATATATGAGTGGGCTGCTAATTACGTAGCTGCAAAACCGCAACCTTCGACTCTTGAAAACTCAGAGAGAAGGAACAGAGAGAGAGAGGGGGGCAGCAAACCAATGTCTCGACCCGAAATATTGATCTTTAATTATTGGCCATTTGTTTATGGTTGATGGCCTTTGGCGGCTATTGACATTGACTTTGCTTTTGGCCAACAACCTCTTGCCGGGGCTCTGTCTCTGGCCTGATGAGAACTGTCATCTATCTCCCTCTGTTCGCTGTCACTGTCTCTCTGTTAGCTGCTGTCAGATTACGTAAACACTGCAAACACCTCGTCATGTTCTCCTCTTGTTTTCTTTCTGTTTTTTCTTCTTTGCGCGTCCCACTTTGCAACCATAAGCCAAAGGCAAATGTTGTTTGCGTTCGACAGAAACCCAATTCCGATTCCGATTCCAATTCCAATTCCCCTAAATTCAATTCCTGTTCGTGACTCATTCAACGACATTTTCTTGTTGTTCAATGCGGCCTCAGTTTCAATCTCGGTTAGTTTACTCTTTTTGGCTGCAGGCCGCTCACTTCAATAGAGTTTCTTGTGTGGTTGTGATAAGAAATCGATTACCATTGCCTCAATCAAAGCGAGAGTTCATCAATTAAAACCAAGCACAGACCAGCACATCATTTTACTGACTTCAATTGCAGTTATGAAAATCGTGTGTCAATTTGATTTAAAGTTGAAACTGCCAGTTTCAAATACATTTCACTATTGTTAATAATAGAAGTTTCTTATCTGAAATAGTATTACTAAATTAGACTTCAATTCAGAAAAGTATTGATTACTTTGTGGTTGTAAATATAAGTGTCCGCTCTAAGTCATATAATGATCGATAGTTGCTAAATGCAGCTCAAAATTATATATAACTAGAACTGCAAAACATCAGTGCTGAGGTTTTCAATGTTGATCGATATTTCACCAGCTCTACTTTGCGTGTAAACGGTGAGTCTTAGTGTTGAGCATGCTTAATAGAAGAGCCATCACTGTATGTGTAGAGAAGTGTGCGCTCTAAGCTGTGAACTTATCGATAACTTTTCAATGATTCACCAACACTTTAACTGCAGTGTCAGAGTGAAGTTGTTTACTCATTGATTGCTTTGCGGTCATATGCTATTGTATAACAGTCAGTCATAGTCAGCCATATAACAGTGACAACACTCAGCATGCTCAATTGATTCGCCATCACTATAACAGTAGTTTCCTCCCTAAATTTGAACTTTATCGCTTGCTTTGCTCTGGTTATAAACAATTGTATAACAGTCAGTATAACACGTAATGTAAGGCATGCTCAATAGATGCGCCGTCACTGTAGTAACAGCAGTGTCTGCCGAGCAGGTGCCGCCCCATTTACAGTACGCGAAGGCAACTTTCACTCGCTTGGCAACAATTGCAACTAACTCCAGACTCTCCATTAAATCCATCATCATCATCATCATCATCATCATCATCACACTTCATCATCATCCCTCACACACTTTTATCTGCTCTCTCTATCTCTCTGTTATTATCCTTGCCCGAAGGTTCGTTTTAAATTTGTTTGTGCAATGTTTTCCTTTACTTTGTTGTTGTTTTATAACATTTTAAACATATGTATGTAACAATTGAAAGAGTGCTTCAGCTTCATACTTAGTTTAAACAGCTTTCTCGCTAATGCTTCTCTATGAGTGAGATACACACACACACTCGCACACACACACTCGCAGACACACATGCAAAACACACGCTTTAATTTCATGTTGTTTACATTTTACTTGTTCTTTTTTACGTTTTCTCTCTTTCACATCTTTGTTTTCATTCATTCGCCGCATTCGTAAACGTTTATTTTGCGATCCACAACAACATCCACAACAACAACAACAACTACCACAACAACAACTACAGCTGCAGTATGCGTTGGCAAGAGGAGGAGGCAACATGCAACGCCCCCCACAGCTACAGCTTCAGCTTCAACTCAGCGTAAACTACTCCAAGCGATAGAAATCACAACAACAACAACACTGACCACAAACACGATCCACAAGTGAACTGAATCGTTGCTTGTGTTGTTGTTCTTGCCACACCAGAAACACACACACACACACACACACAAATATATGCACTGTACATACACAGACACACATTGGCATTGCCTTAGCAATTTGTAACAGTAGCGGCAAATCCCATAGGAGCACCAGGAGCATCAGCAGAGCAGAAGCATACCGGGGGCAACAGTAGCGCTTCTCAAGCCATTGAGGAGCCACACTGGAATGTTGGAATACCCACAGCGATTCGCGCGCAACATCCCCAATTCCAATTCCGCATCCTCTGGCAATTCAACAATAGCTCAGCAACAATATCCGCCGCAATTGCCGCTGCATCAGAATCAAAACTATCGACAATTGGCAACAACAAGTTCAGCCGGCTCGGGCTCGGGTTCGCCAGTGCATCATCAGAGGCAGTCGTCGCTACTGCAGCAGCAGCAGCACCATCGCACCCCTGTCGACAGCCTCCAGCTGCAGTGCCCAGCACAAAAGTGTGACCTTTGGCCAGCCAGCGTTGTCGGCGCCGCAAGCAGACTACAGCAACAACGGCAGTAGCAGCGGTAACTCGAGCAGTTGCAGTGCCGCTGGGGGCAACACCGTTGGGCCACAATCAATGGCGGGCAACATGAAGCACGGTAAGATTCCACACACGCATACCTAGACATGCCTCGTCTTTATATGACTCTCTCTGTCTTCTCTTCCAGGAAAATCTCAAGAAGACGTCTGCTACGTAGTAGCCAAGTACGACTATGCCGCGCAGGGAGCACAGGAGCTGGATCTGCGCAAAAACGAGCGCTATCTACTGCTGGACGATTCCAAGCACTGGTGGCGTGTACAGAACAGTCGCAATCAGTCCGGCTATGTGCCCAGCAATTATGTGAAGAAGGAGAAGCCTTCCCTCTTCGACAGGTGCGTGTTTTCCCCCGCCCCGCGTAACCAACGAGATAAAGCGAGTAAATAGCGAGTAAATAGTTGATAACAGATGATATCTCACTAAAATTAAGTATTCTTTTCATTCTGATTTCAGCAGAAATAAGAAAAGTACAAAAAGAAAAATGCTACTTTTGCTTTTGATGAAATTCTTTTTGTGTATTGTAATTAATTTTGGAACTCTTTCTGCTTTCGGCTTTTGTATTTTATTGTGTATGATATATGAATTCCCTTCTCATTTGCTTTTACTTTGTATTTTGATTGACCCCCGTTGATTGTTTTTGAGTAGAGTTAGATATTCTATACTGTCCATTCTCCCTTCCTTACACCTCACACCCGACACATGCCTGAAGCCCGCCCTGTTGAAGTGAAGTAGGGATACCCCCCGTTTAACCAAACCCCCCTTGCGTAAATTAGCCTTATCCCCAAAGTGAAAACGCTCTGAAGACAATCAAACTAATCTCAAGTGTGCGCTGTGCTCGCTCGCTCTTTCTATTCTCCCTCTCTCCTTCTCTCTGTCTGTCTGCAGCATCAAGAAGAAAGTGAAAAAGGGTTCAGGCTCCAAGACTCTGCCCAATTGTTCGCCGTCGCGTCAGATAGAGAGCCCAACCATGTCGCGTCGCTTGCCACCGGATCCAACTGAGGCAATTGGCACCGCCATTGTCAAGTACAACTATCAGGCACAGCAGCCCGATGAGCTATCGCTCACCAAGGGCACTCGCATCCTCATACTGGAGAAGTCCAACGATGGCTGGTGGCGTGGACAGAGCGGCAACTCGGTCGGTTGGTTTCCCAGCAATTACACAACCGAAGATTGTGATAACGATGGTGAGATACACACCTACGCCATGGCAGAGAATGTGCTGGACATTGTGGTAAGTATTCTACCCCCCGCCCCCAAGGGGTAAACATTCTTATTAACCTTTCTTCTTTTCTTCCTCTTCCTTTGCAGGTGGCGCTCTATAGCTTCACGTCGAACAACGATCAGGAGCTGTCGTTTGAGAAGGGTGATCGCCTGGAGATTGTCGATCGACCCGCCTCCGATCCTGACTGGTATAAGGCACGCAACAATCAGGGCCAAGTCGGTTTAGTTCCACGCAATTATCTACAAGAGTTAAACGACTACTTGGCCACGCCCTATCGCAGCGGCTCAGCTGGCAATGGCAATGGGAATAGCAGCAACAACGCCGCCAGCAACGGTGCCAATTCAGCTGGCGGCGATTCCATGGAGCGTCGCAATGAGGGCAGCAACAACAAACCGTCGCAGTCATCCTCTCAGCCCATCGAGCGTCCCAATCTGGCGGGCAAGTCCTGGTACTATGGTGCCATCACGCGCAGCCAGTGCGACACGGTGCTCAATGGACACGGACACGACGGCGACTTCCTCATCAGAGACAGTGAGACTAACGTGAGTGAGGCGCAGATGCAGATCCAATACAGATGCAGATTCAAGCTTAATCTATTCGTATGTGTTTTACAGATGGGCGATTACTCGGTTTCCCTGAAGGCACCTGGCCGCAACAAGCACTTCCGGGTGCATGTGGAGCAGAACATGTATTGCATTGGACAACGCAAGTTCCATTCGCTGGACCAGCTGGTCGAGCATTACCAAAGAGCGCCCATCTATACAAACAAGCAGGGCGAGAAACTGTATCTGGTGCGGCCGCTGCCCAAGGCCAATGGCACGTAAATAGGATAAAGTAGAGGAGGGGAAGGGTCCAGCCTAGACAGCGAGATTCGCCACTCATCGTACTCTTTACACATGCGAATATATAATACCATCTACCGGATACACACAGACACAAACACACAGACTTAGAAACATGGATAAAATTTGAGTTGTATGCTTCGCTTACGACATATATATGTATATAAAGATCGGTTCGTTCAGTGCGGTTTATGGTTCATTCAGCAGAGTTTTTGTACTTTTATAAAACTAAAATACGTATATAGATATATATATATATGCTATATATATGAGATATTAATTAATTACATTGATTTATTAACGCTAAATTGGCTGCGCTTTGCTCGTTTTCCTTTTTGATTAGCCTCTTTTTGTAAACTACGTAAAGCCATTTAAACTATACAAACTATATACGAAGACAGAGACAGGAGAGGAGAATCGATAGAAGAAAGAACCAAAGGATTCAGCAACTCAATTCTAGATGTCAACATGCATTACAATTACAACAACATACTATACTCTACTATAAATATGCATATGCAGATATATATTTATATGTATAAATACGATACATAATACGATATTCAGAGAAGAAGAAACGCTTTTAACAGGACACAACGTTATGTATTTGATTTGTAGATGAGTGTGCGAGCGGGTGTGAGTGTATATGTGCGTATGATACCCTATATACGATAGCACAGAAGCAACTTACTTGAATACCCTGTAATATGCAAGCAAACCAAGCTAATTATAAACAAAAGAAAACAATATTAAATTAATTGAGAGAGAGAGAGAGAGAGACGAAGGACCTATCCAATAATCCATCGTTATCCAACACACACTTCCACAGTCATTCTTGTTATTACAATTTAATTATCATCTACGATACGATATAATCACACACGGAATACCCATAATATCTAAACAGCTGTTCTAGCCGCATAATTACAAATAAACATAATCATCAGAAGAGAGCGAAGTGAGAGAGAGACCCCCTATTAAACTTATAAATGATATATATATATATATATATATTATGTATACACGTATAAGCCATACTGTACAGTTGATACGATGCAATGCTAACCTAAGCACACCTTCACATATACAAACCAACTTATTTATAACTCATACTTTATTTTATTTAATTAGTTATTTATTACGCATTACTGAAGTAGAAGACAGCGACAGCGATTCCAGCTTTAATTTTGTTTTAATTATTACAATTTTGTTTGCCGTTTTTGTTTTTGATTTAGCCTAAGCGAGGAAGGTAGATAAGAAGGAGGAGAGTGAAGAAAGGAAACAGTAAGAAAAGGTAGTCTGATCAGAGGGGGTCGGTTAGAGCTTGTTGCTGGCGCAGGTT
The DNA here is from genome assembly GCA_018903425.1 of Zaprionus nigranus. Lineage (NCBI taxonomy): Eukaryota > Metazoa > Arthropoda > Insecta > Diptera > Drosophilidae > Zaprionus > Zaprionus nigranus. The sequence continues at coordinate 1,715,239 of JAEIGD010000021.1, forward strand.
AAAACCATTATAGGGTTTTAATGACTTTCGACTTATTTCATATGCGAATTTTTAAATATATATATATACATATACATATTAACATAAAGATTAAATAATTTATAGTAATTTAAACGATTGCTAAACACAACTAGTACTAAAAAAATAAAACAGAGAACAAACTAGAAATTATACCGAAACGGAAATGAATAAAAATTCAAATACATCAAATAATTTGCAGAACATTGTGTTTTCTTTATTTACAGCAATGTCGGAATGTAGTTTTGCAAGAGGAGAGAGAAGTAAGGAAGAGAGGAGCACAGAGAAAGACAAACGAAGTGCACATAGTGAGAGAGGGCAAACGAAGGCAGCCTCGTTTGTTTTGATGGGTGCAGCATAACAAATTACACCAGGCGAACAGAGAAAACAGCAGACAGGCAGCACTAAGTGATCAGACGAAAGAGAGAGGGAGTGAGAGAGGACGAGCGCAGAGAGGGCGCAGGTGTCACGTGTCAAACTCCATCAAAGCAAAGACAGTGTGAACTGTAGTGATTGGTTGAAAACAAAGAGAGCAGAATTGCGCGTCTTCTAATCCACTCTCCTTGCGCTCTCTTTAATTTACCGGCTCTCAATTATTTTTTGCCTACTGCTGTTGCTGTTCGCCTGGTGTAAATTGACTTCGCAACGAAAATCTTTGCAGAATCTCCGGCACTTTTATTCCAGTGGGATTCGAGGTAAATCTATAAATAAATCATTGATATTTAAAATAAACACAAAGTAAGTTGTTTTATTTTATGGTTTTATTTTATTAAATTTGATAATTTTAAATATTTGTTTTAAGGCTTCGATAATGCTTAGGCTAGAAATGGAAAAAGTTCTTGCTTAGGTTCCAAATAATTATGAATGAATACCTAGAATCATATAAGCTGTCGAGTGATGCTGGAACATACTCCACGCTATATGATATATAGAAGTGTATATTTAACAATCTTTAACTTTTGTGTGTGTGTGTGTGTGTGTGTTGAGCAAACTATCTCTTCTAAGTGTGTGTGTGTGTGTGTGTGAGTTTATTTATTATGGATTCAATAACAAGTTTTAACACAAAACGCATTTTGATTTAGGTACAAAAGCATATGTACTGATTACACTCGTATCTCGTATTAATATTGTATATTGTATAATATATTTATATGATATGTATGTTATATGCTTTAAGAGTGTTCAATGAACAGTTTCATAATCTTATTAAGGCCACACAATCAATAGCTGACGAACAGGAAGATTGGATAGATTGAATATGAAAGAGTTTGAATAGAGAGAGAGCTACAAGGATGCAAAACGTTCTTAGAGTTTCTTTCTACAATTGATTCCACTTTGGGCACTCACTGAACGTGTAATGTGCGATACAGAAACCTATTGAATCTGAATCCGAAACTGATTTCGATAATAACGCTATCTTACGCATTTAGTTAGTAGTTTCTTTAGTTATAAATATATGTATGTATATGTATATGTATATAATATATGTATATGTATGTGTAGTGTTTAAGTTAAGCTAACACGACGAACTGAACTGATGAAGTTGAGTTTAGCTTTAGTTTTAGTTAGTTAGTAAAAAGTCTATAGAGGCTAAAGGCAAACGGTAAATACAAATCTTTAGTTACTCGCGAATATCGTATAAATATATGTATATAGAGTTAGCTTGTAAAAGAATATATATATATATATATATAGATGTATATATATGTATAGATGTATGCATCCTTCATTAGATATAGATAGATTATAGCTATTGTTCGTAAAATGGACTAATTTCGGTTCACTTTTCCTTTGTTCAGCGGCTGTTCTCCCTTGTGCCCACTCTGCATCCGCCTGCGACTTGCAGATCAGCTCTGGCAACTTGCTCTGCTCGCTGTCAACGTCTCAGCCAAGTGGAGAGCGGCGACTGCAACTGTTGCAGCTGTTGGTCCATTCTTCCGCTCGAGTCTGAATCTCATAAAAATGGATTGTTGGTGTTGATGGCACCGCTAGCCTATTGGGAGATAAGAGATGATGCTGGTTTATAACTGGGGACATTGGGGATTGGGGGGATTGAGGAGACTAAAACTCACCGCAAACGGATTGTTGTAGGCGCCATTGATGCCGCCGGCCATCACAGGCGTCGGCTGCATGCTGCCAAAGCCACAGCCATTGGGCAGGCCCTGAGAGACGGCAAAGCCGTTGTTATTGAAGTTGAAGAAATTTGCCGAGCCTGTCGTCGATGTCGGCTGTAGCAGCTGTTGGCCTTGCAGCGGGCTGCTGCCATAGCCATTTGGTATGAGCGTCAGTTGTCCATAGAGATCGTTGTGCTGCTGCTGATGCTGTTGTGTGCTATTGTTATTGTTGTTGTTGTTCGCCTGGAATGGATTCACCACATTGTGGAGCAGCTGCTGCTGGCTATTAAATGGATTCACGTTGTTGTTGTTGTTCGCTAGAGAAGAGGGCAATTAGTTTAGGTAGCACACACACACACTTGAGGCCTTCAGTACTTACCACTGCTAAAGGCATCCGCAGTGGGCGTGGGTGCCTCTGTGGCCACTGTCTCAGTGGCCTTCAGTTCGCGCAGCTGCTCGTCGAGATCCTTCAGCGCTGCATAGCGGTCCTCGCTGGGTGCTGCTACCTTTGCCGCCCCCTTGACTGGACTTGACTGGCTGAGCTGGCTTCTGTTCTGTACTGCGGCGCCTGCATAGAGAGAGAGAAAGAGAGAGAGAGAGATTCATAATTAGTACACACAATGCCAGGAAGCATACACTCAAAGAAAGCAGCAAGAACTCAACAACTCAACAATAACAAACCAAACAAAACTGGCAACAACAGAACGAAACTAAACGAAACAACGCAAGGCAAAGAACGCAAACTTACTCCACGTAAAGAAAGGGATTGTGAAAGGCATTTAAGGACTCCGAGAAAAGGGAGCTTGAACTCAGCTCTTGCTGTTCCTCCTCGGGAACGGATGCGAGTGTGGCTGCTTCGCTCTGCAGCAGATAGGGCAGAAAGGGATTCGTTGGCGTCAGATTGAGATTCAGATTGTGAGTTGTTGCTGCTGCTGTTGGTGGTGGTGGTGGTGGGTGGGGGGAGAAGATGCCATGGGCGAGTACTCGAATGAATCATCCTTGCTTGACAACCAGGAACTGGTTGAGAATAAAGATGTTACTGAGCTCGTTGAATGAGGCAACTCCTCTGCTGCAGGTGCTGCTGCTGCTGCTGCTGGTGGTGGTGGAGATGGCGGTGGCTGCTGTTGCTGCAGTGGTTTCTCTTTCACTTTTACTTTCGATAGCCTCGTCTCGAAGGGATCTAGACAGCCCGCTGTACTCCAGTCATTCCAATCAAGAAACGATTGAAAACTATTTCGATTTGTGGCTGAGGAACAACAAGTAAGGAAGGAAGCAAGGAAGAGAATTTGCGCGTATAAAAGCGCAAAGGAGCAGAAGAAGAGAGGCAGAAATCAGAACAGAGTTGATAATTGAAGAAAGCTCTTGTTGTTTTTGTTCTTGTTCCTGTTCTTGTTGTTGTGGGCTTGGGAAGTGAGCTAAGCGATCTAAAGGTGAAGCGAGAGTGGGAAACTTCATTTGGCATTACAGCAGGGGCGGGCAACATGTGGCAGAGGCAGAGGCAGCGGCGCAAGCAGAGTTAGCTGAAGGAGGGTCAGTACTGAAAGTGTATCGAGTGTGCATGTCTGTGCACGTCTGTGCATGTTTGCGCGTGTCAGTTGTAAGCAAAACCAAAGATAATATAACCAAGAAAGAAAGGTTGCATTCGGCATGCCGAAGGTTGTCTACCCTTGCAGGTTTATTATATACTAGTTGCTATACTAGTTATAGTTATATATGTACTGTATAATGGTGCAGAACTGAATGGATGTTGTATATACATATATAATATTGAATATATCTAACTCTCATTGGCGCTGATAAGTAGAGAGTCCAAAATATGTATCTTACTCTCTTTGTGATTGTACCTTGGTTCCTGGTTGATGATCTAGGTGTCAAGTTTTGTGAATATATATCATCAATGGTTAAGCTATGGCTGTGCTCGGCCTTTATTAAGAGATGGTCTAAGAAGTTTGACGATCCTTAGCTAACTAAGACTCTCTACAGCTCGCTTGTTCATCGAATTCTCGAGTACAGATATAGACAAAGTCTGATGTAGTAAATTTGATTGCCCAAATACAACAATCGGGCGATAGTTTGTATGGCAGCCATACGATATATCGGTCCGATTGGACGGACGGACTAGTTCGACTACTCAGTTCATTCTGTTGCAATATATATACACTTTATAGGGTCGGTGTGTTGCAAATGAATATACCCTCTGCCAGGCTATAATGATTCATTTGAAGGTGAAAAGAAAGGTGCTAAGTCTGAAGATAGTTCAGGCAACGCTCTCCAAGTATTCGATAGTAGTCGGAGTATATCTTCGACTGGGGGCTCAAGATACCCTGTAGAGCCAACTTACCAGCTGTTACTCCATTGTAGATGGGCGCATGCTCAAAGTCTGCAAAGTTCTCTGTTCCACTGCCGTTAAGCAGATTGTGCTGCTTGCTGTTGCTGCTGCTGTAGATGCGCTGCCCTGATGGGCTGCACCTTGGCATAACCATTGGTGGAGCTAACCGAACTGGCCGAGGAGACGGCAGGTGATCCCGTCGAGCGTGCTGAGGTCGCATCGAATATGTTTGCTGTGCCAAAATCGGCCACAAAGTCCGTTTCGCCAGCGAAGCCATTGCTGGCGCAGCTGCTCGTGTCGGACAAGGCGCCTGTGGATGTGGAGCCGGCACTGTTGAGGCTGCTCAGACCCAGAAAGGCATCCTGCTGGGGATGCTGATGCTGATGCTGCTGATGATGCTGATGATGATGATGATGCTGCGGCCGACTGATGGCCGTGCTGGATGGCGTCTTGGCCAGTCCATTGGCAGCTGTGCGTTGTGCAGCAGGCGGAGTCAGCTGAATGCTGGCATACCCATTCCCATTCCCATTGCCATTGGCCGTCGTGTTGTGGTAGCCATTGTGTAATCCATTGCTGGTCTTCAGATTGACTACATTGGCCAGCGACTTCAGCGGACTCGCTGGCTCCAGGTAGTAACGCTTCCTCTCGTACTTATCCATCATTAGCTCACGCTGGTCCTGCTGCGGCGTTGCTCGCTTCGGATCCCACAATCCCAGCCACGTCTTGGCGCACAGCTCGTTGCCGTGCGACTTGAGAAAGTCCAGATCCTCCTGCGTGAATGTTGCCATCGATATGGATTTCACTCGATGTGGTGGTGTCAGGCCACGTCTGCAAGAGAGAGAGAGAGAGAGAGTTAGATACGGCAACAAGAACAAAAGCTTTGCTCGACTGTGATATTAATATATAAACTTCTATGTACAGCTTAACTTCTAGTTTTATTTTGTGTTGCATACTTTGCAGGGCTTGAAAATCAGTAACTCTTCAAATGATTTCCTAAATAACTTTTATGTTAATGAACCGATCGTGTTCAAATTTTCAGTAATCATTTGGAAGTAGATAAATATTGTGTTAACCAAAAATGAACTGGCCTGCATTCAAATAAAGCTTGCGATTCGGTTTTTATTGATTTACCTGCAATAATAACACATATAGACAGCTCTAGCTCATATAGTCTACGAGGTTTAGGAAGGACAGACAGAGGGACAGAGGGACATGACTATAAGCGACTCCGCTATTGATGCCTATTAAGACATAACCAGAGCAACAGCACGCGACAGTGGGATACCCCTCGACCTATGTTTGGTATAGTTTAATTTGTGCATGCTTTCAAATTATTCTCGACAGATGGCGCTCTCGCTTCGCACTCGCCTGCCTCCCTTGTTAGCTGCCACAAGCACTTGGAGTTATGCTCATACTTCCTTGAATAACTTCTCAGTTTATTGCCCGATCGGATTACAATTTGTTGAATAAGTAGATATTTGATTCAGCTTTTTATATGTTAAAGTCAGAAAGTTGTGTCTTTTATACAGCGCTTACAAATTGAGTTAAAAAAATAAATTATTGATTTGTGGGGGCGGTGGGCGTGGCACCTACCATTTGAAATAAACTTGATCTGCGCCTGGTATATAGGAATCTTCGTGCCAAATTTGGTGTCTCTAGCTTTAATAATAGCTGAGATCTGTGTGTTCACACAGACAGACAGAGGGACGGACGCATATGGCTCATAGATTGTGGGGTCTGTTACTCCTTCCTCTGCCTGTTACATACATATCGAATCTACCCTATGGGTTATCGGGTATTATAGACATTGACAGGTGGTGCAGAGGTGGCAAATGTGACACCCAGTTGGCCTACACTGCAGCACAATGGGGTCAATGGGGGAGACACGCTAAATGGGCGTTCAATTTCAGTTAATTGCGCAAATTAATTAACGGCTTTGAGAGACTGCAATTAGAGCAGCCCCAAACAGAAGTGGAAGTGCCCGAGTCGAGTATAAGAAGGAAGAGGAGGAGGAGGAGTAGGAGGAAGCAATTGAAAAGAAGAGCGGGAAAAGCATGAAAATCGAAACGCAAACTAAAACCGGCTGCAAATTTACTGCCACGCAGTCTCTTCACTAGAGAAGCTAATTTCAGTTTTTCATGAGTTTCCCAAACGAAACGGGCACAGCAACAGCAACAACAACACAACTACTGTGGCATATGCAAAGGTATTATACATGTTTATACGAGTATATGATATATACACACACACATACATAGGTGCTGAAGAAACTGGACGTTTCACATGAACGCTTCAGTGGCTCAGAGCGCCAATTCGCCATGGCAAACGAGACGAGACGAGACGATGATGAGCCGACGAGGGAGGGGAGAGCTGAAAGAGAAAGATGTAGAAGAGGAGAGCGAGGCAGAGCAGATGAGGGAGCAAGCACACAAACTGGAGGAGGAGAGTGTGCAAAAAGCGAGAGCTTTGATCGACTTTTGCAGATTCTAGAGTCAAGAAAAAACAGCAACATATGCTGGAAAAGTTGTGAGATTTCCTCTGCTTTTCAGTTGGCTCAGAAGCTTGACAACCTTTTAGCCATAAGTTAGAAATATCTTACTTAATCAACATTTGAACCAGACTTCCTTCTGCTATGCTGGCCAAGGAGCTTACCAATCCCTTGTCCAAGTAAGAGAGCAGGCACTCCAAGTGCCTGCAGGCAGGAAGAAGGTGCAAAGCAGGCGACAAGCGAGAGTTTTGTTTAAGTTTTCTTATGCAGATTAAGGAAATGTGCTGGATAAGTACTGCAGTTAAAAGCTAAACAACTTACTGCCTTATAAATTAGGAGTACCCTCTTTAATATCACGCAATAATAAAGCAATTATAATAACCCCCCCTTAGGGCTGTCACTACGTTTAAAGCTCTAATGCTCTGAGCAACCTTTCTCAATTTGCTAATGATAGATGGAGGGAAATATACGGCTCTCAAATCTGCTGCAATTAAGTTTATAATTTTCTCAATTAATCCAAGGTCCAAGCAGGGCATTGTTGCACTTCCCTCCATCTCTCCCTCTCTCTTGTTTGCTCTGCTAATGCAATTGGCAAACTCAATTCCGATTCGCAATTGCAATTTGTCTGCGTTGCAGGTTGCAGCAGATTGCCAGGAAGAGAAGAGAGAGAGAGAGAGACAGGAGACTGGACACAACTGGGGCGCAAAAGTGATTCAATTAATGAGTGCACTTTGTGCTGCTTAAACTCTTTCAAAGGCATCTCTGCAGGCTGCCTGCCTGCCCCCCCTTCCCTCTTTCTTGGGTTTTGGCTCAATTAGCGGACACGGACTCAGGGGCTTAAGTGTTGCAGCAGGGCAGGGAGTGGCGGGAAGGGAAATGCAGTCACGATTCGATTTAGTTGCCACTTCCGCCAAGTAGGAAAGACAACGCAAGAGAGAGAGAGAGAGGAGGAGGGAGAGGAAGACAGGAAGCGCGTATATCAGTTGCGGGTTTTCTCATGTCTTCTCCTGTTGCCAACTTGTCGTCAGCTGCTGATTGCCAAGTGGACACGCTGTGGCACGCACACCCTGTTCGTTAGCTGTGTCGGCTATTTTTGTAACCCGAGAGAGAAAGTGAAAGTTGCCCCCCCCCCTACCCGCCCCTCTTCAAACACGCACGCACACACACACGAGTTGCCACGCCCCAGCGTTGACGGCAAAAACATTTGAAACGCTTTGGGTAACTGCAACAAAAATGGCAGTACTATTATACCCTGTAGCTGGCAAGTATGAAGAGGTATGCAGTATGAAGAGCTATGCAGTGCAAGTACTACCCTTAGCAACATGTACAGGGTATAAACAAGTCGCACACACATATGTATATCAAACGGGAAGTTGCTGAGTTATTGCTAAAGGGATATGCAATCTACACCATCATAATGCGGTCTACAGGGTATAAGCAAGTCGCACACATGGTACACAGGGTATAAACAGTTGCCATTACACTCTATATTTTGCAAGTAGGGTCTACAGGGTATAAGCAAGTTGCATATAAGTATTTCCTGCTGGTAATTGTTAAGTTATTGGTAAAAGGGAATGCAGTATGCAGTGCATAAAGAGCAGACACTCTACACCATCGTGGCACGGTCTACAGGGTATAAAAGTAAAGGTCCAGGGTATAAACAAGTCGCACACAGATGCCTGTAATTGTCATTATACTCTGTAGTTGGCAAGAGTGCTAAGCGGGTATGCAGGAATTGACTACAGACTACAGAGAGTTGACTTCACCTCAGAGTAGAGTCGGCAGGGTATACACAGTGGCCATTACACTCTATAGTTGGCAAGTAGGGTATAAGCAAGTCGTTCACCGCAGCTGTTATACCCTGTATGAGGGAAAACTACTGCTAAGGGGTACGCAAATGTTTTGAACGCACTACAATTTAAGGGGCAGTCATAGTTAAGGGTATGATGAAAGAGTATTTGTTTATCTAAATACAACAAGGACCTAAACATACCTAGCTGACCATACACAGCATACAGGTGTGCATACACCCTGTTAACCTATACTTCCCATTCTCCAGCTGCCTACAGGGTACACACAAGTCGCATACAGCTGTCACTTGGCTGTTGGTTCTGCTGTCGAGTGTGCTAATTGAAAGGTAGAGGACGCAGCGAGAGCCTGAGCAGAGACGGACCTGGCGACCTGGAGACCTTCTCGGCAAAGTGTACAAAGTACTCGTACTCATGGCTATTTAGGCGCATACACTGCGAGAAACCCCCACTCAAGTATTGCGTACTTGAGTGTCGCAATGCCGCACTTAATGCATGCAATTAAGAAATGGAAATTGCACAACAGGAGAGGAACGTGAGAAGGCAGAGAGAGGGAGAGAGAGAGAGATAAGTGTGCTTTCAATTTGAAGAGAATCTACTTCATTCTCAGACAGATCAGAGTGCAGAGTGGCACCCAAGAGGGTCCCCAAACAGATCATTTCTCTCTGTGTAGGCACACGCTAATTGAGAGTCAGCAGCGCAACTGACTTGGGTGTCAAACTGGCGAGAAAAGTGTGTCATCTGGGCGAGATCGAGCAAGCAGAAGAAGAAGGTGAGCAGTGCAGAGAGAGAGAGGAAGAAGGGAAGGTGAGCAGTGCAGTGCAGAGAGAGAGGGAGAGGAAGAGGAAGAAGAGCAGAGGAGAGGTGGTCAGAACCTGTAGAGACCTGAGCAGAACCTGAAATGCAGCTCCAAATTGAGCACGATCACGTTCGAGTAACAGCAGCAGCTGCTGTGCTTCAATGCGCACTCATATTCGCCCTCACATTCACAATTCACAATTCACAATTCACAATTGGCATTCGTTTGTGGAAAAGCCCAGAGAGTTAAGAGAGTTTGTGCAGCGCATCGAACAGCTGTCGGGCTCTGTCCGGGGTTTCCAAATCAGCGACAGATCTTTCGTGCTAGGCACAAGTGGATACAAAATTAAAACAAACACAATGCCAACACACACACACACACACACACACAGACACACAGAGAGTAAACTGAGCTTAGTTTAGTTATATATTTGTTGCTGTTTTTGTTGTTGTTGATGCCTTTTGCTTTGCCACTTCGCCACAAAGTGCAAAACTTGTTTTTTGCGCATTTTGCGCACTCAGCGTAAAAAGCACAAACAAAAACAAAAAGCGAAAAAGCGAAAAACAAAAAGCAACAGCAGAAAAAAAGGCAAAAACAAAACTCGTAGCAAAAATAACAAGAAAATGTATATAATAAAAACAAAAAAGAGGCAACAAAAACAAGCTAAAGCGGCGGCAACAAAGTGTAGCGAAATATTATGCACAGCCAAATAGATACAACGACGCTAGAGATATAGATACAGACACAGATACAACATTACAGATACAGATACAGATACAATGTGCGAGATACAGACACATTTGCAGATGCAGATACAATGCTAGGGCTGACGATACCTTATGCGGATACAAACAAAAAGGTCTAGCTAGATAGGGATACAACTCTAGATATGTCGAGAGAGATACAACGCTAGATATGCAGATACAGCGAGATATACATAGATACAGATACAGATACAGAGACCGGGATAGTAATACAGAAACAACCTGAGACATATAGATAAATTGCTACAGATATAGGTACAGATACAGCATTACAGATCAATACAGATACAATACTCTAGTACAGGCACATGTTCAGATTCAAACATAAAGGTCTAGCTAGATACGGACACAACTCTAGATATATCAAGAGAGATACAACGCTAGATATAGATACAGATACGGGGATAGTGATACAGATACAGCTATAGACTGTATGCTGATGTAGTGTAAAGTGCTAGAGATATCATAGATACCTGTACAGCTACAGTACTTGGCTGAAGTTACTGATATAAGTCTAGACCTAAAGACATCTTAACCTTTTACAAATCGGGAATAGAGCCCGCTATACCAATTTATAACAATATCTTCCTATCAAGAACTTACTTTTGCAATCCTAGATAGCATTGTACAGTACATATAGTATATATATACTGCACAATCCTATCTACATATACTCCATGTAATGTACAATCCTATATTGTCCAGCATTTATTCCTTATTCCAATTGTATTTTTTATTTTTTATTTTTATTTTTTTTTATTTTATTTTTATTTTAGTTATCTATAGATAATCAACAATCTAACATTCTTCTTCACTCCTAAGATACATAATCTATATAATTAATATTAATCTTCGTAACTTCTTAACCCCATTCCTGCAGTATACAATCTTATCTGAATATAATCTACAATCTCTAGTCTAGCTTTCTTTCCTATTGCTAATCTCTAATTGATTTCCTGTTGTAATTGAACTGAAACTTGCTTGAGAGTGTTACACATATTAGTCATGGCTATTTACTTTCTCAATTGCTGACTACAGGGTATTCATAAATAAAAGCTGAGACTCGACAGATATTCAGACCTACCACATGGAGGTTTAGCGCTGACGCCGACGACGCTTCGATGACGATGACGACGACGACGTTGATAACGTTTCCGTCAAGAGAACCGCAACAAGCTAACTACGACGGTTATCATAATAAAACCAAAGAAACAACAACAAATACAACAAAAACAATACAGACTATACACACCTAAGCACATTCACATTCACATTCACATTCGTATTCACATTCATGCATCGCATTTGAACTTTTACTTGGAATTCGAGTGGTTTGGCAACGTCGAATCGAAGGCAGCGCGTTCATTTATTCACTGTGAATCATTGAGGAAGCCCCTCTGCCCTCTGCCCTACCTGCTAGCTGATAAGAACGAGCGATGGCAAAAGTGGCAGAAGTGTCAATTAGGCAATTTGGGGAACAAGCAAAGCAAATAGCAGAAATTTACCTTGGCCCCCACTTCCCCCTCTCTCTGTTCTTTCCTTCCTTGCCTGGGAGTGTCCAACAGTCTCTCAAGAACCTGTCAACAGTTGTTGTTAGGTAAATATTCAAGCCGAACTTTTGCTTTGTATTCCCCCGTCTGAACTTAACTTTTTATTTTTTATTTTATTTTTGTTTTTTGTCATTTGTTGATTTCTTCAGAAATCCAATTACGAGACAGATAAATCATAATTATTCATCGGGACAGAGACAACAATAAAATAAAATAATTAGCGCACACAATTCACTTATATTTTGCTATAAAGAACTCGTTCTGTTTGCGATGCAGTAGAAGAAGTTCTCTTCAGCAATATCTAAATCACATTTCATCACTCTTTGTTCTCGAACAATACCAAAAATAATTGTTTACTCAATGGAATCATCTATGGAAAATATTCAAATTTTTTTGTTTTCCAATTCAATTGATACAAATTTGAGTGTTATAATTAAGAGAGAGAGAGAGAGAGAGGGGAGAGGGGGGGGGGCGCTGATGGTCAATTTTCAATTTTGACAAGGCACAAAAAATAAAACTGTTAAAGTTGGTCTTGTGTGTAAAGATGTGTTTAAAGACGGTAAATAACTTAAGACCCCCGTAAAGTGGGTTGACAGTCATGCCAGGCATACAATTGTTAAGGTCAGGTCTCAACTCATAATGCAATCGTTTGTTTGTTAGGTATTTTTAGCTTTTTGCCTACTGCGGAGATTCACTTGAAGAGCCTCTCTAAGCGCCGCCAGACACTCTGAAGGTTCTTCAACAACACACACATTACGATATTACCTCTGAATATATATTCACTGTCTGTTTAAACTGAGTGCCGCGCCCGACTTTGACTGCGACTTCGATTTAAATTGTGACTTTAGACCACGATGGACTACGCGCGAGCTTGAAGCTTGAGCTACAACTGTGTAGGCTTCAGTTCAGGGAATGTCTACAGCACAATTCATCGCAAGTATTTATAATATTTATTTATTGCATACGCAATAGACATCAACCAGACTGCGAATATATTACTTGCTAACGCGCGATAAGTGGGTCTCAGGGGGCGTCGTATGCGCAAATTGGAACTGGAACTGGGATTGGGATTGGGGAACTGATAATTGCTTACGCGGAAGGCGGCAATTCAAGGCGGGCAGGGCAGGGCAGACCCAACGGATTAGTCCTAAAGATAGGTCATTGCCTGTCACGTGCCTGACAGATTCGCATTTAACTGTACATTGATTTTATTTATACACCATGTCCGCTAATTGGAGAACAAAAGAGAAACTGATCGAGCTTATCGGCGCAACAGACAACAAAAGACGCGGAAGATGCGCAGCTGCAGTTGGCGATGGCACTGAAATATTCGATATATATTCTACGCAATTGTGGGAAGAAGAACAACTACAAATAATATAGAATATATATAAATATTTGGTATGCATGTATGATACAATAAATGGTATATTCTTATAGCACGATGTGTATATTATATTTATTGATATATTTATTGATATAAGTTAATGAATATAGTACTAATAAATCAACTTGTTAACGTTCAGTTTTACTTTAACAAACTTAGATGGATTCAGGCAAGACAAGTTCTACTTCCGACTTGACCATCATTGCTTATATTACATTTATATTATTTATTAATAAACTTCAAGTAGAGAGACTGAGACTGTGAAGAGTTTGTCGATGATATTTTGCCAGAAACATGAAGCCTTATTGTAGTAGCATATTCTAACTCTTTAGGCAATTTGGCAACTATACAGGATGTACATATGTACGATATATTCCAGGGAAATCAACAACGATATGCTGTGCATTAGTTCTATGAACCTCCTAAAGATTATTCCACTGGGATGCTGCTGCTGACGAACTTTGACAACGATATACGAGTATTCCATGAAATTTGAATATTTTTAGTATATTTTATATCTGGCTAGGCTGACGCTGCTGTTGCGGGAACTGGCGACATTCCCCAGCGATATATTCGCAGAAATTTAAAGCTATATTCTTAGTATATTCATATCTCAGGGGACAGTGGCTGTGGCTGTTTACTGACGAAATTTAGGAAATTTGAACTTTTAAATGATAGAGAAATGGTAATTGTATATTCCCAGTATAGTCTTATCAGCGTTGGAATGACGCTCTTGCTGCGATACCAGCGCTGCTGGGAACTGACCAAATTAGCTAGAGCAGAGCAAAGGTCTTCAATGTCAATAACATGTTGTTCTTCTCGCGTGTGATTCATGGGCAATTCCAAGAAGAGAGAGAGACTGGGAAGGCGTATCACAAATGGGGCAATGCTTCCCAAGTTGTGACATTGCGCGACAGTGGCAGTGGCAGCGAATTGTGCGACACATTTGCAACGTGGCAGGGCTAAAAATATCAAAGCGCAGTTTCAGTTTCAACCGCAATCAAGTGTCACAGAAGGCGACGACGCGACTACGCGACGAAAGCGTTTCAGACTTGAGCCGAGTCCGAGTCCAAGTGGGAGAGAGAGATATACATATGTGTCATCTGTATGTAAATACTTGAGCACACACTTACACACACACACACATTGCTATCTAGACTCGCCTTGTAAATCAACTAAAACTGCGCCTAACTTGGCACGTCATCACCCTGTGAGAATATGAACATATTACGGGGTATATTACTCATTACTTGAGTTGAAATTTAATTGAAATAAGTTGTGCATTTATTGCAGAAAGAGCTTGACTAAGTGGAGGATCTGCAGACTCCCTTGTTCTCTCTTTTAACTCATCTACATATCCCTCGTTTAACTTGAGAAATGTTCATCACATCTCCCTTCAAGCACGTAACGTACATGCCATAAAAGAGGCATAAACATGTCTACAGGGTATGGAACTGAACAGAGCAACAAACATGGACTCAAGGCCTTTTCAGGGAGATAAACAAGTGTGTTTTTTTAGTGGGGCAAGTGGCAAGTGGCGAACACCGGAAATATTCGCTAAACATCATTAGAGAGAAGCATCTGGAAGTGCTCTAACTTGAACTTATCTCTGATATTTTGCAACAATGCAGAGACAATGCGAGAGGGCGAGAGGGAGAGAGAGAGAGGGGGGCAGCACAGACAGCATTGTGATGGCATAACCATTCATTCCGCCTTATAAAATCAACAACGCTGCGCTGCGCTGCGCTGCGGTTTCTGCCAGTGCTGCCAAGTATAGAAAATATGCTGACCCAGTTGCAACTCAAGAAGTTTCAGTGCCAGCCGCATTCAGCAGTCCACCACTGCCGGCATTCGATTTTCAACAGACACAGCAAATTTGCTGCAACAGACAGAAATGAAATGAAATGTTTGCAAAGTGTGGCGGAGTATCTAAGAGTCGAGAAGGGCAGGCCAGCAAGGAGGGCAGCCAGGGGAGCCTCGTCAATTAGAGAGCACGCTAACTGGCAGGAGAATCCCACGCCTGTCTCCGTGTCTGTCTCCCTCTGTCTCTCCCTCTCTCCCTCTTTGTGTGCCCTGTGTTGGCTGGCCACATCAATATCAATATACACCAGCTGCTGCCTAGTCCGTCTGGCTGTCTGTCTCCCTCTGTGGCCAGTTTTGGCGCAGAGGCAACACTGCTGCCTGCTGGTGAAGGTTCTCTGTCAGCGTTTGTCGCACAATATAAATTAAACTTGGCACTGGCCAAGAAAGGAGGAGAGCGTGCTGGCAAGTGGTAACTAACAAGGCAGGCAGGCAGGCGGGCAGCTTGTGGCCTGAAATGTGCCACCCCAAGGCGCCTCCCTCCTACCTCCTTCCTCCTCCCTTCTTCCATAACCCAACAGCCAACGCTCAATGAATATTTTAATAATGTGACGCTGCAATTCGAGCCTGCAAGGCAAGGAAGCCTTGAGCCCCTTTTTGTTGTCTCTTTTTGCATGCGAACTTTGGCTTGGCCTGCGTGGGCTGCCTGCCCCCATCCCCCATCCCCCCTGCCATTGCACCGCCCTGCGACCTCTCTCTGTGCTGGCCTATGCTGGCCAAATGACGCCACTTTATGCGCCCCTCTTCAACCCTCCTCTGCTTTTTAAGCGCCACAGAGCTGAGCAAACAAACTCTGACATGGCAAATGTTTTTCTCTTTTCGGCGCAATAAATCTCAACTGCGTAGGCGCCACTTGCACTCCCCGGGGTGTAGAGAGATCTCTCCCCGCCTGGCCCTGTCACCCTCTGCACCACCCTGCCACCCTCTGCTCCACGGGGAACCAGTTCGCTTCTCGATTCTCTTTGCGCGCCCACTCACAGAGGCGCACAAAAGCGACTAGGCGAATAAACGAATACATCCATTTGCTGTTTGAGTACCCGCTTTTAATTGGAACTCACAGCAGCAGCAGCAATGGCATCAACATCAGCTCCAGCTGTGGAATGGCATCTGCCCCACCCACAAATTCACACACACACACACACACACACAGCCCACACATCCCACAGTCGAGTGCAACTGCCTGTTTGGCTTGTCTCTTCCGGCTAATACAGCTGCCCCTCTGCCACTGCCTGCCTGCCTAATCGATGCATCATATCAATAATGTGAATAATTTGCAATTTGCTGAATGTTTTCGCACTCGAAATTGCACTCGGCCAGCGATCGTAGCGATCGTTGCTGCCGTATTCCATTATTTATAGATTGTAAATCTCGATTTCAAGGCGAAACTGAGCAGAGAAAACAAAACTATAGAAATAAAGAGAGAGAGAGAGAGAGAGCGGATTGCTTGACTAGCATATATCCTGTACCAAGTCAGACAAATAATGATGACTTTATATGAATAAGGGAAGTAAGGAGGATGCTAAGGATAACTAATACTAAGCCAGACAATGGGAGTTAAATATAAATAAGCAATGTGAGGAAACTTCTTTATAGATTCTAGACATGACTAATCAAACTGTTTGCTATACTTACTATATAATATATTTGTTGATAATAAAGAAAACAAGAACTACTGATGAATAGGTAAAGTAAGCACACTTTGTAGATCGTATAGATAGTTGATCAAACTGTTTCCTATGCAGTTGATTATAATATCTAATATATATTTATATTCAATTTAAGTTATACTCTATTATGTTAAATCTTATGTTAAGAGTGACCTTAGTCGATACACTATCGTAAGCTTGTTTAGTTATCGTAAGCCCTATCGATAGCATAGTGTTGAATAACGAAAAAGGAAGGAGGAGAGCGTCACTATCGTTTAAGAGAGCTAAGGGAACGCAATGTTAAATTGAAAAGAGCGTAAGAAATAATTAAAACATTAAAAGATTATTTGCATAATTTATGGTTAAACTTTTAACTATACTTCTTCACTCAATCTACCTCTTTTCTTTTCGCTGCACAGGGTATCTACATAAGTGAAACGAAATAATAAAACAAACGAGGCGATTACAACAACGACAACGACACCTTCTTCTATGCATTTTCGCCTCAATAACAAAGTCGACAGTCGACAGCAAAACTGCGCAATAATTGCTAATGCTCAAAAAAGAGAGAGAGAGAGGAAGGAAGAGAGGAAGAGGTAGAGCAATCAAAAGAGAGAGAGAGGGGAAGAGTTTTGCTTTGATCACTATTGCTGAATTCTACTCGATATGCGATTCACATTTACCGATTCTTAATGAGGAACTTGTTCACACACACACCCGCATACAAACCCGCCACATACATATATACCCTGTTATAGACAGTTAACTGAATTATCAGCCAGACTGGAGTGACAACAAGAGCCTGACAAACGCGGAAAAGCAACAGAATAAAAACAAAACGAGCCACAGCACACAAAGTGCTTTACTTTGGTGTAAAAATAGCTGGGAATTCTACCAAAATATATACAGAATATAAATATATATAGATATAGATATATATATACTATGTATGTATGTATGTAGATGTAGATAAATGTTGTATATATTTCACAGTATAGAGAACTTCTTTTGCAGCACCGAGTGTAGTAATACCCTCTCATATCGCTGGCGTCTCATCTCTTTGCTTGGGCAATTTGGTTACACACACGCACACAGATACAGGCAAATATGTATGTATAAAGCTGTATATAGACATATATCTACTTGGCTATATATACAAATGAACACTAGACGTTTAATTGCCATTACGCGTCGCGTTTTCGTTGATTTTTCTTTTGTTTTTTCTTTGGTTTCTTTAGCTTTGACTGTTTGTTGTTTTGCTCGTTTGTCTTTTTTGGTCTTTTTTTCGCTTCGAATAAGGGCCAAAGAGATATAGAAAACACAGCTGACACCGCTTGGTGAAAGTCTGCCCCAGACCTACGCCCTGCCCTGCCCTGCACTGCCCTGGCCTATACCGGTCTCTTTCTTGCCCCCACCTCTGCCTCTGCTTCTGCTTCTTGGACGTGATTATGTGGTTTCATAATCGACAAATTTACATATTCACTTTTGACCACAAGACGTGCAGCTGATTCGAGTACACTTACACACACACACACACACTCACATGTACACACGCACTCACACATGTCTGTATTGACAGTGATTTCATATCAGCAAGCTGCGCGTTTTTGTCAGCTGGGAACAGGAACAGCAGCAGCAGTGGGTAGCGTCGCCAACGCCGACGTCAACGACGCACCGCAGTTGCAGTTACTGTTACAGTTACAGTTAAAAGTTGCTCAAGTTGGGATGACGCACCCGAGAAAGTAGCACAGTGGACAGACAGAGGCCGCTGAAGAGAGCGAGAGGTGTCCCGTCTTGTGCATACCTCTCCTCCTACTCTCTCTCTCTCTCTTTCATTTTCTCCTTCTGCCTGTCTTCGTTCTGGGTGCATATCGATAACTGCAAATATCTTTACAACACTTCAGCGTAGTGCAGTGGGCAGAAAAGCCGCTAACAGAGGTGTCTTCTCTTCCTGACTAACTTCATTCCGAGATATCGCTTGAACTATCGATAACTGCGAAAGCCTTTGCAGCACTTAAATTTTAATTGAACTGTAATTCAAATAAAATTATACTAATTTAGTATTTATTGTGGTATATTTTCTTTAAGCAGCGCTTTAACTATCGATATATCAATAGTTATCGACTACTCTGCAGTCTTATCTAATCAACAAACTTATCAAACACTGCAGCAGCCAGCAGATGGTTCCATTTTAAGTTGCGACAGCGACTCCTCGATTGAGGTGCAACAATTTGTCTGTCTACAATTGCCATTGCCACAACAACAGCAACAACAACGGCAACAGCGGTGGCAACTGCAACTGGCCCGAAAATATGCATAAAAGCTGCTCGACGAGTTTTTGCGCCTTTACTTCATTCCCATTCCCATTCCAAACGTGGCCAGCCCGGCCAGGCCCGGCACGGCCGGTATGCAGGCATAGCCAGAGCAACAACTTCAACCTAAGCTCGCTTGAATGGCAGCTCCTCCTGCTGTTGCAGCTACAACAGACAGCGAGTAGGAGAAGTAGAAGAAGGGGGAAGGGGGGCAGGAAACATTGTAGCATTGAAACATGCACAACAATTTCGTCTTGGACTTTGAGTTCCTTTTGTTTGCCTGCCTGTGCTGCAGTTGCAAGGGCGGAAGAGGAAGCAAGGAAGGGGGGGGGCGAGGTGAGTGGAATTTAAGTGGAGTTGTTGCTTGTCTGTCTCTGTGAGATGTGTGTGTGTGCAACTTGGGTGAGTTGTGTGTTGTGTCTGCAGTCTGTTGTCATGCCAAAAGGCTAAGGCATTTATGTGGCTTTCCATTTACATACCATACACTGCACGAAATTCATGAGCCCTTTTACCTGCCATAAATTATGGTAAATTATGTGACATTGTCATGAGCCTTATGTGTCTGCTGCAGAGTGTTGCATAAACTGGAGACAATATGCAGGCATCGAATTTAACTTCACCTTTTTCTCTCAGTGCACACGTAATACTTATTTATTCTTCTGCTGCGGCAACTGGAGACGTAGTAGAACTGGAGACGGACGACAACAGAGAGTCGCCACTGCAGTCTGCAGTCGAATGAGTCATCAACTTTAGTTTGCTGCTGCTCCCAGCAGGGAGGTAAGTGATATGTTTGGTTATCGTTGATCGATAGGCAATTTGAACGTTGACAGCGCCAGTTCACAGCCCGCATGTTGCCCAATTGAAGGCAAGTAGCTTGGTATAGAATCTGGGGCACAATCTGTGCGGAATGTGCATTTCCATATGGCAGATGCAACGCGGGCACAGCTGGGAAACTCTGGGTTAACGGTGGCCCACTGCGGAAGCGCGTACACAGATTGAAAGCAATCATCCTAATGAGAGAGGCAGAGGGGAGAGGGAGGGAAACGACCTGCGGAAGTGCGTAAATCAAGCGAACAACAACAACAAGAACATGAGCAGATGACCTCAATTTGCATTTAATCGCACAAAGTGCGCGAGTTTGTTTGCAAACCAATTTGGCAATTAGTTGGCATTAAAAGCCAGAAAACAGCCAAAACAAGCCAACACGGTTAGCGCCGCCAAGAACCAGCACAGACCAGACCGAGGCCCAACCCCACGTTATACTTGCGTGACTCCCTCACACTAACGTTGCTCTCTCCCTCTCTCTCTCTCTCTCTCTGTTTGCTGTCTGCCAAATAGAAACCTCGACGCCGACGCCAAAAACAAATTGCTTCGATTGCAAAGCCAAAAAGTGGCTGCCATTTCGTCAATTGAAAGTTTTTGCGCGATTTGCATTTCCAAATTGGTCGCCCCGAATGAAATTGGTGAAATGAATTTACTTTCGCTTTCGCCTGCAGACCAGAGACAGCGCACGGAGACAGAGCCCGGAGACAGACAGAGAGACTAAAGACAAAGCTGTTGGGGTCGGTCAATGCATTCGATCCCCAATTATCGGTCGTTCACAGTGTAGAGGCCCGAGAGAGAGAGAGATTGCATCTCTTATCTCTGCAAATTGCACGTGAGCTGCAGCTCTTTCATTTATAGAGAGAATCCCCTCCTAGCAGAGGAGGGGGTGGGGGGTCAAAGCCAACAGCTGTAGCAATTATCGGTCAATAACTTCGATGCGATCACCTTATCTTGGGTGAATGGAATCGAATGGAATCGTTGGAACAATTTGGTACAATTTAATTGACTAATGAACTCGAAAGAAAGAGATAGAGAATGAGGGAGAACAGTAGTTAAAAATTGGAAGAGAGAGAGACAGAGAGCGGAGAAAGAGAGAGAGAAGGAGCAGTAAACAGAAGTCAGTAGCAGGAGAAGCAGTGCAGTTGTGCGGAAAATTTGACAAGCACTCGTGGGATTTGGATTATGCTTAATGAAAGACAGTGGAAAGGTACCTAACAGCAGGTACTCTAGACTCTAAGTACTCTATGTATGTATATACTCTATACTCAGTGCTCTATATACTCAGTACTCTATATACTCAGTACTCTACATACTCAATATTCTATATGCTCAGTACTCTATATACTCAGTACTTTATATACTCTGTACTCTATATACTCATTACTCTTTATACACTTGTAGGTACTTACAGTACGCCCGAACAGCGTGTGCAGACAAACGAGCCAATGGTCATGTTGACGTAGGTGGGCCCCTTCTGGCTGCAGTCAAAGCACTGACGGTTCCCGGGGCAGCTGTTCACCAGCTCCCGCAGAGCTAGCAGGAATTTATCGTCCTGTTTTTTGCGTACTGCCATGTTGTCGCTGTTGTTATTGTTGTTGTTGCTCGCTTTGTTTTCTCCGCCGCCGCTGTTGCTGCTGCCTTCGTCCTCCTCCAGCCACTCGGTATCCGACGCGAGCTTGTTGTTGCTGTTGTTGTTGGTGCGCGGATGCGGGTGATAGATGTCCGCGGCGTGGGGGGCGCTGCTGTTGTAAACGTAGACGAACTGAATTTTGCCTGATTTCACTCACAGTTACAGTTATGCATAAATATATATTTGACAGTCTCCGCGTATGTGTGTATGTTTCAATGTATGTGTGTGTGTTGCAACCTCTTTTTACGCAACGCTTGACCTTTCCTCAGGCACAACAAACGCCGCCGCCGCCACCGCTGCCGCCACAGCGTTCACTCACTGTCTTGGTATGCGTATGTTTGTTTATGTGTGTGTGAGTATGTCTGTGTCAATGTGTGTGTTGTAATTGATCAACAACAACAGGCAATTTTTCGAATTAACTATTATTGTTTACGTTAATTTTTTTACACTCTGCACTATTTTCTCACAGTAGCAACAACACCAACACAATTGCAGACACAACTACAACTACAATAACAAGAGACAAATACAACTATAACAACTACAACGATGACTGGTTTCTCGTTTCGTTTTCGTTTGCCTTTTACATTAATTGAATTTATGTGCACACACTTTTGCTGCGCTCTCTATATTATTTATTTCTTTTGCTTCTACACATACACACACGCTGCGCCTGCCTGTTGTTGTTTGTTGTTATTAACAGAATTAGGCAGACAACAAAATTATCTTTTTAATAACAACTGAAAGAGACGCCCGTCCGACGCACCGACTCGAAGCACTCGTCGCAAACTTGAAAAATGAACTGACGAACAAGTGTGGCCGTTGTGTGGTTGTCGTTGAATGGCGTGAGTAGGGTGGCCATATATTAAGTACCAAGAAGAATAAAACGAGTTGGCAGCGCTGCAAGAGCATTAACAGTGTTGCAAAGGATACGAATATTTGAGCGGAATATTTGTGGACTCTTTACAGTTGGCAATATTAAATCAATTTTTATTTCAATTAATTAACTAATAATTACTCGCTAGAATTGTTGGCTACTCGTCCAGGGGCTTCCGCGCATTGCCCTTGTTGGCAAATTTGCGTTTCTTGAATGTGGCAGGCGCACTGGACGCGGCTTCCTCATCCAGGCCAGAAATGGTTTTTCTCCTTGAAACGTTTAACAGGTGGCTGAGCATCCGGTACGGCAGACACTACGGGGGCAGGTGCATAGTAATCCGTCTGAGGCAGTTCCCAGTCAATGGGCGCAGGGGGCGGTCTATAGAAATGAAGAAAATACAGTGAATATTTATAGTAATCGGGATCTTGGTGACTTACTTTGTTTCCACCACCTGCCACTGGCCAATCTCCTTGTTGGCAGCCTCCTCCTCGGTTTTGTACTTTTGTTTTATTTCCTCCTTCTGTTTCTTCTCTTTTGGCGTTTCGGTTTTGCGATACATTCGCGCATGTTTCTCGCGATTGAAGCGGGCAACCTCCTCGTCCGCGTTGGCCCGAGCACGTAGAGATTCCTCTGCTTGGGTGATCTCCTGCTGGCTAATTGCCAGCTGGTTAATGCGCTCGTACTCCTCATAGGAGAGAAAACCCTCCTTGGGTGGCTCCCATACGGATTCGTTTGTCTTCACGTTCCAGTAATAGGTGTGACCCTCATCAGACTTGCCCTCCACCCAGAGTGAAGCATCCGGCACGACGGCATCTGCACCCACCTTGCCCACAGTGACCCGTCGGTTATCCTCCTCCTCGTCGGAATCTCCCTCCAAACGCATTGGATCAATTTGCCTCGGTTTGCTGTACTCGCCTTGCCTGCTGCTGCCACTGCCCGAGGCAGTCACTGCACCCAGCACTGTGTTTATGGAACGCGCCGTCATGTCGCCATGGTGACCATGGATATCCCGGGCGTAGGACTTCATTGCAGCCTCCTCCATTTTGCGTATTTCCGAGTTCATTTTTTGTTTCTCGCGCTCCGCCTTTTCGCTGTTGCGCGAGATGTCCGTTATCCGTTTGGCCACATTTAACTTGTGCCGCTTGCCACTTTCGTGGAACGCAATGCTCTAAACAAATGATTTATTAATTTATTTGTTTACTTTCTTCATACGTTTCCAACTTGCACTCACGCCTTTGTTGTCGCTCAGCCAGCACTTGCAGAAGTCGCAATATTTGCGCTCATTTGACTTCCAGTATTCCGTCCTGTTATGAAAATACTTAGCTATATTATAAATACATTATTTTATATCGTCTAACTTACATTTTAAACAAATTGTTTTATTTTTTCCAGCTGCGAGTTTGGTTTTGTGTACGCTTTCAGTGTTGGAAAACGCCTTTTTTGGGACAGTGTACTACAAATTATAAAAATAGTGACTCGTTACTTGGTAGACATTATTTTACTTAGTAGATATTAATTAATTTAATATTGCTTCATTTAATTTAATTTAGACATGATTTTACTTGGTAGATATTAATTAATTTAATATTGCTTCATTTAATTTTCAAGTTTTGAAACCTCTACCTAAAAAGGAAGCCCAGTTTCCAACTCTCAGACTTTACAGTTTTTCTCTTGACAATTTGCGCACTGTTAACTTACATTACAGAGCCATGTAAGATGTTGTTTTGTTGCTCAACAGCTGGTCGATTTCGTCGTTTAGTCGCGTATTTCGCATTGATTCGCTGGGCAGAATCGCTAGCTGTCCGTGCTCAGAGACGACGACGACCAAGACATGGCACAGTCCCGAGTAGCTACAGCAACAATACCATTGAACGACACCATGGCGGTGAAGACAAGTGAGTGAGTGAATGGACAACTGTGACCCGTGGTCCAAAGTGTGGCTCATTCATCCACCTGAACCGTAAAGAGCCGCACGATTTCACCAGTTTGATAACAGCTGTTTTTTCTATTTAATTAGCAAATTAAAAACCTGTTCCACAGTTAGCTAATGCTATGCTTTCTTTTGGCATTCCAGATGGCAACGTAGCTGTTCCGATGCTGGGCGAAAACCATTGGGACGAGTTTTCCATAGAAGTTCCATGGGGAACCGTCGAAGGTAGGAATGGGGAAGGGCGCTGAGTCATTCACTAAGCTTATCAATACACGCGAATTGCCTATCGCCGTCGCACGTGAAGTGACAGTGAAGTGTAGTGAACATTAGTGTAGCCAATACAGCAGAAATAGCCGCCATTCTGGCCTTTTTACTTGTAATATAACATGTCTAGACAGAAAACTCCGTTCGACACGTTATTTATACTCTGTTAGCCATTTTTCTATGGCCTTTTTTAATGGTCTTGTGGCATCACTGATATTTATTTACACTATCAAGTGCGTCGTGCTTGTGATTTCCATGACGCCATTAAGTAAAGTACGGCTGTAAAAGCATTGTTAATAAGCTTGTTAATTTCAGGAAAATGGTGGGGTTCCCGGAACAAGCAACCGATACTGGCGCTGCACGGCTGGCAGGACAACTGTGGCTCCTTCGACCGGCTGTGCCCGCTGCTGCCCGCAGACTGTTCGGTGCTGGCCATTGATCTACCCGGGCATGGGAAATCGTCTAGGTATCCGCAGGGCATGCACTACTTCATATTCTGGGATGGGATCACCCTGATACGCCGCATTGTGCGCAAGTACAACTGGAAGAATGTCACACTGCTGGGCCACTCTCTGGGCGGAGCACTCACCTTCATGTACGCGGCCAGCTTCCCCGATGATGTGCACAAGCTGATCAACATTGACATCGCTGGACCCACTGTGCGGGGCGTCAAGCGCATGGCAGAAAACACTGGCAGGTCAGTGGACAAGTTTCTGGACTATGAGACGCTGCCGGACAGCAAACAGCCGTGTTACTCGCACAATGAGATGGTCAAGCTGGTGCTGGATGCCTACGACGGCTCTGTGGATGAACCCTCTGTGAAGATCCTGATGAAGCGGGGCATGCGCCCCAACCGGGATGGTATTCCTCTTTGCACGTGATCTGCGGCTCAAGGTGAGCAATCTGGGACTGTTCACGGCCGAACAGACCTTGACCTATGCCAGGCAAATACGTTGCAAGGTGCTCAACATACGGGCTGTGCCTGGCATGAAGTTTGAATCTCCCCCAATTCTACAAGGAGGTAATTGACACCCTCAAGGAGAACGCCAGTCAGGTGGTCTACCTGGAGGTGCCTGGCACGCATCACCTGCATCTGGTCACCCCCGAGCGAGTGGCTTCGCATATTTCCCAATTCCTGTTGAATAAGTAAATTTAAATTATTATGTCTAATTTATCGTTGGTTAAGGCACCGATTATATATGTATTCGGCACTATATATGGTTTATATACTGCACCATTCAGTCTTTGACGTTGGCCGACTGCAGAAAGTAACGTAGAAAACTTAAGTAGGAGGCTGAATACTGTAAATACAAAATATATATAATATAAATATATTTTTGTGAGTATTACAAAATTGAACCTTTTATTGTGTGCAAACATTTGTCAGATTGGTAACACTGGCCATAAGTACCGTTGCTAAGCGACCATTTGGTTTTGCGTCAGTTTGGCGTCGCTTTATTTTTCCATGATTCGGCGAAACTATGGATTTAATTAAGGAGATAAATGAAAAATACCAAGCTCTCGAGGCCGAAATCGATAAGAAACTGGAAAAGGTGTAAGTGCAAAGTGCCAAAATAAATAAATAAAACCGTAGACTGCATAAATAATTGCCAAGATTACGTGACCAGCTGAGTGTCTGCTTTGCTTCGCTATAAATATTTTAGCTAAGTTAAACTAATTAAGTGAAAGCGGCAAATCATATTAAAGACAGTAATCTGTTCAAAGGCAAAATTGATATACTGTCGCTTATTATAATTATTTATTTTGTTTATTTGTGTAGTCAGTGGTGGCTGAAATGACAAAAAGTGTTGAATACTTTGCAGCTGTTTAAATATAAAATTTAAGCTAGATTTTTGCTGCCGCTTTTGTGCTGCTATAGAACCAGTGCTACCAATTTAGCTATTTTCCTACCAATTCTGGCTTCTTTCCAAATTAATTGCAGGACAACATCAAAAATATTGTTGTAAATACTATAAACAGAAATACAATCAGCCTGTTTTTTTATTGCAACTGCATGTAGCGCTCCTTTTTTATATAATTTGGCAATTCTTTGCTGTAAAATTCTGGCAGCTCTGTTTACAAACATCGGGAATATTGAAACGACCGCGCTAGCGTGTTTTTTAGCTACCAACACAATTTTCTAGCTATTCTAGATTTTTTAAGGGTCTTTGGCTTTCTTATAACCCGAAGAGTTGCAAATTACTTAAAAGAAATCTAGATTTGACTAGAAAAAAAGCTGCAAACAGGAATATGTTAACATTGCAATAATATAAAGAAATAATATTATTATTAATAACAGGCATATTTATTTACACATCCTACCGTGTTTCCTTTCAGGCAAGCAGAAGAACTTAAATTGGAATTGGAAAATGAAAGAGTAGCAGAGAAATCTACAGCCGCACAGCTGCCAAAGGTTTTGTCCTACGAGGAGGCACTGCAGCGCAATGCCAGCATACTTAAGGTGAGTCTGGTGAGTTGCTAAACGAGATCAAATCTAATTCTACAATCCTTTTAGTCCCTGGAAATAGCCAAAGCACGACTGAGATCTCGTTCCACCTACTCGCCTGTGGAGAAGCTGCTGCAACGTGCGCTGGTGAACTATAAAAAGGAATTGGAGGTGCTAAGCAAAAAGGAGGAGAAGGAGCAGGAAGAGATCGTGTACGAGCTAGTGGGGAACACCTGCAGTGCGATGCCGGCCTTGCGCAACCCACCTGCTAAAAGTCAATGCAATTGACAAGGGGTCGACGGTGTGATCGAGTGATCGATATCATATTTCTTGGTATTCTCAACATTTCTACACATTATATGTACGTGTCGCAGTCCCCCAGCCCCAGCCCCCAGAGCAGGTTCAATCCGCAAGCTGAACAAACAGAGAGTTCTGTGTGTGCTTTTTTCCCACTGTAAACAGAGCCCAAAACGAATAAACACACGTATAAGAAAGAAGCGAGCTGTTCGTACACGCTGCCCAAAAGTTAGCGAAAACTTTCCTCTTCCTCTGCAGCTCCTCCTGTAGCTGCCCACCCGACATCCATGGCCAGTCAATCTACTAAGTGCTGGCAGCATGTCGTCGCTATCTGCGACAGCAAGGAGTCTCTCTCTCTTCCTCCACCTCGACATGGTAGCAAATACATTACCAAATTGTTAATTGCTTGGCAATTAGTGTAGAGGGATCTGGGCGATGCAGCCGATATGTAGGAGAGATCAAGATCGCTGCCCAGGTAGGACAGTGGTACAGTGGGACTGACTGACAGAATATGGCAATCAACGTTAGTAATAAATCAATTAATGACACCACGGCTCGTGCAAACATCAAAGAAAATTACGAGTTTTCTCGACACACAACACAAAGAAGACATGACATGTTCGGTTGATAAAGCGCCCTGTATGAGACAGCTCTCTCTCTCTCTTTCCCTCAACTATTGCCAAGGCAGAGACAACGTGTCGTGAAGAGCGTTTGACGTAGAGCCACAAGTATGTGGTGCTGCACTGACAGAAAAAAGGGGAATGCACAGGGGAACTAATTGGAATTAGTGTCATGTGTGGGTCTACTGCACTTTAAAGTAACAAAGGTTGTTCTAAAATGTTATAGATTAATCATTTACAGTTACTTCATATTTTAAATTACTATATTAATAGAAAACTTTCGCCATTTTATTGATTAATCTTTAGTGTTGAGCGCTGTTGCTATTAACTGTAAGCATTTCCCTTTCTAATGTTCTACTTACTTACTGCTTTCTTCAGCATATAAACATTAAAAGAAACAAATTATGAAGAATTGTCTATATAACTCCCTGTCTTATATGTTAGACTCTGCCTGGTTTCTCTCAGTGTATGTTTGTAAGTATGTCGAGCAAATAGCAAACAACAGTTGAGTTAAAGTTGTCATTTGTGTTATGGGAGCAGTACACACACACTTGCAAACAGACACACGTACTAACACACACACACATACACCCTGACTACCTGCTGCTGATAAGAAGAACGAACTCTCCAAATCAATTGTGAGATAAATTATAATGCACACTCGGCACACTCGTCGAAGAACAAACCATATTTACTTTTGTCGTCGTGGACGACATTTCCATTTCCATTTCATTTTCTTTTCTGGAGTATCTGTCGTTAATTTAATAGCCAATACAATGACAGCACACACACATACATATACATGCTGACGTTAGGTAGGGAGGGGGGAACAGGTAGTGGTACCCCTGTACACCTGTGTGTGCTATCTACAAAAATATTACCCACTTTTCCCCACATTTATGCGTTCAATATTTCATATTTATTTGTTTGCCGTTTTGGCCTCACACACACACACACGCACACACAGGTGCTGCGACTCCTCCTGCTTGCAATTCATATCAGTTAAGTGTGGGTCGGGGGAGAAGGAGAAGGGGCTCTCTCGCCGTTCTGCCGATCGTCGACGACGACGAGGCAGAGCTGACGTTTTAAATTTCATCGACAAGTTTAACGTTTCAGTTACGTTTCGATACGCGACAAGTGCATATAGTGTGTGTGCTGCTCCCTCGATCGCTAGATCGGACAGTCATAGACGGACTCTATATCCGTACCGAACTTCAAAGTGTCTCTCTTTTGTGCTTCTTCTTCTTCTACTCTTGTGTTACGGGCAGCGAATTCCTTGGGCCAAGGGAATTCAAACTGTGATCCTTTAGCAATAAGTTTGTTCGTTTGGCTTAAGTTATTTTCATGCCTAGCAGAACGCCTTAAACCCCTAAAGCCACGTGGTGGCTCTACAAGACCCCGCTGCCTACCGCTCTGCTCGAGCTATAATGGTTACCAGATCATTAGTCGACGTCATCTAAATTGGCTTCGATTTCAATTCTGCGATCCCCTTCAACTCGGCAGCCCCTTTATCAATCATAAATTGCTTAGACTGTGAATCGAAATCGGGTATTGATAATGGCAACGATACGCGATATGCAGGCCCACCTAATCGGGCAGCATTAAACTGATAACCAATACATATATACAGCTCAAAGAATGCCGCTGATCGGTTTGGGCTTCTGTCGGGCTTTATACGGGCCATTGAGCATAGCGCCATAAAGCCATTATCATTATGGCTTCTACGATTTTGCCGCACGAGTGTAAAATCTGATTTCTGTAGACGTGTCGTGGCTTGCTTTAAACTCATTCGACACGCTCACAGCAGCAGCAGGTTGGGTGTCAAAGGGTGTCAAAGCGATAACATACAATGTCAGTAGTCAGCCCCAGGTGGGGTCCAGCACCATAGCCCTGGGCGACGTGGCTAAAGATACCTACTCGTATAAGGAAAGGGGGAGGGCACAATGCTTGCTCGTTCGACTTGACTCGAAACCGAAACTGATAATTGTGCAACGTATACAAACCTTGGAATCGAGTCGAGGCAGAGTCGAGCCGTAGCGACTTATCAGCGCGGTGACAACCGGAAATTAAAGTTGAAATCGACACGATTACTTCATTAGTTGTGTATTTAGTGTTTACCCCTTGCTCTGATTGCGCTTTTGAGGTTAGGGAAAGGGGAGGTTAGAGTTGAAAGGTCGCCAAGGCCGTTGGTTGAATAAACTTTGGCAATTTATGAACCCGATATTGTTATTAATTAGCGAACAAGAGTCGTTATTAACCAATTAGAGCGTGATTATTGGTAGCAGTCAGAGACGGCTGCCAACGCTCTGCACCTTGGCGAGGAAGTGTCAGGGGAAGGGGAATGTTGAAACGCAATTACTTGAGCCGAAAAGGGCCTCAGGTGCAAGTGACAGGCGAGGACGGGCAACGGCATCTCGCGAGGTAGCAGGCGAAAGGCAAGAAAGGATTGAAGGTGGAGCTGTGGGAAGAGAAGGCCAAGAAACGTCAAAAGAAACGAATTCCCAACTAACGAATTGGCCCAAAAACCCGTCGAGCCGTCGACTCGGGGGTGCTGGCAAATGCAAAAACTTTAGACAGGGAATCAATTGTTGCCTTGTTGTTTTATTTCGTTGCTTCGTCGAAGACACGCAACAACAATAGAACCCTTTCTGCTCTTCACGCTGGTAACTAGCTGCAAATGGGCGCCTTGGGGGGGGGGAGCACAACAACCGTGAAAAGAACTTCAGGATGACAGTTATGGGTTACAAAGGCAAGGATTGAATTGAAATAAATAAAGGCGCAAGGTTCCCACAGCACTGCACTACACGACTACACCTACACCTACACCTACACTACAGCTACAGCTATAGCAGTCAATCTACTCGTCGTGCTGGCTGGCTGGCTGGGTCCTTCGACGCCAGGGTAACCTTACCAGGTTGCCTGTGTCCATGTCCATGTCAAGTTTGCATGCGGCTGCAGGTAATTCGTCATTCGTCATTCCGCTTTACATAATCATAATAAATGTAGAAAGCAATGAATGGCAAATCTATTAGCATAACATCGCATAAAACAAAACTGAGTCGGCACAACAGAGAGTCCTCGCCGGTGCTGACTGCTAATCCGTTGAGTCAGTTGCATTGGAGCAGTCGAGCCGTCGAACAGTGCGCGATGAACATCTGGAAGGCAAAAGTACTCACCGAGGTGCCGTTCGGTCATGTCCTCATCGTCAGTGGCAAAGTCAAGCCCCATCCCAATAAGTAGGCAACGAATTTCTTCATACATCGCGAATCACTTTGATTTTTAGCTGAACAAACCATAAAACAGTGTTAAGAAGTTCCAAAGAAAAATTTAGATTTTTAGATTAGAACAGTTGTGCAGAAGATTTAAAAACTAAACTCATTTAACATTGCAAAAAGCATACGCAAATATCAATCGAAGGCAATCTACGCTTGTACAATCTAAACCCAACGGCAACTCAATACGACCTTAATAACTATTTAAACTAAATCTTTAAGGTCTCTTAAGTACAAAATATGAGTAATATAGCATAGCAGAACACAATCAGTTGACTTTTAGCAAAGTTATGATGTTTTGCATCCAATGCACCAAAAGAAGGTCTCTTATGTTCAAAGTGAGATGGAAAAGAGAGAAAGAGAAAATTGTAACCTAAGCATTTATTTTTAGCTGATTCACGAATCTAGAATTCAAACCAAAGCCATAAATGTCGGAAGATAATGACACAGATCTTTAAAAAGGTCGTGAATTAGGTCCCTAGGTCCCTTATTTATTGAAGTTAAATCAAACTAGGGGTTAACAATGCTCAATACTCAAGTTGAAACTATGCAGATAGATCGTTGAACTTCGTAAGGGCATAGAAAGATAAACATGTGATAATTCTGGCTGTCTTGTAGGTGCAAAGTCGCAAGTCAAGAGCTATGAAAGTTGCTAATTAAATTTCTATTGTAGAATCTCTTTAGATTTAACGGACAATGTGACTCAGCAGGGTGAAAGCGAAACGGTCTTCTTGAAGATTGAGGCAAACTTCCGTGAGGGTCAGATAATACGCAGCATGTTCCAGCCTGGCGAGGGGTGGCAGCAAGAGGAGATATCGAAGAACTGGAAATGCGATGGTCCCAAGAATCCCCTAGTGCCAGGGCAATGTTTTACCTTTCGCATCGCGGTACTGCAACGTTGCTTTGAGATCTATGTGAATGATCAGCTCTATGGATCCTTTGAGTTCGTTAAGTTCCCCAAGCAAATCAATTACGTGCGCACCTACGGAGACTTTGAGAAGATCTCGCAGTTCCATCATCGCATGCTCTTCCCATTGGTCTTTCCACGCAGTTTGCTCTGCTCTGATCGTGTTGCCTTCCAGAGTGATGTGCCACGACGCTATGAGACAGGCACTGTGGTGGCCATGGAGTGCATTGCCAAGGGGCCGCCCACCACGGAGTTCTCCATATGCTTTCAGTGCAACGATACCGGGCGAATGGTGCTCAAGTTCCATGTGAACTTTGACAAGACGACCGTCTCGCGTAGCTATCAGCGCGAGGACAATAGGTGAGTCTACCTAGCCTACCTATCCATCTCTGCTATAAGTTATAATGATTCCCTTCCCTCAGCTTTGCCACTGATGATGAAGAGACCGAGGGCGAGTTCCCCTTTATACGTGGCAAACTCTTCAAGATCGCCTTCGGCATCGGGGATCGCTCCTTCCTTATCGCAGTCAATGGACAGTACTTCACCTACTACAACTTTCCGTTGCGTCCCTTCTCCATCTCGACGCTGAAGTGCTTCAATAACGATGTGGGCGACTTTGCTGTGCGCAGTCTCGAATACCATTCGGATTCGCCTCTCCTGTCGCGTGTGGAGAAGCTTTCCATTATCTAAAAGTGTTCCAAGTCTCCCCTAACTTGATACGTTAATAGAATCAATCGTTGCAATCGTTGGTTTTTGTCTTGTTCACCAGTTAAACTTTCTCTTAGTCTATCAAGTTTTATGAATAAATCGATCTGAATGCGTAAATGAATGCAGGGACAAGACTTTATTAAAGCAATCTATGCATCCCGTGCACGGGTCTTCTCTAGCTCCTTTATAAACAACTACCACATATACATGCATATTCATAGTCTGTGATGTGATTTTCAGCTTATGTGTGTGTGTGTGTGTGTGTGGATCCAATGCAATATAACTTATAGTTAGTCTTATGGTTAGTTTTGAGTTTCCATTTAAAACACACATATACAAATAGAGAACAGTTGCTACAGCTACGAATTAAGTAGAGGGTATATTCCATAATTGATCCGTCACTGAATGCCACTGAATGCCTGGCCTAGAAGTAACGGAACTCGCCCTTCTTGCCCAGATGTTTGCTACGCATCATGTCCGTGGCATCTGGGGAGCGTTGTTCGATGCTTGAATTATCCTGCTGGCATAAAGAGTTTACCATTAATAAAGAACTGTAGAGAGAGAGAGAGGAGTTGCTTACCACATGACGGGACTTGGTTGCCACCGACTGTTGCTGGCCATAGAACTGACCATTGCCCTCGGCTTCGCCGTAGTTGAAGGGCGTGACGATGGTGTGGGGCACGTGGGCAACCTGGCCACGCATATTGCGCGCCTTCCACCATTTGCGTGTGTCGTCTAGAATCTGTGAATACATGAAACATATTAGCACATCTCAAAACGGGGGGCTCCCCTGTTTCAACTCACTTCCAAGTACTCGCCGCGCATGACGCTCAGTTCCTTGTCATTGTTGGCGGTGCGCGGGTAGGTGACCAGTACAACTTTAGAGCCCGAGGACTGCAGATCCTCCAGCCAAGCCTCCAGCAGTTGATCCTCACTGCGTGCTGCACCGGCAGATATCTCTGAGACTCCACCACCACCACCACCGGCAGTCACTCCATAATTGCCGCCTCCACTTACATTGCGGGAGTCTCGTGTGTGTAGGTTCTGCAGACCTGCCGTTATTGCACTTAGACTGGGACCAGCACCACCCGCCCCAGGGGTAGGTACGCCACCACCACCGCCACCAGCACCACCGCTGCCTCGTTCAATGGAGTCAAAGGAGAGCTCGCTGCGCGCATTGAAATCAGAGGCGCTTATGGCACCTGCACGATCCCGCTCTCTATCGCGTTCTCGTTCATTGCCATGATGAATCGTGTACTTCTCGCTGAGGGAGAGGCCACCAATGCCATTGGTGTCGTAGTCATCGTAGCCGCCACCCGCAGCGCCACGTCCATTCATGCCCAGACCGTGTCCCGTAGTCTGGCCAGGCTGCACATCGAGCCGTCGCTTGCTAACGTGCGTTGGCGATGTCGTTTCCAACTCATCGATGACTAAGTAGTCGGGCGACCAACCGTCTAGAAATACAGGATGATACGATCCCACATCCTCCTTCCACTGATCGCGTGGTATCACCCAGGCATCTCCCAGAGAGCGCCACAGTTCGGTCTCCTTGCTGGTCACGCAGTTGATCAGCAAATTGATGGCCTCGCGTGTCAGCAGAGGATTGATGACGCGTGACGGCAACTGCGACTCGTAGTAGGTGTCGCTAGACGCCTCCACAATGAGGGCGAGGGGCGTAAACAGAAAATGCACCAGCTCAGGCGCATTGGGATCGTGTATGTGCGCCTTCAACTTGGCCAGCAAATTGAATGATAGTTTGAATTTGGCAAAGATGTCCACGAACTCCTTCTCATGCGGCGGCCGTGTGCGTAGGGTGAGCAAACCCTCGCCAGGATCACGTTTCTTCGACTTGCGATTGCGTCGACGACGTTCCAGCTCTCTGGAGGCAGCTGCCGCATGCTGCAGACGCGCTATGAACTTCTCAATGTCGTCGAAACAATGATTGAGCACCGCCACATCCCGTTCGTACTTCTCGCTGGACGTGGAGCTTGTCTCGTCGCGATCGTTGACGCCGCCGTGCTCCGAATCCGTTTCGCCATTGTGGCCCATGTGATCCACCTCGACTCCGACTCCAGCAGCAGCTGAACTGCTCGCTCGCATGCCGTACTGCTCCACAACGCTGCTGCGCTGGTGCATGTGATGCTGATGCTGTAGCTCCCGCTCCCGCTCTCTTTCCCTCTCGCGATCCCTGCCACGCTCACGATCGCGCAGCTCGCGCTGTTGATGATCGATGCGACTGTGCGATGAGGTCGAGGATGTCTTGCTCATCATCATGCCCATGCCCGAGCTGGAGGAGGCGCCTCCTCCTGCGTGTTGCGTGGGCGTTGAACCACGTTGCTGTGTAATCATCTTGCCGCTGCGCAACTGCTTCAAATCCTCCACCAAGTGCACGGCGGAAACGCTTTGTGACTACAGGGGCAAGAGGCAAGAGGAAATGTTATTCAGTTGGGTTAAGCTGGAAGGGAGCTACTCACCTGGAATATGTGCATTTCGGAGCGGGAACCGCCACCGCCCGATACGATAAAGACAAGTATGTTGTTGTACAGCTCCATGGCGTCATTGGATGTAAATGCAGTGGGTTCCTGGACCAGTGAGGCTGGAAAGCGTTCGATAATATTCTGCCAAGAAGAATGAACTTTATTATGGCATTCTTTGGACTTCATTGCGCGTGTGTGTGTGTCACTTACCCCCGTCTCGTAGTCCATGATAAGCACCCACTGGTAATCCAAGCAGAGCTGCATTTTCTGCGACCAGATGCCTGTGGTCTTCTCCAGCTGCAGCAGCCGCCGCATGCCATCCGCAGGATACACAATTCCCGACTCCTTGTTCACCGTGAATGTGGCCAGATGCTCCAGTAGGTATGTGGGCTTATCATGTAGATCACCATCGAGGCGCTCCCTCTCTCCCTCGCCACCACTACGATCATCGCCTGAATAGTCGCCCCCACCATGGGCACCGCCGCTGCTGTTACCGGCGCTGCCGCCGCCATTCGAGTGATGGTTGACCATATTGAGTGTGAGTGCTGCTTCCTGTTCGTTGATTCAGCTAAAAGTGAAAACCCAAACGAATCTGTTAAACACCTGTGTGCAAGGTGGAAGGCTATTGCGCAGTCGCAGCTCGCAGCTCTGACTCAGTTCGCATTCCACATTCCACACGGCAAACAAGCGAGAGACTCAAACGCAATTATTCTCAAACTTTAACATTTGATTCGCAGTCGCGCAGCTTAGGAATTCAAAAACCGCGCGCACCTCACCCGCACCTCACCTCACCACAGCACACAAGGCAAGGCAAGGCGACGGTGGTAGAATCTATCTGTTTGTCTATGTGGCTTACCCTCTCACGACCTCACCTCACCTCAGCACAGTTTAGTTCACCACAACAGCTTTGCAAATAAAGAGAGAGACAGCGAGAGAGAGCGCTAACGCGAGAGAGCCCCACTCCCATTTATACTCACACACACACACACACTTAAATGCACAGCCACTCCCTCGACTTAAGTGACAGCGACTACTTAGGCGTGTGCCGTCAGCGCAGGCAGCAACGGTGACTGCGATCACGCATACACATACATATGTATACAATGTGTGTACGTATGTTTGGTGTGTGTATGTGTGTATGTTTGTTTGTTAGACCCAACTACTCTGGACTGTTATATTTGCCATGTTTATATTTCGCATGCCGAATTGCATCATCGTCAAGTTATTCGAAAGATTTACAGCATACCCCGCTTTGTTTTGCTCTCCCTCCCTCCCTCTCTTTCGTACACTAAAGACACTCATGAATGAGGAATGAATGCGATAAAAATATAATCACTGGCCTTACTTATAAATTTGTTGGTTTCTCTGGAGGCGTCAGCGCAATAATAAATTAACTAAAATAGTAACACTTGCAAACGATCGACCCGGCAGGGAAGAAGATAATTAATTAAGCTACGATAAGCAACTGTTTTTTGATAGTAGCCCCCACAGAGTCATGCGTCTTGGTTGAATTAGTATTTCGAAATGCATTTTACAAGTGCGCATACCAGTGTGATATGGAGTAAGTAAATAACAAAATATGTATGTATATGTATGTACAATACATACACCCCTGATTAAAATAATAAGTACACTTTGAAATTAGGGCTCCACTGACAATTTATAGGGTTTTCCATATTTACAAAACATAACAAAATATAGAAATTCAATTTGTTTTTAGGCCCAAAGTGTACCTATTATTTTAATCAGCGGTGTACATATGTACATACATATGTATATGTATGTGTAGGTGTTTGTACAGTGGTACAATTTTACATCTTAACGGACTTAGATAAGCCACAAGCTGCGACATGTCATTTTATTTTATTTCTCTTTTGTTTATCTAAAACATTCCAATGCAAAGACAAATGGCAAAACAACAAACGTTTTTATTATTTCTGAAGTTGTGTTGTTGTTGTTGTTCTGTTATGGTGCCCCTGTGAAAAACCAGCTTGTGAACAAGTGAGACTCGCGGCTCAGTTACAAATGGGGAGACATCGACACTGACACCCCAAGCAATACACTATTGCCATCCCGTTCACACACATGCGCATGCGTGGCGGGCGGCGATGGGCTAACAGGTAAGTTAAGAGTCTTAGCTCTCCTGCTCTCCTCCTCTCCCAATGTAAGTGTGTGTGTGCGCTTCAAAAAAGGTAACTCGGATTTGTCCCCGCTGCGTCTACCGCGACTGCACCTTTACTTTTTGACGACCGCATTTTTTAAGCTTTCTTTTCCACCTGTTTTCCTCTTGCTCTGTTGATATTTTTACGATTTTTTTTCCACAAACACTCACACTTGCACAGTGGCGGCTGCTCAGTGTTAGGTATGTACATACAAAAGTACACATGCATATGCATGTACATATATATATGTTGGTGTGTGTAGGTATGCATAGCATAGGCAATAATACCAAAGGTATGCACACAATACAAACACACTCACTCACACACACACACGTGCACACAAACTGGGAGCGGCGGCAGGTTTCCCATATTGATTTTCGTCGTTTTCGTTCAATTCATTCACTAATTCATCGAGACCTGCGCTATCTGTTGTTGCTCTTGTTATTGTTGTTGTTGCTGTTGTTGGTGTTGCTATTGTAGTTGTGTTCATGTATTGTAATTGACCGCATTTATAGTTATTTACACATAGATATGCCATAATGCAAATTCCATTTGTTTTTGTTGCACACACACAAACACAAGATCTGGTTAGCAGATAACATTAAGCTCACATCATCCTCCTTCTCCTTCTCTCAC
The DNA here is from genome assembly GCA_018903425.1 of Zaprionus nigranus. Lineage (NCBI taxonomy): Eukaryota > Metazoa > Arthropoda > Insecta > Diptera > Drosophilidae > Zaprionus > Zaprionus nigranus. The sequence continues at coordinate 1,753,365 of JAEIGD010000021.1, forward strand.
TGTCTTCTCAGGTCGCGCATTCTTTTCTAATTAGCACGAATTCGAATTTTTGTTGTCACGTTCGTTTCGCTTGTTATTCGTATTTATTCAACTGCCATTTAAGTGCGTATTTCGGGGGTTTTAAATCTGGTATTTAATACATAAACAAACACTTTGCACACACATACACATACACACATTGATCTCTCTATTTCTCTTTCGCGTCAAACATAAAATCTAACTGTATCCGGGCTCGCACTTTTGTTGTAATTTCTTTCTGTCACACTTGACATCTATCTTCGTACTATGGCAATCTCGACTTTGTCTGCGGCTTCGACTCTCTTCACTCCCCTCTTTGAATTATTTTTACCTGTCTTGTTATGCTTTCGAGTTCTCGTTCGCCTTCCTTCTATTCCGTTTCGGACTTCCACTTTCCTTTGTTCTTCTCAATTTTTCAGCACTTTTAATAATTCTGGCTTATATGCACTCACTTACACAACTTCACTAGTCTGTGCATGTGTATGTAATTATTTGCACTCTAGCAAACAAAATATTGTGGATAAATAAGTGAAATAAATAGCCGCAACGTCGCCGTAACTGTTTTTTTCTATTTCTCTCTCTCTTTCTTTAAAAGCACACGCGACGTTGTCCGCTGTGGCCGCGACTAGTACGTCAGGCCAGAGCAAAACCAAAGTACTAACTTGGCTAACTCAGCTCGGCTGGTTCTAGCTCCGTTAGCTAGAGCTAAGCCTCAGTGGCAGTGAGAGAGCGCCATCAGTCACTGAGAGAGCCATAGAGAGAGAATGTGAACAGGCGGCAGCGTTGCCAGATCAGTTGAAATCATAATAATACCAAAAGAATACATATATACATTCATTGCTATTTATTATCATTAGTTTTATTATCATTGAAATGTCTTCCTATAAACTAACTTAAGTTAACTTTTACTCTTTTTATTTGCCTTAACCAGTTTCGCCTTCAGTGCCTTAACATCCACTTTGCCGCTCTCCTCCGCTGCCCGCTTACGAGTGTCATTAAGAGGCTCCTCAACAGGTGGCACAAAGTCCTTGTTGCGTCGCTCATCCTGTTTCTTGGCAGCCTCTGCCTGTTTGACATTGCGTTCTTGCTGTTTCTTGGCCTGCTTTTGTTCCTTGTTGAGGAAGTATTCACCCGACGCCAGCTGCTTGTCAATCTTACTCTCAGGCTGCGCCGGCGGGAAGGGCGTGTACTCCTTCTTGGGTTTCTTATTCTTGGGCTGCTTGCGTTTGCTAATGTTTTTGTTTTTGAATTTGGGCAGAAAGCGTGACCAATCCTCGTTGGCCAGTTTGGGATCCTTCATCAGTTCGCGCTTGATCATCAGTGCCTTTATATTGTAGATCGGATGTACGTTGTTCATTGTTTCCAACACAATGTCGCGTACCTGCTGGAGGCCTTTGTAGGGTCCCAGGGCCGACACTGTGTTCCCCTGGACAAGGACATAACAGTCTGTCAGCAGTTCAATGGACTTCAGTGTGGCTCCGTTGGGACCGATCAGACGTTGACGTCGCTTCACGAACTTGTCCTTCTTTTTGTACTAAGTTGCCAATTTTGATAATATCGCAGCCAATGTCGTCTTGCAAGACCCGCTTTGCTTGCTCAAAGGGGACGCTACGTGCCATTAGTTTGATCATGTCACGGGATTTAATTATAATATATGGATCCCAGGTTTTACGCGTCGTCTTCACCACCATGCTGCCTTCCATCAGATCCAGTTCCGCCTTCAGGTGATGCTCACCCACGCATTGCTGGACCAGAGGCCACACTTCCTTCAAATACTTCTCACGGTACTTTGGGAACAGTGTGGCGAACGAGGACTCCTCGACGAGACCATTTGGATTGTCCTCCTCCTTAAATCTTGGTATTTTCATTGACCATGCATTGTCCACCGGCTCCGTATTCAGAGGCTTATGACCCTCATCTTCATTGTCGCTCATTTTTTAACGTCACAAATTCTGCGAGTTTAGTTTTAAACAAAATTGTAAAACGTGCACGTTTGTTGTCAACAGCTGAGAATCAAGTGTGACCGACTGTCTAGTCATATCGATGTTCTATTTCGAAAACAAGAAATCGATATGCATTTAACATCGATAGTTGGACACTTCACCGATTCGGTGCTTGCTCGACATCCCTACTTTTCATTCCATTGTTGCTTTTGGGTGAGTTTGGTCGATGTTATTTTCGTTCAGGTTCGGACTTTCGCTTTCGCATAAATTGAGACGCAATAAATTTTCCAACGCATTGGTATAAAAATAAACAAGTTCAGCAGAAAAAAATATTTTATCCAACTGATTTACTGGTAGGCTTTATATTGCTAAAAACAAAGAAACAATCAATATATCAACATGCGTAACGCATGAAGTGTCTTCGAAAAAATGCCTAGTCACTCTCCTTGGGGCGTGGACGTGTCGTCGAAGTGCAGAAATTGCATAAAGTTGACCTAATTTTAGTAGTTGTTCATATCAAGTGGAAAACATTGATATTGTATTGCTAAATTATACAATTTCAACATATTTCGTATCTGTGAAATTTCGTGAAAAATCAATATGGCGTCTGGACGCGCCTACGTGGCTTTGGTAGGCATGGCGCTGCCAACTCATTTCAAAAAATTAATTTCAAAATAGTTTTGAACATTGTAGGAGGCTACATTGAATAAATCGTCAAACGCGTGTCGATTGAAAATGTAATATAAATAATAATAAATAATACTCTGGAAAATCTACGTAATTTAGCTGCAAACGAGTATTGGTTCCTTTGCAGGGCTGCATGTTCGTTTCGACTCGAAACTTTCGAGTATCGATTGCTGTTAGTCGATTTTTCCACAACAGCATAGTTTCCCACACTGTTGGTACGCGAAACACGTTTTTATTGCAACAATCTTCAAGAGAAATTTGACTATACAGCTAAACAATTAAGACGAAAACGATTCCAAGGACGTTTTGCAACTCGATTGACAAGCATTATAAATAAAAAGTACGCAAGAAGAGTATTTTGCATATGTTTGTTAGGTCTGCGTTTCATATGCGTCGCTTGGCAGATTTACTGTAAAGTGTAGTTTAAGATCAATTACAATTAAGTGAACAATTACTGAGTGGTGTTTTTTTTACGATTTTAGATTTGCAGAATTGAAAAAATACCATCTTGATGGCCTAAAGTATTGGCGCATTACGTAACCTTCGTCGTGCTTGCATTTTAATTAGTTACCACACACGGCTTACCACAACGCCTGTGTTAGAAAGAGACGACGATAGTGCATTTAACATTTGTCGGCGTTGCCGGACAATTTAGAAAAATTAAAAAAGATGGTAAGTTTGGTGTTCTTTTTTATATAAAGATATAATTTTAATATTATTTGTATTTATTTATGTTTGTTTACAGCCACGCATAGTGCCATTGCAATTGTTGAAGTGCCTTCGGGTGCTGTTAGATACAAATGGTGGCATTCTCAGTGCAGCCGAAGTTAAACGGATAGCGGGGTAAGTGCGAACCATTGGTAAAGCGACACCTAGCGTTAACATCTTGAATGCCTTTCTTTAGGTTGATGACAAAATACTCAAAAAAGTTAGTCTCAAAGTGCGTGTACGTGCAGATCTTGAAGTCGACTAAGACAGAACTGCTGGGTGACTTTATGACTGTGGGTGGCTGGGGTCTGGTCTGCACCTGGCTCAGCGATGCCATACGGACTATGAACTGGCCCCTAGTGCAGGAGATCCTGGAACTCTTGCTACTTTCTCCGGTTGATGTTAATCGACTCAAAATCAATTCAGCCCCCATCTTGGTGAAGGGACTGTGCAAGGATGGAGGCAATGAAGGTAAGTGATTAGGTTTTGTTTATTTTTTCATTCAAAGTTACAAAACTGGCTCTTCTGTTGATTAGGTGTCCGCATTTTGGCCAAACGTCTGGTTGAACAGTGGCTTAAGATTGTTACGGAAAATCCAAGCTGTGCTACGACTAACTCCTCGCCAGCGGGGGCAGTTGAGCCCAAGGAAAACTCGGCTGGATCTGCCGACTCTGTATCGAATATGGAACATAGCTCCTCGGACAGCACGGACAGTGGTGGTGGCGGGCCTGTAACACAAAACTACACAATTGCCTCGGGCGAGCGGAAACGCAATCTAGTTATAACAATCAAAACTGTTGACAAATCTGCAACTGCGGCTGCATCTGCAGATAGTCTGTATAATGATGACGATAGTTCCTTACCAGCAACTGAGGCAGGGGCTGAGTCAAGTGGCAGTATAGAGAGTTCAGAGAGATCTATTTTAGATGATAGTAGCACAACAAGAGAGTTGAAGTCTGGGGAGGATGCTGATGCTGATGCTAATGGCGATAAAAAACATAAAAGTCCACGCGATAAAAGTAAGAGATCTGAGAAAGATCGTGACAGTAAGGACAGAAAGTCCTCAAGCAGCAGTGGTCACAGGTCTTCATCATCTAGCCATAAATCCTCGTCATCATCCTCGTCCTCGTCTAAGAGCTCCTCCTCAAAGAGTTCATCTTCCTCGTCGCATCGTAGTTCTAGCGACAAGCATCGCGATAAAGACAACAAGTCGCGCTCAAGTTCGAGCTCAAGTTCCAGCAAAGACAAGGATCGCAAAGACGGCCTTGGCTCATCCTCCTCGTCCTCCTCTTCGTCTAAGCATAAGTCCTCAAAATCATCGTCGTCATCGTCCTCTAGCTCGTCTAAAGATCGCTGTCGCGAAAAGGAGAAGGATAAATCCTCTTCGTCTGGCTCCAAGAAGGAGCATGAAAAGGACTCCAAGATGATGCCTCCTCCACCAGTTGCATCCGATAAAAAGCTGAAGGATGGCGGCGAGGTCGATGTTCAGAAGCCTAAATCGATATCGATACCATCGAGAAAGGCTTCGATTTCGATAGAGATACGCCGAGATACAGAGAAAACCGCTACGGTTAAGACGTATCAATCGAAGTTCCGTTCGCACGGTCTTACCGAAGAGGCGCCTCCTCCGCCATCTCGCAAGGGTCTGAAGAAGCCAACATCAACAGTTCCACCGCCATCTGTTGCAGCGCACACAACCCCGCTCTCCCTGAAGCGTGCGTCCCCGCCACCCCGGGAAAGTGTGCCTGTCGAAAAGAAGACGAAGATTGACATGAACAATGTGAGCGGGCATGTGGACCGACCTGGATCCGTTAAGCTGATAGCACCGAAAAAAGTAAGCACCAACATTACGAACACCCTACTAATCGCATTCTTTTGCGTTATCTCTTTCCAGGAAATCAGCTCTGCCGGGTTTTTGCTTTTGTTGGAGAAACTTTTTGTCTTTTTTGTTGAAATCATTTTACGGGGCTATTTTGTTGGGTTGTTTTTTAAGTATTCGTTTGGTTAATTGTTTGGGCACCTTGTGTATATATTCCTCTTTGATCACCACTCGTGCATTGATTGTAAAGAGAGACTGTTTTGATCGGTCTCAGAGTGTGACTGAACACAGTTCTGTTGTGGATCTGTTGCAGAGAATGAGGATGATTAATCAGGGCGCACTGATTTTAAATATATAGACGGTGATTAAGATTGTTGAATATACAAATATATAGCGCATCTTGGAAGCTGACAAGTGGCGAATCTGATGTGCGAGTGACCCCAGACGTGTGTGATATAGCCAGAGCCAGTGGGCCATAGTACGGCGCATGCGCTCGAGCTTGCAGAGTGGAAAGTCGGCTTGGTGTTAAGTATTAAACCCCAACTCAAAACATACATATTACATGCATATACATACACACATATTATGAATTGAAATACACTTTATTTAGCTTATAAGGTATGTAGATTCGGCTTACTAACCTACTATACCTAATACTTGATACTTGATACTTAATACGAAAAGAAACGAAAACAAAAATAAATACGACTTGCCTCTAGAAAAATACACATTTTCTATTGAAATAAAAATATGCATTTAAACGAAAAGCAAATATCAACATTGAGCTGGCGGTTCTCAAAGTTTGGTAGACCATGCAAGGAAAAGATTATAAATATATATATATATATATCGACACGATTCTGGAGTGTAATTCTTATTGTTACTGCTGGTCTAAGCAGAGTTAGCAAAGCGTTTCGAGCCTGGTCATGTTGCTACCAAGGTCTGAGAACGAGGTCGCTGTTTACTACTTGAAGGCTTGCCACGCCCCTAAATTGATCAGTTATGGTGGGAGGGACGCACTTCGAGTCGGGGGGATGCACTTTGATGCGTTGATTCTGTGCGTGCGTGCTCGATGATGCTCTGTAGTATGGTCTCAACTCGTTTGGCAGCTAACCTAGAATTGTCGAGAATATTCAGTTTATTAAAAAGTTGTTAGTGTCGTTTCTCAGTTAAAACAAAAGCAAAAGCCCCCGCAGAGTACGTAATAATATTTTATTTGATCAATTTATGTCTGTTATTGAATATGTTACTAATTTCTGATTATTATTTACAGTACAAACTCTGGTGGAGACGAATCTGTTCTCTGATGCACTGGCTGCTTCCATCGAACCTAAGAAGGCTGCGAAGAAGAAGAACATGAAGCTGGCTTCACCATCGCCAACGGAGAAGGATGCGCCACTGGCTCCGTTGAAGTTCTATCAGGACACACTGGATGAGTCGAAGAGTGAGGACAAGTCGGACGATAGCACCAAGGAGAACGATGACAGCAGAACGGGATCTCCCGGCAAGGATATGGACATTGATGACGATGATATTCCATTGAACAAGGTCAAGGAGGATATCGAACAAAAGGTGCAGAAGGAGAAGGCGGCAGAGGGCGGCGACGCTAGTTCAGATGTTGAAATGGATGACTCACCCGAGGAGCCGAAGAAGCCGGGACCGGGTTGTGGGCCAAATGGACCACCAGGTGTACTTATGCTGCATCGGCGTAAGGGTCCAAAGAAGAAGCTGACGTGGCAGCCCGAGGATAAGCTGACACAGATCCGTTACTTCGAGGTGGATCGCTCGGAGCGGGTCAATGTGACGAAGCAGAGCTTCCTCGAGATGAAGAACATGGAACGGTATAGCGAACGTGATGCTTTGAACATTTCCCGTCGTGGCTTTGACGACAACATGGAGCCCCAGATGGAGTGGCGTCCTCTTATCGAGGTGGCAAATGTTCCTGATCATCCCAATGGCAGTGCCTCCAAGCAGCGCGTCGTGCAGGCAGAACGAGAGGCGACCACACTGCGTGCTCTCTACTTCTCACCAGACATGATACCCGACAGTGCTGCCGAGGCCGAGTTGGAGCCACATTTCCAACACGACATTCCTGTCATTCCCATTGACGATCTGACGGGCAATCCCGATGCAGTCAATGACTACAGCGCGTTACCCTGGCCGGAGCCAAAGGGCTATGGCGCTGCCAGCAGCAGTGAGATTGGTTTTGGTGTCGATAGCATCAATACCGGTGTCATGCCTCCCGGACTCAATCCCAATCTGATGGCAACGAATCCATTTCAGCCCTTTGGCAACACCTTCATGCCCAACCCGAATCCTCAGATGCCGATGAATATGCAGCAGCCGCCAACGGGGCCACCGCCCATTTGGCAGAATCAAATGCAAGGTAGTCCCATGATGAATCCCATGAACGGACCTGGGCCGGGACCAGGGATGCCAGACATACCGCCAAGCTTTATGGGCAACCCAGGTCCATTTGGCAGCCCAGGAGGTCCATTTGGTGGTCCGCCCGGTTTTAACAACATGAACTATCCGCCCATGATGATGAATGGACCCGGAGGCGGACCGATGCTCGGCCCTGGACCTAATGGACCCATGATGAACGGACCCATGCCCAATGGCATGACGGGGCCCATGACAAATGGCGGACCACGGAATAATAATCGCAAGAACAACGGCGGCAATGGCGGCAACTGGCGGATCGGCGGTAACAACTTTCAGGATAACTCCGGCGGCAATTGGCGCTCAGCGGGCTCTGGCTCCAATCGCGGTGGAGGCGGTGGCGGTGGGAACAACAACAATAACACTGGCATTTGCAAACAGTTCATGCGGGGCCACTGTCATATGGGCAAGTCGTGCAAGTACATTCATCCGCAGAAGAAGCGTATGTAGGAGTCACCCGAATCTTCCGAGGAAGATTCGAATGTCTAGATCTCACTGCCTCCCAGCCCACCCACATCCTTTGTACACTGTATACACTGTACAGTCACCAATTCAAATCTCTGCGATATGGAATAAGTCCCAGCCAATGAAGACTGCAGCCTGGACGCCTGGGCGCCTCAGATTAGTTTTATACAAAGCAATTTATATGATCCATCTATGTATAATGTACTGTATATACTGTATGTACGATAGTAGTAGAGAGTTATTATGTATGTATGTTATTACCTGCCTTGCACTTACCGATAAAGGTATCACATTTATTATATAGAAACTCAATGAGAATTTCATATTTATATATGTACTTTAATTAACTACTTTAATGTACAATAACTTTAAGATAATTAAATCATAATATTAAAGACCAAGTCATATGCATGGAACATGGAACAGCTGTTTTACTTGCTCTCGATCAGCAGAGTGACGCATACACAGCAACAAGTGTATGTGTGTGTGTGTGTATGTTATGTATGTGTGCAGTAGTGACACCCACTGGAAGCAAAACAGCACAAGACGACTCGAGATATTGCTAGGCAGGCAGAAGAAAGAGCAGGCAGACAACACAACACACACTTCGCTCTCTTGTTTGCACTCGCTCTCGCTCTATCACATGTTCGTGCATTCACACACTCTCCACTCCGCACTCACTAACTGTATGTGGCTCCTCTGATTGGCTGCTGCTGTGCGACGATGTTCGACACTGTCTCTTGCTGTTGTTTCTGTGCGCTTGGTGTTTTTTCGTTACGAGAGTCTGCAAAGAACACTCGAGTGAACTGGATCGACGCGTGGCGAGTGCAGGGGAACTTGGTGCCTGCCGAATCAGAAGCAATTATCGTGAAGACACAGGCAGTGTTGCCAGATGGTCATGGGGCAAATTGTAAGGGATCTTGTTGCCTACTTCTTTAGGCGTGGCAACGCCCTCTAAAAAAACCTCACTTGAGCATACCTTACCGTATTTCACCTACATTGCTGGGTGTAAAATCACCGAAAAAATAAAAAAAATCAATGACACAGACACATGTGAATTGGGGCGATTGTTGGGAGGGTGGGGGGTGGGTGGTGCGCTGTGTTTGTTGCACTTAACCTGAAACTTGGTGGGCTTCTTTAGAACTGGCAGCGCGTGGTTTTTTCACGTTTCTTGATTCAGTTGCTCATTGGTATTTCATCATACGACTGCTGAAAGATGAAGCTCATCGCGTTGTGGCTGTTTGCATCTGTGCTGGCTGCAGTCGGGGATTGCCGTAGCTTTACCGTTACTTCGCGAATCTACATGGATGTGAAACACAACAAGCAACCGTTGGGTCGCATAACCTTTGGTCTGTTTGGCAAACTGGCTCCCAAAGCAGCTGCCAACTTCCGGCACATCTGCTTGCGAGGCATAAACGGAACGAGCTATGTGGGAGCGAGATTCCATCGTGTTGTGGATCGCTTTCTGGTGCAGGGCGGGGACATACTAAACGGTGATGGCACTGGCTCCATATCGATCTATGGCGACTACTTTGAAGATGAAGAGAAGGGGCTCGAAGTAGAGCACAATCGACCAGGTTACCTGGGCATGGCAAACCGTGGGCCGCACACAAATGGCTGCCAGTTCTACGTGACCACAGTGGGTGCCAAGTGGTTGGACGGCAAGCATACTGTGTTCGGCAAGGTGCTGGAGGGAATGGATACGATTTATGCCATCGAAGACGTAAGGAATATGTATATATATTTCTTTATTGCTTGAACAACAATTACAGACTAGTACATATGGATCAGGACATATTTATTTGTTATCTAGGAATAATATAGTGGTAAATCTTGTATAATCCTAAACAGGTGAAAACAGACACCGATGACTTTCCCCTCGAGCCCGTGGTCATATCGAATTGCGGCGAGATGCCGACGGAGCCATTCGAGTTTTATCCCGACGATTACAACATATTGGGCTGGATCAAGGCGGCGGGTTTGCCGGTGACTAGTTCCTTCTGTGTGCTGCTGATCTTCCACTACTTCTTCCGACAACTCAACATGTATTGCTGACCATCGCATCTGCTTAATTTCTGCACATAAATTTCAATAAACTAATCAACAAACTGAACATAACTAGGTGTGCTACTTGATGACTCCTTGCAGCAGAATCGGCAGTGTGGGTCCCATGTGGAGCTGCAAGCAGGGAAATTCTTTGATTAGTCATAACTGTATACACTAGTATGTATTGGGTTGACCGAAAAGAAACCGGTGATTTTGCATATAATTTTTTGAGACTTAATTGGATTCTATCTTTTGTCAGTTACCAGCTGGCACTTTTAGCTTACTTAAAAAAAAAAAGAGTGCGTAATTTTTTTATATTTGTTTGTTTGGCGGCAATTTGAATATGGAGCCCACAAAGGAGCATTTTCCATTTATTTCCGTAATGGAAAAATGCAGCTTAGGTTGCTAAAAAGTTACGTGATGTGTATGGTGACAAAGCCTTAAAATAAACACATTGTCAAAGTTGGTTTGTCAAATTCCATTCAGCAGATTTATGACTCAAAGACAAGCCACACAGGCAGACAGGTCGGGCAAGTACAGTTGATGATGAGGTTAGCAAGGCTTTAATCGAATCGGATCGTCATGTAACTGAGCGTGAGATTGGAGAGAAGTTAAATATACCACAAGCAACTATACATGATCATATGATCATATGATCACCGGATTCTTTTCGGTCAACCCAATATATCTATATCTACTTAATTGGAGCCTCACATCAATGTATATGTAGTCGAAGACTTTTTGGTCTTTCTTGTAGTACTTGGACTCGGGCTTGAAGAGCCCAATCATACGCATCTCGATGCCAGAGAAGTTGGAATGATGCGACGTGAGGATTCTCGCTAAGGTAAAGTGATGCTTGTGATCCGGATAAACCGATACATTGAGATTGAGGCTGTTGTAGTAATCTGCGATCTGCTTGCGATCCTTGTCCGTGATATGCCTCAAAAAACAATCCAGATCGAAGGAATGGGCGTGAGGACTGCCCGCGTCTTGAAGACGTTGGAACAAATTGCGATAGCCAGTATTAAAGAACTCTGGACACTTCTCCGCCCAGTAGGTGAACTTCTTGTCGGCACTGTGGATAGAACGTAGAATAATTGATCTTCAGTTTGTAAGGATTCTATTTGTGCTTACTGGTTTTCAACCATAAAGTCCACGTAGAGCCCAGGTACGCGAACCACTGTGCGGGCGGCTGCGATCAGTTTGCCGGGTCCAAAGAACTGCAGGCGCAGCTCAAATCTGCGCAGAGTGTCGCGCAGGAGGGGGCCCAGGTCGAGGCCGTAGGCCATGTAATCGCAGGGCAGGGGTTGCACGGTGAAGTGATTCACATTGGATCGCCTCAGGGATGACGAGGGTTGTTGCAGATCCACATATGCCTTGTAAACCTTCTGTTGATTGCCAAAGATATTGGGTGGAGCGCGTAGCTTGTGCAGGTAACGCTCTGTGACGATCATCTGGTCGAGTATGATGGCATTGGGCAGCTCCTGGTTGTTGAACACCTGCACGTAGGTATGTATCATCAGGAATAACTGCTGGTCGTAATATTGCTGACGCTCACTGGGCATATCCTCATAACTCTCCGACAACAAAGAGAAGTCGGGAGTCTCTTCCTGACCAACGCCATCTTCCTCGAGGTTACCGCGACCGTCCTTGTCCCATTCCGTAATACTCTTAAATGTCTCGTAGTTGTAAATGATGCGAAGGAACTCATACTCCTGTATTATTTCATTATTACTCCTATTTATCTTCGGCAAAGGCGTCGTCACATTTAGAATGGGCAGAATTCCCTGGCCACGTACCCGAAAGAAGGAGGTGGCGCTGTAGTTAGCCACCACGGCTAAGACGCGCTCAAAATTATCGTTGAACCCCATTATGCCGGTCACCTTGATCTGGTCACTGCCGTTTGGTTCCATTTGCATAACGCTATGATGCGTGAGTCTCACATGGCCACCAAAATACGGCTTCTCGTCAAAATGGGTGCGCAGTATAAAGAGTTCCAGAGGGTATTTAGTTAGGTTCGTTATATTGAACGTGGCATTGTAGGTCTCGTACCAGGGCTGCAAAGAGAAACAAGTAAATGGGAGGAGTCTCTGTCTTAACGGAAGTACTTACCCTGATGTTCAGATAGATATTATCCTTCTGAAACTTGATTTTGTGCAGTAGATTGACCAGTGTGACAGTTAAAGTACGGCTGCGTTGTCCGACAACTTCCAGACTGAAGACCGACTTCATTTCGTGTGATCTGCGGACATGTGGCAGATGGAGCTCACACTTGTTACATTCACACTCATGGAGAGTGCCACTCTTCTCGTAGAAGTAAATGAAACGGTCCGAGAAACAGAGTTCGGAGGAAGGCCCCGACAGCTGCTGGCTTGACTCGAGGTTCAGCTGGTCCAGAATGTAGTCGATCGTGTATTGCACAAAGCTGGACGAGCTGTGTGCCTCGCTATCATCGTGCAGCGGGTCCACATTGTCCATGCGAATAAGAAAGCGACGCTGGCTCAAATCGAGTTCATTGATAATCTCATCGAGGATGTCGAAGATCAGACTACCGACTTCGGTTTCTCTTCTGAACTGGCAACGACATTTGTGGTAGCGCAACGTCATGTTTGGCTCCTCATCGCAGGTGAAGTTGTATTCCAGCATGCGCAGGATCTCCGACAACACCTCGGCCACCAGATCTGCCGAATCGTCGGCGCCAATGAAAGTTTCACGGACATCGATGCGTTTCCACTTATACATTGCTGTGGCGCAGCCATCGTTCCCGATTTCGATGGTGTGGCTGTATGGATGCCCACGATCGAAGAGCAACAACTCATCTCCTGACTTAGTGGTTGTCAAATGATTGATTACAATATCCGGCCTAAACACGCGTACATTGATGGTAAGGTGTTTCTGCATTTTACCCTCGGCAAACACTGCGATTCGTCCTTCAACATAATTGCACGACAAGTTCTTCACCATCGCCTTGTTCAGCAGGATGTAGATCTCCCGACACTCCAGTTTGTCCAGGGATATAACCAGATGCTTCTCGAAGCAGTGTTCGTACATGGCCTTGATGCGGAAGGGTCCTGCAGCCTCGAGATAGACATGTTCAATCTTCATATTGTTGCAGTTGATCAGATGGGCGGTGCGGAAGTATGTTCGCTCCTTGAGTGGCTCACAGGGTTTGTAGTTGATGATCATTGGACTGGCATGCCAACTTAGCTGGCACTCGGCAAATGTCGCTTTAACCGGCACCTTGATCACTTGCTTGCGCTGCGGGTATGTGGTATCCGTTATGGTCAACATAAAGTCGCAATAGAACGTGCCCTCCTCATATCCACTGATCAGTATCTCCAGTTCAGCCTCGGAGTTTGGATTAATCTCCAGTAGCTTGGGATGCATCTCAAAGCGAGCAGTCAGCGGCTGATTTGCACACGCTGTTGGCTTCAGGTCGGGATTGTAGGTCTTCAGCCGATTAATCGTAATGCGGTAAACCCGTGTTCCCTTATTGATGACCTTTACTTGAAATTGGTTTTTGAAGAGGTTCGCTTGGAATTCTACCTTGAGGTCTGTGAAAAGGAAACCCGCATCAAATCCGTTCTTCTTGATGTCGGGAGAAAACCAAAGTGGCACACCCTCAACTAAGATACGTAATGGGAATCTTGATTACATGGTCGAACTGCAGATCAATAGACATTGTGTTGTAATACAGGTCTGGATCGGTGTAAAGTGATACTAAAGTTGTGTACATGCTCTGCCCAGTGGGCGCCAACATGCCGCCTCGCGTGGTCAGGTATTGAAACCGCTCATCTTTCTGTGGACAACAGAGAAGAGTATATTAATGACATATATCTAGGGATACATATGTGAGTCGATGATGCTGCTCACCAATTTCATGATCAACTTGGTGTTTGTTGGCGTAAAGTTATCTATATAGAAGTGAACCCTGTCCTCCTCAAAGACTTGAATCCGCTTGTGCACGAACAACGGCGTGATACGTATCTCCGTGGCCAGCACATGACCGAACAAATGAAACGAATACGGATGTGGATCCCCCACTATTTTAACCAGGCCGGACAGCTTGTTCTTGCCCAGCACCCGGAAGGTCACCAGGCATTCGGCAGTCACACTGGCCATCGAGCCAATGTAATGCTTCCAGATGCCGTCGAAGAAGCTCATTTCATTGGGCTACAAAGGGTCATTAAAGAATGGATTATTCTGTATTGTATCTGGTGGTATTTTTATACCCTTCGACCATTGAAAATGCTCAACAAAGGGTATACTAACTTTGTGCAAATGTATGTAACAGGCAGAAGGAGGCGTGACAGAGCCCATAAAGTATATACGAGCAAGAATATGCTCAGGATCACAAGCCGAGTCAACTGACCCATGTCTGTCTGTGTGAACACACATATCTCAACTATTATAAAAGCTAGAGTTACCAGGGAGAATCCTGTGTACCAAAAGCTGATCAAGTTTATTTCAAATGTTAGGTGCCACGCCCATTGCCCACGCAAATCGAAAATTTAATTTTTAAAGTCGATTTGTAAGCGGCGTATTAAAGGTACAACTTTCCTACTTAAACATATACTAAGCTGATTAAAATAGTATATGTATCCTCAAAATTTCAATTTGATCGGACAATAAACACAAAAGTTATTCAAGAAAGTAGGACCATAAAACCAAGTATCAGTTAACAAGGGCGCCAGGCAAGCGCGAAGCGCGAGCGCCATCTGTCAAGAACAATTCGAAGCATGCTAATTTATGTATGAATTTAAAAAATTAACCTACACCGGAACATAGGTCGAAGGGTATCGATCGATTGTTGCTCTCGTTTGTTGTGTGTATTTACTCACAATGACGTCAAAGTGCAGAAATCCAGCGATACTGGACATGTTGGTGAACACCATCTGGAAACCGTACTCCTCCCCGGCGTAGATGATGCGATCAGTTAGGTCCACATAGTTATTCCAGTCGATATCGGGGGCACAGCAATTGTACTCGAACCAGAGCTTTGAGCACATCAATTCCGACCTGATCAGCGACTTAAACTGTTGATCGTCGCTGGTTTCCGTGCAGACCTTGGGCAACGCTGGACAGATGCGGACGGTCAGGGAGCGACGATAGTATCCGAGTTTGTTTGGTATGAGCAGAATGGTAATGCTGCGTCCCGTGTTTGGTCGCAGATAGATGATCTCGTTGTCGCAGTATATCTCTTTGGGATCGCTTGGTATCGCGTGCCAGTCCATGAAAATGAAGTTGTTGTGCTTGTTGAAGATGTTGAAATAGTTGATATTCAGCAGACTCGCCAGAGCCTCGTGTATAACGCGTTTGTCTGTCTCGGTTTTGTCAAAGATCTTTTGCTTCTTCAGAGTTTGCAACAAATGCGCGGCTATTGCTGGTATCGGTTCTAAAATATATAATGTTAGAAAGACAAAGATTACTTGAATTAGCCTTGACTTTCTGGCTCTCACCCAGCACGTTCTCCTCGAAATCAAGACTGTAGACAGACTCGTTGATTGAGATGGAATGAATAGACTGCTCATCTGGCTCGCGTGTGGAGAACTCAATGTTGCATTCCGGTTCTGTGTCGGCCATCATGTCCTCTTTAGCAAACTGCAGTTCCTTGATGGGATCCTTAATCGTTATGGGCAGAATTTTACTCGGCTCACGAATATTGAACACCAGCGGCTGCTCCTCGCCGTCCTCCGTGGTCTGCACCTGGAATGTAATAGGCACTGCCAGTGGATTCATTAGCAGCATGAATCGCTTCTGGGGTATTGCAAAGGGGATGCTGCCGAACTCTACGAGATGTGGAAACGTCCGCAGCTGCACAGGGGTGCCCACGCCACTGAAGTGTATCCTTAGATTACTCGAAAGCGAGGGGGTTCGACGGGTGTCACACTTACGTGACGTCCACACTGTAAATGCCACCGTTGTCCACCTTGAAGCGTAGGGTGACAGAAAAGAGCTTTGGCTGAACTGTGTAGAACGAGAGATGGAACATGTTGCGCTCGCAGGGACTCAGCATGAATCCTTCGATTGGTCTGATCTGCACTGCACAATTTTCCGCATCCAAACTGTCCTTGTACTTCACCTTGGCATTCACCGCTGAGTGGGAGACAGTATTAAGGAACTTATTGTAAGAAGATATTCGATTCACCACCGACCATCAATATTGAGGACCTTGATGAAGGCACAGTGCTCCTCGCCCAGATAGATCCTACGAAATTCGATCTTCTGGGGAAACACCTCGACCTCAATGCCATCGATCTCTCCTTGAACTAATACATAATGCGATTCGATGCACTCATAGGTGTCAGTGATGCAAAAGATTATTTTGGTGCGTTGCATATAGGGAGGATCATCACCTTCGGCCGCGAGTGACGACTCATTGTCGAAGGCCGGATGAAAGGTGACGGTTACCTCACTGGATGTATTGTTAGCGATGCTGGTAGGCGCCTTCACCACAAAGTGTATTTTGGCGTCCTCATTTAGTACTGTTTCTCGACTCCTCCTGCTTCTCGTCATTAAAGTCGAAGAGCAACTACGCTGTGCATACTGACGGCCTCATACATCTTGCTTGACAGCTCAGTGTCAAAAGTGTCAGGACTTGAGGGGGTGGCAGTCATGATCTCTGCGGTCGTGGCATAGTAGTCCACGTGCAAATCGATCGAGTGCGCACTCTCATTACATATGTTAAACGTGCGCATGAAGCTGTCGGTAAACTTGGCGCGACCGAAGGATATGAAGCCTCGGTTAACGTACGCCGACATGGACTTGGGCACGAAGTCGAATACTACCAGATTAGGGGGATCTTTGCAAAAGGGTTACTGAAGTGCTTATGTGCTCTTTAACTCAAGTTGCTTACTTAATCCGAATTTGACGTTGAAGAAGCCTTTGTACACCTGCAGCTTTGTCGCCGTGAAGCAGAGCAGTACCTTGGTATAGTCATGCCTCTGTATCATTCCCATGCCTAGATAGTTTAGCTTGAGGCCCATGAAGCTACTGCAGATTTGAAATGGGGCAAATATCAATGTCAAAAAATATTCTACAATATTAGCATCGTTGGCTTAAGGTACCTTCTGTATTTCACTCGTACAGGTTGTTCGCCAGAATTGTAAATGATCATTTCAAAGTATGTGGTGTCATTAGGAACCGTACTGGGAAGTTTGAGATATTCACATACTTCAGGTTCCTTGACGTCCTTTTTTTAAAACTAAGCAAAAACAACGACGATATTGCAATGGAATTATATGGTCTCTTGCAGTATATACAGTGAGTCAAGTAACTCTTTACACATTTGTACAAGTTAATGTTATGTACATGTACATATGTATATGTAAAGTGTTTCTTGACATACTGTATGTTCTCTTGTGGAACTCACCAATGATGGGCACTTGAAAGGTTATGTTGGGATGAAAGGAATCAATGAAGATGTGACGGGTTCGATTAATTTTATTTGCAGTCTTGCTGCATATGCTGATCTTCACGGTGAGCACCTTATCAGTATCGAGATATCGATGCATCTCGTATTTGTCTATTGTAATCGTCGTGTCGCTCTCACTGTCCGTTCTTACATTGATCAAACGAGGATACTGATTGTGTTGGTATATTTGAACGGTTATAGAAACAGTTATTGTACAGTTATTATCGATTATAGTTAACTTACCAAACCGGTATTGCGAATCGACAAGGTCAGTCCATAGGTTGCGTCCCTGCGTAGCGGTTGCCGCTGTATCATCAGACGCGGCATAATGTTTAGCGAGTCCACCAGATAGCAGTACTCACTGTAGTCTGTTGAGGGGGCGGTGGGGGGGGGGGAGTATCAAGTGTTAGCGGGCGACGGGCGACGGGCGACGGGCGACGGTCGATGTTAGCACTTACACTCCTTGGCGACACAGCAATAGTTGCCCCTCGGCATTTCCAGAAGGGGTTTGAACCAACCTTTAGAAGGTATAGGTCGGAAGTGTACTGACGGTAACCTCGGGATTTCTTCTTCCGGCTCTTGCTCTGGCTCTGGCTGGTGCTCCGGCTCTGGCTGTGTCTCAGGCTCCTGCTCTGGTTCCGGCACTGGTTCTGGTTCTGGTTGTGGCTCTGGTTCTGGCGTATGCATTGGGCGGCCCATCAGATCTGAAAGGCGAATGGGCTCGACATGCGGTGCCGGTGGCACTTCGAATGTTGGACTCTCTCTTTCCGACATTGTTGAATTTCCTTTGAAATGATAAACAAATATTCTATGTTTATTATGTGTAAACTAGTTATCGTTTACTTGGATTTGTGAGAGCATAAGGAAATTTCTAATTACTGGAACGTGGACAAACACCTAGAAATATATGAGTATTCAAACAGTATTGCCAAGTCATCTTCGATGATATTGTCAAGTGGTTCTGCTGCTGCTGGCTGGGAACCATTTCCTGCTTACGTCACCCACTAAATCACAAACACACACACAGACAAGCACAGAGACAGGCAGGCATGTTTCTTGGCAGGCACATCACTGATACGCCCCGTTGTTGGTTGGGAAAACAATTTCAATTTGGCAAAACTCAACGCAGCGTGTGACCAACAAAATGTCGAACGTGTTAGGCGGCAGACAACTGAAGATGGAGAAGGAAAAGGAGAAGGAGGAGGAGGAGGACGGGACGATGCTCTAGCCTGACCTGATGCCAGCGAAGCCGCAATAGCATGAATGCAGTCGGAGATTGGGGAGCAAAGGAGGAAGCGAGGCGAGCTGCCAATGGACAACAAAGTTGTTGCCGAGCCTTATTTATTTGCTGCTCGGTTCCGTCGATCTGTTTCTCGTTGCCAAAGAAATTTCCCTTCTGCCTTTTGTGAAAAATTAATGATGGACAGGGGAGTCAGTGAGGGGAAGGTCGGCAGGTTAGAGACAAAGAGAGAGAGAGAGAGAGTGTGAGAGACACGAATACCGACCAAGAGCGACGTGCGGTTAGGTTAGGTTCTTCCTGCACGACTGGCATCTCTTTCTTTATCTCTCTCTCTCCCTCGTCTATTTCCATTTTTATTGTCAACGGATGCATGTAAAAAATTGCCCCAAAAAACCGCAAAGCGAACAAAGAAAATTGAAAGGCAGAGCAAACAGGCAGGGCAGGGAAGAGGGTAGAGGGAAGGGGGCAGGATGATGAAGATTGGGCACAGATGCCAAACTATTTTGCATGTGCTGCCTCTCGTTTTGTGTGCGCGCCCCTCGGGGCGTGTTGCTCCATCTTCTTCTTCGTGCTCATCCTGTGTGTTTATTATCGCCGGCAAAGCGCTTATAAATCATGCCACTTCACATGCAGCAGCAGCATCAGAGATCCGAGGGAGTGGAGGGGGGTGGGGAATCTGGTCAGTAACACAGATAATGGCAGGGAGGACACTGTCCACACATGTCAGTTGCGGACGTGGGCGGATGCGGATTGTGGGAGGAAAAGAGGCAAGTGAGAGGAAAAAGATGCCCGAAAATTGCATTGACCTTTAAAGCTGCACAGATTGAGCCACAGAAGAGCCACAGTTTGTACATTCTAAATCCTTTCTAAGATTATAAAGAAATCTAAATGCTTTATGGAAGGAGAAGAGCCAATAGACCACAGTTTGTAGATTCTAAATACTATTATATCTAAGATTGCGGAAGAATCTAAATACTTTATATCAGGAAAAGAGCCACAGAAGAGCCACAGCTTGTAGATTCGATATACTTTCTAAGACAGGATGGATAAACACTGAAAGTATATTCCAATTTCCAAATTAAAACAAGCACGTCAGCTACAGTCGAGTACCACCTGATCAAAATAATTTCTTAAATCTATAACATCTATGTTTAGTGTATAATATGTTGCATACTTTGCAGGGATCGGATCTTCAAAATTATTTATTAATTAACTTCTTTATTAATTATCCAATTGCAACCAAATTTTCAGAAATCATTTGGACAAAGATTGTGTTCACCAAAATGAGCTGGCTGCATTACAATTACACTTGCAGTTCGGACTAAGCGGATGGAGCATTTGAGGCGCAGTCACGCTCAACATTTGCATAAAATAGTTTTCAAACATTTAATTATATGCACCGTACTATAGATTCAAATAAAGATTTCATGCATTTCTTTGTATTTTTTTTTTTTTTAAACTTTCCTATAGCTCTTAAAAGATCAGCCTTTATTATAGTCTTTGAGATGTATGTTTTCAAATGGAAATACAGATAGACGAACAGACAGACATGGCTATATCGACTTCGCTATTGATGCTGATTAAGAATATATACAGGTTGTGGGAACTGCCACGCCTACTTCTGTCTGTTACATACATGTATGGTTGGTACAAAGTAGAGAATACCCTCCTACCCTGTGGGTAGCTGGTATAATCATCTCAGAACTGGAGCTTTGCAGATTTAGTTCAATGAGGGTAAATATCTCAGGTGGGTTCTATAGGCACCTTGCTCTGGTTTCAATGGCGCCACACAGCACAGCACAGGGCAGTGGCACAGAGTGGAGTGGAATGTCAACAAGGAGGTCAACCCTGGCAGCGGTTTTTATTTGTCCGGCTTATGTGCTCCTTACGACTGTAAAGTGGCAATTCTTTAACAATTTATGTTGTGTGTGTGCGAGTGTGTGTGTGCGCGCCTTGGCAACTGCAATGCTCGTTGCCTGCAACAGCTGACGCCAGCTCGAACCTCTCTGCCTCTTCCTCCCCTTCCTTCCCTTCTTCGTAGGATCCTTGAAGGGTTGGTTTTTTATTTTGTTGGTCCGTCGGCTGTGAAATTTTCGTGAATTTATGAGCACTTGAGAGCAGGCAGGCGCCATCGGCGTTGTCCTCAACGACAGGCCCTTCCCCTACCCCCTTCCCAACCCTCCACCTCAACCCCCTTCCCATCTTCATCTCCTATTCGTATCCTCATCCGCATCCTCGGCGACTTTGTTAGCCTAATATAAATTTCAACTTGAACAACAACTGTGCGTCGGTTGGGCAGAGGGTCGAACTGGACCCGTGTGGCAAAGGGGTGGGCAGAGGGAAAGGGAGGGAGGGAGTGGGGTTTTGGGGCAGCGCCTGGCAACATTTTAATGCGCGTCGCGGTAATTTTTTCCCTTTTTTTTTCCAGGTTCTTTCTAAGTGGCAGCAGGGGCGCAATAAAACGCTCTCCAAATGCCATGAAAGGATTGCGGCCAAGTGTGCTTGCTATGCTTATAAATCGTAGATACCCTGGCTGACCCACCCTCCCCCGCATCCTCCCTCTCACCCTTCTGCCTGCTGCCTTAGCCGTCGCATAAAAATTAGTTTACGTGGCACATAATTTTACATTAATTTCATTTCAAATGACCGACTCGACAGCGAGTGCATGTGAGTAGTACAAGTGTGTTTCGAGTGTGAATGTGAGTGTGAGTGTGAGTGCGAGTGCATGAGTACCTTGCCCGCTCAAGAGGAAAGAGAGTGGAGACAGGACGAGAGAGGGGGGCACACGCTTCGTTGCCAAAAACCACTTTGCCACATTTTAAAGTATCTGTCACATAAAATACACACAGACTGTTGCCTGTGGCCACAAGAGGCGCAGAAAGGAGCAGGAGCTGAGGGTGAGGGTGGTTACGACAACGAGGGAAAACAAAATGCAACAAAATATTTTGTTTTCCTGCTGCAGATAGAAAAAACAGTCAGGGCAATGGAAGAAGAAGAAGAAGAAGCAGAAGAAGAAGAACACCAACAAAAACAAAAACAAACACAAAATGCTTATAAAATGATAAGTTGCGTTGCCTCAAGACCTCAGCCTCAGTCAACGTCGACAGCGGCTGCGACTGCGACGTCAACTTCAGCGTTGGCGTTGACATGCCAGGGAAGTCAAGTGAAATGTATGAGCAACTGAATAAGCTGCAACAGCAACAGCAACAGCAGCAACAGCAACAGCAGCAACATTATCGTTGTCAACGTCAGCCTCGATGCGCTGAGGAAATATTTTGTGTGAAATTATTGCAGCAGCTGCCGCATGTGGCAGGAGGACTAGAAGCCAAGCAGATAGGAGATGCCACAACGCACTCAAAGCCCTTATTAAGTCGATGTACGCAGCAGGAAAAACGATTGCAGTGCAAGAAGAAAAATACGAGCTGTTTACACAAGTTTCTAAAATGTATGGAACTATTTGCTATTGATGAGGCAAAGTTCTTGAGAGTTTGCAGAAACTAGAAACTACAAAATTCATATAACAAATTCTGATTATACTTTTCTGTAAATTTTGCAAAGTTATTTGCAAACCCTTAGTTGATGAGAACTTCGGGTTAATTTTGTAGTAATCGGAAAATATTAAGCAAATGCTAAGATTCATTTACCAAGTGCATATTACAAATAGTAAAGGGTGATTTTTTAGCTATTATCTTTTTTGCAATACTGCTTTAAAAAGCTAACGTACGGTTTGTGTTTTGTAACACTTTCAAACCTCTTCAGTTTTGTCTATAATTTAATGAAGAAACGCCTTACAAACGAAGAACGCTTGCAAATTATTGAATTTGATAAACCAAATGCGTGCTCTGTTAAGAAAATTCATCGCGCGCTTCTTCCATTATATTGAACTAAGCGGATGGAGCATTTAAAGCGCAGTTACGGTCAACATTTGCATGAAATAATCTTTAAATATTCAATTATATGGACATTACTATCGATTACATTAAACATTTCATGCATTTCTCTGAATTTTATGTGTTTTGTTTTTGAAAAACTTTCCTATAGCTCTTAAAAAATCACCCTTTAGTTTACAATGCAGAGAGAGAGAGTGGAAGACTGAGCTGGCGAGCGGGGCGTATGCGAAATTTGGGCAGAGCAGGGGCAGCAACAGAGACAGCAGTGGACGAGGCAGCAGCCAATTAGCGTGACAAATTACTTAGACTGTGCACTGTGCGCTGCGTCTAACCGCAGGCCGGCATGGCCAAAATGAGTGAGTGGAAAATGGCAAATGGAAAATGGAAAATGGCCAGTTGACTGTCAGTTAATATAAATGAAAACTCATTAAAAATTTACAACTGATTGACTGCACAATGTTCGATGATATTTGGCCAAATGTTGATGTCGAGTTTTGTGAAATGATGCAATGCCAGCGGTCAACATGGCGCCCCAGACAAAGCAGATACAGGCAGGAGGAAGGGTGCCAGCGGGGGGGGGCTGATCGACCACACACACAACCCACGCTGCTTCGCATGCCTGCAATTTATGCTAATGCTCGTTAGTAAAATCAAACAGCAGTTGCAGTTGCAGCAGTGAAACAATTGTGTAAACAACAGGGCCGTAAAGCAAACTACGTGATGGACAGAGAGGCAGAGAGACAGACAGACAGACAGACAGACAGATAGCTGGATAGATAGGTAGACAGGCAGGCAGATATATGGATAGACAGGCAGGAGGCGGGCAGAGAAACAGATAGATAGATGGGGCAGAGACACAGACGCAGTGCAGGCTGGCGTTGCAGCTGTCGGTTGCACAAAATATTGACGCATATGTATTGCCAGTGACAATTAATCTGCTAATTGCCAATTTAAGCACGTAAACCAAACACAGCAGCAGCCAGAGCAGCATCGACTGCATCGAGAACATGTCCAGAACAGACAGAAACGAGGCGGGAGTCAGAGCAGATGGAAGGAAGGAGGCGTTGCTGTAGTGGTTGGTCAGTAACTGTCAGTTATGGGCTGCCAAATGATTTGAAAAGTTGACGTGGCTGCAATGCGAATGCAGACTGCAATTGTGCAACTATATGGGGTACACTGAAAGAAAGCAGCAGGTAGATAATGAGAGGGAATAGAAGTGTACAGTGTAGAGTAATAATGTAGAGAAATAACTCGGTAGACACTGACAGTAAAAAGGAAAGAGATAAAGAGAATTGACAACAGTTTCTACAGCTGTTTAGGCAATTCACTCAACCTTTTCTTACAGTGTTTCAACTACAAACTGCATTTGATTTGTCGCTCGAGTCGTGCAAGTGACATTCGAGTACTTCTGCGTAATTAGAGCTAATAAAAGTCAACATCGAGCAGAGCTTGTCAGAGGGACAGACACAGGATGCACGAGCGGATGAAGGCAGACAGATGGAGACAGAGATGGAGACAGAGACAGCGATGGAGACGGAGACGGAGACACACACAGTGCGTATGAATAATCAGGAAACAGAGTCGTAAATACATAAATTAGTTTTGTTGTTGACACGCCGATTTGATTTACGTCTGCGCCTGCCGGAAGTGGAAACCGAACCCGCTACCAAGTTCTCTCTTCCAGGCATACACAATGGCAGTCTAATGAACACAGATGCCTTTTCTTCTGGCTACCTCCTCACCCCCCTTCTCTGTTTACATTCGTGCTGTGTGCCTTGAATTTTCACTACAGATTTTTGCAATACTGAAAACTTTGAGGGGAGAGATGAACGGAGAGGGGAATTTCTGCTTGCCAGCTAAATGCGCGTCATTGTTAGCGAGTGACACGAGTTGTCAGCAGAGAAGGAAGGGGCAGGGCAGGCAGCAGCAGAAGGGTCCTCTCGGGTTTCCATGGCATAGTTTTTTATACCCTTCGACCTTGAATGGTCAAAAGGGTATCTAACTTGTGCAAGTGATGTATGTAACAGGCAGAGGGCGTCGGCCCAAAAGTTATATTCTTGCTCAGGTCACAAGCCGAGTCATTGAGCCATCTGTCTGCTGTCCGTCTGTCCGTCTGTATGAACGCACAGATCTCAGCTATTATAAAGCTAGAGTTACCAAATTTGGCAGAAGACTCCGTGTGGATCAATAGTTATTTCAATGTTAGGTGCCACCCACCCCCCCACAAATCATAATTTAATTTTTGAACTCAATTTTTAAGGCTGTTTAAAAGATAAACTTTCGACTTAACATATACTAAGCTAATGAAATATCTACGTAGTCTCAAATTTCAGTCCATCGGACTCACAGTTATTTGAGGAGCAAAGGGGGGTGGGGTATTTGGTCCTACTGTTTTTTTGTATAATTTTCGTTGCTCGTCGTCATCGCAAATTGCCTCAGCTCATTAAATTGTGGGCAAAAATGAAAGGAAAGCGAGAGCAGAGTAGAAAAAGTAAACCACAAAAATCCTTTTGGCTCCTTTGGCTGCAGCGTCCATTCCAGGTCCGCTTCTTGCTTTGCTTCTTCTTCTCCATTCCGAGAGCAATTGAAACACAAAAAGCATCATTGTCATTCTCTCTCTCGTGTCTCCGTCGACGTCATTTACCACATTCAAAATGCCATTAAAAGGATACTAAAATTAATTTGTGGCAATTAGTTGCAAATTGCAAGCGAGCAAAACAAAGCGACGCCAACGACGGCAGGAGGGGGAGGGGGAAATAAGGGGAAAATTGCTTCAACATTTTTATGTGTTTTTGCGCATTTAGAAAACTGTCTATGGAAAATGCCGAGTGAAATCATAAAAACGCGCTGCCAAGTGCCAAGTAGCAAGCAAGGACCTTAGTGTCCGTAGCATCTCTTGGCCAGGGGCGTCCACAAGGGGGAGGGAGAGGGTGTTCTGCAAGGCGGCTTTCGAAAGGATTCCTGTGTGCAGCGCCAGACCTTCTACAAAGACAATTGCGATGAAGCTTCTTCTACTGCTGCGACCCCCTTTCACCATGTCTGGACTACAGCTATGGCAAGCAAGGGAGTGGGGAGGAGGGGAGCGCTGCGAACGTAGTCGAGCATAAATAAATGCTGTGTTATTTTTGGCAATTATTTTCACATTCGAGTTCTGTCCGTCCCCGTTCTGAGCGTCCTTCAATGGAACTCATTTGTAATTTGCAGTCGGAAAATGCTCGCATTGTGCTCAGCTGTTGCTGTTGTTGTTTCCGTTGCTGCTGTTGTTGTTCCCGTTGCTTCTATTGTTTCTGCTGTTGTCGTTGTAGTTGTTATGTGACTGACGCCATTAATTAGCCCTCTAGTCGAGCCTGAGCGCCAGCGCCAAGGACCGATAGACATCTTGGTGCCGGCATTTGTCTTGACAGTTGTAGAGCAGGGTGAAGAGGGGGGAAATGGGTTGGAGCCGCATGACACATGTTGTCAGCGGGCTCATCTTTCTTGCTGCTGCTGCTGCTTCTACTGCTTTGGCTCGACTATTTTCGCCGCTAATTGGAAAATGTCACAATTTATTTCATTTTTATGTTTAATTGGATTTTGCTCGGGGAAACTTTTCTGCCCCAAGGAGACGCAGTGGTGTAGCCCGCAGGGGGCAGGGGGAGACACTCACGTCGCCTAGGTACGACGCATGATAATTTTCTTAATTTGCGCGCCTTGATGAGCAGCAAAATAGATGGGCGACAGAGTCAAGGGAAAGACAGCGAGAGAGAGAGAGAGAGAGGGGGGTAGAGAGAGCAAGCAAGTGGAAAGCGAAACTTTTTCCATTTTCCTGATGGCATGTGTGTGCTACGTGTAAAAGTTTTTCCCCATTGCCGATGCCAGGATGAGAACGAGAACGAGCACGAGGACAACAGTGACAGTCACAGCAAGAGGGGGACAACAACAACGATGACTCTTCAAAGGTGCAAATAAAGTAAATTATTAGTTTCTGCTGCTGCCTCTGCTGTTGCTTCTGCCTCGTCTTCTTCTGCTTCTGCTTCAGGGAGCTGTTGCTACTTGTGGATTTCCGCTTCAATTACAGACGCAGCTCGCATAAATTTCATTTGACAAACTTGCTTGATAGTTGCCACAGACACGCACACACACACACATAGATTTGTTTGGCAAATTAAGGGCTTCCGCTACGCTTCGCGCCACATTTAATTTCCATTACCCCCTCCCCTTTGCATCCATCAGTTGAAACCAAACTTGCGAATCGATTTGCACGTAACGAATCTGTAGAGAAACATATTCAAATATATAGGAATACCCCTACTGAGCGAGCAGCTGCATGTGCTACTCCATCTGCCCCTTCTCTACTGCCCCACTTTCCCACTTCCCCTCTTCCTTTCTGGTCTCTTTGCATGTGTGCACACGCGGGATTTGCTGCGAAATCAGAGACGTCTTTAAGTATAATTTCTGGGGCATATAAATAAATCACGTTGTCGGCAGATAAAAAGCTTTATTAGCTTCATTTAGAAGCAGCAGCAGCAGAGCAGCAGCAACAGCCTCAACAGCTCTTGGCTTAATGAGATGTGCGCGTTACGTATACGCTCGATAGGCCCACGCAGGGACGTACTAAGGACGAGGCTAAGGATGTGGCAGCTGGCCATTGTAGGCGCCTGTACACACAGTGCGCATAATAAATTTTCATTTTAATGACTTAACGCATAAAAACAAAAGCAACAACAAGAGCAACAACAACAACAGGTTTACAGGTGTTGTTGTTTTTATTACTATTTCGAGCTGGTCCCTTTGTTGTTTCTGTTGTTGTTGCTGTTATTGTTGTTGCTGTTGCCTTTGTCGTACATATTTCTTTACTTCATTTGTTACGCATTCTCCTTCTCCTTCTCCTTCCCCGCCTTCCCCACTCCCCACATGCCCCCTTGAGGTGCACGTTCTTGTGCCCAAGAGGCTTCCATGGCAAATGTGTTGGCAAAACATTTTTATGATGACGTGCTAAAGGGATCTCAGTGTCGACTCGCCCTCCTTCCCCCCCCCTGGCTGTTGCCTGCTCTCACCTGAGCAACGCAGCGCAGCAAAAAGTTAATTAGAAATTATGCTCGCGCTGGTATAATATAGAACACAAACACACTCACAGACACTCTTACACCCATAACACCTTTGGGTTATTAGACAGACATACTTAAACATGCGTACACACACTCCCCCGTCTCCCTCTCTCTCACTCACACTCCCCGTCTCGCCTCTCTCACACACACCTCTACTCACTCACACTTTTGCTAATTAATGTCAATTTTGATGCGTGCGCGAAAGCGCGTTAAAGCGCGTGAGAAGGCAGAGCGAACTACGCTTTAATTAGATATCACCTTGGTCACTCTCTGTACGGCGGATACTTACATTGCCCACTGTTTGAGCCAATTCCCAGTCCGATGTTCATGCATTATTTGAGTGCATTTTGCCAGCGTCCTAGCTGTCGCCCTCTGCTGTTGCAGCAATTGCAGCTAGAGATGACAGCGTGACTAGAAACATGCGTGACACGCTGCAGAAAAGAATGTAAAATATTTGTAGTATTTATTTATTTGTATAAAGAAAACAAGCTTTAATTTGTTGAATTTATATGTTAAGTTATTAAAGAAATCAATAATCAAATATCTACGTATCCTTAAATTATATTTTGATCACAGAACTTATTATGCGATAACCCCAAATGCTTGTTGCAGCTAATAAGGGAAGCCCGATCGCCATCTGTCGATAATAATTGGGAAGTATGCACATTTATGTATGTATGTATAAATTTAACAACATATCTTGAAGGGTATCCCACTGTCGCGAGACTGTTGCTATTGACTGTTGCTCTCGTTTTAAATAGGAAATACATTTTTGAATTTTTAAACAAAGTTTTTATGTATTTTTTAATTTTTAATGCATACTAGCAAATTTATTTATGCTATTTTCTCACTACTTTTTTTTTAGCACAACTTAACAAGTTCCAAAATAATATTGAGAAATGAAATTGGTCAAGAATTTAACAACTATTATTACAGTTTGACAAACTTTTCAGACCATTATTTAGACAATTTCATAGTTAATTTCTTGCCGGCTCTTCATGGTCTTTCATCTCGAATTCTCACAGTGTTCCTCTCTTGTTTCGCTTGGCATTGTTTGCATTCATTCTTTGCGATTTGCAGCTTGGCCACGGCCCCGTTCTGGTCGGGTATATCTTGCACTCACTGTTTCTGTGTTGGAGACACAAAGCGTTGCAGATAAATCCATTGCCCCGCCTCTTAAGCTGGTCTAGAGGCTGCTCTGGCTGCCATTGTCACTTGTACGTGGGGCGTGGCGAGCAGGCGAGAGAGTGGTAAAAGCGACACACACACAGACTCGCACTCACAAACACAGGACACAGCTAAATTAAAAATTTTGCAGTGCGCAAAAAGTCGGTGATAAAAAATATAATCAGAAGATGGGCAGAGGCGTAGAGGGTTGCGGAGGAGGGGGCAGTTCGCCAGGGAAATATAATATTCGCAGTCAATTTACTTTTATGTGTGGCAACTACAAACCCACATACGCACAGTGGCACACACAAGACTACGCACGGCGCACTTTCATACGTTTTTATAGCGTTGAACATATTCTTCTTCTTCTTCTTCACTTGGGCATATGTTTTTCCTGGTTTCCTCTGCTTGTTCTCTCTCTCTTTTTTGCAATTGTGTATCAGTTGTTGCGGTCTGGCAACTCTGCTCTGCTGGCTAGGTATGCCACTGAGCCTACCCTATGTGTGTGTGCGTGTGTAATTTTAATACAATAACAGCAAAAACGCAGGCCTAAAACAAAAATTACCATGCGCTTATAAACACACACAGGCACACACCACACACACACATACACATTTAGCACATGTAGAGTGTTTGGCTCGATGGCACTTTGGGGAGCAACTATGAGAGCAGACAATGTGTGTGTGTTTGTGTGTACGACAGTGGCTAATAAAAGCCTTCACATGGCCATCGACTGCCCCTGCTCCTCTTACTCTCCCCTTGCTCTCCCCTTACTTTTCCCTTACTCTCCTTTCTCTCCCCACTCTCCTCTCTCTGCCCCTTGGAAAAGCAATATAATAGTCAAGCAGCGGCGCGCGTGTAATATGCATACAAAATTTTCACAATATTTTCATTTCGCCGCTTTGTTTTTTTATATTTTTTCTCACAGTTTTCATTTGCTGTCCTGCAAAAACAGCAGCAGCAGCAGCAGCAACAACAACAACAGTAACAACGAGTCGCTTTGCTGCTGTTATCTCATTCGCCCTGGGGCTGGCACACACACACACACACACATGCGGGGCAAATAAACTGCTCGTAAAGTAAAAAAATTGGTAGAAGCAACAACAACAAAAAGAGCAACAAGAGAGGGGGGATAGGGGTAAAGGGGTAGAAAGGCGTAAGAGAGTCGCTGCGACTTAATCTCCATCTAAACGCAATGGAGTCGTAATAACAACGGAAAACAAATAAAAATACGGACAGACACACTCACATGTACCTCCCCCTTCCTCACACACCCACACACACACATGCACACGTTGTGGCACTGTTGTAGTTTACGTTTTGCCACTTCATTTTATACGCTTGTTTTATTTTTTGTGCTTGCCGAGTTTACTTTTTGACTCATCTCTGTCAGGTAAAGGTTTTTCTTGTCGGAAAAATGGCCATTTTCTGTGTGTCCGTATGTGTGTGTGTGTGTTGTTTGTTTGTTTGTTTTTTTGCAGCGCAATGTCAACGGACAGACAGACAGACAGACAGACAGGCAGGCAGTTAGACAGGCAGGACTGACTGTCAGTGCGGTCTTCTCTAGGCGAATGTTTCTCTAGAGCGTCATACGCATGAGGTACCCAGCTAGGTATGTGTATGTGTGATGTGTGTGTGTGTGTGTGCCAGTGCATGTGTGTATGCGTGTGTAGTTGCTGCTTGCTGATTAGCCCACTTGGGTGCCATTGGTGAGCTTCATTTGGCTCCACGACCGCACGGCGGTCACAATGACGTCTGTCCCCTGTCCCCTGTCCGAACTGTATCTGCTATCCTTATGCATGTGTGTGCATGTGTGTGTGTGAGTTACAGGGTACATAATACACGAGTGCAAGCATGTATGCAGGCCTGTGCATGTGTGTGTGTGTTTGTGTGTGGGGTATTTTTTCTCATTCACTCGCTGCCAGCCACCACGATATGCGACTGTGGGGGACAACAAAGAACTCAATATGCCACGGCCAATTGTTGTTGTTGTTGTTTTAGTTGTAGTTGTTCTCTTTACTGTTTTGGGGCATGTGGCATGTTCACTTTGCCAATAGATTAAGCAAGCGAGCAGCGCCTTTTCACATAGCAAGCATATTACGTATACGCAACAAACCCTCTTATTTTCTCACTTTGCATTTACAGGGTATATACAAGTCGTTGCACTCCGTCCGTAAACAATGAACCGTGAACCCTGTAACATGGCTAGTGGACAGAGCCTTACCGCCCCCCGCTGACTTCAATTTCAAGCCATGCGCTGTTGTCTTGGCCAACTCTAATTTGGCCATTACCCACGTTGATTAGCTCGTAAAATGTGTTTGTTAGATAGCACAACTTGACAGGGGCTGGACAGG
The DNA here is from genome assembly GCA_018903425.1 of Zaprionus nigranus. Classification (NCBI taxonomy): domain Eukaryota; kingdom Metazoa; phylum Arthropoda; class Insecta; order Diptera; family Drosophilidae; genus Zaprionus; species Zaprionus nigranus. Next base: position 1,784,645 of record JAEIGD010000021.1, read on the forward strand.
GGCAGCACAAGGGGAGCAAGGGGGGCAGGCAGGGACACTTTACAGGTCATTTAATTCAAAAGTCATATGCTGGAACGTAATTGAATGCCAAATCAGCAACAGCAACAGCTACAACAAGTGAAAAAGGGACTACCCCGCTGTGCTTCGCCAGCACCAGAGCTGGGCATAATTTAATTAAAATATGCGACTGACAGGCCAAGGAGAAGCGTAGCAAAGGAGAAATTAAGTTTCACATGACCCAAAAACACACACAAATGTTTCCTCCAAATGTTTTTCTGCTGTGGTCGAGCCAAAAGTTGCCATAAATATCAGAGAGAGAGAGAGAGAGAAGGTGAGGAAGATACGCGACTTGCAGATACTCTGCTGTAGTCCTACTGAATTTGATGAGCTGTAAGCTGACAACAGTTGTCTTTTTAGAGAACACGCCATTGTCCTTTTACAGGGTATGCACATAGTTGGACAACAGTTTGCATAAATCTGGTAGAGTGAGGGAGAGTCAGAGAGATCTGTCTGTAAAGAAGATACTGTAGTTCATTGAGGATTCTCCTTTGAGTAGTCAGGCAGTCTCTTTGTTTTACAGGGTATAAACATAGTCGTCTAACATATTTTACAGCGCGACTCTCTCTCAAAAAGGCAAACAAATATTATAGCCAGAAAAGTAGTTTGTTGTAAATTTACATTTTATATTAAAGACCAAACCAGAAAGCTTCACTTGGTTACCAAGTGGGGCGAGGGGGGGGAGAAGGGCGTAAGGCCACAGCTGCCGCTGCTGTTAGTGCTAAATGAGATTTTAAGCACTCCACACTCTGCGTATGTATGTGTGGCTGAGAACCACAAAAATCAAGGCAAGAGGCAACATGTGGCTGCGGTCTGCAAATTCTACTGCTCCCTTCAAACGGCACAGCAGCGGCACCCCAAAAGTGTTGGGTATAAACAAATACGTGCACAGTGTCTTACAGCAGAAATACGCTGCAATAAAGTTGAGGTAGTGATTACAATGAAGTCATGACATATCATTTATTTTAAAGGATCTACAAATATGCATCAATATGAAGAAAGATAAAGCAACTTTCAGTGAGTTCGTTGCACTAAAAGAATATGCATAAATATACCAACAATATACCAACAATATACCAACAATATACCGCCAATATACCAGCAGTATAAAGCGCACTTTAATCTGCACAGCATGCCCTGGGTTTCTCTCAGTGCACATGCTAATTAGAGCAGAAAGCGGCGACCGCGTTGACACCTGTCGCGACTCTCGGCAGGATACGGATACGTGGCTGTCTCCAGGGCGTCTCTCTCGATTGGGCAGGGCAGGGCACGCTGGGCTCATTCGGGGGCATCATTATTAATTGCATGCCAGCAGATAGTTTGTTGACAACGTGTTGTTGTTGTTGCTGTCGCTATTGTTGTCGTTTTTGGGAAAGTCGTCGCTCTGTTTGGCTTTTCATTTTTGCCAGTACGGGGAATGAGTGAGCAAAGGGAGAATGAAAAAATGAACACGACGGCACATGGCCAAACACGCTGATAAAGTTAAGTGCAGCCATGTCAGCAGGCCACGTGTGTGTGTGTGTGCGCGTGTGTGTGTGACGGGCACATGCGACAAAGCTCACGATTAAATTACAAAATGTCAATAACGATAACGAATGAAATTGATTGAAACGAGCGGCGACCACAACAGCCACGCCACGCCACGCCTCATGCCTGCCTCCTCTCTCTCCTGCTCTCCCTCTCTCTTGTCTCTTCTTTGTCTGCATTCTCTCATTTCTCTCTTCTCTCTTTCTCTTTGCACTGTAATAAATTATGTCTGCCATTGTAGGCGGCCGCAGTCCGCAGTCCTGTGGGCGACACCTTGCAGATAGATCGCACCTCACACACACTCACACTTCACACTTACACTCACACCCAGCCACAGTCACACCCTCCACACACACGCACACACACAAAGGGAGCGAGTGGCATGTCAATTAAAATGCATGATGTTGAAATCATTCTCAATTAATTCATAATTAAAACGCGACACATTATCAAAAGTGTGTGCGGGGCATTTACATAAATAGCGAATGAATATTCATGAGTGCTCGCAGTGAGTGGACACAGTAGGCAAGTGCGAATGAGTGTGTGTGTGTGTGTGTGTGTGTGCCTGTTAGCCAGAGCCTGAGCCGAGCCCTGTCGAGTTGAGGCGCGTTTTAATTGATGCCCCTTAATCGTTGAATTTATGGCGTGTCTCGCGGCATTACGCATACGCAGTGTGTGCCACCCTTTCAGCTCGCCTCTTCTTGTTTGCACTCACTCGTCCGCATGGCCAGCGGCAGCAGCAGCAGCAACTGCAAATTCAAAACAGCATCACAAATTTTTGGGGCAATGCCACACCCTCTCCCCTCTCTCTCTCTCTGCCTGCTTCCCCCTGTCCCCCTCTTGACTGGGCTGTGGCAACAGGAAAATGCACTTAAAAGCATTTAGTTGTAGCGACAAAATTTGCAACATTGAAATGCGGTCGGTGGTTGCAGCAGCGTGTGCCTCGCTTGTCGCTTGTCGCATTGCCGCCAGTTTGAGGCTGCCACGCCCACTGTACAAACCCTCTGGGCATCGCATTATTTGGCCATTGCAGCCCTTTCAAATTAATGTGCGTGCATAAACAAGCAGGCCAGCAAGGGAGGGGGAAAGGTCTTAAATTCTGCAACTTGGCCCGTTACACAAACGAGCTGCTGCTGCTGCCACTGTCCTCGCTGCCACCCCGCTCCGCTCTTCACCCAGGACGGCCTCTGGTCGTTTTCTACCTAAATTAGCGCCATAAAGTATGCAACAAGCTTTTGCCAGCGCTTTTAATTTGTTTTCTCGCAGCGCTATCAAATATTCATTTGAGCTTCAGCTTCAAGTCTTTGCGCTAGCCTATCAGAGTTCAAGATGGCATTTTCCTCTACCCTCCCCCCCCCTTTCCCATCCTCCCCCTTTCCCACTTTCTGCCTCCAACTGCTGGACGATGGGGCAAAAGTTTTAACTAATTTGCGTGCGGCAACTAAAACATTTTCCTTGTAGGCTGCGGCTGTAGCTGCTAGTGGACGTTGGCAGGGAGGCGTAGAGGGCGTGACTTGCTTGCCGCTTTGTTTAAAACTAAATTTCCATTCAACTGTCATTTGCGGCGCAATGGCGGTGACATTCATTAGAGCAGCCCAGCGACGAGTCGAGCCTGATGCCGATGCTGAGCTGATGCTGAGGCAGCTGAGGCGCTTGTCAAATTACAGTGGCGGCATAAATTATGCGGATGGATCCCAGTTGCCGCCGAAAACTTTGAATGTTGTTTCCCCATTGTTGTTGTTGTTGTTGTCATAAGTAAACTGACGCTGAAACTGACTGACACGTAATTAAAAGTGCGATATGGAATCTGCAGAATCTACAGTGCCTCAGCCTCGGTACCTCCTCAGCTTCTTCTGCTGTAGCCCCCAGCCCACGCTGACAGTGTGTCAAAATGTTTACTGACAGCAGGTTGGTCAGGCTTAGCCATCGATCAACTTAGTGTAGATATAATGGCAGGCATTATAGAGGCAGTAAATTCACTGTATAATCGACAGCATCCATATGAAAGTAGCCACACTTCTCGCCCCCACTGTGCACAGCCTCATAAAACGAGATAAACGACAACGAAATTTACTATTAAATTGAATTTGAATTTGACAATTTGTCTCTCCCTCTCTCGCTCTCTCTCTCCCTCTCTTCTTCGTTTCACTCTCTCATCTTTTATTATGCAGAGCCGCAAAGGGAATGACATCTGAGCTGGAGGAGGATTGAAAGTGAATGTGGATGGGGAAAAATCACATTTTGTTTGTAAATCAGCAATTTACGCCGGAAAAACCAAACGATGTCGCCTCAGTCACAGTCCCTGCCTCAGTTCCTGCCTCAGTTCCTGCCTCAACCGACTCGGCACACACTTTTAAACGCTCAATAAGATTGGAAAATTGATGGCGGTGGAAACGCTCATTGGTTGTCCTGCACTGCCTGGCCTGGCTTGGCCTGGCTTGGGTTGCCAGGCAGCCTGGAATACCCGTTCCTTCTTCTTTGCCCCCTCCTGCTGCTCCGCCCCTTCTTGGCGGGTAAATCCCTCATTTTCAGTGAAAATAAAAATTGCCCCAGCGTAACGCAAAATAAACACATTTAAGTTGCAAATTGAATTTTGCATAATCCCAACGACAGAGTGGGAGCTGAAGAAAGAACGGTAACGGGGGCGGGAACGGGAGCTGCCTCTTAGCATGTCTTTGCGCTGTCCGTCAGCTCAGTGCGGCTGCCTGTCTGTCTGTCCTTCTGCCTGCCTGCCTGCCTGCCTGCTTGGGGCTGCTTGGTTCGCTTTCGAGTGCTCGCAGTTTTTTCCACGGGGCAAGCCGCGAATGCTTCGTGGAAATGGTCGCGCATGAGACGGAATTTCTGATTAGTTGCCATGGATCCATATACCCACGCAGGCAGAGAAAGAGGGGGTGTGTAGTCTGCACTTAGCCCCCCCAACTCCCCGCTGCTGCTTACTTGGCTTTGACTTTAGCGGAATTCTATTTATTTTCAAAATTTCTTTTGGGACAAATTTCGCACTCACACACATCATGCACCCTCTCTCTCGCCCACTTCGCACGCCTCTGTTGAGTATATGTAAATAACGAAACACACACGCAGACACACACACACACACTGGCAGAGAGACAGGCGTGTGATCCTGGGGCTTTGGCAAGTAGCTCCGCCGCGTAATTGAATTTACTTTATACTCGCCTGATTAGAAAGAAGAGAACGCAGCAATGGCTGATTGGATTTAGTCAGTTTGTTTTCTCCCTTACATATGGTCTACTTTTCTTAAAGAAGGGGGAGAGGTGGATCTTAGAGAAGGACACTTTACTGCAGGAACTTCTGCTAGCAGAAGAAGATTCTTTCACTCCTCCAAGACGGAACTCTGAATTTTCTTTTAACTTTGATTTAAGTGGAAAATTATAATTAATTAAAAACTGCACGTTTATGCAACAAATCTATTGTGGATTATGAATTGGCAATAATTGAAATTATTTATGCATTTAATTGGATTGCGCGAAATATTGCCGAATCAGGCGCCAGCAAAGTTAATTGTCATTTTACTCTGCCTAGTTGACCTCAAATGATTCACACGCGATTCTCACATTCACATTCACAATCATAGGGAATGCGACATTATGAATGCTTTCAGTGGATCAATTGCATATGTTTGTCGTTTACCGTTAGCAGGCCACAGGCCGCAGACAAAGCTGGGGGCGGGAGGTGGTCGTGCACAGAGGGGCAACGCCTGAAAGCCGAAATGCGCGACGCGATATAATTAAAAGTCAAATGGAAATTCTCTTGGTCAAATTCAACAAAAATGTTGCTAGAGTTGACAGTGCAGTTTGTTTGTTTATATTGTAGATATGCATAGGTGTATGTGTGTGTGTGCTGTCTTTGTGTGTGTGTGTGTGAGTGTGCCTGTTGTTTGTTTGCGGCCAACGTGCGTTTTTCAATTATTACGACAATGCAGCGGAATATTGTGAATGATAACAACCACAGCTCGATGGCGCTTGAATAGCCTATCTATGAGTTTGTGTGAAGGTGTGTGTGTGCGTGTGTGTGTATCTGTGTGAATGCGCGCATAATTAAACTAACAAACACGACATCATTCAATGATTTTGCTGCTGCTGGTTTTGATGAGCACTTGCCCAAACTCGACACAGGTTAAAGGGCAACGGGGGAGAGGGAGAGGGGAAGGGGAAGGAGGGATTGTCACCGGTTTGTCGCTGGTAATGAGAGCCACATTCTGTGTTTGCCTTTGCCTGTGTGTGTTGCTGTGGCATTTTAATTAATAAATTTAGTTGCCGCTGGCAACGTTTGCATTGCGGTGCAAATTGGCGACCGAACAAAGTTTTCACATTAGCTGCAATTGAACTTTATCAATAGACTTCTAATTAACTCGCCTGCAGCGCGGCGAGTTACATCACCACAAACATACAGATACACACATACATGCGTGGAGCATGTGGCATGGGGCATGTGGCATGGGGAATGGGGCATGCAATCCTCGTTCACTGTTGCCGCAACTTTTGAAGTTTGCACTTTTTTGATGAGTTTGCTGATCTCTTTTTTATGTTTAATCAATTCAAAGGCAGCCAAACACACACACCAACACACACATACATATACATCATGTACTAACACCCACACATACATACACACACACAAACACACTCGAGTAGTTTGTTACTGTGCTCTGCAGCTTATTGGAGCGTCACGTACTTCAGCCCCGCCGAGTTTGTTTCTCTGAAGTTTCCCTTTAGAGCTGGACTTGTTGCCATTTCGTGCCTCGTCTCGTGACACGAGCTATACAAAATTGCAATGAGTGTATTGCGTAGTTGTCCATCGTCAGGCGAGCATAGACAGCACTGCCTCGAAGCATTCTCGAGTGCGCTGAAAATCAACTTCGGCGCGTAATTATTTCAGAATTAAGCCGAGAGCAGCAAGGCAGGACAAAGGGAGGGGCAGGGGTAGGGGCAGGGCAGTCATCTACAAGTTGGTAACAGCAACAGCAACAAAATGTATAACAAGTCAACAAAAGTTACAGATCCCCCCTCCTCCTTACCCTCCCTCTCTTCATCTTTCTGCCATTGATAGCTTTAGTTTTGTGTATCATTCTCACTGTCGGGGAATATTCTGCTACTGCTTATGCTTATGTAAGTGTGTAAGTGCTTTCAAGACGACTTACGTTCTGTTGCCTTATTAAAAACGACTCCGACTCGTGCCCGCGCCATAAACAAAGGAAATACAATGCGAATATTCCCTATAGCAGCTACTTATGCGCGGCTTTCGTTTCGTTTGTTTTATATTTATATTTTTTATGTTTTTGGTTTTTTCTAAAAGTGGCAAATTAAAAGCATTTTCATGCTAAAACAAAAGTCTAAGCAGCAGGGGAGAGGGGCCGTGGCAGGGGCAGGGGATTGCCCAAATGCTGCTTAGATGAAAGCTGATACCCTGCTAATCGCAAACTGCAAGAGAGTTGTTTACTTGCGACTTCTGCGAAACATTAAACCTTTCTGAGGGCACGCCCACAAAGCCTTTAAAATATTCATAGAATTGCTTTAATAACGGTAAATGAGCAGGCGAGTGTGGCAGGAGGGTAAGAAGGGAGGAGGGGAGAAGGGAAGGCAGTCAAATCAGTCGAGTGAAACCCGAGGCAGAACTGCCGTCCTGCCTCCGTCCATTCAGTCAGCTATCAAATTGACTCTATCTCATTGATGGCGAGCGGGGTGCAGGATGCAGGGTTCAGGGGGGGTTAGAGAAGGGAGGGGTGCACCAGGTTATGCGGCAAAAAGCAATTTTTATTTACCAAGAGCAGAGTAACAGAGGAGCAGACACTGTGCCGTTGACTGATTTGCGCAGACGGCTCCGGAGAGCAAATACGACAGCAGGACGAGGACAAGAGGGGAGCAGAGGAACACAAGAGGACAGCAGCAACAATAGCAACAACAACAACAACAACAACAACAGCAAGATGAAGAGGCGTCCATCTCAAGATGGCGCCCCATTTGGGCGTATGCAAATCAGACCACAGAACGACGACGACGACGACGACGTCAGGCAGGAAGTTGATTAAATGACAAAATAAATAGAAAGTGAAGGATAATGTCAACATTCTAAGTGGTTTTCTTTTAAAAAGCTTAACTGACAATGAACCGCAGGGCAGTCAGGCAGTCAGGCAGTCATTGGGGCGACCACGGATCCAGTTGAATAAATTATTTTTGCCAACCGGGACGAGACGCGGGAGAGGAGCAGACGTGGAGAGGGGAAAGAGACGCCGTCACGAGGCGATGAGGCGATGGAACTTGACGAGTGATTGCCCCGCAGGCTTGGCTCGTCAGCAGCCTCCCTCTCCCATCTTCCCCTTCACCTTACTGGCTGTGCCTCATTCCCGCAACCAGGCAGGAAATTGACTTTGATAGTGCATGAAATTTGATGATATCGTCGAAGTGAAGAAATCATTTTGGGTTAGCAGTGGGAGTGAAGTTCCACTCTCTAACAGTCTGTAGGGTATTTGATAGTCGAATGTGTCTATCTTTTATTTCATTTTGACAATCTCCCTTTAAGTGGAAGGTTAAGTACTTACATCCTTGTGTGTATTAGGATTCTGTGCAGAGTATTTCTTAATCACATGTCATTGAACTTATTACATTACTCGTAGAAGCCTTTAAAGCTTGAACAATAAGGTATTTCCCAATAGAATTTGATGAACTTAACATATTTAATTGCAGTCTATTAACTTTCTTTGTTAAGAATGATAAGACTATGCCAATTCTTGGATATATTAAATCAAGCTGTAAATATGCAAGCAAGAAATGATTAACTACTTTGTGTAGCTCATTTACCAGCGACTTATCAGTTTTGTCTGAGTTCAGTACGTATTTTATACTACTCACAGTTATATTCTATGCCATCATTTCATTTCTTGCTGTAGAAAAACTAAATTAAATACAATGTTGCCTTGTCTACTTGGAGCTGTGCCTAATTGGTTTTCTACTTGCCTTGATATACTGCACAGAGAATGGATACTGAGGCAAGCCGGCGACACATATGCATCATTAAGCACTTGGCTCAGAGCCATCAAAAGGATTCGCCGCCAATGGGGCTGAGGTTGACCGATGACGTGGTTTTACTTATATAGAAGTGACGTGCATCCAAGGGGTCGCTAGTGGGAAAGCAATTAAAGCACTGCTTGACTACAAGTTACTCTGTAATCGCAGAGAGTAGCAATCGTCTTGATGTTTGCAATTTATGTGGAAATATTCATTATAAATTTTAATTATAAATATATATTGATTATAAATATAAATACTCATTTATAATAACAATGCTGCGACTTGCTGATAAGCTGTGACTGATAAGCAACTCTTCGACTCAGAGCTCACTGATCGATCTGAGCTCAGTTCTATTCTGAGTGTCAGAGAGATTGGACGTGATTTCAAAATGAAATTTTGCATTATCTTCATGCTGTTTTTCGCCGCTTGGCAGAGCAATGCGCTGATTGTGACTGGTGAGAGAGTAAAGACAGTTATATCTAAATGTGCAATATTTTATCTATGTCAATCTGCAGATCCGCTACTCAGTCCCCGCCTGGAAGTTACACCCTACGTTGGTGGCATTGATGCAGTCCATGAGGCGCATAAACTATTGCTAAGGTTGCAGGAATACAGTCTAATTGGCGAGGTAGCTCAGGCTAAGTTTGTTAAGGGACAGCCGCGTAGCCTGCTCTTCGAGATGAGCAGCCCCCTGCAGGCCACCAATGTGATACAGGCCTGGAGGAATACGCTTGATGCTCACACGGATATGAAGATTCAACAAGTTGTCACCGATTTCTTCCCAGAGTCAGAAGTTAGCTTTCGAAGTGCTTGAAATCAATGATTAAATGCCGAGACATTTGTGGGTATTATATGTATATATACATGTGTATGTGTATATGTATTTGCCACAGATAGAGAGTGATAAATACCAGGCAGGTCAGAGAGAGTTCATCTTGAAATAAAAGCCCCATTTATGAAGTTACTTTACTGTTGCCTCTGATTAACTCAGCAAAGCTGACTTTCTACATTCTCTCTTTCTCTCTTTGTCTCTTACACTCTTTGCTCTTATACTGAGTCATATTTAATCAGATGTATGAGAAGTGAAGAGAGAGCGGGGCAGCTGCAGAAGGAACGTGGGCAAACAAATGAGCACAAATCGGATTGGGATGCATTGCGCTCTGCGCAATGCGGATTTATGTCCCGATTTGTGTCTTATCAGCAACCAGAGCAGGGCAGAGAGGAGAAGAAGGAACACAGGAAGGGAGGCCACAAGTTTGATGCTTGTCAAACAAATTATAAGCCCCCGTTCCGTCGTTTGATGCCGCTAAACTAAACGAGAGTCTCCTAAAGCGGTTTATCTAGCGCGGCTTGTCGTGATGCCTGCTGCCTTGTTATTGTTGTTGTCGTGTTTGTGCTTGTTGTTGTTTGTGAGGGTGGTGCATGCAGTTTGCTGCCAAGTTGTGTCAGCCCTGAGGGAGCCTGGAAGGTGGGAAGCAGGGGACGACGGCTCAGGAGCTTAAGACTTAATCCGCATATGGAAAATTATATAATATGAATGAGCACATGTACTATATACTTGCACGTTAGTGTGTGCGTATGTGTGTGTGTGTGTAAGGATCGACTTTGATGGGATGCGAAATAAGGCTGACAAAGCAATTTCCACAGTGACACATTTTCATGGCGGAAAACTCATTCGCAAATATGCTTAACTATGACATACAAAACTGGTATAGAAAGGGGAGTCCTGGCCTTGCTAATACTCTGGAATCAAGGCTGAAGTATACCCTCTAGTTAGAACTGTCATACCCTTTAATCAGGACTGCACTATAACCTGTTGTTAGCATCAGTATACCCTGTAATCATAACGGAAATACACCTTGCAATCAGAGCTGAAATATCTATGAAACTCTGTGAATTTTCAACTTCTTTCTCTACCTTGTGTCATTTATTAACCTTCCTTATCGAACTTGAATTTATGTAGGGTATCTAGGGTATCTTTATGCGTGTATGTCTGCGTGCGAACTTTATATTCCTTTTCTGCGAGTGCAATTTATTTGCCTCGTGCACACGAATAAATATGAACATAAATAATAAAAAGCAAATTAGTGTAGATTTTAATTTGCTTTTATTAAAACGCGCTCAGCTTCTGCAAATGGAATGTCGAGCATGTAAAAAGAGCGGGTGAAAGGAAGGAGGGTGGCAGGTGGTGAGGGGATGAGGGGGTTGTTTTGGTTGTCGGCTTGGCTTGGTTTGGTTTTCAGGACACTGCCGAGAAGCGGAAGACGCCTTTACATCAGTGCACAATTTTTACATTAACCTGAAATGTAAAGTGCTTTAGCGGGATGACTGCAAAGTGGAGAGGGGCAGAGAGAGGCAGGGAAAGAGTGCGAGAGAGAGAGAGAGAAGGCGAGAAGGGGAAAGAGCAAACTGAAAGGCAGCTCTACGCTTCGCATCATATGCTCCATGAGCCGTCGTGGGAAATTAAAATAAAAGGCAAATACACACACACACTCTCTTGTACACACACACACACACACACCACGTGCACACTCACACGTCGATAAGAAACATGAGCACAACAACAGCAACAACAGCTAGCATCGCATATGGTGGAAATGCAATTTCTGACTTTTTTGCGGCATGTCCGAAAATGCGCAATAAAAAGGTGAAAGTTTGCACTCGTGTCGGCATGCAGTGGCTGCGAGGGAGAGGGGGATAGAGGGGTAAAGGTAAACCAAGTGCATTGCGGTCTCATGTTCTTCTCACTTCCCTTCCTACTTCCCTCTTCTTTTTCGTCTTGCTTTTTCTTTTGCATACTGAATACGCCACTCACCTCTGTCTCCTCTCCAGGTGCAACGTGCAAAGTGCCGTTTTGTGCGCCCGTCAAGCGTTTTATTTATTTTTATCTGCTGTTCTTATTTTTATTATGTGTTTTGTTAACATCCCTCGACCACTTCGCCTTTGTTGGTCTTATCGTTCTGCTCCGCCATTAATCGTTCTAATAACCATTTGCAGTCCATATCAAAACTTTAGTTGATCAATTGATCCTCAGAGTGATATTAGTAATCCTAAGTAATTGGTAAATATAAGACACTACTGAGTCTTATTTTTACAACTTAAAAAACTGTATTAAATACTAAAGAAATGTGGAAAATTGTTAGACCTTTATTGCAATAACCAGTTGTGAAAAGCGTTACAAACACACAAACAATTCCCCAGGCAAATTCTTCTGTCCTCTGCTTGTGACTTTGGCCTTTAATAACTCCTCCGGTTATTATCCGATCGGATTAAAATTTGAAAGAGAGCTAGCTATTTAAATTAGCTAAGTATATGTCAAAGTCAAAACGTTGTATATTGTATACATCGCTGATAAATTCACTTGAAAAGTTAAATTATTAATTGGCGGGGGGCGGTGGGCGTGGTACCCAACATTTGAAATAAGCTTAAGCTACGCATAGTATACAGGAACCTTCATGCCCAATTTTGTGTCTCTAGCTTTTATTATAGAACAGATCTGTGTGTTCATACAGACACACAGGCGTACAAACAGACAGCAAAAAAGGTATTCGGTAAAATTGTTTAGCAAGTGTCATTACAGTTATAAAGTTAATAAATATTGCAAATGATGATCACAAACCTCAGTCTGAGAGACTTGCTGAGACTGTGTAGAAGAGAAATATCAAGAAATGTGCTGCCTACCTTCGTTAAATTTCGGTAGAAGAAGAATTTGAAATAAACACTCAAAATCAATGTAAGAAATTTAAATCTTCAAGAACCAAAAGGAATATATTTCATTAGAAATTGTTCATAAATTATGTGGCTTTCATTGCCAATTACAAAATCCTGAATGCCAAATACACACACACACCCAAACAAACACACACACACATACACTAATATATGCGCTTGCATTGGATAAAAGCAAAAATGGCAGCAGGAGCAGCAGAAGCAACCACAAGGCGACCCCAATGAAGCCAATTAGTTGACGTAATGCTAACGACGCCGCCAAGTCACGACAAGGACGAGGGCGAGTAGCGAGTGGGAGCAATGGCAGGAAGGGAAGTGTGGGTGTAGGTGGGCGAGGCAGGAACGGCGACAGTTTTGAACTGCCTGCAAAATGAAACATTTGAAGCTGAAGCTGTCGCTGCTGTTGCTGTTACTGGCATTCGTTCCGGTTCGTCCGCCTCACCTGTGTGCACGGTCGGTGGCTTCGAGTGGCTAATTAATACGCCCCGTTGCACCGAAGAGTGACACAACTAGCCAACCAGGCGCAGCATCCACCTGCCTCCCCCGCCACCCCGCACCCACCCACCATCCTGGCAGTCTGTAATGAGCGTTTCGAGTTAATTGCCGTGTAAGAAAAGTAAAATGCTAAGGCAGGAGCAGAGGCAAAGGAAGGGAAAGGTGCGAGAGGTCGGCAAAGGCAAAGGTAGAGGCAGAGGTGGGGGAAAGGGGCACAGACTGTGGTAAATTTAACAGAATTTTATGCTTTTCAAAGGCATTAATTAGAAGTAATTGCCGCTGCTTAATGAGCTTGTTTGCTGTTTCGAGAAATACGCCAAAAAACAGGACAATGTAGAACGTAAAGCCAGCAGAAAGAGGGAGAAGAGAAAGCAGAAGAGCAGAACGAAGACGAAGAGTAGAAAGCGCCAACATTTGGTCTATATAATTTATAACCCGTCAATGGCGCGCGACATCGACTGTCAATTGCCGCACGGCAATTCAGCAAGGCAATCAGCTCATATTTCATGGCATGCTCCACTGTCATTAGGGCTGAAGGAAGTAGAGAACGAGGAACGAATGATGAAGGGAGAGAGGCAAAGAATCGAACGATGGCCGGGGAAGGCAAATTGAAACGCGAAAAACAATCAAAACTTTTACGAAAATGAGCCCAAAATGCAACGCAGCTCGCTAAACCGAATGGGGAAACTTGCAAGCCAAACTCACACTCGCACACACACACACACACACACATACACACACACACTCTCCCTACACACACATAATAAAGTATATTTTTATGAGCAGCCCATCAGACACGCCCCCAAACAGTTTGGGGCTGCCTCTCTACCTGTACAGTGTATATTCCCAAGCAACAACCACCCCCCCACCCTCCCCTTCCACTTCACCTTGCACAGTGGTATGCATGCCTATATTGCTACGCAAAAGTGATAAGCAACAAGGGTAGCTGCAAACTTCACCACTGTGCAGCTGCCTTTGTTTTATGCGATTTCAATCAATGACCCATCAACAGCAGCAACAACAAGAACAACAACTGCAACAATTTCAAGCGGCGCCGCCTCAAATGACGCGCGAAATGAAATGAAAATTTTGCCTTGCCATTTGCCACGCCCACTTTTGCGTTTCACCGTTCACCTGCTCGAGAGTGTAACAACACTTGAATGTTGTTTGTGTTTCCGCGATTGTGTTTTCTGCGATTTGCCATATTGAACTCTGACACGCAACACGCAAGCGATACAAAGGATATTCATAAAAGAGAGCAGGAGGAGGGAGGAGGGAGAGGGGGGGGAACATATCGATATCGCTGTCGAGTTGAACAAAATGAAATATGCCAACTTTGATGATGTGTCATATTGGGCGATTGAAATGCAACCCGATTGACGATTACACCCCGCTTCACGCACCCCCCACTCCAGGCACCCCCTCTACTCTGCCTCTCTCACCACTCTCTCTTCATTAAAATATTTCGACAATGTGAGTTGTGCCAAGGAAAGAGTAGGGAAGGAGGGGCAGCTGAAGTTACCGATGGATTTCCCTTTGTGCACACACAGCATGAACGGTTTCCCTGGGCAACAAAGCGGTTTAAATACCATATTAAATGGACCTTTATATATGCGTGGGGGGTAGGAGGGAAGGGGAGGGAGAGGTGCAGACGGCAGGGAAGAGGGGGTGGCACAGTGGAGCAGTAAATAAGAGTATGTTGGGGAGGTACGACAAACTGTTGAATTTATCATTACAATACTTGATAAAAAGAGTATTCAGGACCGTAGCAAGCCGAGTGCAGGGTGTGCAGTACACAAAGGCCCCCGTCTGCTAAGGGCCCGCTGTTAAAAATGAAAGAAGTAGTCAAATGAAAGAAGTAGCTATTCTATGCAGTAAACTTCATTTCAAATTTGCTGTCTTTTGTGTTTTTAACAGTTTATATATCGAGGTTCAAACGGACGAATAGCTTAAAGCACTTAGAACTGAACAATCTACTATATACATACGTTGTGGGGTCTGCCACGCCTTCTTCTGCCGAAATTCTGTCTCATTCTGACTGGGTATAATATGCATGTAATAATAGCCAAGCACAATTTGGTAATCGAGGATAAGATGGAACAAAATATGGAAAAAATCAAAAACTATTGATGCATTTTTCAGTATAAAATTGAGAAAAAGAACTGTCTATAAATATAAATAATATAAATAGTATTTATTTTCTTCATTTTGAGTAAGTTAATCTACAAACTAAATTTTAAAGCAAGACAATTACAATAGCAAATACCGTTGCTATAATTATATGCTATATTCCCTACTTCTTTCCCTGATTGGCCCCACTGTGCACTGTGCGTCTGCATATGCTAAGAATATGCGAAATGTCAAAAGCAGCTTACCGCCAGCTCCATCAGCATCAGCACAAGGATATCAACATCAACATCATCAGGATATCAACTTCCCTTTTTGCCGCTAACAAGAGCAAAAGTTGCGCTGACAAATTGGCCGTGGAATGAAAGGAAAAGGGGGGCGGCAGCGGGAGTGGGT